>JALPQD010000244.1:591871-1191871 GCA_023101885.1 Typhlomys cinereus | reverse complement strand
ACAGCTGGAATCAGGAGACCACATTGCAACCTCAGACTTGCTACGTACAAGCTGTGTTGCTGGGATTACTGCTCTTTCCAAGCTGTAGCTTTGCTCATCTGAACATGGAAATGCAAAGATTGCTAATTATTTTTCTGCTTTACTTGTGATGGAACTTAAGGCCGAGCACATACTAGGGAATCCCTCATGGAGATAAATGCCCACCTCTGTTGTTTGTTCACTTGTTAATAGGGTCTCCCTCTGTAGTCGTGTCTGGACTGAAACTTACTAAGAATCCTCCTGCCTCAGCCTCCTGAGTGTTGGGATTATAGGCTAGAGCCACCAAGCTTTGAAATGACAAGATTTTTATGGACCTGATTTAAGAGTGTCTCAGAGACAGGCTGGGGAGATGGCTCAGGGGCCAAAGCCTTTGCCTAGCAGGCAAAAGAACCTGAGTTCAGATCCTCAGATCACACATAAAATCCTGGGTGGATATGACAATGGCCTGCACTTCCAACCCTGGAAGGAGGAGGCTGAGAAACCCCTGAGCAAAGCAATAAAGAGATAAGGAAATCCAGGATGATTCCCAATGTCACCTTAGGCCTCCACAGGAACACACTTTAAAGCATCCTCTTGTACACACATACACACACCACAGACACACACACACACACACACACACACACACACACACATGCACGCACGCACGCACATACACAAATTAAATAGTGTTCTGGAGGGACTAAATGAATCTGTTCATGTTAAGCCCATAGAACAATCATTGGAGAGCTATACCTACTAGGAAAGTTGGTTAATTGCAACAGGACATGTGTGGCCTACAGACTTTAAACGCTTACTCCCCAATACCCTGCAGAAATTTTGCTGATCATTCCCTTAGAATAAAACCTCCCACATAGAAAACCTCCAAAAACACTAAATGATATAATTTTCAGCCACACTTAATTTTTCCATACCTGTGCACTGCTTTGACAATGATGTAGTTCATATTTTATTTTAAGTTATTTTATTTGTTTGTATGATGGGGGGGTGACAGAGAAGGAAAGGAAGAAAAAGAAAATGAAAATGCCCACAGGCATGCCATGATGCACTCGGGGAAATCAGAGAACAACTTCTAGAAGTCAGCTCTTCTCCTCCACCATGTGAACAGCTGGAAATCAAACCCAGATCGCCAGTTTGCAAGCAGGCACCTTACCATTGAACTATCTCAGCAGCCCAAACAGAATCATTTTTAAAAGCTTAGATTCATTTGCAAATAAAATATGACATCCCTCCCAAACCAATTGGACGTGCCCCGTTATATTTAAAATAGATATTAAATGAGAACACAAATTAGGAGGTGAGGCTATAGCTTGCCTGACAAGCATGAGCCTTAGATTTGATCTTCAGTGTCACCAAAATAATCAAGCAGAAAACAAAGACGTGAGAAAACCTGAAGCTCCCAGTCCCTAGGGGGGAGGGGGGAAGGCGGGCTGACAGGGTCCTGGGTCAACTCAGCGTATAAATACCAGCTCCCTGGAGCTCTCTCCCCATGCCAAGAACGCCATACCAGGGGGTCCTGCTTGTCCTGCAGGAGGCACTTCATGGCAGCGTGGAACTGCTGGGCATCAGTGATCCTCAGGTCCCCCAGCAGCTTCTGGGGCTGGTACAAATACTCCTCCAGCTGGTTTTCCATGGCCGCCTGGATGTGGGAGATGTGGAGAGTGGGTTTGGCAGAGCAGGTCACAACCTGGCCCTGCCTCCTTCCGTTCCTTGCACAATCTACCAAATGGGGGAGAGGGGGCAATGAGAGAAAGGGGGGGAAGGAAGAGGAAAGGGGGGGAGGGAGCAAGGGGGTCCAGGGAGGGGTGCAGGAAGGGAGGGCACCGGGGTACCTGTTAAGTTTGTATGCATGGAAAAAAATAAATTAATAATAAAAAAAGTGAAGAAGAAAAAAAAAAGACTGTCCAGAGTTCGGTTTGGACCGCTCCAAAATTTTCCAGTAGTGGAAGTACTGAAAGGTCAGTGGGATTCATTTAAAAAAAAAAAGATTTTTGACTTTGCTTTTTAAAAATGCAAAACCTGGGCAGCACTAGGACCGCATCTTCCTTCCCATGATCCCTTGCAGGCCGTGTGGCAGCTGCTCACTCTCCACAAGCCCACCAGCCTGATGTCCCCACTCTGCGGCCTGCTGGACTCCTGTTGCAAGTCCAGAGAAGCTTGCTTCTACTCGGGAAGAAGAGGACCCCCACCCCATGTACTGCTGATCGAAGGCAAGCCGTCAACCAGGAAAATTCAAACAGAACGAACAAACATATCTGTAGTGTCCCATCTAGTCTCCAGCTGCCCCCGAAACAGATTTCTTCTGCTAGCTGGGGACTAGTTTTCTTTTTGAATTAGGAGTGTGAGTGTAGCACTGTGGTCTTCGGATTGTGTGGGGGACAAGATCTCATTGCGTAGCCCAGACTGGCCCTGAACTCCCAATCCTCCTGCCTCGACCTTGCTCACACTGCCCATGCGTTACGGGCATGTGTGCCACTGTGTGCCACCGTGCCCAGCTTCTGTTCCTTAAGTGTCCCTTATACCTCTGGGAAGACAGCGCCTTGTGATGTAAGCAATCAACACCAGACCACACACATGCAAATCTTCATATTTCCTCAATTTTGTGTGCTCTTCACAAAACACCAGTTAACACCCCTGCCAAACTTCCAGCTGGTCACACCTTCCACCGTACCCTACTGAGACCCTAAGCGAATGTCCCACTGATATCTCCTGACACGTGTGTGCTTGCTGTTTTCCTCACGGAAAGGAAGAGGAGTATTTCTTGGCCCATAGCTGAAGGACTTGCATGTAAATATCTGCTTCTCTTGCCATGTTTTGTATCTGGAGGTCCCTGTGTTAGCAGGTTGGTTACAGGGAAGTGATGCTAAGAGGTGCTGGGACCTCTGAGAGCTGGGGACTAGAGGGAGGTCCTAGGCCGGTGACCTTGGAAGGAATTGGGATCTTTCTTGTGAACCTTGGTTAGGTCTGCAGACAGCTTTGTGAGGGGTTTTTTTCACTTAGGTGTGTATAAAGTGTGTGTGTGTGTGTGTGTGTGCGCGCGCACTCGAGTGTGTGCCTTCGAACACCTAAGGATGATATCAAAGAGAAATCCTTGATAACGCTTCCACCTTATTGTTGTAAGCCTGGGTCTCTATTTAAACCCAGAGCGCAATATCTCTGGGGGATTTATAGGCTCTGCCTTCTAAGGCTAGAATTACAGGTTGGCTACAATTTCTGACCCGGCATTTTTACATGGGATGTGAGAATTCAAACTCAGGTCCCTTTGCTTTGGAGGCAAAGGCTTTTACCATTGAGCCAACACCTTAACCTTGAGAGCATGGCTTAGAAAAAGACTAAGCTTGACCCCTGAACCCTTCCCCAGATTTCTATCTTGCACTGTGACACGTCCTTCTCATAAGCATTCGTGCCATCATAATGCCATCCGCCAGGAAGATGTCTTTTCAAGAGCCCACGCCATGGTGTTTGGAGGTTTTCAGTCTCTGAAAACTATTAGGTGAAGAAAATGCTTTTCTTCGTAAGGCACCCAGCCTTGGGTATTTTATTATAGTGATGGAAAAATTCTATCAAAAATGCTTCTGCTGTTACTTTTATGAATAAAGTCGCTCAAATGTTAGCTGAGAATACAGCTCCTCTGTAGTAAGATACAAGTGCAGGATGTGAACCAATAGAATGTGGGTTGTCGCAATTATTCTCTCCACATTGCTGATAAATTCACAACAACATGGCTTATGGGAACAAGAGATTTTTATTCCAGCTTATAATTGTCTGGCTTGGCAGGAGAACTCACACCAACACCAGGGGCCAAGGGAACCCACCACATCACACCCACAGAATTGCCGAGAGAGAGGCAAGCTTCACTTGCCAGACAGAGAGTCTATTAAAGGATGTTGAAGGATGCCAACTCACTGAACCAGCTACAGAAGTACAGCGGTGGGCTCATTCTCATGGAATTCACTGGTCTTACCAGCTCCCCCATGCTATCTACTTACCTAGGGCATGGTCCCACCCCTCATGGACTGGGTCTCCCCACATCAATTAGATACTCTCCTGTAGGCTGGTTTAACGATCAAATTGTCACAGATATGCCCAGAGCTCAGTCTTCAATTGTCAAGTTGACACCTGCATCTAACTAGCACAAACTTGTATGTGTTTCAATGAAAACTAGGTGAAATGCTCTTCTTTGAGTACGGGAAGACAATTCTAGTGTCCTGTCATAGTTAGATACATGTGTCAATTTGACAGTAGAGAATTTAAGCTCTGAGCACATTTGTAGACAATTTAGTAGTTGAGTTAAGCCCAAAGCGAACCCACAGGAAATTGTCTAGTGGATGGGGAAGATTCCACTCATGGTGGGTGGGATTAGTCCTGGGCAAGTGAATAAAATGAAGGGAACTGTTTGAGAAGAGGCAGCATCCTTGTGTATCCTGGCCAGACATACTGCCCTGGCAAGGATTGTCCTTCTCTCAGTGGCTGGTATGGAGTGGCCAGTTCCCTCAGCCCTTTGGTGATGGCACATGCTTTCCTGCTAAGTTCGACTGGGAACTGTAACCAGACAATCGTAAGAAAATAAACCTATTGTTTCCTTAAGCCGTTTGATTGTGATTTTATCAGCAACCATGCAGGTGAACAGCAACATACCCTCCCTCATTTCTCCACCTTTCCTGGCCCCCAACTTTGCAATAGACAAGTCCCAAGAACAACATGTGGAGATGGATCTCCGACACACACCTGCAGGCTGGTAATGGTGAAGGCGACATTTCGTGCATTCACATAGGCCAGGACTTGGTGGGCTAGGTCTGCAGTCCACACGTGGGAGCTTTGGACAAATGGGAGAGAAAGTCATGGTGACAGGCTCCCCACCGAACATCCCAACAGCAACGAAGTACCCAGGGGACTCAGAGAGAAAGGTGGGCATGGACTAGGATGCTAGAAATTTCATACTTGGAGGAAGGAGATGTGCTAACTTGGCACAGGCAAAGAGAATTCCTATTTCTGGGTCTGCTTGGATCCTCGTCTCTCAAACATTTGAATTCCCCTAATCACCCTCTTAGACCAACTGCAGCCTAGGCAGATTCACTTGGAAGCTGCATTGCTACCCTAAGTCTGCAGGGCAGAGGCTGGGTAAACCCCAAGCTTCAGCAACAGCACAGCTAAGCGCATCGGCTCCAAACCTGGGCTGAGGCCTGAGATGCTTGCTGAATGTCCTTGGGTTCAGTTTCCCCTTCTACAAAATATGGCCTTGTTCAAACAAGGAAAGTGTTTACAACACATGGCCACGAATTGTCTCCTTGGTGGCTGAGATTTGAACCTAGGACCCTATACAGACTCAGAAAACTGTTTAACACTAAGCTATATCCTCAGACCCACAAACAGCTTTGTCTTTTTTTTTTTTTTTGAGACAAGATCTCATGGGGCTCAGATCATCATCCAACTCAGGCAGCTGAGGTTGATCTTGAACTCCTGATCCCTCCTGCCTCTACCTCCCCAGAGCTGGAATTGTAGACCACTCCACCCTACCCCCAACTGCAGCTAGCTTTTGACAATCCCATTTTTGTTATACATAGATGAACAAACAAGTAAATAAATTAGAATTTCAGGCTTAAAGAGTTATTTGGGGGAGAGGAATATTTACGGGGTTCTCTCACCATGAGGGGGAAGGGCCCATCCACTTTGCAGCGTACTTCACATTCTAATGCATTATTCAGACCCACCCTTCTGTAATACCCCCCTGGCCCCTATATGATAAGTACCTCACACAGACATGAGAATACAGGGCAGCAATGGGGCCACAGCCGCACCCCAACTCCAATACTTGCCAGCTGTGTGGCTTCCACTCCCCCTTCTCCCCCCAAAAAGAAGCCTCAGTTTCTTCACTCTGCCCAATGAGATAACAAGCAGCCCCACCCCAAGGGACATTGGCAAGGATCGCATGTAACCCCCCATCCCCACCCAGCCCGTCCAATCATGCTGGCTGTTCTGTAAGCACATCAGACACCTGAGCTCATAGGCCACAGCGCAGGAGGAATAAATGCTTAGGAAACAACCACGTCAACTTTAAAACACAGTGTGTCGATGGGGGACTTCCTGCAAGGATATGTATTGCTTTCACAATTAAGAGACTCCCTCTAAGAATTAGCATGAAAAATCTACCCTGTCCATCCACCCCACCCCACCCCCGCCCCACCTCCACTCCCAAGACTTTTACCTTTGAAAATGCATGAGATCCAGTAATGCTACAGTGGGAATAAAATGAAGAGAGCACTTTAAAAGGAATCACTCCACAGAGGTCGTATCCATATTCTGTTTGAAATTCTCAGAAGATGCACACAGGGACAGACTGGGCACATTACCATTCAGATAGCTTCCCTCTATTATTTCTTCCTAAAAGGCAAAGAGACAACATCAAGCATGATATTCAAATTCAGTGGTGCCAGCAGAGGAGATTTTTGATTAAAAGGAAATGAAACACTCACCGCCACTTTCTGCAACACTGGATGTAAATCTGCAAGAAAACCATGGGACGTGTAACTAGAATTCAACTGCGTGACCTTCAAAAATATAAACACGGTTATGAGAAGAGCCCAAAGAGGCCTCTTGGGAAGGAAATTTTCAGTGATTCTTAATCATACCGGGTCAGTGTGAGAAAACTGCGGTTTGAAAAAGCTCTTGAGAGGTCAGTGAATAGCTCAGCAGGTAAGACATCGGCTCACAAACCTGTCGACCCGAGTTCAATCCCGAGAAGCCCACATGGTGAAAGAAGAGAATTAACTCCTGAAACTTGTCCTCTTACCTTCGCCCATGCATTATGGCCTACATGTGTCCTCTCTCTCTCTCTCTCTCTCTCTCTTCCCCACCCCTCAAATAAATCAATAAAATATTTAAAAATGAAAAATCTTTGAGAATCCTTATGCACCGTTGTTGGGAATGTAAGATAGTCCAAACATGATGAAAATCAGTATGGAGGTGTCTCAAAAAAAAAAAAAAATAGAATTCTTTAGAAAGAATCTAAATCAGCACACCACGGAGACATCTCTGCACATCCACGTTCACTGCATCAATATTCACAGTAACTAAGACAGAACCAGCCTAGGAGCCATCAACAAAAGAACGAATAAAGAAAATGTCTAGATGCACAATAGAGTATTATTCAGTCATAAAGACTGAAATTATGTCATTTGCAGGAAAATGGATGGAACTGGAGATTATCAGGTTAAGCAACATAAGCCAGACTTACAAAGACAAGTGCTGAATATTGTTTCTTTTACATTGTTTCTTTTACATGGACTCTAATGGACCTGTGAGAGTAGGGAAAGGGCAGATAGGAACAAGAAAACAAGAGTGTGATAAGGAAGAGATGAACGTGATTGAAGTACGGTATATAAATGTTATAATGAGCCCATCGCTTTGTACAAATAATGTATACTAATGAAATATACTGATGTAAAAAAATAATATACTAATGAAAAAGAAAAATATCTTCTTGGAATAACCTTAAAAGTCTTACACATACAAACACATATGCACACATGTTTATGCACGCATGTTTGTACCCCCAATCAGCTCCTCCCTCAGGACTTACCCTGCCTGGGACTTGGATCTCTCTGGCAAGCCCCTCTGTGGCTCAGAACAAGGATTAGGAGAAGGGTGTATGTTTTAGGTTCCAAAGACATTCTCCTGCAGTTCAGTCAAGCCTAGAAGTGATTCAGGTTTCTTCCTTTTATCTAAAATGAATTTAAGAATATTTAGAAGATGAAAGGAATCACACTGACCTCAAATCCCTCAACACTTTCAAGTGTGTCTAAGACGCATTCCTCACATCCCTGGTGACCTCATTGTCCTGTGTACACTCTGACCACCTGGCCCCCTTGTCTCCTCTCCACTCAGAAGAGTGCTTACAAGCACCAGCTCCATTATGGGACCTGCAAAATGGATCCGTGAGTAAGGTGATTCCCCTCAGACCTGGCCACCTGAGTTCAATTCCCGGAAACCCACATGGCCGTAGAGAACTGACTTCTGAAAAGCGTCCTCTGACTTCCACATCTTCACACGTATGCACAATGGCATGCATATGTGCTGGCTCTCTCTTTGTCTCATAAATAGATAATCCATACATACATATGCTGTTAAAATATTTTTTGAGTTGACATCTAAAGAGAAAAGAAAAAAACCAAGGGCATGAAGCCTTGCCGTCAAATGCCAGCCCATCTCTGCTGTTTACTGGCCCTATGAACTTAGGTAACTTTAATTTCCTCCATTATGAAATGGGGTAAATGCTAGTACCCACACTGTATTGTCAGGCAGCAGAAAATTGGTTAATAATAGCCAATCACTTGAAGAGCAGGGCTCTGCTTAAAACGAGCTGTTTTTCAATAAACACATAACCAGTGCTGTTGTCAGAATTCAGATCTATGCAAGTCACTTTTCTCCCTTTAACCCTCACGATAAAACCCCCAAATTCTTTTCAGTGGCCATGTCGCCTCCTTCTTTGCCTCATATCCCCAAGGTTCGTGCTCAAGGCATCTTTCTGCCCCTTCAAGGTGCCACTGCTCCCCCAAATTGAGGCCCTCATCAAGGCTTCCCCTGCCTTTTTGCCTGACTGACTTGACTCACTATAAATCCCATGGCTTCCATGAAGCCTGAATTCTCGAAGACAGGACAGTTAGCCCAGAAAGGCAGAGCCTGGAAATGAGCTGAGCAAGCCGTCCAATCAGACAAGCCCTACTGCAAATGCTGAGTTTGATTAGAGACCCTGTCTCAAAAGGAATAAGCTGAAAGGGCAACTGGAGAGTCATCCCACTTATCAACTTTGGGCCTCCACATATGTGTACACTTACAGACACATGAACCCATACACATGCAAAAAGCACATGTACACACATGCATGCATCCCAGACACATATACACATGAAAACAAAGAAAAAAAAAGTTTATGTTATGAAACATTGTGCTTCGGGCAGCAGCAACTCACAATCACATTTTTGCCACACATCCTGGACAGGAGGCCAGGCTGAGTGTCCCACCTCCGGGGTCTAGACTTGTGTGAGCATGCCCTCTGACTTTTGCCCAATGCGATGAGTAATGAGGCAATTCTCAGACATCATCTCCGTCATTACACAACATTAAGCAACTCGTGCCTGCATCCACGTTCTCCAAAATATTTTCTTTGAAGCAAAACAACAGCCTTTTTTCTTATTGTAAAAAGGTTGCTGGATAGATTCAGAGGAAGTAAGAGAGAGAACTCAGAGGCTAGTCAGGGAGAAACCAGGTGAGTGTGGTAGCCTTGAGGTCCAGGCAGGAAAGAGGAAGCACACACAAAGGTCAGGGGGCAAGTGGGACAGGAAGGTCCTCTTGGTGTCCGCTAACTCTCAGGTGAGCCACACCCCCAAGTAAGCGAGAGCCCCCTCTTTCAGTACTAATGGGAACCTGTGAGCTCTAGGGTCTGAACTTGTTCTCTAACTTGTTATATAAGTGGATTGTTTTGCCTTCTACCTGGGAAGGAATTTCCACTGCCAACTTTGAAAAACAGTCAAGACTGTTTTACTCTCAGGGGGTGAGGGGAGAAACACTGAAACTTTCAAAGGCTTCAGACAGGGAAGACCAACCAGTGCAATCTTGCAAGCTTTCAGCAAACCAGATCTTCCACCCCACGGATCAGTGCCTTCAGAGAGCTGGAACCTCTCGCAGTGACTTCCTGGGCTTGGGACTTTAGGGAACCTTTCACCCCTTCTCTGTGGTCACCTGCTCTGGCCGGTCAGCATCATTAATGGTCTTCAGGTTTCCCAGACAATGAGGCATCTCATGCTAATGGCTACGATCACTCTATTACTCCTCAAGCGGTTTACAGTTACTGAAACAAACCTCTGCTTTCTGAGCACATAATGTCTTCAGTCTAGTGAAACCCCAGCCAACTGGGGACTTGGTTTAATTAAAAGACCTTTGAGCTGCTGTCCTTTAGGAGGATTGAAAGGACTGGGCAGAACAGTAGTGATTTGATGGCTAATAGCTTTCTCCTGGCCCCGCCTCTTCCCCACCCCATGACCAGACAGAACCTCACGAGAAAACAGCATGCACCTCAAATGACCAGGACTTCCTGAGAGCCTGGCGGAGGAAGTGACTACTTGTCCCTAAAGCCTGGGATGGGGGCTGGCCCAGGACGAGGGACTCTCTCTTTCACAATGTGCATGTCTCATTATCTGCATTCATCAGTTTAAAGTCAGAGGCCAAATTCAATTTAGAGTATGAATTATGGACACACACACACACACACATACACATGTATGGTTAGAGGAATAACTACAAGATACCATTTCACAGCTGGGCGTGGTAGCACACACAATAATCCCAGCACCCAGAAGGGAAGCAGAGGCAGGAGGATCACTGCAAGTTCAAGGCCACCTTGGTGCACATAGTGAGTTTCAGTCCAGCCAGGGCTACCTAGTCAAAAAATAACCTCTCAAATAAAAAATAAATAAAACTTAAAAGACCCAGCAAAATGGCTCAGTGGGGAAACCTAGCGATGCCAGTTTGATCTCTGGAGCCCACACAGTGGAAGGAGAGAACTGACTTCCAGAAGTTATCCTCTGACTTCATGCACATGCTATGGCCCACATTACACTCCCCCCCCATAAAATAAACAAAAAACAGCAAAAAAGGTATCTCATCACTAATGCAAAGATGCAAATGTATTTGGCTGGTAGAAAATCCGCCTGATTCAAGTGGATTTCAACTCTATTCCAAAGTTTTGTGTTGGAACCACCCAGCTCAAGGTTGAAGAATTAGAGGGGGTGGTGGTTGGCTTGGGGGAGAGA
Source organism: Typhlomys cinereus (assembly GCA_023101885.1). NCBI lineage: Eukaryota > Metazoa > Chordata > Mammalia > Rodentia > Platacanthomyidae > Typhlomys > Typhlomys cinereus. The sequence continues at coordinate 1,181,024 of JALPQD010000244.1, read as the reverse complement.
GGTATAGGGAACTGAATGCTTGTCCCTTTTCTGCTCCAACCTTCCTCACTTACTCAGCAATGAAAGGGTCCAACTTCAATCAAGAAAAGAGGGAAAAAGAAATCAGTCTTGCTAGGGCCGCCTTTATGTCCAGGCCTTTCTGTACCCAACACACTAACCCCTTGGGTGGGTCACTCTTTCCATCAACCCTGAGTTTGCTTTACCGATGAGCTTGGTGCCCAAAAAAGGCCACACAGCAAAGAAAGCAAGAGGCGCTCCAAGACACAGCTCAGACGCCTTGAAGGAAGATCAGGATCATGCCCGTCTGTGTACACTATCATACTTTATTCTTTGAAGAAACTTTGAGTAGAGAAACTATCATTATACTTACTTCACAGATGAGAAAACCATATCTAAGAGGTCACATGACCAGCCCAAGATCACAGGGGCCTCTAAGCGGTGGAAGCAGGTGGGTGAACAATCTAGAGCTAAAGACTTCCAAACACTAACTAGCTTTGCTCCCCAGACCCTCCGCTCAGTGACCTCGAACCCAAAACCCCAGGAAGCCAAAGCCACTTCATGATAGGAAGGAATCTTGGCTTTAACCTAGGCCACACATTTGTAGCTATGTGTCATGGACCGAATTCTGTCACCTCTTTGGACTTTTCCATCTGTATACAATAGAGACCATCCTTGCCTCTACTCCAAAATGCAAAAAAGTTCATTAAAAAAATAAGCGCAGGGCTCAATGGCAAAGCACACCTGCCTGAGACACACACACACACACACACACACACACACACACACACACACACACACGCAGGCACGTTAAAAATTGTATGCAGGGGACTGGTGAATGGCTCAGCAGTAAGGCATCTGTGAACAAACCTGGAGACCTGAGTTCACTCCCTGGAAGCCCACATGGAGGAAAGAGAAATGAATTCCCACCTGTGCACCAAAGCGGACATGCTCTCTCTCTCTATCTCTCTCTCTCTCTTCTCTCTCTCTCTCTCTCTCTCTCTCTCTCTCTCCTCTCTCTCTCTCTTCCCCTTATAATCAGATTATATTAAGAAGATTTTTTAAATCACATGATTTTTTTTTAAAAATGCATGCAGGGCATGCTCTGTCCTGTATATTGCAACTGCTCTACATGCACAGACGCCAGCCCAGCCCAGCCCAGCCCAGCCCAGCCCCGGCCCGGCCCGAAAAGGAACTCAAGGAACTGTAACTATTACTCCAATGCTCCTGCAGCTATGTCGAAGAAGCGGTCATCGCTGTCGTTGGCATCGCTCTTCCTAAACAGATTCTGAGACGTTCTCTCTCCACCTGATCCTAGGACGCCCCCTGTCCAGGATCGCATAGAGCTTGAGTAGCTCCCACCTACCGTTGCAGCCCCTCACACACGATCCTGCCCGTCTGTGCCTCCGCGATCCCCCCGGGGGAACTAGCGGCCCCCCGCACCCAGCTCCCCGCAGCCGGGCAAGGCAGCACCACAGCGGGTCCTCACCTTCGGGACGCTCCGCTGCTCTGAGCCCCGGGTGCACTTGGCCACCTGCGCGCGGGGAGCGCAGCCTCCCAGGCTGCGCAGTTCCCGCCAGGAGTCTCCAGTCTGCGCCCTTCACTGCAGCGGCGGGCAGGGCGACCAATTACAGTTCATTTAGATCCAGATACAAATACACCATTAAAAAAGAAGTGTGTGTGTGTGTGTGTGTGTGTGTGTGTGTGTGTGTGTGTGTGTGTGTGTGTGTTACCAGTGTAACTGGATGGGGTAGCCACACCTGGCATTCCAACACAAGAGAAGCTGAGACAGGAGTTGGAGCCAGCCTGAGGTACCAAGTAAGACCCTGTTTCAAAAACGACAAAATCGCAAGACAATGGGAGGCATGCGATAGCTGGCTATTTTAGTAATTAGGCTGAAAAATGTGATTATTGAGTCATGGTAAGAATCTAGCTCAAGAGTCCATATCTTTTCCGGAGATATTTACTAAACTCCGATGTGTGTGGTTGCCCAGGTGGCCAGTCGCTGGTCCAAGAGGGATACATTCTCTGGTGGAGGTTGACCCCTGAGCCCCTCCTCATCTCCGTGAGGGATGTGACTTGATTTCATGGATCCATGTAGGAAGACCACCTTCAAGGGGCTGGGAGCACTCCTGGGGCAAGTCATCCTAGATGGCATGCGGCTGGGGGGGGGCAAGGTGAGCACCAGCCAGCGAGGGGGTCTGATGCACCTTGGGTCTTTCTCTGTTCCTGCAGCACATGAGATGGGACCATGGGACAGGCTGCTTAGGGCTCCTTGCCGGTGCCTTCCTAGCAGTGGAGGCCTGGATGTAACCTGGGAGCCACTTTGAGCTCCTACCTTAAGCTTGCTTGTGGTCAGATACTTGGTCACAGCAGGGAGATAAGGGAACAATATGCTATCTGAGATGTGCTCGGACACAGTGGTGACCCAGCAGAGGCCGGAGAATGGATGGCACAAGACTGGCATGTAATACCATCCGGTATGTGATGGTAACTGCCGTGGCTGGATGAGAGGGGCTCCTTAGGACTTTAGTATCTTTGTGGGTCTTTTCAAAATATGCCTAGAGGGCCGGCAAGAGGACTCATCCAATCAAGGACCACCCTAAGCTTGACTACAAGATCCCACATCCTCTGACTGCCACACAGTACACCACAGTATACTTGTGCTCGCTCAAATAAATAAATAATAATAAATAATAAAATATGCTTGGAATTTTACATAACAAAACCAATTCTTAAAAAAAAATTGTGGGTGTGTGTGTATATCAGAGGGCACTGTGTGTCCATGTGGAGGACCAAGGGTGACTTTAGGAATCATCCTGGATTGCTTCTACCTCCTTCTTCCTTCGCTCTAGGGTTTCCCAGGCTCTGCCCGCCAGACCTGGAAGTGCAGGCAGCTGCCATTTCTGCCTGGCATTTTTATGTGGGATCTGAAATCTGAACTCAGGGCCTTCTGCTTATGAGACAGAGTTTTAACCCCTGAGCCATTTCTCCAACCCCCAAACTAATTCTTAATAGTAAGGCCTATAATAGATGTATACACACAGGAAAGACAAGCACACCTCCCCTCAAGGGTCTGTCAACAAGGGAAGTAAAATAAGCTATGCTGCATCCACACAACCCCTAAGATGGTCCTGTGCGCTCAAGCATGGGCTTATCATGTGCATAGCTCCCCCCCCCCAAGAAAAAAGTTGATCAGATAACCCAAATGCAAGAAAATGATTTTCTACCTCAAACAAAGCCAATTACTAATACTGCTGATAAGTGCTTTTGCTAAAATGAGAAGTAAATGCATTGAAATGTGTTTGTGCGGTAAGATTTCACTCAACTGCTTTGCATCTCACCTAATGAAAATATAATGGTGGACCCGAGAGATTTTCTTGCAGTCCGTCCCAAGCTCTCCCATTCTCCATGGTAATTATCAAAGTGCCTACCACTGGTATCAGCATGTCGAGGCAAATGAGACACTCTTCAGAAAGGACCACTGCCATTCTGTGGCCTTTCTGATGGGAATTTATCTGACTCAGCCAGTGTCTTGCAAAGTTACCCTTTTATCTCCAAGGTCTTGATTTAACCTTTTAGACTCCAGTTCTAAGAGGCAGGAAATGTCTTCCATTTGTCTGTTTTTGATTCAGAGAATTGGATGTCTGTGAGTTTCACATGATTTGTCTTGGGAAGGGAAAAAAAAAAAAGAGCTCTTTAAAATTTTTATGTATTAAAACACATTCATGGTTATGTGTACCTACAAGCATGGAAGAAAAATCCAAAAGGGCATTTACCAAATCTCAGTGCTGGTACCCTCAGAGTTATAAGCTCATTTCATTTTCTTCTTTTTGTATGTATAGCCAATTTTTTCTCCAATGATAGTGTTATTTATAATGCAAAAGTCTGCAGGATCTCAGGGTCAGTTGTAGTCATAATATTAAAAAATCTGGAAAAATCAAGTGCTGAGAGACTGAGAGGCCCATTCTGCTGAGCCTAACAGAAGGCCATGTAGTTCTGGAGTCTCAAAGGCACTTAAACCCAATACTGTGGCAGATAGAGGGATGCATACCGACAGCCCAGCTTCCCCTTGGGAAGCTGTGGTAAGAGATTACTTGAAGCTTGAGTGTGGAGTGAGGGGACAGGTGCAAGAAGGAGCATACTGCCTTAAGGTTGTAAGATATAGACATATGGAAACCTGTAAGTTTATCAAAAGAGTGTGAATAGACATAGTCTATGCAGGGGATCAAAATGAGAAGACAAGGGGTGACAGAAAATGTCCTGTGATGCTCCAGCCCTTGAGTTTGGGACCGCCCTGGGCAACACTGCAAAATCCCATCTCAAAAAAGAAATAAATACAGTAATGAGCCAAGAATGTAGTATCAGAAAATACAACTTGGACATCCTATCTGTTTTTAATTATTTTCTAGAACAGTACAGATATTTAAGACACCTGTTCTGCGTGGTTATCTGAGAAAAGTATCTTTTCATTTTACGTGTGTTGGAAGTACTTTGGAAGTGGCTTTAGCCTGAAAACACTGTTTAATTCATGTGAATATGGCACAAGGACTTCCAAATCCAGAGGGAGTCTTAAATTCTAGTTATGTAACAATATTCGCCCAATTCATCAAAGTCTAAAATTTCAGAGAAAAGTGAGCATTTTGTTATTCAACAATACCACTACAGACAGAACACTAAAAAGTGTACTGTACCAATAAACGAAGCCAAATACCAGATAAATTGTAATATAAAAACATAATGCACTAGTTACTGCAGAAATGCAAACCAAAACAAGATCACTCTCCTTACCTACGAGATGGTTGCTATTAAAAACAAAAATGGGGCTCTCTGTCTCTGTCTCTGTCTCTCTCTCTCTCTCACACACACACACACACACACAAATGTGTCCACGCATGCGTCAATACATTTTTTTAAAAAATAAGTCACAGCTCACATGACTTGGATCCCCCTTGTTGCCTGGTCCCCAGCTTCAGATTGGAAGCGCACTCAGCACTCAACCCAAAGCCGCCTTCTACAACAGAAGTAGATCTCAACACCCAGACAGGAGGCAGCCTAGTGCAGTGGAAGAGCAGTGGAATAGACAGTAGCCAAACGGAATGCAGAACACTGGCACCCTGCACTGCTCCCCTGGAATCAGACCAACCAAATCTCTCCCCATCCTAAGACTCAGGAAACCTTCCAAGAGTGGACGGTAAGATTGTATGTAAAAGCCTAAAGATGGGAAGGTCCACCCCTGGAGGAGACACTCCAGTCAAGGCAGGACTGCTGCATCCAGGAGCTCACTGCCATGAGACCTTACCAGACCTGCACAATGCCCGACATATCCATACGCCCCCATGGACTAGTGAGGATCTCGGGAGAGAGAACTACAGGCAGTGGAAACTTTAGGGGCTAGGTGAGACAGATGAAGAGGAGTGCCCCTATCAGTGGGTCTGCCAGAGGCATGAAACCCCCACTAGAGCAGACCAATCCAGAGGGAAGTCTGGGACACAGAAACAGAAAGACAGGAAATGGAAAGGAGTGCGATGGATTGATGAAAGTAGGGGAAGGAGAGGATAGGGATAACTTGTAAGCTTGTAATATGCTTGTAAAACTAAGAAAAAAATTCCCAAAGTAAAATTATCCCAAGGTGATCATGTCATCGTATTCAAAAATTGAGTCACATATTCAAATACATTTAATGAAAAGGAGAAAAAAGTGAAAGCAAGTACTAACAAGGATGTGGAGAACTAGCAGCTCTTGTTCACTGTTGGTGGAAATACAAAATGCTTCTGTCACTGTGGAAGACAGCACAATGGTTCCTCAAAAAAACAAAACTAAAAATAGAATTACCCCATGATCCCACAAAAAAGGAAAGCAGAGATTGAGGGAAACATCTGGACATATCAGAATGATTCATAATGATGGAAATGTGGACGTGTTCCATGAGTCTCTTGGTGGAAATGGATAAATAAGATGTGGTATATCCATACGATAGAATATTATTCAGTCTTAAAAATGGAACTCTTGACATATGCTATTACATGGAAGGAACTTGGAGACAGCCAAAATGAAATAAGCCAGTCATTAAAAAAAAAAAAAAAAGACAAATACTGTATGATTCAACTTATATAAGGTACCTGAAGCTGTGGAACAGAAAGTGGAGTGGTGAAAGAAAGCTAAGATCTAGCAATCAGGAGACAGAATCTGTTGTTTAATACACAAGAGTTTCCATTTGGTAAGATGAAAAAGTTCTATAAATGGACGGGAATAATAGTTGCAAAATTGTAACTTGTACATGTGTTTGACTACAATGGAAAAATGGAAAAAACAAAACCAAATGACACTTCATTTCGGAGAACATTAATAATTTAAAAAAAAAAAAAAGACTAAATGGAGTGGGGTATCCTGAACTGGACTCACAAGACAAAAAAGTCATTAGCAGAAAAACTAGCAAAATCTCTATATCCTAGAATAGACCATGGGTCTATAAAATAGTAACAGTGAAAAAACTAACAGAAGGATATACAGGAACTATTTCCACAAGTCCAGTATTCTCAAATAAGTTTATTTTAAAAATAGTTTGCAAATAACTAAAATTTAGAATCCATTCCTACACAGGAGACGGACAACACAAATACCTTAAACAGTATATGTGTTTCTTTGTAGCTGCAGTGTATGTGAAATTTCAAATCCCTGTTGGCTGTCACTCAGCTACTGTCCTATCACCCACAAACTGCGAATACAGGTTGTTAAATCTCCCGTTGTACAGTTATTTCCTTTTGTATTTCTTCTTGGACGTATTTTTTTCATTTGCATTGCACATTTATCTCTTAGAACAAATACAATGTGAATGTTTTTCCTTACACCTTGGGCAAGTAGGCTGCAAGTTCATGAGCATCCTGGTTGTTTCAAGTTCATTAGTCCATAAGTCTGTTTTGCAGTCTCCCAGTCTCCCCCAATTCTGCCTTCCAGCTAGAACACAGGTGCATGGGTGTAAGGTAATCCGAAAGCACGCAGCCACCTATACAAACATGACGGGACACTCTGGCTACTGGGAGCCCAGCAGGAATGTGACTAAAAATTAACAGGTGCTAGGCAGCAATCCAGGCAAACACCCCACCCTTCATTATGATGCTACCAACAAGCCCAGAGCTGTGTGAAAGAAAAAAAACAAAAACTTTACTCAGAGCGTGGAAACACCTCAGTTTTGCTTATATCTCAGCCCAGCCCACTTTCTGTCAAAAGTCACCTCTACAAAATCCAGTGACAGGGTGACTTGGGCTCCCTGTTCTGAGGGAGAAGTGACTGAGGGTATTCTCTGTCTACCCCCCTTCTCTGCAGCCTGTGGGCTCAGGACGCTGGGGGTTTGAATGCAGGTGTTGGGGAGGGAGGCAGGAATCCCAGGTGCGGCTCACATTCCTTTACTCACCTTTCAGGTCGGCTGTCAAGCCACAGAGGGAGCACTTGTAACACTCCCCATCGCTGCCTTAGCTTGAGCAAAGAGCGGTGCACACAAGGTAGTTTCTATTTAAAGGGCTGGAGGACACTCAGTGTGCAACATTGCCATCTAGTGAAACAGTGACGCACCACCAAGACTTTCAACACCAGCCTGGAGACAAAAGTATTGGTTTCAACACCACAAAATGGCATTTTGAATAAACTGGTCATCAGAGAACTGCATGTACTTTCTCTACTTCTCTAAGTAAAGAGCAGACCATCAAATGCATTTCCCATTTTGAATTTTTAGATACTCCCTCCCCAACCCTTTTGAATGTCTCTCACTCCTGTTGGACAGTATGACAGCAACCCCTGACCGTTATAAGGAAACAAGTCTCCACCGAACAAGTTACACTATTTTCCTCCATTTGCATAATCTAGGGTGTGGCCTGTACTTCCCTTGTTTAAATTCCTGGAAACAAACATTAGAACATAACCACCAGCCACATTCCCTGCCTACACAGCAGCGCTAATGTTAAGACAGACACTAGGAAGACACCAGTGTAAGGCTGGGGGACTCCATTCCCAATGTAAGATGCTGTTCTCGATTCCAACCTCCTTCACACCCAGGTGTGACAGTGAATGTGCTAGTGACTTGTGTGAGTGTACACATGAGGATCTGGATGAAAGGCAGAAAGCAAGGAGTGAAATAACGTATCGTTGACACACCGTCACCCAGTTTCCCATTGCCATCTCTGTGAGTCCTGGGACTTTGGACTCTGGGTTGAGTGCTCTGCTCTTTGGAATATCCATTGTGGTTACTGATCTTGCTAATGAGGCCCTTTGGTGCACATTTCTGGGTTTATTGCAGGACCTCTCCTGGATTCCAGAACATGTCTGATGTGGTCTTCAGCAGGCCACATTCTTGGCAAATACTAAACTCAGTTAAGGACTTCGGGATGAACCGTGTTCTAGAGGAAGAGGTATACAAGCGGATTAAGACATTTTTAGGCTGCATTTTGTCGGTAAACACAATGGAAGGTTTCAGTCTTGAGAACCTGAGATTGTCCAAACAAGCAAAGCTGAGGGGCTGTGAATTAGCCCTGCAGAACCAGGATTCTGCCTTTCTTGAAGAGTGACGTGCGTGAGGGTGCCCCTCCTCATGCTCTTCTCCACGGTCAAGGTGTGTCTCCTCATGTTTCCGCTGGGTGCTCCGGAAGTCAAAGCCACACAAAACGCTAGGCGAGCCAGGTCATCTCCAAAAAAAGTTTATTAGCATGATTAAAAACATTTTCTTGAGTAACAACAGAAGGAGTTTCTAAACATGAAAGGATCAGTGGCTCTACCTTATGACCAATATCTGGAACTGAATGGACAATTTTATTGCCGGTCTTCATTTATTAAAAACAATCCATTTATTGGTTCCATGATGTCATGACTATTGCTTTGTCTGGGAATGAGTCCCTACAGCAATTAAGTATAAAAAATATCTTCATCATAATTGGAGAGTGACCTGCATTGAAACGTGACTCTGAGTAAAGTTGATAAAAATACACAAGGAGTTGGGTTTTTGTTTTTTTAAAAACATTCCTTTACACACTACAAAGAAAGAATTAGTATTTTGGCTTTTTAAATTCCTACATGATACTGAGAATGGCAGTCCCCAGAGGTCCTCCCATCACATCACGGGACGCACCCCCTCTTCTGGAGGGTAGATTCTGGGAGCAGACCCTGAAGACTTCGCCCTCACGTTTATACTGGTTTGAGAACAAAGACAGCGTCGTCCAGAACATAGTAGTCATTGTACATGTCGCCTTCGCACAGGTAGGGCAGTCTAGTGAATGCTTCGATGACAAAGCCAGCTTTCCTGAACACTTCCGGCAGGCTGTTCACTTGTTCTTCCCAATTCTGGCCCTTGATTTCCAAAATCTCTGATGGTTTCTCCCACTTGCCACCTACTAAAACAAATAAAAACATTAAGTTAAATTCTTGTACATGCAAATTACTTCACAAGAGAAGGGGGGAGAGAGCTGGTCGACTCCAAACACAGGTGCCCTGTGAGCCATCTCCCCAAAGGGCTCCCGCAGCCCTCAAGGCCAACCCAATTGAAGGAACTGAGGGACTTCCTAGAGGTGCAAGAATAGCAAGTCACGGAGCACAAAGCAAAATGCACTTCGGTGTGTCTGCTTCTACAGTCTGCTCCAACACTCCTTGATGGGGTTCTAAAGGTTAATGGGTTCAAAAAACTAGCCAGTAAATACTAGAAAATGGGATCAGCCACTATTTGAAAGATTTCAGACAAATGCAAGAACACACCACTTATATGGGAAATTTACACAACTTATTACCAGGAAAGAGTTATCAGGCAGAAAACCGACTCATTCAGGATTTTAATTTATAAAACCAAATCACTCATGTGTTTTTCAAGAGAAGGCAACCTAACTTTACAGAACGATTTCACAGACGCTCCAAGACCGAGTTAGAATGCCGGAATGGGTGACCTGCTTAGCCTTTCACGGACTAGAGGCTGAAATCTCTGGTTGGTCATTTCCAAGGTGAGGAGCGCCAGGAGGCTGGCGTATGCGCAAACTAGGCAAGGTCTTTAGCTCACACCACATTCTAGATACAAACGTGAAGAGAATATATTTAAACCTGGGGTTGCTTTTAGGTGCTGTGGTGATGTTCAACCCCACCACACATCCTTCAATGTGCTGCTGTGCATTGGGAGCAGGCGTCTGGCAGACAGCCCCAGCTGCAGCAGAAGCACAATCACCCCATGCTGGAGAGAGGAGCTGGTGACCCGAGGAGAGACCTGAGGGAGGCAGTGAGACCACGTGGCTGGGGCGGCAGATGAGCGCAGCTAGGAAGTGTGGACGCTGGACGCTGGCATGTGCAGACCAGTTCCACATGACACCCCTGCACCCAAGTGGCTAAGGGTGCCACTCATCCTCCAGGCTTCCAGAACTCCAGAATCACCCCAAAACCTGTCAGCAAGTCTCTTGTGCTTAGGTCAGCCTGAGTAAGTTCCTCTTGCTTACAAAGAACCACCTGACTCGGTGGTGCTCAAGTGCAGGGGAGGAGAAAAGACCCACGAGGTGCCTGAATTCAAAGGGGGCACAACTGGGCCATGGCAGGCGAGGCACTTCCTCCCCGTACTGACTGCACAGTGGCTAACTCCTCAGTCCTGCAGACACACACCTGCTGCTCTAGGTCTGACAGTGCCTGGGCAGGACACCCAAGACCCTTCTGGAAACCTCAAGCACCGTGTCAAGTACACCCCTTTCTGGGAGTATGTGCTACGTGCAAACCAAATCTTCACACACAGCATCAGATATCTGTGAGGATCTGTAAAGCACAAAGAAAATATGCGTATACTTAGAAAGGCATTCCAGGCTGAAATCTCAACTTTATATGGTGAAACTGAGCAATCGACCATTTTTACACAATTTCAAGAAGTTCCTGTTGTGCTTCCTTAGACGGAGTTCCTCTCTGGCTCTTACTTTCCACAGAAGAAAGCAGTTTGAAAGACAGCCATCAGCGAGCACACCTCCAACACGCAGGGCCAGAGAAATGGAGGCTGCGGACAGAGGCAGGAGCAGTCTTGGTCTGGAACTCAGCCTGATTCTCTTCTATGCTGGTAAGAGGTTTTCATCCGTTTTATTTCAATTAATTGCTGTTTCTTGGTTTACATATGGATGTGTCTCTTCAACTCTTTACCAGACAATTCTGAAATGTACATTGTGGAAACTGCCTTTCCCCAGAGAAACGTAATAAAGAACAGCTGAGGGAAAGTTTCCTATTAACCTGGGAAACTGCCAGAGATTCTGAGGCTTCAGAGGCAGCGGAGAACACATGCCGCTCGTTACCACTGGATCCCCTCGCAGACAGACCTGCTTTGCACAGCGTCACACTAAGCAGTTTGCTTAATGTTGTCAAAGAGAACACAGCTAAAAGCTGAATTCCTATAAATTAAAAGAACTTATTTTTTAAAATGCACATGTTCTAGAAATAGCCCCCCATAATATAGCCTACACCTGATTTACCTCTGTAAGTATTCCTTATGTCATAGTTCTATTCATTCCAGATAACAGATTTGCCCAAAGTCTGGCTTGCAAGGAAAGGACCAAAGTTTTTTAAATTAATTTTTTCTTATACAGAAATACAGGATTGGGGATGTTGCTCAGTGGCTGCCTGATGTGTGTAAAGTCCTATGAGTGTATACAAAATACACCAGAATATTAACAGTAGTTATCAAAAACGAAAGGACTATGGAGACATCTTACAAAATTCTATTGTTTTGTAATGAGTTTGTTTTACTTTTATACATTATTTGCTATTTTTCTAAAATATTTATTTATACATGCATGTATGTGGAGGTCAGACGACAACTTTCAGAAGTCAGTCTCTCCTTCCAGTATGTGGGCTTCCAGGGCCTGAACTCATGTTGCTAAGTTTTGAGCAGATGCCGGACCTGCTAAGTAATCTTACCAGGCCTAGTTGCTATTTTAGAAAGAATCTTTAGCTTTTGGACAAATATCCCGAAACATATGAGGATCATATGGTATTTGCCATACGATAACACAGGGTGAACAAGTAAGGTGGGAGGAAGAAAGGGGACAAGGTGCGTGGGCCAGGCCATGCAGGAGAGCTACTTCTGCCTGTATTGGCAATTTTCTATTAATATGCCTACGATCGGGGATGTGTCTCAGTTAGCAAGGAGCTTGCTCTTGCAAGCATGAGAACCTCTAGCTCTTCCCTAGATCTTACATTAAAAAAACAAACAAAAAGAGCCACGCAGGATGACCCACTTGTAATCCAAGTTGTAAGAAGGTGGATTCAGGCAGATTCTTGGGGCTCATAGGCAGTCAGCATAAGCCTATGCCAATGAGATGTCACCAATTGAGGTGACAGCTCCTGAGAAACACCTGGGGGTTTTCTCTGGCCCCCACTGAATGATACACAAGAGTATATACACGTGACATTCATGAGCTAAGTACATAAGTGCACGCGCGCACACATACACACACACACACACACACACACACAACCCCCCTTTTTTTAAATTTCTATTTTCTAATTTGGTCTCCAAAAAGCAGTAAAGTTATCTTATTTCTTTCAGCACTTTCAGAGGAAACTGATTTAAAACATTGAACACTATAGGACCCGAGAATTCTTCAATTTTTGAGGCAAGGCTGCAGTGTGACATCATCCAAACTTCTCTTTTTTGCTCCGTGTTGCTTAACTGCAGGAGGGAAGAGCAGCTTCTTCCCTGGCTGTGCGGTTTCTATGCGGCGCTGGCTCTCCCGCCCGCCCTGAGCAGTGGAGGGGAACTCCAGCATTGCAAACACTCCTCAGCCCATGCCACTAGACAGGAAGCATGTTGCAAGTCAGCTTGGCTTTCCAGACCTTTGTGTGAAAACCCTCTGCACTGGAGACACGGTTCACTTTCCAGAACTCGGCAGGTCCGGTTCCACTTCAGTCTCCCCACATAAAGATGACTGCTGTAAAGCATTGCTCTGAACTTGGGTAACTGTGCCTAGGCTATACTTAGCAGAAGGGGTGAGCCCTCTGTGGCTGAGCCTCGGGGGACATAGGCTGCTTGTTAGTGTCTTAATCCTCCCACCTGCTTGTGCTGAGCAGCTCGTAACAGAGTCCCAGCTCCCCACAGAGCCCCAGCTCCCCACAGAGCCCCAGCTCACCTCAGATCATTCAAGTTCTCAAAGTGGGCTGTGAAGACTAACACAATCCTAGCTTTGTTTCTTTGCTTTCTGATTGGGAACATGTGAAAAGGGGCCCTGCCCAAGCCATGGCACGAGAGCACCCACATTTCTCTCCCATTTCTCTCTCACAGAACAAAGCCCACTTGGTCCATCACTTTTGTAACCATTCAGCCCACACAACTGGGGAGACACATATTCCCATCACCTCACTTGCTGGGAAAAGGTCTTAACTTAGGGAGCGCTCCCATCGAGAAGCCCCTGGTGGCTTTTCCAGCCTCTGAGCCAGAACTAGAAGGCCAAGGTGGATCCTAAGCTCCAAGTGACATCCCACAGTGGATAGTGACAGGCCCCATTCCAGGAACACCTGTGGAGAGTTAGTTACGCGCAGCTACCTCTAACATCAGCATGTGACACTGAGTTCCAGTGGCAGGGACAGGAGAAAAGGGGCTTTTCATTGAACACCGCGACTCAGCAGGTCACTATTACTTAGGTGCTGTCACTTTAACGCTCTATGAAACACACAAGGTGGGTTACAAAACCCCCCAACACACACATGCACACACGCACACACGCACGCACGCACTTGATGACTCCCGGAGCTCATCGAGATAGTCTCAGCCCTCGATTTGACGCCAGTCTGCCTGAGTATGCCAGGGGCTGCAGAGCCTGCAGGGGCTGCCTGGCTGCGGGCAGCTCCCACACTTTGTCTCTGCCTCACAGCAATCAGAAGAGCCCCAGGCAAGGCCAGCACTGCACTCTCACTGCCACGCTTGTTACATTTCCCGGATGGACATCGGGCCGCAAAGGGATTGCTGTGGACTGCCACGACTTCCTGCCACCTTAGTTTACAGCGCTGACCCCACAGAGCCTTTCGGGGCTGTCCTGGGTAGTCAGATGGCAAGCAGAGCAGTGGACAGCGGTCAGGAAGCCCGGGGATTCACATGGGTGGGGCCAGAGGTAGCGCTTTCATAGACCTGGCGCCGGGAGCGAGGCGAGGCAAGTGGCCCCCGCCCAGCATCACGGGCGAGAAGCCCTCAACACGTGCGCCCTCTCCGCAGGTGCTGTGGAAGCGTGCACTATCTCCATCACGCAGCCAAGTTACCTGGAGGTGGACCACACATTCGAGAGTGTCACCATACAGTGTACCTTCTCCACAACCGGATGCCCCTCAGAGACACCAGCTGACCTGTGGTTTCGCTACGGCATTCACGAGCCTGAAATTCTGTGCTTTGATAGATGCACATCAAGCAAATTCTCAGTGTCAAAAAACTTGGACAAGAAGCAAGTCAACCTCACTGTCAACAGGGTGACTACAAATGACAGTGCAATTTACATCTGTGGAATGGCGTTTCCTAGTGAAGTGGCGCCGGGAGCTAAGCGAACTGGAAATGGGACCACATTGGTGGTAAGAGGTCAGTCTGCAAGGCTTAATTTCATCACTGTATTTCGCCCTGACTTTTACAACCTTTCCATCATGTACATGCACACTGTTAGTGGCAGTGTGGCATCTTAGCCAGTGAAGGGCATCATCTGTACGCAAGCCACCATGGGTTTCAGAGCAAAGATCTTCTCTGATCCCACCATCCAGTATCTACAGACACAAGGTCAGTGAGGGTCAGATGGGTGTTCTTGCTCCCAGACGTCATTACTTAATGCTGACCAAATACACTTCCTCTGTGACATCACGGTGGCTAGGCGTACATTCCAAGCCCACAGGGAAACTGGTGACTAACTGCAGCTTTCTCAGAAAGTGGCCCCTTAAGATAGGCAGAAATGATCAATACTCTGGACCCAGAAAAAAGTATGAACTAAGGAAGATAAACACAAATTTGAAAAAAAAGAAGTCACCAGTAGATCCCTGGCCCTCACATGCTGCCTGGACATAAGGAAAAAATGACCGTTCTGGCTTCCTGACAATACACCCAAGTGCACACAGCAAACCTACCTAACGCTTAGTGATGTCACCCGGCCACTCCTCTGAGTCAAGATGGAGAAATGTCACAGTATGGTGGTATATGCCTACAGTCTCAGCTCCTAGAAGGCTGGCTGGGCAAGCAATGGCTTGAGCCCAGGAGATAATTCAAAGCCTGTCAGGGCACTATAGCAAGATCTTGTTTCTTAGAAATAAAACATTAGAGGGGAAGCCGCACGTAATTCTGGGAAGGAAAGAAAGGGCAGGAGCTGCCTGTTTTTGGATCTCTTTCCTTAAAGAGAAAAGTGAGCAAAGTCACCAGCCCTTTGCTTTTACAATGAAACTAAGGATCCAACACTGTCTGGTATTATCATCCCTGCCTTTAACTACCAGTGTCCCCTAATGGGCTTTGATGCTAAAATTTCACTTAGCCTTGCCTTATTCTCATCATATAACAAAACAGAAATGAGCTGTTAACATAAAGCACTTTTCAGAATGCTTTTTATACAGCAGACACTCAATGATACTTCTGATATTATAACAAATGCAGGACACTGGGGCCTCCTGTACATCCTAGTAGCCTTCTATCACAGAATGCTCACAGGAAACTGGCTGCAGATGGTGAAGGACACAGAGGTTCTTTCCATGTGCAGAACTGAAAGTCTTGCTTAGACAGGCATAATGACTGCTGATTTTCACACAGTACTCTAACTTAGCACTAAGACATTGTTTAAATTGCACATATTAATGTTAGTTTCACAAATAAAGATGAACATTATATATACCAACTTCATGTGATAGTAACCATGAGGCATGATGAAATGCATAGGCTAACAGGCAGTGATTTCACATCTAACTATACTTTGAGCTTCAAATGATCAGTACACGAAGGCATGGCATGTTTTCCTAAGCTCAACCTGGAATGCAGGATACTTCCTGCTAAAAGGGAGAATTCAGAATGTGAAAGCAGCTCAGTATTTCTGTTTGCAGAACTTTATTAGCAAGAACATGTCATAATAACATGATTGCCTTTTAAACAAGGAGGGGACACTATGATTCTCAATGGACAGACTCAAGTTTTGCCAGATGGTACTATTCAGTAATAGCAGCTCCAGGTCACAAATGACAACGCTAATGAATATATGCACTATATAAGTAGGCTTGATGACACTGATCACCGTTAACCAAGTACAGTCCAAGCGCACAGTACTGTACATAAGAAATAACTCTTGGGCCAGAGAACACAGCTCAGCGGGAGAGCATGGGCCAACCATGTTGCAGGGCCCTGGGTTCAACTCCCAACAGGACAAGAGAGGAAAAAGGATTATTCTTAGCATTGGGACAGATGGTCAGTTGAACTTTAAATATTTTTATTTTGCCAAGAAATATTTTTGATACAATATACTTAAAGAATGAATAAACTTTAACACATACTTGGACATTTTCTTTTTTTAAAAATCTATTTTTAATTGTGTGTGTGTGTGCGTGTGCGTGTGTGTGTGTGGTGTGTGTGTGTGTGTGTGTGTGTGTGTATCAGAGGGCACCATGTGTGCTCATGGAGGCCCAAAGATGACTTTGGGAATCATCCTAGATTGCTTTTACTTCCCTTTTGCTTCACTCCGGAGTTTTCCAAGTTTTGCCTCTCAGAGCCGAAGTGCAGTCTACCTGCCATTTCACCGTTTCCTTCTGGCGTGTTTTGTTTTTTTAATGTGGCATCCAGGATCCAAACTCGGGTCCTTCTGCTTTCAAGGCAGAGGCTTAACTCTGAGCCATCTCTCCAGTCCACACATTTGAACATTTTCTGACTTTGAGAACCTGAGCAAATATTTCTAGGAATGGGCAAGAGAACAAACTGATGCTCCACCTCTAAGTTGTGGCTTCGATGATACTGTACTCACGTGCCTGCGAGAACATGCTTCAGTAACGACTGTGTCTCTCTGCTCTCATCATTAAGAAAACAAGCTTCTGAGTCAGGAACTGCTGAGTATCCTGATAGTGCTCGTGACGCTCTTCTCGGTCTACGTCGCTGGGGTTTTCGTGCTCTTGCTCGTCCTCTCCAAAGTAAGTCAATGCTCTCACCCCAAATGTTAGCAGCGGAGTCACTGCCTCCTCACCCCTCCCCCAGCCCCAAGCTCACGCCACCTCAGTAAACACCTCGTTCTCCATGTGCAGGGACCACTGTCTGCAGAGGAGGGTGGCAGAGGGCATAAACCTCCACCACTGAAACTCACTAACCAGGGCACACAGTCCTCTTGGGACTAAGAGACGACGGTCTACACTACCTTCTGCTACAGTTGTCTATGAAATCTTACGGGCAAAAATGAAAACAAAGGGTTAATGAAGATTAAAATATTCAAGAGATCTAAAGTTGTCCAAAAAAGAGTCTCTTTTGTATACATACATGTTAATGAGAGGGTATGAATACTTTATAAAATTAATTCTTATCCTACTGTAAATATCAGTTTGAGTGGGTAAATTCAATGAATTTAATGAAATAAAAGCACTTCAAAATGCTATGAAAGTTACTCTTAGTGTGTACCATTTAAATATCTAGTTTAATCCTATCACTATGTGTATGAGAGAGATGCCTTTTTAACAACCGTTTTGACTGCATGTTTACATGTTTTTCTCTTCTTGGCAGTCAAAATCTAACAATCTAAGAAGCAAAGAAACCAAAGAAGACTCACAAAAGGTACTGTCAACACTTGTAAAATATTCTTTTGAACTGTGGCTGGTCAGAGCTTTAAACGTGACCATCTTAAGAGGCACAGGATGGGGCTGCAGAGGTGGCTCAGAGGTTAAACCTCTGCCTTGTAGGCAGAAGGTCCTGAGTTCAGATCCCATGTAAGCAGGGGCGGCCTGCGTTTCTGGTCCTGGTAGGGCGGAGCCTGTGAATCCCAGGGCAGAGTAAACAAGGAGGAGGTGGAGGCGGTCCATGGTGGTTCCCGAATTCATCCATGGTTCTACACACACATACATACACAACTGAATAAATAATAATATTTTTTTTTAAAAAAGAAGCACAGGAAACACCACAGAAACGTTTGACCAGATACTCCAGCTGCTATCTCTGCACCTTGATGAGAACCTCAGGTGGTTCATGCCACTTGAGACTGACAGCTCTCCACCATAAACTCCACCATATACTCAAGTGTAGCCAGGAGCTGAGCGTGCAAGCATGTGCTGGGATGGTCAGTTCTGAGTGAGGAGGCAGGAAAGGAGCTCAGAGGAACTGCACCTATCACTGTTTATGCTTCTGAAATACAAAGCTCTTTCTCATTGTGCTTGCAGAGAAGTGCTCGGCGTATCTTCCAGGAAATTGCTCAAGAATTAAACCGTAAGAGATATGTAGAAACAAGTCAACAACATGTAAGTATAAAAGAGCAAAAAGATGTAATACAGATATAACGCCACTGGAAAGAATAAGCTGCCAACTTAGTTCTCAAAATTATATTTCCCTGTAGAAGACTCTTCCACATAAATACATGTCTTGATAAATATATAAGAAAGGACATTTGACATACTTTGAAACAGCCCCAGGTTGAGTTAGTGACAAAGAAACTTTCTAAAAACACATTAGAGGGGCTGGAGAGGTGGCTCAGGAGTTAAGCCTCTGCCTTGCAGGCGGAAAATCCTGAGTTTGGATACTAGACCCCACGTATAGACGCCGGGCGGAAGCGGGGGCGGCCTGCGCTTCTGGTCCTGGTAGGGTGGAGTCTGTGAATCCTGGGGCAGAGTAAACAAGGAGGAGGTGGAGGCGTCCATGGGGTTCCCGAATTCCTCCGTGGTTCTACACACACACACACACACACACACGTACACACACAAAACTAAATAAAAAAAATTAGACACAGACAAGAATGTGTTGGTAGATCAGAAGGTACTTTATGCAGTACCATATATGTGACAGGCATTAATTCAAGGTAGTGCACATTGGTATATCAAATTATATTTTTTAAAGTCACTTGTTATCAATAAGACAAAAATAAATTAATTACCGATACAAAAAATAGTATTTGATCAGTCTTTACAGTTGGGTTAACAGGAAGAATATATGATCCATAATACATTCTTCACAGAGTTCTTTTAAAGAGAATTTTCTAAGGAAAGACTTCTTCAGAGCTGGTCAGAGCAGATGCTTCCATGATGAATGATCAGACTGCTCGATGTAAATTACACTGCATACAAGATAAAGAACTGAAGGGCCAGTAAAGCAATTTTCCTCCTATACAGAACCAATGCAACCGGTGATTATGACATGTGGTTTCTAGTTTTTAGTTCAGTTTAGTCTGGAAGGAGGGCATCCAATTTTTCAAAAGGGTCTTTATTGGCCTTAAGAGTATAGCGCAGTAGTGGAGCACTTGCCTACCACACATAGGCCTTGGGTTCCATCTCCAGCACCACCACCCCTGAAAAATTACCACGAAAAAGAATATTGCCCAAGTGGTTATTTCATCCTTCCATGCACATACAAATACCAAAAAGACAATAAATGCCAGTCTATTTTAAATGAAGAGGTAAAGTAAGCAGCCTGAAGGAGGGCCTGAAACTGAGAACTGGAAAGTTCCTAGCCAGGACTCAAAGTCACAATCAAGGCAGGAAATGATTTTTCACTCCCCCATCCTACTGTAAAAAGAAAGAAAAAAAAAGGGAGCACCAGGCAGCAGTGCATACCTGCGATCCCAGCATTGGGGGTCTGGGGAAAGAGGATTGCAAATTCAAGGTGAGACTGGGCTACAAGCGAGCCCTGGTCTCAAAAGCAAAAAAACAGCAGGCCTGAGGTGTCTTCTCATAATCCCAGCACCCCAGGAGTGGACACAGGGGAGCTTCTGCTACATAGTGGATTTGAGACCAGCCTGAGCTACATAAGACTCTGTCTCAAAAGACCAAATGGGTGGAGAGATGGCTCAGGGGTTAATACTCTGCCTCACAAGCAGAAGGTACTGAGTTCTGATCCCAGGTTCCATGTAAAAATGCCAGGGGGAAACAGACGTGGTCTGCACTACTGGTCCTGGTGGGCAGAGTCTGGGAAATTCCAGAGGGAAGCAAAAAAAGAGGTAGATGCAATCCAGGATGATTCTCAAAGCCATCCTTGGTCCTCCACAGAGACACATGATGCCCTCTGATACACACACACACAAAATAAAATAAATGAGTAAATTTTAAAAAGACCAAACAAAAACAAAACAAATAAAAACCCTCACACAAACGAAAGAACATTGAAACTAAAAGAATTACACAACATGCACGCCCACAAAAGGGCAATGCGGGACTCCCAAGGGCGCAGGATGGCAAAGTAGTTCAAATGTTACTTGGAGGATGTGACATCACTGGTACCATAACCTTAAATATGATTTGCTATTTACTATTTCAGGAGAAAGACAACACTTATGAAAACAGAAGAGCATCTGCCAATTATGAACGACCGTAGAAATGTTCACTTTTCCATTAAGGCACTGAAAATCCAACTCCAGGATCGATGGCAATGTGAATGGACATGCTTCCATCAGGTCTTTTACAACAACGAACAAGCAAACAAACAAAACAACGAGGACTGGGGATGTAGCACGTGACGTTACCTAGCATGAACACAGAATCCTGGGTTTCACCACATAGAGCCCAACTTGCGATACTCACCTGTCACCCTACTATTCTGGAGGTAGAAACAGGAGGATCAGAAATTAAAGGGCATCTTCAACTACAAACATCAGGCCCTGTCTCTAAAACGACTGCCATTAAAAAAAAAAAAAACAAATGGACAGCAGCTGGCCGCCCAGGGGGCAGAGCATAAGCAGCTAACAGACATTAACAAAGGTATGAGGACCCCAAGAAAATGCAACTGGAGAGAAATTTTTTTTCTAATTTTCAAATAATTTTTTTTTCCAAAAACCTCAGCCTAGAACTTTAAGTGTTGTTATACATGTACCTGTTTCTTGGAGCATGGTGTGATGTTGTTAGCTTCAGATCTAAGGTCCTAGCAGAGTCCTCGCCCTGAGGAAGGACTGCCTGTGAGCTGTGGAAATGATGAGCAGGCAGGAAGGGGGCCAAATGTGAGTCTGAGAAACACATTTTAGAGTATCCTGGAACAAAAATTCTTTCTCTGACACTGTAATGGAGCAAGTGGGACTGCACAGTTTCCTGCCATGGTGTGCAAAGTTAAACCGCACCCACAAAAGTGGGGCTACAATAGGCTAGAGCCAAAGCAGGTTAGAGGAGTCTTCAGAGTACTGACTCCAGGTGTCACTGTTGTGCCGCAGACGGCACAGGAAGGGAGGGGCCCGCCAAGCACTTATTAACCAGCTTAGGAAGAAAAAGCCAGCAGGGCTGGCACAGCAAAGTTATGTGGACTCCTTGTATTTCATTAAGAAAATGTGACACCCACAATATAAACTTGTCGCTAAACACAAATCCAATGTATTATTTCAGAAAAAGAAAGTGTTTCTTTTAAATTGGTATCAAATGAGGCATTTTCTTAAAACACAAACTAGTTTCAAAATATCTTAAAAATTCCCTTGGAAGAGCCGTCTGCTGATGACTCAGGTCAGGGCAGCCAACCTTTCTAAGACATGACCCCCAAAAAATGGAAAGGAGAGGGAGAGCACGTAACCTCACTTTATATGTATATACATGTGTGTATGTAGTTGTGCGTGTGTTGTGTACAATGTATGCATATGTATACGTGTTTGTAATTTACACACTAGAAATAAAAACATTTTCATTGTATTACTCTGGGTTTTTGAGACAGCCTGTCAAGTAGCCAAGGCTCACTCTGAGGCTGAGGATGGCCTTGAACTCCTGATCCTTCTGACTCTTAATTCCCATGCCCAGTTACTCAACGCCTAAGAAATGCTAATTTCCCATACTGCGAAATAAATTCCCATTGTACTGCTTACTTGGAACTATTGGCTTATGAGAAGTGCACCTAGGTGAACACGTGTGCTCATCATCCCGAGCTGAAAGACTCCCGTGTTACGCTGACATGCTGGCATTGAGATCTAAGCATTCCTTTCCCAATAAAAGCAAGAACTATCTCAAGGGCTCATTTTTAAGCTGAAATTTAGAATATACTCTCCCGGGGAAAGGAGCGGTCCCCTAGGTATAGGGGACCAGCAGTTCTCAAATCTCTTCCACATAAAACGCGTGTTTTGACAAAGGGCATTTGATACACTTTGAAACACCCGCAGGCTGATCTCAGCAATATTCAAGGAGCGCCAGACCATAAAGCCAGGCACCCTTCACACACGGTCCTTGCCCTGACCTGCTCTCTCCCAATCCCACCACGCTCACACCGTTCTGCTTTGGCCCATGTCTTCGGGTGTATTTAGCAATATGCTCTGAAGACGTTAAGCAGAGCTCCACAGGACAAAGTGGCACCTCGGTTCAATCCCCAGCATCAAAAAGAATATATATACACAGTTCGATGACACCCACACATAAAACCTTCCCTAAATCCAGCAGTTAATGGATTTTGCTTTTTTTCCTCTATTGCCAGAGTACTTTGTCACATTTATTCTTTTCCTTTTTCATAGTATACTATTCTGATACTGCCTGTGACATCTATCATGTTTTATTCTGTTTTGGAGCTAGAAGCACAATTTTCATTGTCTTTACATTTCCTGAATGATAAAATCCAGTACAAAGTAGGCTTCAAATGATTTTATGTAAATGTAACTAGACAATGTTTCTAAAAAAAATTTTTTTAGCATACACTTCACTTCCCAGTCCTTGACCTGAATCACTAATACTATTAATTTTCTTGCTATCTAGACATTCAGAAGAATTGTCAATGGAAAGGACTAACTACGCCAATGTAACTACAACTAACTATGGCAATGGAGTGAAAATAATGTTAAAACACATTCTGTCATAAGCTGGGTGGCTGATAAACAGCAGAAGCTCACTTTTCAGTCCTGGAGGCTGCAAGTCTGAGATAAGGTCCACATGGTTGGGTTCTGGCGAGTGAGCACACTGCTCTCTTCTTGGGCCCTCTCATGGCAGAATGCAGAGAAGGCAGGTCACTGGGAGTCCTGACCGCCTCCCAAGGCCCCACCCCTAGTTCTGTGACCATGTAGGAAGTAAATGAATCAGGAGGTGCTGTAATGTTTATGCCCCCTTCCCTACACCACAGACCAACACGACCCTGGCTAAAAGGGATATAGCTGTGTCTCTGAAATATAGTCCCATAACCAATAGAAATGCAGTTTGAGATAGTCAAAATGCTGAATGAAAACTTCTAATTTCTAAAAGACACTAACAAATAACACCATCTGAGGAAATGTTAACAAGTATAATCAGTAAGTCACCAGAACAGCACAGAACAGAATAAACCTAGCATGCATCAAATGTTAGTGACAAAGCAGATGTGGCTGGTACCTTCGACAATACCTAATTCCCACAGCAAACCTCAGGGAAGCACTAACCTCTTTTGGTAGAGAAAATGCTCAGGTTAATGACAGTCCAGGCTAACCTGTATTTCAAACTCAAACAAGGGTCAGTCCTGAGACGAACTCTTTCTACAAAAAGTTCTACAAGGGTCCTGCTTATTTCTACATGGATGAGTGAGAGCTTTAAGCCTAAAGGTTCGGCTAGAGAGATGGCTCAGGGGTTAAGACTCTGCCTTGCAAGCAGAAGGTTCTGAGTTCAGATCCTAGGTCCCATGTAAAAAAATGTCAGGCAGAAAGTGGACTGTACTTCCAACTCTGGTAGGCACAGCCTGGGAAATTCCAAAGTGAAGCAAAAAGGAGGTAGAAGGTCTAGAGTTGGAGAGAAGGCTCTAGACCTTGTCTCCCAAGTAATGGGACCTCAGTTCAGGTCCCCAGTAAAAATACCAGGCAGCCATGATGCCCCATCTGTAATTCTAGCCCTGGAGAACACTCTGGAATCCTAGAGCAAGCTGGCGAGTCAGACTAGCCCTGATGGCTCACAAAAATAAGGTAGAAGAGTGACTGAGAATAATTCCCAATACAGCTTTGGGGGCACACACACACACACACACACACACACACACACACACAACTCAGATACATTCATATGTACACACCCACATGTA
Source organism: Typhlomys cinereus (assembly GCA_023101885.1). Taxonomy (NCBI): domain Eukaryota; kingdom Metazoa; phylum Chordata; class Mammalia; order Rodentia; family Platacanthomyidae; genus Typhlomys; species Typhlomys cinereus. Next base: position 1,156,924 of record JALPQD010000244.1, on the reverse strand, counting down.
ACACACACATATACATATACAGATGTAAACATATACATCTGAACACCCAAAACACAGAAAAGGAAAGGACCAAAGGTCTGACAGGTGTGGTACTGCAATCCCTGACTCAGAAGGCAAGAGCAAAAGGATTGATGCAAATCTGAGGCCGGTCTGGGCTATATAGTGAATGTAAGGTCACTGAAGGTAATGTAGTTAAGGGACTATCTAAATAACAATGGTTAATAATAAAAAAAGATCTAGCTTAATGGCCTTGTGAGAAAGTAAGAAAGTTGACAAAGGACAACTCTTCAAAAGCATAGGTCTAAATGGTTTCCCAGGAGAATTCTTTCAAATTTTCAAACAGGTGATTCATTGTAACACACAAAGTCAACAGAATGCTGACACCAAAACAAAAAATAGCATGCTCCAAAAGCATAACACTTAATTATTATCTACCAATAATATGAATGTTCTCTATCAGACACTGTGGCACACACCTGTATCCTGTCTGCTCTAGGACTGAGGAACTAAATACCTCAGTTCCAGGACAGCCTAAGCAACTTAGCAAGACCCCATCACAAGATAAATGGGGTCTTGTGGAGGGCTGGGCTGGATGATGGTTCAGGAGTTAGGACTCTGCTTCCCAAGCAGAAGGTCCTGAATTCAGATCCCAGGTCCTATGTAAAGAATTTCAGGCAGAAATAGCTAAAGCCTGTACTTCCAGCCCTGGTGGGTGGAGCCTGGGGAATCCCAAAGTGACTTTAAAGGAAATAGAAGCAATACAGGATGATTCCCAAAGTCACTCTTGGTCCTCCACAGGGACACACAGTGCCCTCTGATACACCCACATACACATGCGCGCGCGCGCGCACGCACACACACACACACACACACACACACACACACACGAAATAAATAAAATTTTAAAATTAAAAAAAGAGAGCTGAGGATAAAGCTCAGTAGTAGAGCAATTGCCTAGAATACACAAGGATATGGGTCCAATCCTTTGTGTTGCTACTATAATGTTCACCTTTTTATTTAGAAGGTTTGTAAATAGAATCTTGTGGTCAAAACTAAATCAAGATGATGTAAGTCTAGAAATGCCAGGGAAATGATGTATCAGAGAATTTCTAACACGGTAAGTCAAAGGAAGAAGTCCTCCTCAGTAATAACCACTCCAAGGATGCTGAAAACTCGGATGATAAAATCTTTGAAGTAAGGGGCTGGAGAACGCTCTGTGGGTAAGGAACCATGTGCAAACCAGACAACCTGAGCTCACTCCCTGGAGCCCATATGTGGAAGGAGAGAACTGACTTCTGGAAACTGTCCTCTGACCTCTACCCCATGTCATGGCGTATGTCTGCTCACCTTCTCTAAATAAGTATTTTTTAATTTCTTGAATGAAGTTCTTAATAAAAAGAAAATTTTAACAATACAACTCAAACAACAGTGATCACAAGTCAAAAGATAATCACATATAAAGTAGAAATATTTTCACTAAAGTCAGAGTAAGAAGCTAACAAAAATGTACTTTTTCCCCTTTACTTTTCTGAGACAGGGTCTTCCCTCAGTAATCTTGGCCAGCCTGGAACTCACTATGCAGACCAGGCTGGACTTGTACTGTGCAGCAAATTCAAAATTCAAAATCCTCCTGCCTCTGCCTCTCGTGTGCTGGGATTGCAAGACGAGCCATCTACTTTCATTGGTTTGCTTGGTCACCACAAAAGTGAGCCGCTGACACTGATCCACCTCCTCACACGTGGGGAGTGCCAGCAACCATCTTGGAGAGAAGTTGCTTGCAGCGTGCCAAATTCCACCGTCCTGATCAGCCCCACCAGGTCCACTACAGTGTGTCATACTAACAACCATTCACTTCAAACCCACCAATATACCAGCCAGATCCCACAAGCCAGTCGGAGCCAGCTCCAGCACACTCCTGCTTCTGTCTAGACGATGACGTGGGAGCTTCTACATGAAATGAAAAAGGTAACCAAAGGATTCCCACTGGCATGTACCTTTACTAACATTTGAAGAATAGTTACTGTAACCTGAAAAGATGGGAAACTTTCCATTGAATACTCTTTTGTAATTGCCTAAACATTTTGCATAACTTACAATTCTGAAAATAAATCAAGTTATTAAGTTTCCATTTGTACAAGTCTCCTTTTCTTAATTATATACTTTTCCTTTTCTGGCATTCAAACAATTTTGACTGCATTTAACACAAAGACTAGGCAAGCAAACCAAGCAGACAGAAAGCAAAAGGATACAGACTTACACACTTCTAAGTTAGCCTAAACAACAAAGTTGCTGAAATTAACGTCAAGATATTTATCCCCCAAATTACAGAAGTAATTCCACCTATAACTGCTTTTTGTTTTAAAAACTGTAAGCCAAGGAGGCGACATTCTGGGTTACCCGACAGGCCAGCACTCGCCAGGTCATGAGCAAGCCTGAATCCCCCAGGCCTTACATGTTCATGGGAAAACCATCAGGAGCTAATTAGAGACCGGAGAAAGCAAACACTAACGGAGTGCCGCAGAGCAGCCTGCAGAATCTACACGTCACGACAGGGCACCCCAGCAACGAGGGGCCTGGTCTCAAAAGTTTGCAGTGTGTCACATGCCAGGCTCTGTAGACACCACAGGCAGTTCTAGATACCCACAATCGATAAGCGTGGTCTTCATTCATAGTGGAGACTGCCCTCTTGTCTTCTCTGACTTCCTCCTGATTTTCAGTGTGAATGCAGGAAATAAAATCTATGGCTACAGCAATGTTTCTCTGCCTCCTGCTATGCCAGGAAGTAACATTAAAGTTGTGTCACATGGTTGCCCAACAGGACACAGGAAGCCAAAACCTTACAACTCAATGACTGGTGAGTGCAATGCACAGAGACGGCGCCAAGGCTGAACCACTGCCAACAGCACTGCAATGATGTCGGGGTACTAAATCACCAGTGGACATGCGCGGGGGCTGTTTTCACTGTGTGATCCGTAACCCAATACGTGGGCACTCGCAGCTTTACCGCGGTACACTACTTAGCAACAGGAACATGGAGAATGGAGAAACAAGATATGAGCAAGGATATCTCTTTGATCCACTCTTCCACCCTCCCATGTCTAAAGATTTTCCATTTTCATGTCAGGCACAGAGGAACACACTTATAATGCCAGCACTTGAGAGGTAAAAGAGGAAAATCTGTCCTCCAAGGCCATCCTTAAGTGTGGGCTACATGTGACCTTGTCTCAAAAAACAAAAGCCAGAGGCTAGAGAGATGGCTCAGCTAATGAAGTCTTTGCTGCGCAGGCCAGACCCCCAGCATCCATGTAAAAGCTAGATACAGTACCTGTACCCCAGCACTGATGGAGTAAGCAGACCCCTGAGATCCCATTTCAAAAAATAAGAGAGGAAAGAGGGCTAGAAAGATAGTTTAGGGGTTAAGACTCTGTCTCTCAAGTAGAAGGTCCTGAGCTCGAAACCCAGGTCCCGCCTGAAAAAATGCCAGGCAGAAACAGCGGCAGCCTGAACTTCCGGCCCTAATGGGCAGAGCCTGAGAAATCACAGAGCAAAGCTAAAAAGAGGTAGAAGCAATCCAGCATGATTGCTGAAGTCACCCTTGGTCCTCTACAGGAAAATACAATGCCCTCTGACACACATATGCACGCACGCATACACACACACACACACACACACACACACACACTAAATAAAGTTCAAAAAATTTTAAATAAAATGGAGAGCAACAGAGGAAGATAATCACATGCATGAGCACACACCTACACATACACATAAAGATTTCCCAATTTCTGCACCACAGATACAAATCTGAAATTGTTGGCAAATACGAAGATAAGCATTAGGTCCAAAGGTAGGGCCCCCTCATGGTGACACGTCACTGTAACCCAGCATTTTGAGAAGGCAGGAGGATTCTGGGTTTTGAGCCAGCTTGGCTACACCGCAGGGCCCTGTCTCCAAGACAAGCAAACACATGAACACGCAATCACAAGTAGAGACTGTCCTACTGTTGAATGGTGCTCTCCTCCGAACCAACAGTCACCATCTCTGTCTGGGACAATCACGATCACCACTGCTGTCCATAAACACTCCCTCAGAGACAGAGGGGAGTGAAGAGGCCGTTGGACTCTCACCTGGGATTCTGGGATTCTGGGATCCTTGAAGCACCTCTCAGCTATTAGTACTTATTCTGCCCTAATTACATGTGTCCTCAGGGACTTGAGGTCTGTGGGGCACTAGGGTATATATAGGCTGAAGAAGCTTAATTGAAAGGACTCATCTAAGCAGCCATGTGGAAGCGTTGGCCATGTTGGGGTGGGCTTTCTGGTGACACAGCTGCCTTAAGAGTCTCTGCTGCTCCTATAAGAAACCCAAATAAACTTGTTGAATCTTGACATAATTGCTACATTGTTCTGTCATTGAACTCCTATCTGGGGTGGAAAGATGGTTGTGTAGCATCTCCCCAGGAAAAGTATTCACACAACACCCAAAGATGAAAACAATAAAGTCAAGAAGAAATCAAAGAATTAAAGAACATGCATGCAAACAGTAACAAATTCATCATTCCATGGTCATAGGAAAAGAGAATTATTCCTTAAAATGCAGGTATCAATTAACTCCTACATTTGTAAAACAGTAAGGAATTCCTTAAAAACGTCTACAAGTGAGTTAGCAAGATGACTCGGGTTAAAAGCACTTGCCACACAAATCTGGCAACCCAAGTTTGATCCCAGAACCCACAAAGTGGAACAGAAGTGATTCCACAAAGTTGTCCTCTGACCTCTACACCCACCCATGCCACAGAATGCAGGCGTGTATGGCATATACCTGTGCATACACCCAAAATAAATGTTAAAAATGTCTACAAATTCTTTTTTTTTTTTTTTTTTTTAACGTGGGACCTGGGATCCGAACTCAGAACCTTCTGCTTGTGAGACAGAGTCACAACCCCTGAGCCATCTCTCCAGCCCCAAAAATGTCTACAAATTCTTAAGCATTTTTGAAGACATGGCTAACCAGGTATAAAAACAGAAAAGCCAGGGCTAGGCTGGAGCTGTCGCGCAGCTAGAGTGCTCGTCCAGGTGCATCAAGCCCTGGGTCCCAGCCCTAGCACTACATAAACCAGATGCGGCAGCACAGGCTTACAACGACAGCGCTGGGAGGTAGAAGCTGGAGGATTTGCCTCATCTACATAACAAATTCAAGGTCAGCATGGGAAATATGGCTTAAAAAAGACTAAAGATTTTTAAACATTAACATGTATACTTTATATAAATTTTACATTTAGTGTATAAACTTCCAAAAATGAGTCTTAAAGCCATAACTTACAAGACCTAAAAATACAAGTCACATCAGCTAAAAGAATAAATTAACATGACATTATGTCTCATTAAGTGTCAAAAGTCACAGTAAGTCAGAAGTGCTAGAAAACAACACATTTCTCCTTGTACATTCAGCTAATGTTGCCGAAGAGCAGCTCCATTAAATTAAGAAATCGTGTTATGAACGGTCTTCAAAGAGAGACAGATGACAACATTCATCATTTTTAGAGTCTGGACAAGAGATATGAAACACATAAGGAGCCATAGCATTTAGCAAATTCACAGAGTGGCTTAAAAGACATCATTTATTGCCAGATTCAGCAGATAGACCAGTAAATAAATGGTTCAAGCTCCATTTAAAACCAGAGAATGCAGGAGCTAGGCTTCCCATCTGGGGCAAGCAGACAGACCTAGCTTACCAGTGCCATGGGGGGATTAGAGTTCTGTAAAATCCGGAGAAGATGACCATTAACCGAGGTGACAACTGTAGACGGTGTCCTGGATCACTTTCAGTCCAAGAGGACTCTAAAAAGCACTAGCCATTGTTTATTTATACACAAGATAAAATCACAAATACCCACGACCAGCCAGCCAGTCTAAGGGTTGGGCTGGCTGCACTTACCGTTTTCCACATAGGGATGAAAGGGCAGGACCAGGGCAAGAACCACCCTGCCTCGAGTGGGCTCCAAGACACTCCTTATATCTTTTAACAAAGTCAAGGGCTGATCACAGCGGTCCAGCAAATTCAAGCAGCTGATGACATCATACTGGAACCCTGTATTCTGCCATTCATTTATACCAAGCACTCTGGAAAAAAAAAAAGAATTCAGTGTTTCACCCCTTAGAGACAGACAGCTTTACAAATCATCAAAATGCTGATAAAGGCTAGAACTTTGTCTTCTAAATCAATTTGGACTCAAATCTGCACCTCAAATTTATATTTGCAATAATACAAAGTCCAGACAACAGAAAAATAGGAACTATATTTCTTGAAATTTGCTATTTCACCTATTTACAAATATTAAAAATATAAAACTTCTCTCAAAGGAAGGAAGTATGAAAATAAAGGTAATAAAAATGGTTATGAAACTAAGACATCACATTCTTACACATCAGAGAACAGCGTCCTGCTTTTTAATATTTATGGAAACTTAGTCATAAAAAATCATTTATTCATGACTTCTATTTCTAGGCACATCTATTCTCAAGAGACAAACTAGAATCTATGTATCTAAATACTATCCAGGAAACACAAAGCACAAGACATGCTTGCGTATAAAACTATAAATAAAGAACGTGAAGCCCCTCTCTATATATACATACTCTTTCTTACTCACATACACAGATAGACGGACGGACGGACGGACGGACGGACACACACACACACACACACACACACACACACACACACACACACACACCATCTAGCTTGCTTGTTTTTGAGACAATGTCTCCGGCTGGCTTAGAGCTCACTGGGGAGACCAGGCATTCAGTCAAGGAGCCCAGATATCTATCTGTCTCTACCTCCTCGACGCCAAGATTACAAGCATGCAACACCACACCCAGCCTTTTTACTTGAATACTAAGGGTGGAACTCAGGTTTTCATGCTTCCATGGCTAACACTCTATTGGCTGAGCTAGCTCTCCAATCCATGATTTTTATCTTATAGCATCTCTTTCTTTCTTTTTTCCTTTTGATTTCTGTGATGCTGTCTCTCTACGCAGCCCTGCCTGGCTTTGAAATTGTAAGTGATCCTCCTACTTCCGTCTCCCAGGTATGGGATTATAGTTGTGCACCATCATGCAATTTTACAGCATCTTTGAATAGAATAAAAATAAAGACAAACCATTCAATTGCATCTTCTTTTCAATATTTATGAAGCTAAAGCTTCCTGAAAACAAGTATGCAAGAAACCAAGAAACTAGCCAGATTCCTCTGCTGTACCAGCGTCTGAGTACTGCTTGAAGCACAAACTGCATTAGGACTTCTAAGCCACTTTGTCGTAGTGACACTAATTACACAATGATTGTAGAAATTCAACTTAGTTCACTAAAAAAGTTTCAAAACACTGTTGTGGAAGATTCCACTTTCAGGACAAAAATTTCACCAGTTCCCATTTGGAAAAATGAGATGAACTATGATTTGTACATTTGTAATATTTGTACATTAGTGCTTTAGCCAACAACTTAAAAATCACAAATTGTAAGAACAAATTATATGCTTGATTATATATACACAGAGATTTATGTTTAGATCCAAAAAGTCAGTTTCAATACTGGGATAGTTAAACTCATGCTTTTTAAAAAAAAAAAATTCTATTTGTAAACCATGTTTTATTAATGAAGATAAACTTAGTAGCTGCATTTAAACCACCCAGGAATCCAAGCAAATTATTAGGATTGTCCTTTTTGTAATGAAAGAAATGGTTTGTCCAGGTTCATACTACAAAGTGCTGGCAGTGAAATTTCAATGTGGAAACTTTCCCAGCATGTTACTGAGGAGAATTATCCTGGGTCTCCACATAAAGGAGGAAAAAAGTCAATGATTACTCTTTGAATAAACCCTATCAGCTGACCAAGCATGAATGGACAACAACATATATACTCAATTGTCCAACAGCTTGGCCTAAAGCTAAGAGGCCAATAAGATGGCTCAGCACAAGGAAGAGCTTGCCATGCAACTCTGATGACTGAAGATCAGCCTAGAAACCACATGAAAATGCTAGCTGTAGAGCACCGAGTCTGTAACCACAGCACTCCTACAATAGGTGGGAGGCAATGGGAAGTGAAACAGGAGAATCAACTGAAAAGCTCCCCGAATGCAACACAAGTGGCAGAAATAGCAAGAGACTCTGCTACAAAAACGAGGTGGAAAGAGAGCGCTGACTCCCACACAGCTGCCCTCACCACCGCTTTCTGCACCATGCCACACACACGCCTAAGAAAATAAAGAGATACTAACCTTCCTCCCAGACCAATTTAAAGCTGTTTTTTCTTTTATCTTTTCTTTCTTTTTTTTTTTTTTTTTTTTTTTTGAGTGTGTGGATGTGCATGTATGTCCATGGTTGCCTGTGTACAGAGATTGTGTGCCTGTGGAGGTCTAAGGGTGACATCAGAAATCGTCTTGGATTGCTCCATCTCCCTTTTTGTTTTCTCTGGATTTTCCCAGGCTCTGCCTTACCAAGGCCAGAAGATTCTATTGCCATTTCCACCTGGTGTTTTCACGTGGGATTCTGGGATTTGAAGTTAGGTCCTTCTGCTTTCAAGGCAGAGGCCTAATCCTTAAGCCATCTCTCCATCCCTAATTTTTGTCTTTTAAGTAGTGAGGTTAAGAGGACAGACTAGGAAGCAAGTATGGCTTAGCTATTTTTATAACAAAGATATTTCAAGTTTTAGTGGATGAATTAATTTCTAATTAAAGGGACTTATTTTAATTAGTAGTACAAAGATCCACCAGCACATAAACTGAAGCTGAGCAAAGGTCAGCCTTCAATCTGACATTCAAACGTCACCTAAGGACTTTATCCCTACCAGGTATTTAACACTGGCAAGCATAAAGACTTAGTAACTTAGTAGCTAGAGCTAACTAAGAGTTGTCAGAAAGACTCATGTTCCTCGCCTGCGATGCAGTCTCTGGAGAGTAGCTGGACCCAGTCATAACACCAACTACACTTTCTCACTGTTTCCACATAAAATCTCATCAGGTATCTATTGCCATAATCTTCTCTTCCACCCTTTCCTCAGTCTTTCCCTTCTCAAAGTTAAAAAAAAAAAAAAAAAAAAATCTGTTTTCCAAATGTTCAATCCAATCCTGCTTCAAAAGTCACAGAGACGCTATCACTAGCATTTGTCTAGTCATAAAAGTAGAACTATGTAAATAGGAAAGTGAGTAAGTATATAATTCCCCTAAGATTAAACTAGGCTTCCAAAGTATCATAAAGAGGCAGGTTCAAGTTCTATTTCCCCAACAGATAAGCAGCCAGTATGAAAGTCTCTCAGCTAGCAGTCTCCACGCTGAATAAATACTTCTTCCTAAGGCTCAAGTACTACATAGTCTGCAAGCAAAAATATGACACTTCACACCCATCATCAATAAGGTTATTATGCAAAGAAAAGAGGAAGGAAGGAAAGAAGAAAGGGAGGGAGGAAGGGAGGGAAGGAGGGAGAAGAGAAGGGGGAGGGGGAGGGGAAGGGAAAGGGAGTAAGACACATGCACACACACGTATCAACTACTGTCTAGAAGTAAAGAAACTGGAACTCATAAACATTGCTAGAGGAAAGGTAAACTGCTGTAGTTGTTATGGGAAAGATACGGTTAATTCTCAAAAGAATTAAAAACAGATGTACCATGTAATCTAACAATTTCAGTTCTAGTGTTTTATGTGTTATTCACAATAGCTCAATGCCAGAAACAATCCCAATATCCATCACCAGATAAAAAACAGTATGGTACATGTGTACAATGGGATATGATTTAGTGCTGAAGGAAGTTTAAGCACATGTTAAAACACAGATGAACCATGAAGATACTATATTAAATGAAAACAAGTAGTCAACAAAGAACAAAATACAATTCTTCTTGGATCACACATGAACAGGAGTCAAAAACCAAATACAGTGGTGGTTATCAGGACTTGAAGATGACAACTCCTGAGTAGGGAACCAGCCCTTGTGCCTGACCTGCCTATTCCGAACTATTTCTCGCTAGGCCTCCTCTCTTTAATGCCGACTCTTCTATCCATGGAAAACACTGCCAAAACACTGCCAAGAAAGATTCCCTCTCTACATTTTCAGTTAATTTTGGTTTTCATTCTTAACCACAGAAAACTGTTCCTGATGCATCTCTCCAGGGACATGATGCAGAGGTAGAACGCCTTCCTAACAAGCCATAACTATATAAAGAAAAGCCAGTGTGTGTACATGTGTGTGCCCACGTGCAGGAACACACATAAACACTTCAAGAAGAAAGATGCCTATCACCAAGCAAAGTGTCCAATACACCCACAGTTCCTCTGTGAAAGTCATACCTGTATTTCTTCTTCTGAAGCTGCCATATCATGGTTTCAGAAAGCTCAGTGGCATAAATTTCTTCAAAATGAGGACTCATGATTTTTGTGACTTCTCCATCTCCAGCTCCTAAATCAAGAAGCCTGTGGGTCTTCCAGTCTGGGTTAATTTTAAGCAGTCTCTGAAATTGATCTGGCGAGAACACAAACATTGAGCCTCTTCCTAGCAACCTGGAGGGAAAAGGAAAAAAAAGAAGAGTCTATACAAATTAAGGACTCCCATTTACACACAAGGTAAACAGCAACAACTCTCTGAATTTATAAAATGACTGCATGATTAAAATGAATTATCTTATGTGGCTAAAAAAGCGAAATTATCACGATTTGTCTTTGAGTTGCAAATAATATTCCAACAAGCATGTAAAAATGGTAAGAGGGAGAGGGAAAGAAAGGGCATGTGAATAGAAAATAAAAAGAATACAATGAAGCCAAAACAGGAAGGAAAAACCAATTAAGGTACAGCAGGTTAACACACCAGACCAAGCACCAGACACTACACTACACAAAAGAACCAAATGGGCCATAAAAAAGATGGAATTCAACAATGGGTAGGAGGATAAAAAGATTCAAATAATGGAGTTTTAAGATAAATTTTTTAATTAAAAAAAAAAGGTACAGTGGGGTGGGGAGTGATCATGGTAAGAGCAGTTAATAATATGCACTAAAGAAACATTTTCGATTGCCTATCATTTATGTTTATATTTCACGGGGTCCTAGTATTTATTAAAGATTCTACGATTGCTTAAAGCCCTGGCCAGTAATGACTGGAAAAAAAAAGAAGACAGAAAGGAGTTTAAGTTTAGGGAGTCCTCGGCAACACGCACGACAGAGCGCACCCTGCTTGGAATGGTGGAGGCTCTGGAATCCTGCCTGTCAGGATAAGGGCTTCTACGGCTTCCTTCCAGCAGCTCTGAACGAAGCAGATTGCCAAGACAGACAGTTGCTCTGATGAGTGAGGCTGACCACCCCGGAGCTACTGCCAGCCCAGCCTCTGCAACCCACCATCACTTCCTCCTCACATCCGGGAAACCACACTGAAAGCCACTGGTATAAAGTGGCAGGGAAATCTGTACTGCGCTGCCATTTTCTGGAAATAATCAGAATGCAAAGAAGGTTACTGTGAGTAGAAAGACGGTACTTGCGGTAAAACCAGTTTCCCAAATAATAATAATGAAGTTCATGGGATAAATTCCCTCTCCTCTTTTGCCATTAAACCCATAAGAAAGTTTAAACGAATTTAATAACATATTTACAGTAAATCTTCTGCCCTAATGAAATGCTAACAGACTAGGGAATGGGGGAGAAAGACCCCAGAGACGATCAATCATGACAGTAAGAACTATGACTTTTTACCAAAGAAAATTGTATTCCACAAAAGATAAGCCGCTTTTAGTCTTGCATCTCCTAGTGGAAAAACGAGCACACTGGAGCCAAGGGACTGGACTTGAAGCAGCTGCACAAATTCACACGAGACCCAGGCAGAGCAGGACGGGCGCGCAATCCCTGCACGATGCTGACACTGTGCCACAGGACCAAAATAAGCTACAAAATATCTTGCTTCAACGTTCCCAGCTATAAAACACGCTTCCCAAGCCATCTCCTTGGGATGTAAGGAACTCTGACATGACACTCATAAAATTCCGGAGCTGTAAGTCATCTGAGGTCAGAGCTTACAAAGTTATCTCACTAGTCCACATTTAAAGGCACAGAGAGAGACGGGAAAACACCGCCCTACTTCCAAGGAACATAAGCAACAGGGACTCCATAAAAAGATTTAGACACTGTTAAAAACCAAGATCCGCGCACCTCTAGTTGCTCTCTACACTCTAGAGGCCAGCGGGAAGGTCTCCAGTGGTAGGGGGAAGGGGAGGAGGGGAAGAGAGAAAGAGGGGAAGAGGGAAGGAGGGGTGCATACTGTCATTTACTGAGCAGAACAAGAAAAGCTTAACTTCCTGCAACACATGGGGAACATTTGCAGGTTTCGGAACCTCGATGTACAGACACTGCCCCAGTCTAACACAGGTTCCTAGTAAGCACACACTACAGAGAGATAAAACTTTCTACTTCATCATCTTCACCTCTAGTCTTTTCCTACCCACAAATCAAGTTCTTTCTAGATTTGCAGTCTACATAGGAGCTGTGTCTTTCCCTTACCAAAATAAACTATGAAAACAGCTATCAAAACACTCTGCAGGGCAAGCAGCTCGGGGCAGCATCCTCGCGTGGGTAAAAGCCCTGCATCCATTATTGAGTACCAGATAAAAATAAAAATTCTTTGAAGCTTTAAATACTGCACACCTGTAACTTCAGCAATCAGGAGGAAGAGATAGGAGGATCACAAGTTCAAGGTCAGTGTTGTCTATATAGGGAATATTAGGCTAACCAAAGCACAGTCTTTTCTCCAATGAACAAAAAACCCCATAACTCTCTCTCTCTCGGCCTCCTTTCTACCATAAAGGAAGTTATCTTCATTCAAGAAAGTTCTACCACATAATTGTGTAATTATTTCTACAGCAGACAACACTTATAGTCTTAATCTACCATTGCATGGTAGAAAATAACCACTGAGTCCAAAACTAAGTTCAAAGCTGAAAGCAAGACACAAGGCAAGAGATTTGAAAGGTGGGAATACTCAGTTTAAAAAAAAAAAAAAAAGGAAAAAGAGTCATGCAGTGAGCACGTTATCTCAGAAGGTCAGGAGTTCAAAGCCAGCCTGGGCAAGTATCAAGACTTCATCTGAAAGCAAACAAGGACAAAGGCGTAAGAGCTACACATAAGGGAAGAGAAGGGATTTATTAATTCTACTGCCTCATTGATCAAACTGTGAATTCTAGAACACGGAATTTTGAGTGGGTTCCAATAGACAGAAAAAAAGAAAGCAATTTTGTTTGTAACTTTCAAAATGATTTATGAAGTATTGCATGTAGGTGCTTTTTGAAGAAAAGAGTCCTACCTTCTATTACTTTCAAAAAAGGTCTAGGATCCCAAAAAGAAACTAACGATCTCCACTATGATGACTCACCTGATTTCCAAAGAAAGAGTAGATGGCGTAGGACAGAAATTCAGTACAACCAATTTTAGGAACAAAATGTCAGATTGAGTCAACTCCCAATACAAAAATAACTCCCAATTTCACATAACCAATGGAGAAAATCATTAAGAACCTTTGAGAAATGATTCTTGATTATTAAAAATATATTTTAGGACAAGATGACAGACTGGGATCCGTTCAACAGAAATTGACTAACCCCAGGGGAAGAGATCAGTGGGCCTGACCAGCAGCTTTGGTAAAGCAACAATGCTTTTGAAGCAAAGCCCCCTTGCCTTTCCTCTTGGCTTTCTGTATGCTAAGACCTGGGACATGTTTGGAAATTCAGCCAAGAAATGATAAATAATATTTATAAAGTCTTTTCTATGGATTTGTATGAGGGAACCACTCTGGGGATAGAAAATTCCACACAAAGTTTACAGAGTCCTGGTAAACCTAGACATTATGTAAGAGCAAATGCCACATTCTTCAAACAAGCTGTCACCCACTGTTGGGCTGAATAATTAGATTCCTCCCAAAACAACCTGCCCCCGGAAGTGTGCTTACAGAAGACCTTCCTTTCGACCTGAGGGCTCTCGGGCTGCAGCGTAAGGACTTGCCGCTCTAAAGGTCACAGCTAGCAGGCTGCAGGAGCAGCCCTGGTGTCATGAGGAGGGAGTTAAAACGAAGACTTTTGCCCTGCCACACCAACTGGATCATGTCTCCCTTGAAGCTCCCCAGGTGCTTCTGAGGATCTCAGAACAGAGCACGCTGAACGGAGTCCTCCCACCACAAAAACACAAGCTGGTGAGGCTATATGTGAATGTGCTGACCGCCTGCCAAGGATTCTGACAAAGTGAGGTGTAGAGTCAATAAGCTGGACAAGGTAACACCTTCTTCCTTTTTTAAACCTAAGGATGAGGAGGGAGAAGTGTCTAATACTCACTTACCCATTGATAGACGTTCTAGACATAAACAGGCTAAAAACAGATGATACGAAAGAATGATAGAGTTGGATGAAGAGCCAGCCGGATTTCTCAATGCTGTTGTTTAAGAAGATCTGTGTTCCTTGATCAAGGTAACTCTGAACAAAAACAGACTGGAGTGATTCGCATAATTTCTCTCTGTTGCACGCGTACCACTAGGGGGAAAAAGAATAAGAATTAAAACATTACTAACATGTTGCCTGGGAAATCCAAAGACAAAAACCAGAAACTTAAAACCAAATTTAAAAATCTTCAAATATCGCAAAAGCTCAAAACTTAAAGGCCAATCACTACCTTTTCTGCTCATATGTTTCTACAAGCTGATTCTCGCTTAATTTCCATCACAGCCCAGAGGGGTCAGGTGGATAGAGGGTGGGAATCCTGTCATGGAGCAGGGTGGTGGCAGAACCAGATCATCAGCCCAGGCTATGGGGACTCCCAACGCTTTAATCACATGAGCAGGACAGCTTTGCTGGCCTTTCCCTCACTCAATGCCACGAAGCAAACAGCTGGTACCAGTAATTTTGTTTTCAGATAAAATAGCCACACAACCCGATGGTTTCAAACCCACAACCAGTGGACAGCAGAACAAGCGGAATTCAGCACTTGGGTGACTTTCTCCAAATGCCCAGAAGAGAACTTTAGGCAGCATCAGGGATGCTTCAGCAACTTGCCCAGTGGCATTCTTACACACTCAAAATAAGTTCAAGAAAGCTAAAGCAACTACTTAAGATCATACCGCAATCAAGTGATAACGTGCTGATAAATTATTTCCAGGAAATAGGCTCTTCGCAGAACATGCTTTTCAGGACAAAATCCAACAGCTGCAAGTGTAGACAAAGTTAGCCTTCCATCACAAATCGCTCCCCTGTCACTGAGAGCTAGTGTAATCAAGAAGTAGAAAAGCAGGGTGTATCTTAGCTACAATGTCTAGTGCTGGGCCCACAAGCAAGTCTTGGCTGTAACAACTCCAACATGAGCTGGGGTAAGTCACTTAATTTCACCTCCATTCACTCCTCAGTACATCAGAGATGCCACTGCATGTATCTATACTGGCAGGGTACTATGAGACTAAACAAAGTAACACAGGGGAGTCAATGCACTACAAAGCATCCAAAATGACAGCATCAAGTCTGGCATGCTTTGGTAAGTGCGAGCCCCCTGTGCACGAAGGGACAACTGCAGAGTAGACCTGCTACTATTCACTATGATGAAATCACCAGTTTTTCCCAGTAAAGAGTCCACTGGCCTAAAGGTAACATGCTCGCCCCTGAAAAATCCCACCTGTCACTAGCACTAGTGTGCCACACCTTGCACAATTAGTGGACCGATTTTACAGTCATCCTGAGCTTGTTAAATGCTGAATGAAATCTTGAGTAATATTTCTGACAAAAGGAATCAGCTACAAACCAACAAAAAGCAATCACTTTATACATCCCATTCCTCAAACTGGAGAAATCGAACTTTCCTGATCATTAACTAATGCATGCTATGTAACTATTACCAAAACTGCTTGGACTTTGCAGAAAGCCCCATTTCCCCACCTCATGTGACTTGCTGTAACACAGCTGCGGTTCCCAGCCTGCACTTTTCCCTTGGTCTGGAAGTGGTCGTGTTAATCATTTACTAATCTTTTATACTCATGTTGCCCCAAGTTATGTCCCAGTGCAGGTCATAAAGCATTTTTATTATACTTGTGACCCCCTGTACATTCTGAACTCTATAATACTGAAGCTACTCTGACTATTTATTTATCCCCTGAAATGACCAATCAAGACGAGAGTTATCACCTTGATAACAGGCAATCAGGAACATTGTATTAATGTGAGGAAGAAGTCATCCAACTGCAACATAAAAACTAAGATTTCTTGGCAGAGACTTATAAACAGCCAACCAAAATAACTAGATTCTAACTTGGAGAACTAAGCAAGAACCACACCATTTTTTTCAAGTACCAAGGAAAAAACTCAAGTTTTTAATAGCGTATTTCTCAGTTCAATAAACTAATCCATGTGGCTGAACCTTTACCGCCACATGAGTCCTTTAGAACATAAACTGCTTATTGAACAGAACAAGCTACTTGATAAAAAGGAGTGACTTCTGCTTTTTGAGGCTGAAGAATGTGTTCACAATACAAAAGTTGCATCCACAGCAACATTAACTATAATCACTAAAAAGTGGAAACAACTAAACTGTCCATCAACTGATGAGTAAGAAAATAGGATAGTCCAGACAAGAGAATAAAAAGGAAGAAAGTACTGCTTTCATGTTCTATCAAGGACGAGCCTTGACATTATGCTAGGTGGAATAAACCAGTTGCAAAAAGTCACATATTGTATACTTCTGCTTATATGAAGTGCCTATAATACTGAAACCCAAAGATAGAATGTGGGTTGTTGTCCCACACACAGCAGCAACTGACTACTATGGGGCATGAGGTTCTTTTAGGGATGGTCAAATTTTTCTGAAATTAGACAGCAGTGTTGTTTACACAACTTTGTGAATATACCAGGAACTAGCAAATTATGTAGTAAATGTTTCATGAAAGTTGGAAAGCACTTTCATAGGAAAGTGCTTGCCTTGCAAGCATGAGGACTGAGTTCATCAATTCTTAGCACCCATGTTAAACAACAAAAAAGCCAGCAGGTGGTGCATCTGGGCACTGCAGACTGTCGGCTGGACCCTGAGGCTTGCTGACCAGCAGTCCAGCTAGCTGGGGAGCTCCAGGCAGGAGAAACACAAAACCAAAAACAAAACAAGGCAGACAGCACCTGACAAACTACACCCAAGATTGTCTTCTGGCCTCCACACAAATGTACACAGTAAAGCTGTTTTCATAAGACACATACACACACCCCTGACAACCTGGAAATTAAGTGTCCTGGAAACACCCTGAAAACCTCTTATGATACGAAAGTTCGATTCAAGTCTGGTCATGTCACTACCCTGCTTCATAGGAGTTTGAAAATAATATTGAAAATGGTTAACATGACTTAACCAAAGTTTGTGAAGTCTGAGTGTCCGTCCGTAGTCTGACCTCATGGCACGGCTGCCAATCCATGACGCTGAGCGCTCTTTCATGCTGCTCTCCACTTAAAGCTTTCTTTCAGGAAGGCTCCTTTCTCATGGCTAGCCACATAGCAACCATGTGTCCTCCACATTTCCTAGCTAGTTCAGCCCTGCTTACATAGCTCCTCAGTTTTCCCTGAACTTCTGGAGTGGTCAGTGTCCCCTATTCTAACACCCTCTCGTATATCCCATGTCTCCTTGGCAACCTGTAGGATAGCTGAATGGAGTGACCATATACAGTGTATACTCAGCATCTATTCCCATACACTAAGAGATTCATAAAGACAGGGCCAACAGCTGACCTCAGAATTGGCAATAGAGACAAACAAGGAATGTTCAAATAAATTATGATTAAAATTCATAGGAAGTCTAAATAGGGAGCATCTGACATTTCTAACAACATCTTAGAGGAAACAGAAGATAACCAGAGACAGCTGCCACTGGGTTTCTGTCAGTTGCTCAAACTCCAAGATTTCTACAGGGCCTTGCTTTGCAAACAGGAGTTGGAGTTATCAACCCACACACCACCACCACAAAATTGCATAACCAAATGCAAGCAAGGGAGACAACAAGCACCCGCCGGTGCTGGGCATATTCCTTTCCCTTCCATCAGCTAATGCTTTGCTTAGGTTGGGTTTGGTCTTATCCTGCAGCTCAAGCTAGAACTCACTATATATAGCCCTAACTGACCTCAAACTTGTAATTCTCCTGGCGAAGCCCACCAAGTACCACTAAGATCCAATTACAGAACTTTAAAAAAAATGTACTTTAAGAAAATTTATTCATTCATTTTGTGTGTGTGTGTGTGTGTCCCTGTGAAGGACTAAGAGTGACTTTGAGAATCATCCTGGATTGCTTCTACCTCCTTTTTGCTTTGCTCTGGGATTTCCCAGGCTTCCCACACCAAGGCCAGAAATACAGGGCACCACTGTTCCTGCCTGGCATTTTTTAGGTGGGACGTGGGTTCCAAACTCAGGACCTTCTGCTTACAAGGCAGAGTCTTAACCCCTGAGCCATCTCTCCAACCCACCACCATGGAACTTCTGAGCAGATGGAAAGCCTGGAGCTTCAGAGAGGCTTCAGCTGATCCAACTTCCATTTGTGACTGTAATACGGGGATATCTTTCCAAGACTTTCCTCACTTAACTCTACCCAAGCTGTCTGCTTGAGAAGAAAGCAGGATTATTCTCCAGTGAAGCTGGTCTGGACAAGCTTGAAGAAAAAACAATCCAATGTAAATAGTGACTGAATTCCTAGAGGCCAGGCTTTCTCAACCTTGGCACTGGCACTTGGGGCCTGGTAATCCTTTGTCACGGATTCCCTTTACCCAACAGATGTCAGTTACACTACCTCAAGAGACAACCAAAATGTCCCAGACATTGACAAATATCCCAAGGGCATAATAGCCACTGCTTGAGAACTTCTGAAAGAGCTAAGCCAGAAAGGGTCTTTGTTCTGGCCTCCAGTAGGGTTTCTTAACTGTAGTCCAGGGACCGTAGCTGATTAAATTAAAGGAGGGACTCACTGGCCTTGGGAACGTGCATTCCAGAGGGTAAAATAAAATGAGGAACCAAGGGGAGCAAGTTGAGAACATGATCATGCTGAGGATCTGCAGAGCATTTAGTCAGCAAACCTTGCGATGAAGCCAACAGGAGAAATCAGTGCAAGAGGCCTGTTCCCAGACAAGCAACATTCAGTGAAAATCTCCACAGAGCTCGCAGCAATGGGCGGCCACCTGGAGATTCCTGGGTACTTTCAAGCACATGAACCCTTTGAACGCACGTTCCTGAAAGACTACAGAGATGAAGGTGCAGGGGCAAGAACAAAGCACCACCCTCATGAAATGTCACATCGGAAGGACTCTACATGAACACTACCAAAGCCAAAGGGCCGACTGCTCAGCTGGAGATCGCAGCTTGAAAAAGCATCTTATCATCATCTGCCTTGAAAGCAAGTAAATCTCTGAAATCAAATCTAACAGGCTATGATAACTAAACACCTTCTAAAACATGAGAAACAGCAACACTCCTGCCACTTACAAGGCTGCAAAGACACTAATTAATAACTAGTCAAATAGTAAAGAGCCAAATCAAAGTACTGGAACATGGAGATATACTATCTTTAATGATTTCTTCACTGAGCACAAGAACATCTCTTAATATTTATTTAACCTTGATTGATGAATCATTCTTCAAAGTGGAAATGCAACTTTTCTACAAAATTGTAGTTGATTACTGGGCTAAAGATTACAGTTAAAGACTTTCCTGAAGTTATTTTTGGAATTTTTTAACTACTCAAACACGTGCTATTCAATAAGAGTCTTTTCTTCCAAAATACAAAAGAAGTGAGTATACTATTAGAACCTGAAAAATCTTAAAACCAAGATCACGGACTTCAGGTGATGTGACATAATAAACATAAATATTTGCTATTTTCCCAATATTTCTGGTTCAGAACTCCTAGAATTTCTAGGCAATTCTATAATGTTAAGAACATCTTGTTTATGCAAACAAGGTAATTTCCAAAATCAAGGAAGAAAGAGCTATGACTACAGAGCTGAACTTCTAGTCCCATCTCCTAATCGCCAAGGATGGGTAAGAGGTACAAATTGAAACTGGCCATCAGCAGTCAATGACTGAATCAACCTTGCCTAAATTCTAAGAATCACAACAAATTACCAAGCAGTGGGGAGGGCAGCTGCAGGAACCCCCTAAACTTGAGTCAAATTGGAAAAAAAACAACATCGGTAACCTGGAGATCTAGGCTTGTGGCAGAACCTCTGAAGAAAGGCACAGTCTGAGGTGCTAAGTAAGCCTGTGGAGTATGGCCCAGCTAGTGATGGGAAATTGGGGAAATGGTTGGTGTCATATACTGCAGGCAAGACTGAACTTTACCAAAAGCTTAACTGGAAAAAGGTCGGAGCTTCAAGCAGCTATATTATATCTGCCTAATTCACAAACTGCAAAATCTTTAACCAGTTTACACACACAGCTATCTTACTTTACTCAGAGGCCCACTAGACTGCGGGCAGTTTCCTAAGAAGGCAAGCCTGGTGTCACACACTTTTTAGATGATGCAATTTCCTAGGAGCTTCATGAAGCAGTAGAAAATGTTTGTACCTTAAAGGTAGATAAAGTTGGATTCAAATATCTAACATTATCCATCTTTTTACTCTGTGTATTTGAGCAAGTGTCTGTCTTAGCCTCAGTTGTGTGCGTGTGTGCATGTGCGTGTGACATGAGAGGCTGCAGGGGTGGAACCACCTACAAAGGAGAGCAGTCAGGAGGATCATGGGGTATAACACACTTAAAAGTGTCAGATACACACAGAAGCCTAGTCATATGTCCTTCTTCCTGCACGAGGAAGAGGTGGGCTACTTAGGTAAGTGTAGCTCAAGGAAATGCTAAAAGCCATATATATTATAGATCTAAACCCAAGTCATTCTCAAAAGAAATGGGTAACCAAGCAAAGCAATCAGAAATGCTCCACTACTCAAGAGCTTGTGAACAAGAATCATTTCAAATACAAAGGTGGTCAGGTCAAGCCCATTAATTCTGATGTCAATGATACCTTTCCAAGATTCTATGGCACAATCAAATCACTTCATCACTGACATTTTATGTGGAAGCCCAGCCATCTTCTAAAAATTTCTATCAACCCAGTATCCCATTATGTGAGGTTGTATAATGGGGACTACAAAGGTAAGAATGATCAACGTTGAGAATGAAAGCAGGTCAGCCCAAAGCCCTGAGAAAGACTCATCTCCTAATTAAATCTATGTACATTCCTGGGCTTATCTTTTACCTATAAATTATAATATTACTGTGAGCCAGGCCAAAATGGATTGAGAATTTTTCCCTACCTGTTCTGGCCAAAACTGTACATTTCCTTTCAACTATTCTGTCTTCAAGGTTTTAGAGCATCATGCAGAACTGGAAAGATGGCTCAGGGGTTAAGACTCTGCCTTGCAAGCAGAAGTTCCTGAGTTTGGATCCCAGGTACCACCTAAAAAAACACCAGGGAAAACAGTGGTGGCCTACATATCTAACCCTTATGGGCAGAGCCTGAGAAATCCCAGAGCAAAGCAAAAAGGAGGTAGAAACAATCCAGGATGATTCCCGAAGTCACCCTTGGTCCTTCACAGGGATATAGTGTCCTCTGATACACACACACACACACACACACAAAAATGGAGGAGTAAATAAAGCTTTCGGGCATCATGCAGCAGGAACCTGGGATTGTGGCAACAATCTCAACGCGCACAGTGACAGGTACCCTCACATTCAAGGTGGAGGATGATGTATGCACATTGACCCCATGTTGCTTTGGCTTTAATTTAATAAATATATAACTGGCCATCTCGTCATCTTGAATACTCTCTCACTGTTCATATTTTATTAATCCTAAGGTTTTAACAAAGCTTCAGAGGGTTCCAACAGTACAGCCTCTTTACTAGCAGTAACTAGGGTCTTCCAGGGGACCTCATGCTCTGTGAAACTGAAGCAAACACTTGTTAGGGGCTCCTCATGGGTAGAAGGAAGGAAAGAACCCCTTTCAAAGTCTTTAGTATTCGGCTCCCAAAGCCTTCAGCTGGAAGGAGGAGCAGAGGACAGCCATCCATCACAGTCCCCTGGCTAGCTGGCTTATATCCGGAAGCACACTTAACTGTGACCAACTTCCACCACCTTCCACAGAGTAAAAGACGGGTAAAGGGACAGGAAATCCAATTTGTCTTTTAGCAAAACTTAAATGGCTGTGACATCCAGGTATTTTTTTCATTTATGGAAAAAAAGAGAAAGATTTTGAGTATATCTTGAAACTGTTGTGACGTGTGTAGCACAATAATTCTGAGCTTACATAAGAAGGTGAAGAAAATAAGTCACAGATATACATATAATTTGCAATTGCATGTTACTGTTAAGTAATTCCAGACATTGAAAGTTAGGTGGAGGGGAAAAACAACTTGCAGTTTGTCATTTGAAGAAACTGCCTTGGCTTGGAGCCAGCAAGTTTTGTAACGATCTTTTCACTTCATCAATTGAGAGGCGTTGAATGACTGTTATTACAGAGAACCTAGTTGGCGGGCCTGGAGGGACCTTTCAATAGCTCCACAGCAGTTGCTTTAACTTAAGCACTAGGTGCCATACAACAAAGACTCCTCCTTGAGCTTGCTGCTGCTTTCTAGCCTGTCTAGGTTCTGAGTGGAGCAGCATCTGGCCTCTCACCAGGCAGGCTCTGCTTCACCAGTGAGGCCACCTGCCTATCTGCCCACCTGCCCCTCTACCCCTGTTCCTGGGAAGATACTGCTGATTAAGGAAGATGGGAAATTTCTCTTGGAAAACAAACAAAATCACTCGCTCGCTCTCTCTTTTTCCTTTTTTATTTTACTTGTAATGGGCCAGCGTTAACACTATAGGCTTTGGGCCACGACACAGTGACACTCAGCTCTCCAGCTGCCCCGAAGCTTGGATGCATCCAGTCTACAGGTGAACCAATGGGGTGGCTCTGTTTAAATAAAGCTTCAATTGAAGACACCTGAAGTTAGAATTCATATGTGAAATTCTTCCATGTTACAAAACATTACTACTTTTCTTGGAAACCATTTCAACATGTAAAGTGTTCTTGATTCAGTCTGTGTGAGCCCATGGGATGGGTGTGGCCTGCAGGCCAGGTGACTCCTGTGGCAGCCCAGAGTGAAGCACAACCCACTGGTGGAGCTGGCACACTGAGCCAAGTTATACTCATATGGAGCTGCTGGTCCAGCTTCCCAGCAAAGCCCAAAGGAGTTTTGCATCTCCAGGCTCCAACTAAATAGCAATTTAATGAATAAACATTCCCCAAAATTTTGCTCTTAACCAAAGAATCCTCCATCATAAATCCTCAATAAAACAGCACCAGAAGGAAAACTTGTGCTAAGTATGGTTCAATCAAATCCATAACTCTACTTTCATGCAACTCCAAAAGAACCAGATGTGGCTGGCCATGGAACCCACACACCCAAATGAACACCAGAAGACCTTGTAGAAAGCTATTAATTTGAAGGGGGAAACCATTAAAGTTACTTCACTAGCAACAAAGTTCTGTTGCAAACCAGGATTCTGGAACATAAAAGAAGTAACAAAATAGCAACTCTCCAGGATACAGGAAGGAGTCTCCTGCTTCACTTCCTGCTTTACTTCAGCTAGTGGTAGTTTATAATGATGCACTTTACTTTCTGGCATTTTGATCTTTACTCATAGACATTTATTTTCATTATATATTCATATTCACCTCAAAGTCTGGGTGGGCACAAGGGTACACATCTACAATTATGGTATTGAGAATTCTGTTTGTGGGCATTCTGACCTACATAGAGTAAAATCCCTGACTCAGGCTGGAGAGAAAGCTCAGGGGTTAAGACTCTGCCTTGATAAGGGATTAGCAGTCATAAGAGTGTTCCCATACCAAAGGGGAACCCAAGAAAGGGCTCTGGGCAATGCCAATGAGTCCTTACACCTCACTAGAGTGGAGGACTCAGAGAGAAATTTGGCATTCACACAAAAGGGTGCCCCAGGGATGGGAGGGGAAGAAGAGGGAGACATTGGGAAAAGGGGAAAGTGGGGGGTGGAAGGGGAAAAGAGGGGGTGCAAGGGGGACTGGGGAGGGGTAGAGGGAAGGAGGGGAATGGGGTACCTATTAAGCTTGTATGATTGGGGAAAATAAATATAATAATAATTTTAAAAATTCTGCCTTGAAAGCAGAAAGTCCTAAGTTTGGATCCCAGTTATCACTAAAAAAAAATAAAGTAAGTTGTTGGCCTGCACTTCCCGTCCTAGTGGGTGGAGGAGACAAATCTCAGAGCGAAGCAAAAAGGAGGTAAAAGCAATCCAGGATAATTTCCTGTCACCCCAAAATCTCCACAAGGACACACAGTACCCTCTGATACACACACACACACACACACACACACACACACGCGCGCACTCTAAATAAAGTAAAAAAAAAAGAAGTACAATGTAGAGTCAGCAAGATGGTTTGGCAGGTAAAGGGGCCTACATCAAGTTTGATCCCAGACCTCCTCAATTGTCCACTAACCTCTACACTGTCGCTCATTCACACAAAATAGTTAAATGTAAAAAAAAATTAAGTACACTTTTTATAAGCACTGAACACATAGCAAATTGTTACAATGACCACAAATGTTACCGTAAATGTCAACAACTGACTCAACCATAATTGCATGTCCAAGGAAAATAAGTGTTTTTTTCCCTATCCAAGTCCTTTACTTTTACCCGCTGCTTGCTGAAATTGACATTTCTAACTCATTGTTCCTCACCATCTCCATGTTCTATATGGCTATGATACAGTCTGCTAACTGTACAGTTAAACTGTAGAGCTGCTTCCATGATACTGAACCAGTTACGAGTAATCCATGGCAATAAATATGGCATTACTACTTATGATTGCATACTGTTATGGTCACTCAAGCAGGAGCACAGAAGTGACCACCTAACTAACACACACCAATCATGAGGGATTTCTATATACTGTATATATTATATTAATTATATTATATTATATTGAAATTTAGGATTGCTTTCTAAATTAAAAAAAAAAGGTCAGAGTATAGCTCTGTGGCAGAGCACAGTCTATAAGGACTTGGGTTTCATCCTAGTAACCACAAAAATAAGGCACTCCAGTAGTTACTAAATAAAAACCAGATGTTACTTTTATAAATGAACTGCTGTCTTTTTTAGATAATCCTTTACCTTCGCTAAACACATGAGACTAACCAACGGTGCAAATTCTCTGAACAGCCGGCACAGTAAGTGAAGTCATAAGGGAGAAATGCATAAAAATGAGCAGACGCCAGACGACGCTGGGACTAAGTCCTTTACTGCTCTCTGGAAAGACAAAATGTGCTATTAAACGCTGGCTTTTATAAGCTCAGAGTTTGGCTGAATTCGAAGGCTTCTTTTTCAATGGCTTCAAGGTTAACCACAAACTACTTATTGGTCAAACACGAAATAACTCCTTTAATTCAACAGCTGACCCACACAGATTACTATGTGGCGCACACCGCTAATGAAAAGACCATCTACCCGGCGACATCGCGCGGCTCACCATCCACGACTGCAACTTCTAAGGAATCCACTCTGGCCCGGTTGTGATCTGAAAAACCTTTCCTGTAAAACCATGCATCATCCTCTTCCTCCTCACCCCATCTTTCCGGTCAGCTCCCTAAACCGAAGTTTAAAGGACACGTCTGTCTCTTAGGCGGGAGGAGCAGAGGGCTCGCAGGCTGGGAGCCGAGACCTGTCAAACGCATTGTTTTTAGGTGCTAAGGGAATGTTCGCTCCGCGATTCGCCAGGCGCGGTTACATTTCTTTATGACCCTTTGTATGAGCCTGGGATTCGACTAGACAAAAAGGGACCCATGGTTTTCGGGTTTTGTTTTTGTTTCTCGGAGATGAGGAAGGTTAAAAATGGGCTGAGCGGAGGTCTTGGCTGGCTCGGGCCCGGGGGCCAGACGATGATGAGGGGTGGACGCAGGGTGGGCGGGTGGTCCACCCTCAAGTTGCGCCAGTCCCGGAGGCCGGGAGCCACGGAGCCGGGAACAATGCGGGGCTCCGGACGGCCGCGATCGGGCCTGGACAGCTGGCAGGCGAGGTCGTCCTCCGCCCGCCGCCGAAGCCGAACAAAAGGAGCTGCGGGGCCCGACGCCCCGGAGCCCGAGCGGGGGGAAAAGTTTCCGGCCAGGCCCGGGGCTGCGGGCGAGCAGCAGGCCCGCCGCGCGCCCGCCGCCCCGCACAATGGCCCGGCCGAGCGCGCGCGGGAAGCCGGCCCGCCACGCCCCCGCCCCGCCGCCGCGGCCCGTACCTGGTGTGTCTCCTTCCCGCCGCCCGCGACCGCCGCCGGCCCGCTCGGGCCGCTCGTCATGTTCACGTACAGGGAGCGGGTGAGCGGACTCCGCAGCGTCCACATCCTCCGCGCCAACCACACGGACGCCAGGCTCAGGCACAGCCAGCCCGCCAACAGTCTCATCGGGGGCCGCGACCGATCACCGCCGGCGCCGGGCCGAGGACGAGGAGGAGGAGGAGGAAGAACAGGAGGAGGAGGAGCCGCCGCCTCCGGCCGCCGCCGCCACCACCGCCGCCCGGGCTCGAGCCATCGCGGCCAACTTGCCCGTGCGGCCCCCTTTTCAGGGCCGGGGCGGTGGGGTGGGAGGAGCGGGCGGGCGCGCGGCCTGCTCACGTTTCCACTCTCCTCCCTCCCGTGTCCCGGAACGCCAACGCCGCCCGCCGCGAGTTTCCACCCGGAGCACGTACGACCGGCGGGGGGCCGCGTTTTCTCCGTCCAATCAGCGGAGCCGGCGGAGGGAGGGAGGCGGGACAAAGGGAATGCGCGTTCGCAAGGCGCGCGCCCCCGCGGCCTGTGCGGGCCGCTTCTGCCCGTAATGGCGGAGGTGAGTTGAGCGCGTCTATCTCGCGGAAGACCACTAATGAAAAGGGTAAACTGAGTCCACGAGGCGGTGCCGGCAGGCCTTCCGGGGGCAGCTCATCCCCACCCACTGGCGGGACCGACCCGCTTTTGGGGTTGATGCGGGGGAAGAAGGGCGTCGCATCCCTCTGCTACCGAGACCACCCCCGGGACAGCGCTACGTTCTTGCTGTGGCCGCGTCCAGTGAACGACTATTGGGGCCGATGAGCCGGGCGGTGCAGAGAACCTAGAGGGGCCGCCACCGACCCCGGGCCTGCGTCTTCCTAAGCGTCGGGAGTGAAGAGAAAGCTCTGCCTTGGTTGGAAGCTGATGCCACTGCAGCGCCCACCCAAATGTGGTGCTTGGATGACCCTGCTCCGCACCTAAGACCACGAGTTGCAGCTCTATATGGAAGGTGGACCCCGCACGCTTTAAAGTGAATTTAGCTCTTGGAGATGTGCCCGGATGTTTCTTTGATCGTGTGCAGCAAGAGGAAACCTAGTGAGTCTCCAAGCCGAAGGGATACAAGGTGTCCTGTGTCTGAACTTCTTCCTGCTGCTACAGGTCAATAAGGAAGTAACCCATTTCCTGGGCCCCTCGCAACACCTTCCTGGGTTTGTTTGGAAAATGCTCTTCGTTTGACAGCACCAAGAATTGCGTAAGCACATTTAATTTTAGATTAAGGCAATCTTTTGATTCATTTTATATTGCCCTTCAGAGGTTTTCATTTATGAAACCGTAGATTACCAGTCCACAGATGAATAAAATCATTCCTTACCTACAAACAATTAGATGCTACAGAATAGCTGCTTGACACCTTTTTTACCAAGAGTTTTTTTGTTGCCCAATGTACACAATGTATAAAAATAAAGCAAAAGATACAGTCTTGCCATTGGGTTTCAATCCTACTAGAGTTTGTGCTTCCTAAATCAATTCAACCCTCTAGCGATCTAGGCCCAAACACTTTAAAAAGAACTTCAGTAACATGCTAATGACTTAGTTTGCCTAACATGCCACCTTTCCCTCCAATAAATCTACTCTATTTCCCCCTCCAAAAAGTCTTCAATCTTTTAAAGTGGGGAGTGTGGGTACATCGACAAGGGTGAATAAAAGGGGGGAAGAAGACGAAAGAGACGAAAAGCATACCCCAACTATAGAGTAAGCCTGCCTAACCACCCCTCCAAGATTGTCAAATATCTCAGATACAAGAAACAAGATTCAAGGAACTGCTGTGGCCTGAAGACTTGGGGGTCAACTGACAGCCAAAAAGCATTATACCTTGAAGAAGATTTTGCTTTATGCCTGAGCAGCCAGCCTAGGGGAAAAAAAGGAATAAGGGGGGTTCAGGGGTTATGTCTCTGCTTCAAAAGCAGTTGGATCTGAGTTCCAAACCATATGGAACGGTGAGAAATACTAAGCGGAAATGGCAGCAGCCTGCACTTACAGTTCTGGAAGGTACAGCTTGGGAAATCCCAGAGCAAAGCAAAAAAGAGTTGGAAGCAATCCAGGATGATTCCCAAAGTCACCATTGAGCTTCCACAGGCACATATAGTGCCTTCTGATACACACACACACACATTCAAGTTGCTCTGTAATAATCACAAGATGCTCATATATGTATCATTTCCATTTAGCAGGCACAGGAAGAGACCAAAGCACAGCATAACCAAATAATTGGCCTAGAAAAGCAGATTCAATAGCAGACCTTTTCATAGGACTTGGTATCCCAGCTCCTGGTTCTTTGATCCATCTAGGAAGCCCTGCTTCCTTCTCAAAGGGCCTCCTAATTACAAGTGAGGAGGAAGGAAGACTGCAAGAGTAAATACATGAAGCAGAAGTTCAGGTTGCCCTCTGGGACTGCCCCCTTACTGGAATGTCACTACCATTTCTATTTTCTCTTTTTTTTTTTTTATCTCAGTTATTCAGGATGGGGAGGGGAAGAGTCACAGTACAAAAAGTAAAGAATAGGCAATACCCTTTCTAATGTGGCTTTGAAGTGCAGTCAGTGCTATCCAAAAGTCACACACATATATACATGCTATCCTGCAGCTGAGTATCGTTTGCTGACCTCAGGCGTCTAGCCTGGGATTCAGCTTTGTAAACAGAGCATAAAGTACAGCCTCTCTCCCCTCTTCCTCTCCTCTGACACCCCCTCTTCTTTCCCTCTTTTACTTTCTCCCTTTCTATTTCCCCCTCCTCCCTCCATCCCATCTTTTATTGTGCTACTGCCATTAGGTGAACAACTTTGCTGTACACAAATCCTCATTATGAGTTTACCTTGTTACAAGTAACAGATGTCCAGGGACTGAAACAAAGCAAACCTTTTCCTCTAGTAAGCTGACTTTTCTCAATTATTTTAACACAGTACTGGCATGATATAACCAACCCAGCATTTAACCTTTTTTTAAAAAAGGCTCAGGAATTAAAGCCTTTGCCTTGCAAACAAAAGGTCCTGGGATTGGATTCCAGATCCCCAGTAAAAACGCTGGGTGAAAATGGTAGTGACTTGTGCTTCTAGGCCTGGAGGGCAGAGCCAGGAAAGCCCTAGAGCAAAGCAATCCAAAATGATTACCAAAGTCACTCTTGGGCCTCCATGGGCACACATTCAAGTGCTTTCTGGTACACACATGATATGATTTCAGTTGTTCACAGTATACTGTGATCTTGGAGACATTCTAAGTCAAGATGAAAGTCGAGAAGTTAAAAAAAAAAAGCATCCTGAAGCTGGGGAAATCATTCAGACCAGAGTTCAGAACCCCAGAAGCCATACAAATACCAGTACCTCAGATCTCCCTGTAATTTCATCCTTGAAAAGCAGAGACAAAGGATCCTAGCTGTATCAGCAAGCTCTGGGCTTGACTGAGAGACCCTGGCTCAATAGGCGCAATAAAGGAAGATTCCTGACACCAGCTCCATGTACGTGCAAGTGCACACATCCCATACATGTGAACATGCACACACACGCGCACACACACAAACCTGTGCAAATGGGGGAAAGACAACATCCTCAAATAGCCAAACTCAACCAGAAGACCCTTAATAGCAACTAGAACCATGCAGTGAGTCAGTACAGACCTCCCAGGGACCCTCACTAGCCCAAATATTTACCTTCTGCACCCTCGAGCCACTACCTGGAGTCCAGGCCTACAGTATCCTCTACTGTATAATTCAAGACAATGTGACCACCCCAGATCTGTTTCCTTAACTGTAAAATGGAAATAACAGTAATGCTTACTTACCTCATGGAGATGTGCTCAATGGATCATAAATTCATTTTGATGGTACCATAACTAATGTCAAAGAATCATACTGCTGAAGGAAATTTATTTCAGTTGAACTCACCCCTGTGGTTCAGTTTCCCACATCTGTACTTACAGTGCATATCTAAGATTGTTTCGGGGGGGGGTGTTTGTTTTGTTTTTTCTTCTCTTGCTTGGGTGAGTCTGGAGGGTCGAAATCAGGCCCTTAACAACAAGCTGGGCTACATCCCTACCCTCCCCCCCTTTAGTGTCTAAGTGGCAGCGGAGGGGGAGCAGTTGAGTTTGTAATCTACCTCTGCTTCCCAAATGCTAGGATTACATGTATTTATCATAATGCCTAGTTCATTCTGGGATTCTGAACTGAAATCTGCACATAAAACAGCTTTAGCTGAAGGGATATATCTGGTTTTAGAAATATATTTCGACTAAACAAGAGCCTTTCCGGGCAGGTTATATGAGTCAGAGCTCTGAAGAAAGAGAGAAGACTATTGTTTCTTTCAGATTCTGGGGCATGCTTAAAAGGTCCAAAGATCTTTCATCTTGTTTCAAACACACTATCAAAACAACCCCATCCTTGGTCTCATAACTGGTCTCTCCTGGACATATGTGGGTTTGGTCTTAGTAATGACCACTTCCTCCCCACCCAACTTGCAGTATAACTTTATAATGCAACATTTTAATACACCTATTTTAAAATCTATAAATCTTATTTTTCAACTATAAAATACTCAAACTGCTGCTGTCTATGACACATAAAAATGTTTACCCTGTACCATGAGAATGCTTTTCAAGCTTAAAAATCTTTTCTGATAGACGGAATCTGTGTGTATATAAACACAAGTTCATGTAACATACCGCAGAACCACCACGCCTCACTGACATGAAAGACAATGCTGCCTAAGTTTTGCACAACCACAGACTGGTCAGAAAATAAGGAAGGACAGGTTGAAAAAAGAATACTTGGGCAGTCGACCAACCTGAAAATCAGAAGTTTCTCCTTTCTCTGTGGTGAACACTGATTTTTTTAATAGTCACCGATAATCCATGTTTATTTTAGAATTAGTTTAGGGTCTTCCTCATTCTTACTGTGTACACAACTCAATATAAAAAGAGAATAGAGGAGTGTGGGCTATAGCCCTGCTGAGGCTGGAGACCGGGCTCAGTTGGCAGAGCATTCACAGAGCATGCCAGCCCTTGGTTCCATCCCCAGCACGACATAGACCGTGCACAGTGGCACAAGCCTGTAACCAGAGCATTCAGGAAGTGGAAGCAGAAGAATGAAAAGTTCAAGGTCAAGCTGGAGAGAGAGCTCATTTGGTAAAGTGCTTTCCTCGTAAGCACAAGGACCTGTGTTCCATCCCCAGAACCCTTTTTTTTTTAAAAAGAGAATATGGTAGACACACTTGTAGCCCCAGTGCTGGGGATTGGGGTTAGATGATGATCCCTGAGACTCACTGGTTAGCCCATTTGGCAAGTTCCGGGTCAGTGAGAGACACTGTCTCAAAAATCAAGGTGGACAGTGCCTGAGGAATGAGGAAAGACTACCAAAGAAAGCACCAGAGTGCACATATGTGCATGGACAACTGCACACATACAGACTCACACACTCATGCACACACACAATGAAGACACACAAAAGAAGTTCAAAGTCAACTTGAGCTACATGAGCTCCTGTCTCATAAAAGAAAAAGAGAGAGAATAGTGACTAATTATTAGAAAACTAAAGCCAGAAATAGTGAGATATTCCTGGAATTGCAATCCCAAAGCCAGCTAGGCTATGTAGCAAGTTCCAGGCCAACCTGGGCTACATAACAAGACCTTACCTCAGGTAAAAACAAAACAAGCACAGAATGAGGGCTGGTGAGATGGCTCGGCAGTTAAAGCACTTACGGTTCGAGCAAGAGTTCAGATTCCCCAGACATCATGTAAAGTGTGGGTAGGTGTGACAGTTTCTAGCCTCAGAAAGCAGAGACTGGCATCCCCAGACTGGCATCCCCAGAGCAAGCTGGCTAGCCAGGCCAGCCCTATTAACAAGCTCTGGGTTTAACTTCAAACATTGCCTCAAAGCACTAAGGTGGAAGAGTGATCAAGAATTATTCTCAGTGTCAACCATGGGCTTCCACCCGTGCACATGCGTGTGTGCCAACACACATGCAAACACACACATACCATGCGACACACAAAGCAGAGACCACAGCATGAGGAATCTCCCACCACTTTTATCTCCTGTCATGATGTCCCCTTACCAAATATTCTTGATTTCATACAGCTTCCTAAAATTGACAAAATTAATACCAAGCACGGGTCCCACATAAAAAAAAATGCCAGGTGGAAACAGCAGAGGCCTTACTTTTGTCCCTGGTGGGTGGAGCCTGGGAAATCCCAGAGGGAAGCAAAAGGAGGTAGAAGCAATTCAGGGTGATTCCCAAAGTCACCTTTGGACCTCACAGGCACACGCACGCGTGCACACACACACAATAAAAAAGTTTGAGATGTGACAGGGGTAGGCATTAGAGTCTAGAAGATTCCCCAAACCTAAAGATTTCTCCCCTGAGGCTGATGGAATGAAGATTCTATCCTGCATCCCCTGCACTACCCCGCAGGTCAGACACCAGCACTGCAGAAGAGTCTCACCAGAACATAACACACAGATGAATACAGAGCAGGCTATCCTCTCTTCAAGAAAGACCTGATTCTATGACACAACTCCAAATGACATTAGAGCAGATTTGCTGACTTTCAGGTGGACATCTTGTAAATTAAATAGGTTTCTTTAGGTTAGTTTGTGCTTTCTACTTGTGAGGCAGAGGCTTAATCCCTGAGCCATTTCTCCCGTCTGTCTTTCTCTCTGTCTTTCTCTTTCTCTCTCTCTTTCTTTCTCTCTCTATCTCTTTCTCTCTCTTTCTCTTTCTTTCTCTCTCTCTCTCTCTGTCTGTCTTTCTCTCTTTTCTTTCTTTCTTTCTTTCTTTCTTTCACGTGTGTGTCTATCTGTCTGTGTTATCTGTGTGTATCAGAGGGCACTGTGTGTGCGTCCATGGGTGACTTCAGAGATCATCCTAGATTGCTTCTACCTCCTATTTGCTTTGCTCTGGAGTTTCCCAGGCTCTGCCTTCCTGAACAGCCTGGCATTTTTACATAGGGAACCAGGATCCAAACTCAGTACCTTCTGCTTGCAAGACAGAGCCATCCCTCCGGCCCAACCTTGTCTAATCCTTACCACTTCCCCAATCCCCCACCTCTAAACTCCATAGCTGGATTCAGCTTCCAGTCTCTTAACCACTCACCATGAGCAATGAGCTCCGCCACGAGTTTCTCAGAGCACAAATCACATCCACCCCACACCAAAGAGTTCTGAGCTTTTCAAAGTTCTGTGTGGTCTGTAAAGCCTGATCCATGCTGTTGCACTTCCAGAGATTAACCCATTTCCACTGTCCCAACAAAACAAATGTCTAGATCTGCAAAGACCTCATCCTCCAGTTTACCCACATCTCATCTCCATGGGAACGAAAGATCACCAGCCGTCACCCGGGAGGAATTGATCTTCACATCCTGAAAAGTCTAGATTCTTCAGGAGTGACTATGGTCCTCTTTCCTCGTCTGTTTTATAAACAGTTCCATTCCTCGTTTTTCAACTCTATTTACTTTTTTTTTTTTTTTGATACAAGTTTTCACTCTACAGATCTACAGCCAAGTCTGGAACTCACTACATGTCTCCTCTAGACTGGCCCCTAATTCTATGGTGATCTTCCTGCCTCACTCAACTCCCTCGCCTCCAGTACTGGGATGTCCAGCTGTTTTATTGAGGTAAAAGAGACATGGATTAAGATGTACATTTAACCATCTTGTGTCATTAGAAAGAGTTGTATAGGCGCTGGCCCTACAGCTCAGCAGATAAAGGCACTAGCCATGAACCCTGGAAGCTTGATCCCCAGAGCCCACATTGTAGAGGGAGAAAAATAGCTCCTACAAATTCTATTTGACCTCCCACATACATAATGTGACACATATGCATGTGCACACGAACAGGTGTGCTCATATATACACACAATAATTGTAAAAAAAAATTTAAAGCTTGGAAAACAGCTACTGGGGAAATAGCTCAGTGGTTAAAATCTTTGTGTCAAAAGCAAAAGGACCTGAGTTTAGATCTCAGATCTCATATATATATATGTGTTCATATTGTGTTCATTTCACCTGTCAACTTGCATAGTCCATGCAACTTATCCAGCCCTGTCTTTATCATCAACCCAGGTGAACATTTACTCCAGGAGACAGCAAACCCAAATTCTAGCTACTTCCCTTTTCTTCTTCATGTACTCTTAAAAAAATCCATAAGCGGGGCTGGAGAGGTGGTTCAGGGGTTAAGCCTCTGCCTTGCAGGAGGAAGGTCCTGAGTTCGGATCCTAGACCCCATGTATAGACGCCAGGTGGAAGCGGGGGCGGCCTGCGTTTCCGGTCCTGGTAGGGCGGAGCCTGTGAATCCCGGGACAGAGTAAGCAAGGAGGAGGTGGAGGCGGTCCATGGTGGTTCCAGAATTTGTCCATGGTTCTACACACACACATACATACACATACGCACACACACATACATGCACAATTGAATAAATAATAATAATAAAAAATTTTAAAAAATCTGTAAGCCAGATTGTCTTATTTGTAAAAATAGTAATTAATAAAGCCACTTATGTACCTGCTTATTTTCACAGGAAGTCACAAATTCTAGGAACACTTCCTCAAATTCTAAGATAAATGCATCAGCATTTAGACTTACATAATATAAAAGAGAAGTGGCAAAGTGTTCTTCCCACGCACTTTGAAAATAAATCTCACCAATTCAGAGTTTCATCATGCTCTATGGGACAGAAAATAGCTAACTACAGCTAGAACAAGCTATGACAAAGTTTGTAAGTGGAGATGATCTTTTGAGAAGTGTGTGCTTGGATGAACCATCAGCTTATGATCCAATATCAAAACCATTGCCTCTCTCACTCACGGTTATGGAAATCAATCTCTCTCTCTCTCTCTTTCTCTCTCTCTGTCTTTCTCTGTCTCTCTCTGTCTCTGTCTCTGTCTCTCTGTCTCTGTCTCTGTCTCTCTCTCTCTCTCTTCTGTCTCTCTCTCTCCTTTCCCCTTTTCCCCTTGCTATTATAGTGTAAGGCCTGGCCACTCTACTGTGAAGCATCTAGAAAAAACTTAAGACATGAACATGGAAACAGAATTATTTTCCCCTCATGGAGTTCTAGATGTGGGTCACAGCCTACTCATCCACAGAATGAGTCCCATCCCACATCACTGCGTGGGTAACCACCTGTCAGTCAGAACAGCTGCAGCATGTACTTGGTGCCAGTCACTGTGCTGAGTGTCTCCATCTGTCTTCGCTTTTAATGTCATCTTTTAATCCTCAAGATCTGATCGGGCAGATTCACCTATTTCCACCTTTTCTCCTATGGAATTGTTCTAGGCACAGAAAGTTTCCACTCCTTACTACAAATGTGGGTTGACCAGGTGGGGGAACCCAGACATGATTTGAAACTGGGCAGTCTGGGTATAGAATACCCGGCCACCACCACAACACTCTACTGCCTCCTAGTGTTCATTACCGGTCTTTCACATGCAAACATCTCCCAGGTGTACCGATTCACAATTTTGTAAGCGGGGAATTTTCAACATGGCCCATGAAAACCATGAAAGAAAGAAAAAATTTTAGCAGAAGCAGTAACATGCTTTCACCAAATGTGGTTGAAAGTTGTGGGATTATTTTCAAAACCAGTCTGTTGTAGTCATCTAAAAGAGGAAAATGACATTTTCAAATGGTATTTGTTGCAACTCCTTCAAAGCAACCTTCCAAAAATAAAATGACTATTTCTATCATCGTCAGTAAATGTGTAAAGGTAACTTGCCCTCTTTAGTGTATGAATTTTGGAAAATATATACAACTGAGTAACCATAAGATGCAAAATATCCCCATAATCTCAAAATATTCCTGCGCCCCTTTGTAATGGACACGCCCTCCCAACTCCAAGCTGTGGCAGTCATTGTGTTCTGCATGACTTTTCCAGAATATTCCATGTGTGTGTTAGTTTTAGATAGCAACTTGGTAACTGAAAATTGAGTTTAAAGGTACATCTATGAAGAGTTATTTAGTTAAGGCAAGCCTGTGAGCAGCTCTGTAGGAGACTGTCTAATTAATGTGGGAAAGACCCAGCCCATAGTGGGCAGTACCATATCTTGGGGAGATGGATAACAGAGAGAGAACTGGTTGGCAAGTTGGCAGACTGGCAGGCTAGGAGATATGCTTAGGTCTTTGTTCCTCTCTCAGCTTTCCCTGTGGTTCTCCCTTGGTTCCTGCTGGTAACTCTCTTGCCGTAGCAATGAGCTGTAACCTAGAACCATGAATGACCCCTAAACTGTTTAGGTTGTATGTTCATTACAGAAATGGAAATGAAGGACTAAGACATCCCATAAGTGAAATCACTCAACACACAGTCTTTTGAGTCTGACTTCTTATACTTACAGCATTCCCTTGAACATTCATGGCGCTGTATATATTAGTAAATTTTCTCCTTATTGTTGCATGGTAATTCATGACATTGGATGTACCAATGCCAACTAGCCAGTGGAAAGGCATTTGGGATGTTTCTAGTTTGTTTTGTTTTGGCATATGGATAAAGCCACTGTCATAAACACTCATGTACTTGGATTGTTTGTGAACATGAGTTTTTAACGTCTCTTGATCAAAAAGTTACCAATGATATTTCTGGATCAAATATCAATGTATATTTGCTTATAAGAAGACTTCCAAACAATTTTTCAAAGTATCTATGCCACTTCAATTCTTACCAGGAATTTGTGAGAGTTTGGGGTGCCCTAAATCTTTCTCAGCACCTAATATTATCAATTTTTATTGTTCTAACAGGTGTATGGTGATATCTTACTGTTTTATTTTACATTTTCTAATGATTAATAATGTTAAGTACCCTTCCAGGTACTTGATTCCTTCTTGGAGAAAGTGTCTATTCAAATATATACTCATTTTTAAATTAAATTACCATTTTACAATTGATTATTCTGCACACAAGTCCTATATCAGCACTTTGAAATTGTCGTCTTCTAAGTTTGTAGATTGCATTTCAATGTTCTTCATATCTTCGACAATCAGTTTTTAATTTTAGTAAGTCAAATGTCTCAGGTTTTGCTCTGCATTATATGCTGTATCTAAGAAATCGTTCCTATCTTAGAGTCATAACGTTTTCTCTTTTGCTTTATTCTTTAAAATGTATTTTGGTTTCATCTTATTGAGAGCGAGTCCTGCTTCCAGCCCAGATTGGCTTAAAACTCGCTATGTAAATAAACCAGGCTGCCATCCAGCTAGAAGTTCTCCTGCCTCAGCCTGCCAAAAGTTGGGATTATAAGGCATGTGCTTCCACATCTGGATCTTGCACGTATTTTTAAAGCATATACTTAAAGATGGTTAAATATTTTCATACTGCCCTGAATGTCAATTTTTAGAAAAGCAATGTCAATTTCCAATGGTTTATTCCCCACATACAGAAATGTGTTTTTTATTAATGTGCTTTTTATTTTATTTTGAATTTCGTGTCCCTCCATATTTATGTGTTTCTGTGCTGGAATCATCTGGAACTTAATCCAGATGATGTGTATCTGGGTGTATCAGAGGCTAATGCCCAGGACTGCACAGGCCCACACTGGAAACACACTGGAGTGTGTTACCTCTTCTGTGCTTTGCTCTGGAGTTTTCCATGATCTGCCTTCCAGGGCTGGAAGAATGGGCCATTGTCATGTCTGCCTAGCATTGGTACATGGGATCTGGGATCTGAACTCAGGACCTTCTGCTTATGAGGCAGAAGCTTAACCTCTATGCCATCTCTCCAGCCCTCAACTGATTTGTAATATTGACTGTTGCAGTTACCTGCTGCTTTGAGACAACACTCGCCCAAGGGAAAGATAGTCCATTATGGGAGACAATAGTCCATTGTGGAAGAAAAAAGCATGGCAGGCAACAGAAGCCAGAGACGGGTTCAGGTCACTGCTATTAATATGGAGGCAGAGTGAGCAAGACACAGACTGGTGGAGGAAGCAGGGAGGGGCCACCCAAACCTCAAGCCCACTGTCCTGTGACATGCCTTCCTTCAATGGCCTTCCCAAACATCAATATCACAGCTAGGGATTCAAACACTTGAGCCTGGGGGGGGGGCAACTCACATTCAAACCATTGTATCCCACGACCTTGGAAATCTCATTTTTTAGTTCTAGTAGTTTTGTTGTTGATTTTTTTTAATTTTTCTTTTTTTTTTATTTCAGCTCATACAAACTTATTAGGTACACCAGTTCCCTCCCTCCCTCCTCCTCCCCCTGTACCCCCTGCTCCCCCTCCCCACCCCTCTCCCTCCCCATCCCCCAGTGCCTCCCACCCCAATTCCCAGAGAGTCCTTTCTTGTGCATGTCTGATTTTCCTCTGGGCCCTCCTCTCCGATGACGTACAAGGACCCAGTGGCCTTTCCCGAACCCTTTCCCATGTTCCCCTTAGGTATAGGAACACTGCTGTGGCTGCCAATCCTTTGCCTCCAAGGATCTTGGTGCCTTTAGCAGATGCTAGACTTTGTGAGGTCAACAGTGTGTTGGACAATGCGCAGGGCATGCAAAGTCCAATTATGATTGCTTCAGCCCTAACTAGTATAGAGAATCTTAAATATCATTGCTCCTCCCATCCTTATGCTCTTACACTCTTACCGCCCCCTCATCCGCAAATTTCCTTGAGCTTCAAGATGGGGAGAGACTAAGCTGGCCTAGTTCTAGGTGGTTGATATAGAGTCTCTGAAGTTCTGGATCATGGTTTGTTGATTTTCTTTTGCAGTTTTGCTGCTCCTGCAATGCCCTTCACTCCATCCTGGTGGGCATTGTATGTTACCCCCTGGCCAGAGACAAAAAGCTGTTAGAGTCTTGTGATAAAAGCACATTCAAAGGTAGATGTAATAACAGTGGGAAACCACAGTGAGGGAGGGGTCTATCACCCATTTGCAAAATTGTTACTTTTTATCTGCCAGACTATATGCCCTCCTCTTCTGGTGAGATCACTCCCCCTCAGTAGTAAATGCTCAGGAACAAAAGTCTGTGAACTTAATCAGATGTCTCATTACTTATTTGGGTCCTTGGTGGAGGCCTATTTTCCCTGCTGTAACATGGTCCCTTCTCTCCTTGTTTCTGGTGTGGCCCTCCTACCCCACCCTCCTGTTCATAATCCTTGGAATTACTGTCTCTAGGTGGGCTGGGTGGGTTTGGTACTAGGAGCCACCTATTAGGGAGTACATACGGTGCTTAATTTTCTGGGTCTGGGATACTTCACTTAATATAATTGTTTCTAATGACATCCATTTCCCGGCAAATTCCAGTAATTCATCATTTTTGATGGCTGAGTAGTACTCCATTGTATAGATGTACCACAGTTTCCTTATCCAGTCGTCAACTGTTGGACATTTGGGCTGATTCCATGACTTTGCTATTGTAAACAGTGCTGCTATGAACATGGTCGTGCTTGTGCTATCGAGGTGAACCTCTGCTGTATGGGGGGTTATTCCCAAAAGTGGAATAGCAGGGTCATATGGCATTTCAATCTTTAATTTCTTTAAGAATCTCCAGACGGCTCGCCAGAGTGGCTGTATGAGCCTGCATTCCCACCAGCAATGTAGGAGAGTTCCCCTCTCTCCACATCCTCTCCAGCATTTGTCGTTGTTAGTATTGTGGATTTTTGCCATTCTGACCGGGGTGAGATGATATCTCAGGGAAGTTTTGATTTGCATTTCCCTGATGGCTAAGGAAGTGGAGCATTTTTTAAGATATTTGTTAGACATTTTAATTTCATCCCTGGTAAAGTTTCTTTTAAGTTCCAGGGCCTGTTTTTTAATTGGGCCATTGGTTTCCTTGGTGTTTAGTTTTCTAAGTTCTTTGTGCACTCTGGACAATAGAGCTCTATCAGATATGTGGTTAGTGAAGATTTTCTCCCATTCTGTGGGTTGCCTTTGAGCTCGCGTTACAATCTCTTTATCTGAACAGAAGCTCTTTAATTTCACAAGATCCCAACTGTTGAGAGTTGGTAGCAGTGACTGTGCCATTGGATGTCTGTTGAGGAACTATTGGCCTAGCCCAATCAGCTCGAGGGAGTTCCCTATCCTTTCAACTATGGTTTTTATAGTCTCTGGCCTGATATCAAGGTCCTTGATCCATTTGGAATTAAGTCTTGTACATGGTGACAAGTACGGTTCCAGCTTTAATCTTCTGCATGTGGAGATCCAGTTTTGCCAGCACCATTTGTTGAAGATGCTGTTCTTTTTCCATTGGATTCTTTGGGCCCCTTTGTCAAAGACCAAATAGCTGTAACTTTGTGGGCTTATATCTGGGTCTTCAATCCTTATCCATTGATCTGGGTGTCTATTTTGGAGCCAGTACCAGGCTGTTTTTACAACTATGGATTTGTAGTATAGA
Source organism: Typhlomys cinereus (assembly GCA_023101885.1). NCBI lineage: Eukaryota > Metazoa > Chordata > Mammalia > Rodentia > Platacanthomyidae > Typhlomys > Typhlomys cinereus. Next base: position 1,116,242 of record JALPQD010000244.1, on the reverse strand, counting down.
CTAAGGTTTGGTATGGTTATACCTCCAGCATTGTTTTTGTTACTCAGGATTGTTTTTGCTATCCTGGGTCTTTTGTGCCTCCATATGAACTTTGAGATTGTTTGGTCAACTTCTTTGAAGAATTGCTTTGGGATTTCGATTGGTATAGCATTGAATCTGTATATTGCCTTTGGTAGGATGGTCATTTTCACGATGTTGATTCTGCCAATCCAGGAACAAGGGATGTCTTTCCACCTTCTGGTGTCTTCTGCTATTTCTTTCTTTAGGGTTTTAAAGTTCTCATTGTAAAGGTCTTTTACCTCCTTAGTTAGGTTTATACCAAGGTATTTCATTTTTTTAGGGGCTATAATAAATGGTATTGTTTCTCTCAAGGCTTTTTCACTTCTTTCATTCTGGGCATATAGGAAGGCCTCTGATTTTTGCACATTTATTTTGTATCCTGCCACCCTGCTGAACTTCTCAATTAGTTCCAGGAGCTTCCTGGTGGAGTTTTTGGGATCACTCAAGTATAAGATCATGTCATCTGCAAATAGGGATAGTTTGACTTCTTCCTTGCCGATTTGAATCCCTCTTATGTCCCTTTCTTGTCTTATGGCTTCAGCTAACACTTCAAGTACAATATTGAATAGAAGTGGTGAGAGTGGACAGCCTTGTCTAGTTCCTGATCGAAGTGGGAATGCTTCCAGTTGTTCCCCATTGAGCATAATCCTTGCTGTGGGCTTGTTGTATATAGCTTTTATTATATTGATAAAGGTTCCTTCCATTGCTACTGTCTCTAGCGTTTTGATCATAAAAGGCTGTTGGATCTTGTCAAAAGCTTTTTCTGCATCTATCGAGAGTATCATGTGGTCTTGGACTTTGGACTGGTTTACATGATGAATTACATTTATTGATTTGCGTATGTTGAACCAACCTTGTGTGCCGGGGATGAAGCCTACTTGGTCCCCATGAATGATCTTTTTAATATGTTTTTGAATCCGATTTGCTAAGACTTTGTTGAGAATCTTTGCGTCTGTGTTCATCAGGGAGATCGGCCTATAGTTTTCTTTTTTAAGCGAATCTTTATTGGGTTTTGGGATTAAAACGATATTAGCTTCATAGAAGGAATTTGGTAGTGTTCCTTCCTTTGCTATTTGATGGAACAGTTTAAGGAGTATTGGTGTTATTAACTCCTTAAATGTCTGGTAGAACTCTGTGCTGAATCCATCTGGTCCAGGACATTTTTTGGTGGGAAGATTCGAGATTACTTCCTCAATTTCCTTATATGTTATAGGACTATTTAAATAATTCACAACTTCCTGATTCAATTTAGGTAAGTTGTGTTTACTTAGAAATTCATCCATCTCTTTTGTGTTGTCAAACTTCACAGAGTATAAGTTTTTGAAATATGATGTTATAATTCTCTGGATTTCTTGGGTATCAGTAGTGATAACTCCATGTTCATTTCTAATTTTGTTAATTTGGGTTTTCTCTCTCTTGCTTTTGGTTAGTTTAGCTAGGGGTGTATCAATCTTATTGATTTTTTCAAAGAACCAGCTTTTTGATTGGTTGATTTTTTTCTATCGTTTTCTTAATCTCGATTTCAGATATTTCTCCCCTTATTTTGCTAATCTCCTCTCTTCTACTACTTTTGGGATCAGATTGCTCTAGTTTCTCTAAAGCTTTAAGCTGCATTGTTAAGTTGTTTATTTCTGATGTTTCCATTTTTTTGACGTAGGCATTAAGAGCTATGAATTTACCTCTTAGAACAGCTTTCATTGTGTCCCAGAGATTTTGGTAAGTTGTATTTTCGTTATTATTCACTTTCAGGAAATCTTGAATTTCCTTTTTAATTTCTTCCTGAATCCATGTCTCATTCAGCATCATAGTGTTAAGTTTCCAGGAGTTAGTATATTTTCTCTTGTTTGCTGTGTTGTGGATGTCCAGCTTTAGGCCATGATGGTCTGATAGGGCACAGGTTAGAATTTCAACTGTCTTGTATATGTGTAGATTCATTTTGTGGCCCAATATGTGATCTATTTTGGAGAAAGTTCCGTGTGCTGCTGAGAAAAATGTGTATTCTTTGGTGCGTGGGTGAAAAGTTCGATAGAGATCTGTAAGGTCCATTTCTTTCAGGGTTTGATTAAGTTCCAAAGTGTCTCTGTTAAGCTTTTGACCTGTTGATCTATCCCATGTTGAGAGGGCGGTGTTGAAGTCCCCAAGAATTATCGTTTGGGGGTTGATTTCTTGCTTTAGACGCTGTAGGGTTTTCTTAATGAATGTGGAGGGGCCCGTATTGGGTGCATATATGTTCAGTATTGTGAAGTCTTCCTGGTGAATTGTACCTGTGACTAAAATGTAGTATCCATCTGTGTCTCTTATAATTTTCTTTGGTTTGAAATCCACTTTCTCTGATAGCATAATGGCTACCCCTGCCTGTTTTCTGCTTCCATTTGCTTGTAAAATTGTTGACCAGCCTTTTATTTTTAGAGCATGCCTATCTTTTGTGGTGAGATGGGTTTCCTGCAGGCAGCAGATTGATGGATTGTGATTTTTAATCCATGTTTGTAATCTGTGTCTCTTGATCGGTGAATTAATTCCATTAACATTTAGTGTTATAATGGAGAAACTATTGTTAATTCCAGACATTTATTATGTTTAGTAGCTTTTATAAGTATATTGCTTCGTTTTTAATGATGTTATACTTGCCTTCTGTTCTCCTGGATATGCCTGTTTTTTTCTTCACACTTGAGTATCATTTCTAGCATTTTTTGAAGGCCTGGTTTGGTGGCCATGTATCCCTTCAAGTTGTCTTTGTGCTGGAAAATTTTTCTTTCTCCCTCGATCATGACTGATAGTTTTGCAGGGTAAATCAGCCTGGGTTGACATTTTTGCTCATTCAATACTTGAAGTATGTCTCTCCAAGCTCTTCTTGCTTTTACTGTTTCGACTGAGAAGTCATTTGTTATTTTAATAGGTTTACCTTTAAAAGTGACTTGTTTTTTCTCCCTTGAGGCTCTCGGCACCAGTTCTTTATCTTGAATGTGGAGTGTTTTAACTATTATTTGCCACGGCGTGTTTCTATTTTGGTCGTATCTGTTTGGGGTGCGGAATGCCTCTTGTATATGGATGGGCCTCTCTTTTTTTAGATGAGGAAAGTTTTCCTTGATGATCGTTTGAAAAATTTCCTCAGGGGTGGTATTTTGAGATTCTTGCTCTGGTATTCCATGAATAGGCATGTTAGGCATTTTCAGGGTGTCCCATATCTCTTGGATATTTCTCTGAAGTATCTTTTTGGCTTTAACAACCTCTTCCATTGAGCGGGTTAGTACTCCCACTTTATCTTCAAGGTCTGAAATTCTGTTTTCTGCTTCATTAGTTCTGTTGATAAGACTCTCTGTGGCGTTCTGGATTGAAGATAACTTGTCTTTTAGCTCAGTTTTAAACTCTGCTTGAGTTTGTTTTAACTGCTCTATGCCACTTTTTGTTTCTTGCACTGTTTTTCTCAACTCCTCCAGATGTCTGTTGTGTTCCTCTTCAAAGCGATTGATTCGATTATGTAATTCCTCCCTGATTTCCTCTTTCATAGTATTGAACATGGTAATGATCATATTTTGAAAGTCTTTATCCTGGGTGGGGCTTTCTTGGCCTTTTTCTGTGGGTTTGTTCTTGTTGGAGTCTAACATTATGGGATTAATTTCTTCATTGGGAAATTTGTTTACTTGATTGTTGCTTCTCATGGATTTGCCCTTTGACTTTGGCATTGTCATTTTAACTCTTAAGATCTCTCAATTTCACTAAACTGAATTATTTGGCCTGGGGTCCTGGTGGGCGGGGCGGGCGGAGACTTACCTAGGTCGTGGGGTGAGGCCCGTCTGGACCGCCTGCGCGATCGGACCGGTGGAATGGGGTGGGGTGCAAAGGGGGGATGCGGGCGACGGGGTGGAGCGATTTAACCCGAGGGCAGCTGGGGCGGGGCCGGGCGCAGGGGGAGGTCCTCCTCGTCCCTCGGCCCCGCCCGCTCGGCTCTGGCTGGATGGTGGGAGTTGGAGCCGGGTCCCTGTGGGCCGACCTCCCAAAGCAATTCTTTAAAGAAGTTGACCAAACAATCTCAAAATTCATATGGAGGCACAAAAGACCCAGGATAGCAAAGACAATCCTGAGTAACAAAAACACTGCTGGAGGTATCACCATACCAAACCTTAGTCTATATTACAAATCCATAGTTGTAAAAACAGCCTGGTACTGGCTCCAAAATAGACACCCAGATCAATGGATAAGGATTGAAGACCCAGATATAAGCCCACAAAATTACAGCCATTTGGTCTTTGACAAAGGGGCCCAAAAAATCCAATGGAAAAAGAACAGTATCCTCAACAAATGGTGCTGGCAAAACTGGATCTCCACATGTAGAAGATTAAAACTGGACCCGTACTTGTCACCTTGTACAAGACTTAATTCCAAATAGATCAAGGACCTTGGTTTAAGGCCAGAGACTATAAAAACCATAGTTGAAAGGGTAGGGCATTCCCTTGAGCTGATTGGGCTAGGCCAACAGTTCCTCAACAGACATCCAATGGCACAGTCACTGCTACCAACTCTCAACAGTTGGGATCTTGTGAAATTAAAGAGCTTCTGTTCAGATAAAGAGATTGTAACACGAGCTCAAAGGCAACCCACAGAATGGGAGAAAATCTTCACTAACCACATATCTGATAGAGCTCTATTGTCCAGAGTGCACAAAGAACTTAGAAAACTAAACACCAAGGAAACCAATGGCCCAATTAAAAAATGGGCCCTGGAACTTAAAAGAAACTTTACCAGGGATGAAATTAAAATGTCTAACAAATATCTTAAAAAATGCTCCACTTCCTTAGCCATCAGGGAAATGCAAATCAAAACTTCCCTGAGATACCATCTCACCCTGGTCAGGATGGCAAAAATCCACATTACAAACAACACCAAATGCTGGAGAGGATGTGGAGAGAGGGGAATTCTTCTACATTGCTGATGGGAATGCAGGCTCATACAGCCACTCTGGTGAGCCGTCTGGAGATTCTTAAAGAAATTAAAGATTGAAATGCCATATGACCCTGCTATTCCACTTTTGGGAATAACCCCTCATGAAACAGAGGTTCACCTTGATAGCACAAGCATGACCATGTTCATAGCAGCACTGTTTACAATAGCAAAGTCATGGAATCAACCCAAATGTCCAACAGTTGACAAGTGGATAAGGAAACTGTGGTATATCTATACAATGGAGTACTACTTAGCCATCAAAAATGATGATTTACTGGAATTTGCTGGGAAATGGATGTCATTAGAAACAATTATATTGAGTGACGTATCCCAAACCCAGAAAATTAAGCACTGTATGTACTCCCTAATAGGTGACTCCTAGTACCAAACCCACCCAGCCCACCTAGAGACACTCGACGATAAATCTCTGTAATACAGTAATTGCAAGGAGTATGAACAGGAGAGATGGGGTAGGAAGGCTGCACCAGAAACAAGGAGAGAGGGGACCATGTTACAGCAGAGAAAATAGCCCTCCATCAAGGACTGCAAATAAGCAATGAGACATCTGGTTAAGTTCAAAGACTTTTTGTTCCTGATCATTTACACCTGAGGGGGTGTGATCTTACCAGAAGAGGAGGGCATATAGTCTGGCAGATAAGAAGTAACCATTTTGCAAATGGGTGATTGACCCCTCCCTCACTGTGGTTTCCTACTTTTATTACATCTACCTTTGAATATACTCTTATAACAAGACTCTAGTTTAACAGCTTTCTATCTCTGGCCAGGGGGTGACATCCAATACCCATCAGGATGGAGTGAAGGGCATTGCAGGAGCAGCAAAACCGCAAAAGAAAATCAACAACCGGGGCTGGAGAGGTGGCTCTGGGGCTAAGCCTCTGCCTTGCAGGCGGAAGGTCCTGAGTTCGGATCCCAGATCCCACGTATAGACGCCAGGCAGAAGCAGGGGCGGCCTGCGTTTCTGGTCCTGGCAGGGCGGAGCCTGTGAATCCTGGGGCAGAAGGAGGTGGAGGCGTCCATGGTGGTTCGCGAATTCGTCCGTGGTTCTACACTTACACAGACACGCACGCGCACATACATGCACACAGTTGAATAAATAACAATAATAATAAAATTTTTAAAAAAAGAAAATCAACAAACCATAATCCAGAACTTCAGAGACTCTATATTAACCACCTAGAACTAAGCCAGCCTAATCTCTCCCCATCCTGAAGCTCAGGGACATTTGCGGAAGAGAGGGCGGTAAGAGTATAAGAGCACAAGGATGGGAGGAGCAATGATATGCAAGATACTCCACACAAGTTAGGGCCAAAGCAATCATAATTGGACTTTGCATGCCCTGCGCAATGTCCAAAACACTATTGACCCTACAAAGTTTAGCATTTGCTAAATGCACCAAGATCCTTGGAGGCAAGGGATTGACAGCCAAAATAGTGTTCCTATGCTTAAGGGGTACAAAGGAAAGGGTTCAGGGAAATGCCACTGTACGTCATCGGAGAGGAGGACCCAGAGGAGAGTTTGGCATGCACATTAAAGATTTCTCCGGGGATTGGGGGAAGGGAGGCACTGGGGTGTGGGGAGGGAGGGCTGAGGGGAGGGTGAGCAGAGGGGTGGGGGGGAGGAGAAGGGAGGGAGGGAACTGGTGCACCTATTAAGTTTGTATGAGCGGAGACAATAAAAAATGTTAAAAAAAAAAAGTTCACCCAAAATTGCATTTCTTAAAATGCTTATTAGAATTTATAAGTGAGGCCATCCAGGTCTGTGGAATTTTTCTTTTCTGAAAAATGTCTAATTTGTCAGATGTATTGGTATAAAGATTTCTTAACATTTCCTTATTATCCTTTATTTATCTGCATAATCTGGATAGATGCCCCTTCTTTATTTCCAATATTCTATATCTATATCTTGTCTTTATTTTCTTAGACAGTCTGGCAAGAAGTTGATCACCATTACGATATTTTCAAAGAACTAGCTTTGGACAATGTTTCATTTTTCAACTTTCTTAATTTCTGATCTTAATTTTCTCCAGCTTAATTTGGGTTTACTTTGCTCATTTTCTAGTTTAAAAGAAACATAGTATTGGTTTGAGATCTTTTTTATTATGTAAGCATTTAATGCCAGTAAGTTACCCTTCTGCAATGTTTTTCAGTATCTCACAAATTTTGGTGTTGTATATTTATTTATCCAAAATATTCTCTAGTTACTTTGTGATTTCTTGAACACATATATTACTTGGAAATACACTTTGTTGTTGTTGATTATGTGTCATTTGAAGCAGATCCTTGCTATGTAGTAATGATTGCCCTTGATCTTGTAAAAAAAAAAAAACCTCCTGACTCAACCTGCCAAGTACTGGAGATACATGTTTTATTAATATAGTTTTTCCTTTTTAATTGTGTGGGGGGGATATATATATAAGAGGGCACTTGAATGTTTGTGCCTCTGAAGGTCCAGGGTAACTTCAGGAATTATCTTTTGGATTGCTCTATCTCTTTATTCTTTTGCTCTGGGGTTTCCCAGGCTCCGCCTTCCAGGATAGGAATTACAGAGCACTGTCATATTTGCCCAGCATTTTTTTTTTTTAAGGTGGGGACTTAGGGATCCAAACTCAGGTGCTTTTGCTTTTGAGGCAAAAGCTTTAACTCCTGAGTCATCTCCCCAGCTCCAAAAATATGTTTTTAACATCTACATTACTTGTGGATTTTCTGGGTATAATTGTCACTGATTTCTGACTTAGTTCCATTGTGATCAGAGGTCATCTTTTAAATGACTTCTATTCTTTTTTCATTTGTTTTCATTATTTTATTGCTTAAACGATGGGCTATCTTGGTTAGTGTTCCATGAACACTTTGAGTATATGTCCTGCTGTTGTTAAACAGAGTGTTCAAGAAATGTCAGTTGGGTCAAGTTGTTTGCATTTTCTAGATCCTTCTACTTGTTGTACTTATGACTAAAAAAGACCTGTTGAAGTCTCTACTACAATTGTAAATTTGTCAGTTTCGTCATTAACATACTTTAAAATTTTTTTATTCAAGTTATTTTATTTTTCTAGTTTTACAAGCACATTAACTATTCACCCCCTACTTCCCTACATTCCCCCTCTCTGTTCCCTTCTTCAATCCATCCCATTCTCTCCCACCCTCCTACCCGTTCACCTTCATAGATCCCAGGGCTCCCTCTGGCCTGTCTACTCCTTTTTTTTTCTAATTTTTCCACTTTTACAAGCATATTGGGTACTTATCCCTGCTTCCCTCTACTGTCTCCCTCCCATCCCTCCATCAGTCCCACCCTCCCAGAGCTGCCCCTGGCCCATTGCATATCAGTTTCCCCTTAACTCACTTTGGAGTCTTTTGGATGTGCACACATGTTTAGCATTATTTTCTCTTTGTGACTAATTGGCTCACTTTTCATTATGCTATCTCCCTCTTCATCATTGGGAATATTCCTTCTTTTGAGGTCCACTTTGTCTGATAGTAACACAGTCACTCCCACGTGCTCTTGATTAGTGTTTTGTGTGTTACCTTTTTTTATCCTTTTACTTCCAACATGTTTATGCCTTTGATGTGGGTTTTGCACATAGCAAGTGATCGGGTCATATTTTTATCCAATGTGACAATTCCTGCCTTTAATTCACGTAGCTAAACCATTTGTATTTAATGTAATGCTCTCATGTGGTTGGACTTAAATATGCCGACTAAACCAGGCAAGGTGGGGTGTGCCTGCAATCGCAGCACAAAGCTTGAGGCCAGCCCGAGCTGCCTAGTGAGTTCAAGAGCAGGCTGGGATACCTAGCCAGACCTTGTCTTGAAAAAATATTAATCAAATACATCTGCTGTCTGTCTTGCACAAGTACAAACATCACACTATCAAGCTCCCCTCTTAGAACTGAGGAGAAGTTACGGTGAGGAGACTTTCCTAGAAGACAGCGAAGTCATCATCTCAGCTTCCTCCAGCTCTAGACCCTTGAGTGAACTTGGTTCCTTTCAGGAAAAGCAACATGAAAACAATGGGAAATAAACCGCTTTTGTGCTTGCTTTCTGGAATACCCTGGCATGAATTAGAGAAGTCTGAATAGGAACCAGATGTAGTCCACCTACACACCTTCTTGCAACAGGCTCACCCACAGGCCAGGGAACAGTCGCCAGAACGCTAGGCTGCATAACCAGCAGTGCAGTGGAGCCCCTTGTGCCTGCTGCAAGAACTCACCAACTCCTCAGGGATTTCTCAAGTGTTTTTTGTTTCTGTTTTCTTTTGAGATAATCTCATTGCAGCCCAGTCTGAGCTCAAATTTGCTATGTAGATAAGGCTGGCCCTGAATTCCTTGGTCCTTCTGTCTTTACCTCCCAAATGCTGGGCTTATAGGTATATGCCACCTTGCCTGACTTTCAGGCTGGTGTGTGTGTGTGTGTGTGTGTGTGTGTGTGTGTGTGTGCATCTATAAGAGGGCACTTGAATGTGTCCCTGTGGAGACCCAAGGGTGACATCAGGAATCATCCCAGCTTGTTCTGTCTCTTTTACTGCTTTGCTCTGGGTTTTCCCAGGCTCTTCTTTCCATGCTGGAATTACAGGCAGTGGTCATTTCTGCCTGGCATTTTTATATGGGATGTGGGGGTCCAAACTCAGGTCCTGTTGCTTGTGAGGCAAAGCCTTTAAACCCTGAGCTATCTCCCCAATCCTCAAGCTGGTTTTTAAAGCTATTAAACATTGGTATAAATACACTGCATTCAGGGCAGGGCTGCTGTATCCAGGAAATCACTGCAATGAGACTTATCCTTACCAGACCTGCATAGAGTGACACACCGACATGTCCCCATAGACTAGGGTGGATCTCCAGGAGAGATAATTACATGCAGTGGAAACCTTGGGGACTAGGGCTGGATGAGTGAAGGGGAATGAGTGCTCCTATCAATGGGATGGCCCCAAGGAGGGGTCACTTAGTATGCCATAGAGACCTGAACCCCCAAGTGGACAGGCAGAAGGGTGGAAGGGAGTAGGAATGGATTGATGAAGGGAGAAGAGGAGGGATGGAAAGGAGAGAGGAAAGAGAGAGGCAAGGATAAGTACTCAATATGCTTGTAAAACAAGGAAAAAATTTTAAAGTTATTTTTAAAAATTTAGTATATAGGGGCCAGTGAGATAGCTCAGTGAGTAAGGAACCTGCTCACAAACTCGGTAACCTGAGTTCAATCCCCAGAAGCCCACATGGTGGAAAGAAAGTTGTACTCTTGACGTCCACTCATACACCATGCCATACATGTATTACTTCTCTCCTTTCTCTTTCTCTGGTAGAATATTTTTAAAAATTGTATATGTATATGAATATGGATATATAATATTATATTAAGAGCAACGATGATAAATATTCAAAACTCAAAATTCATTTCCTCATTATTTTTACTTATGCCTTTAGGGTTGTTAATGACTAGTTTATCAGAAATACCTCAAACTAGTATGTTGCTGCTCAGCTCGTTTCTTTCTAAGTCTGCATTTTAATGACATCATATTGGTAGCTTGAAAGTGGCCACGGTGAAAGTATTTATACCATGAAAACTGTGTAAATTATTGTTTTGTGTCTCTAGTTTTCTAGATTGAGGGATTAGCAGGCTTTTCCTGTAAAAGTCCAGCTAATACATCAGGCTTTGTGAAGCATAAACTATCAATTATATAGTCTTTTCTCACCTCTGGGATTCCGGACTGCATAAAACCAGGCCCATGGTTACAGTTTACCAGCCTCTTATTCAGACTTAAGAAAGTGGAAGGAAGGGGCACTGGGTGTGATGTTGCATACCTACAATCTCAGCACTGAACTGAAACTGAAAAACTACATAGTACATTTTAGGCAAGCCTGGGCTACATAGTATGTTCTAGGTCAACCTGGGATAGATGGTGGGACCCTGTCTTATACCAGTAAAAAAAGAATATATAAAATACAAACTGATCTCAAAATTCAAGTCTGTAACCATTACATTACAAAAAGGACCTCCAAAATTAAGGAAGCATTCTTTCCAGTACTTGATAGGTATTATTCAGTTAAGCTAAAATCAAGGAAGTATTTTGAGTCTTCACTGTTTTGCTTTGGTCTTACTTGCTAACACAAGCAAAACAATACTTTCAAAACAACATTTAAATGGAGCTCCTTTGTCAATGATGCAAGCAACTACTTTTGAGCTACTTACTTATTCATAGTGTAAGATTTTGTGATTTTGATTTTGTTATGGATTGCAAAATTTTGTCACATTGATTTTGTCATGGATTGTAAAAACTTGTGGAGAAATTTGTAAGAAAGAGCAAAGCCCACCAACTTACAGGTATGTGAAATTTACAATAACTAATATATTTAGCCAGGTGTGGTATTTTATGCCTATAATCCTGACATCCTGGAGGATGAAGCAGGAGGATTGCAATTAGTCTAAAACCAGCCTGGACTAGATCATGACTTCCAGAGTTAGTCTGGACATAGACCAGAGTTAGTCTGGACCATAGACCTTGCGTCCAGAAAAAAAGTTATATTTAGTTGAATTTATGAATTTACTTGGGTGCTGGGAATTGAAACCAGGACCTCAAACATGTTAAGCATTCATTCTAACACTGAACTACACCCCAATCCCCAATCCTTTTTATTACTGTTTGTAAATTGTGTCTGGTATATCCTTTTAGGACCAGCAAAATGGTTCAGTAAGTGGGGGTGCTTGCCACTGAGCAATAACTTAAGTTTGGTCCCCAGAACCCACAGGGTGGAAGACAAAAACCAACTCCTGAAATTTTTCCTCTAATCTCCACATATGTGCCATAACACATATAGTACTCTCTCTCTCTCTCTCTCTCTCTCACACACACACACACACGTGTCATAACACATATAGTACACACACAAAATAAGTAAATATTAAAAAAAAATTGAAGACTGAAAAATGTACCTCAAAACTCCTTGCCTAATATGTAAGGCCCTGGGTTCAATCCCTGTACTATTTAAAAATAAAGGGTGGAGAAGGATATTGGCTTACTCCGAAGATCAAAGAAGTAGCATGAGATTTAAAGAATCTTTAGGAAATACAGCCCCCACCGCCAGCTGGGCTCAGGGAAATTCAAAAGCAATTCACTGCTGAAGACTTACAAGTGTGTCCAGGGCCTTGAGACCATTTGGAAGCAGCCAAACAAGAGGCCTTAACTTGTATTTGAGAGAGGGGAATCCCTAAAATGTGCTGAACTTTTTTATTCGGTTTGTTTCTTAATATTCGGTTGGTCCGCCTTGGGCCACACAGCATCAGCCTTGAGAACTGCCCTCCCGTGGGGCTGCGTGGACCCCACAGCTCAGGCACCGCCTCACACACCCCCTGTGTAGTCCAGGGCCTTGCTCCTGATGGAGAAGAATTTCCACGCCAGAATCTGGGTCGCGGCGATGCCCAGCGGGACCAGGCAAACCAAACTAAACATGGCGTCCTGAAGATCTGAATGTGTTCTGGGGGGAGGGGAAGAAGGAAACCGTTAGGCCTTGTCCACTCTCAACAGCTTCTTTCCTCATTCATTCGAAACTGCTTAACACAAGAAAAGCTTTACCTAAGAACTCATTAAGCAAGTAAAGGACACTGCACCACAGAATTGGGGTTCCCTTCCGTGCATAGGAAAGGAAAGTGGCATGTGACCCTGCCGTCACAATGTGTGGTGGCCAGTGTCCCATGTGATGTAGGTGCGTGCATAGCGGGAGGTCAGAGAATAGAGTCCAGCAGAAGGGGAGGCTGTCCGTGCACCCTCGGGCTAGGCCCGGTACATGGTGGGCCTTTGGGTAAGACACACGTTTGTCACACCAGACTGAGGCAGGAGGATTGCGAGTACCAAGCTAGCTTGGGCTATAGAATGAATTCTATAGCCTGGGCTATACAACAAGACCCCAGTCTGAAAGAGAAACAAAAAATTACATTTCTAAACCCAATAGGTGCTGATTTGTGATTATAGCCACTCGGGAAACTAAGGCAGGAAGATTCCAATTCAAGACCTCTCGTGATTTCAGTCTTGAAATGACCTTCCAACGTGGTGGCGGTTTGTCTTCATATTGCTGATAAATTCACAACCGAGCAACTTAGAGGATTCAAGGGATTTTGTCCTTGCTTATGATTCTGGTTAGAGTTCCTAGTTCCGCTCAGCAAGAGCCAACAGGCCACACCATGTCCACAGGAATTGCTGGGACTTTCTCTCTTGCCTGCACGCCAAAATATGCCAACCGACTGAACTAGTTCTTTCCATCTCCTGCCTGGGGCATGGTCCTACCACCATGTACTGAATAATCCTTCATTAATTAGATATAATCTTCCACAGTCTTGTTTAGGGCGTGTTTTAAATACCAATCCTTCACAGATGTGTCCAAAGCCTCAGCCTTCGATTGTCAAGTTATATTTACATCTAAATAGTTCAACATTTTAAACACAATAGGTGGATTTGGGTGCTCATTCTCAGGATCAGACTTACTTCCACTCAACACAGCTAGAAAAATTCAGGGCTTACAATAATGATATTTAGAAGCATCGCATCGTGGCCTAGTTTTACACAACTTCCATTAAGCCCAATGATTTTTAAGGTTTATTTATAGTCTGGGGAGAGTACATGTTTCATTTCAGTCCCACACAGCACAAAAAAAAAAAAAAAAAAAAAAACCTACCTGATTATTAAAGTGTTAAAAATCCATTTTGCCACCTCTCTGCCTTATGGACCAGCAGGTTGGCTCAGTGGGTAAAGGTGCTTCTGCAATAACCTGGAGACCTAGTTCAATTCCTGGAGGTCACATGGTAGAAGAAGAGACCTGACTTCTGCAAGTTATCCTCTACTACCACATGCATGACAAGCCCCCACTCCCCAACCCCCCATCCCTCAGAAAGTAAATAAAATATTTAAAAATACCATCTCATTTATTCACCCAACTAAGAGATAGAAAAAGTCAAGCTAAATGATATCAGAAGAGCAGGAAGTTTGTTACATATTCATACTAAAATTACAATGCTATTTTGGAATTTTATATATATAATGTTATTTATCTAAATAGGTGCTATTGATGATTAATGGGCCATGCACTTTGCTACATCCTGGGTGTCAACTTGACAATTGAAGGCTGAGTTCTGGGCACATCTGGGAGGATTAGTAGCTGAAGGAAGCTCTAAGCAAATCTTCAGAAGATTTATTGATATGGGAAGACCCAACTTGTAATGGGTGGGACAATTCTCTTGGTAGGCATATAAGATGGTGGGGATTTGGTTCAGTAAGTTGGCATTCTTTGGCATACTTTGGCATGTTGGCATGAAGACATTCTGGCAAGTGAGGCGGTTTCACCCTCTCTCAGCAGTCCTGTAGATATGGTGTGGCCAGTTGGCTCGGCTTCTGGTGTTGGTGGGAGCTCTCTTGTCAAGCAGGGCTAAGAACTGTAACTGAGAATCCTAAGAAAGAATAAAACCCTCTTGTTCCCCTAAGCTCTTTGGTCATGAATTTATGGGCAACATGCAAGCAAACTGCAGGACTGGGTACCCAACAGGGGCAGTACAGATAGAGGCCTTGCCTTCCTGAAGCATACCAGGCAAGCACTAGATATTCCCTGCAGGAGACAGCTCTTGCTAGATGATTGCAAATAAGAAGTGCAAAAGGAAATTGCTCAAAGTGTTAGAGGAGCCCATTGTCAGAATGTTGAACCAGTAGGCAACTGGAATCTAGAAAAGGCTTCCCAGAGAAAGCAGTATTTAAACTGAGTTTCTTTCACTTTCTTTCTTTTCCTTCCTTCTTTCTTTCTTCCTTCTTTACTTTCTTTCTTTTCTTTGTTTCTTTCTTTCTTCCTTCCTTCCTTCTTTCTTTCTTTGTTTCTTTCTTTCTCTTTCTCCTTCCTTGCTTCCTTCCTTCCTTCCTTCCTTTTTCAAAACTTAATTGTTTCAAAAGATTTAAAATAAGAGGGTACTTTATAAAAAAAAGTGCAGGAAAAAAAATTCCTAAACTATAAATAGAAATGTAACATTACAGAGTATTCTAAAGCACACAAAGACAGAAACATAAAAGGACTGTATACTGTCCAAAAACTTAACCAAATTTACAATTTTTTTTTCTTATTTTCACATGTGCATATATGTGTGTGCCAGAGCACATGTGCCTGTGGAGGCCCAAGGGTTACTTTGGGAATTATCCTAGATCACTCTACTTCCTTATTGCTTTGCTCCGGGGCTTCCTGGGCCTGCTTCCAAGGGCAGGGATTACAGGCAGCCACTGCACCTGCCCATCATTTTTTAAAATTTTTATTATTTATTCAATTGTGCATGTATGTGTGTGTGTAGAACCACGGACGAATTCGGGAACAACCATGGACTCCTTCACCTCCTCCTCGTTTACTCTGCCCCGGGATTCACAGGCTCCACCCTACCAGGACCAGAAACGCAGCCCAACCCCCCCCCCCCCCCCGCTTCTACCCAGCATCTATACATGGGGTCTGGGATCCGAGCTCAGGACCTTGCGCCTGCAAAGCAGAAGCTTAACCCCTGAGCCACCTCTCCAGCCCTCTGCCCATCATTTTTATGTGGGATACGGAGATCTGAATTCAAGTCATTTTGCTTGTGAGGCAAAGCCTTTCACCTGAGCCATCTCCCCAGCCCCTTAAACTGGATTTCTGAAGGATGCATGCGTGTCAGCTAGAAGCTTTCTGTCTAGATCATGTCCGAAACCTCCAATCATCTCCATCTATCAAAGAATGTCCTTGGTGCTCTTGTCTGGATTGCATCTCCAAGGTGTGGCCATCCATCCTAACTCTACATCTGTGAGGTGTGGCTATCCTTCCTAACTCTACATCTGTGAGGTGTGGCCATCCTTCTTAACTCTACATCTGTGAGGTGTGGCCATCCTTCCTAACTCTAAGTCTGTGAGGTGTGGCCATCCTTCCCAATGCTTGCTCCTCTAGCCTGCCTTATGCCTTGACTCCTACATGATCCAAGAAGTTAATCTATCTCTGTTCTTCTGCTGCCATAACAACCACAGGTTGCCAAGGTCAGAGGATACACCACCCAGGACAACCAGCAAGGTCGGAGGCTACACCATTCACTGCATCCTATCAGTAGCTTCGCATCTACTGTACCCAAATTCTCAGTGGAGAACCTCAGTCTAGGGGCATATAGTGTTTTGTCTTTCTAGCACCCCTTCTTTAAGAAACCTCTTCCTTCTTCCACAGGAACCCCACCTCTGTCCTTGAGACTTGATGAGACTCGACTGCCCCATTCCGATCCCATGATCAGACACCTACCCCCATCAAGTCAGGGGACCCTCATGCTACAAGGCACAGCTACTCCCTCAGTGACGGACATGTGACTCACGCAGTGCCTGTCGGGTCTGCCTGACACAGGGCGTGCTTGGTGTGCCTGCGTCTTCACAGTCTGGGGCTCTATCGCTGTTGGGTGGTAAACCCTTGAAGCTAAAACAGAAGGAAGATCGAAGGTTCCTGACATCCTTGAAGACCCAGCTCTGCTTGGTAGCTCTCATGTAGGCAGCAGGTCCCTCAGCTGCTGAGGCTGGCCTGAGCTGGATGCTCAGCGCTTGTGCAGTCACAGTGGCCAGGAGAGGATGTTTTTCCACCGGGTACTTATGCCACATTCTTGTAAATTAGCTGTCCTGACCACTTTGGGCGCAGAATTCATTGGCATCTAATTGGCCACAGCCGGTAAGGATGCAAGAGGTCTGTGGAACAGCTGCACACAGATTCCAGGCTGAGAGAAGGGGGCGGGGGTCCCGGCTGTGCTTCTGAATCACGCTGCAGGTGTTGGTGAGTGTGAGGCTCCTCTCGCCGACTCTGGCTTTTCATCGATCATAACCACAAGACATACTAGATGGAAGGCAGCTGGGTACAAGATGCTGAGAGGGTGATGAAAACCCAAGTTTTGCCCTGCGCACACATAGCATGTGTCAAACACAAGGAGAGAAGCAAGTGGCCTCTTCGAGCTCTTTAATTTTTTTTTTATTATTTATTCAGCTGTGCACGTGCGCGTGTGTGTCTGTGTGTGTGTGTGTGTGTGTGTGTGTGTGTGTAGAACCACGGACAAACTCGCGAACCACCATGGACCGCCTCCACCTCCTTCTGCCCCGGGATTCACAGGCTCCGCCCTACCAGGATCAGAAACCGCAGGCCGCCCCTGCTTCCGCTGGGTGTCTATACATGGGATCTAGGATCCAAACTCAGGACCTTTCGCCTGCAAGGCAGAGGCTTAACCCCTGAGCCACCTCTCCAGCCCCTCCACTAGAATCTTAAAAGAAACTATGATACCCTCTTACTCTGGCTGAAGGCCAAGGAAGAGACCATCATGCCAGAAAGTCTAGATGTCAAGACTGCCCCTGGAGATGGTATTTGGAATCCAAACTGGGAGAATCCATGTCAGAAGCAAAGGGGGCCGTGTCTTTCCTATCCAAACAGCACTCTTATGAGAAATCACAGAGATGGACCATTTGAGTGCACTCCCACCAATGATCGCCTCTGCCCCAAAAGAGACACCCTTGGCATACGGGACCTGACTGAACCCCAGGTTTGGAGTATGCATGGTTCACAGATGGGTCATCTAACTGATGGCAATACACTTCTGGAATTCCTCAAAGGAAGACAATAGCAACCTTACTATTAAAGGAATAAAAGGATGCTATTATAGGAGGAGTTATTCTTTTAATAATTATATTGCTTAAGTGTTTTCTTCAGTGCGTACCTCAGTATTGCTCCATCGACAGAACCAGCTATAGCTTATGGGCCTTGAGTATCCAAGTCAAGGCCCCCTTACAGATGTGGTTCAAGCTTGGACAGTAGAGACTGCATGAGCTGCATACATCTTCCCAAGTTAGAACCTGCTGCCATGCCTGGTGCCCATGTCGACCTGCCTGACTGAGAGTATCAACCTGGAGAGGACAACAGCAAAAGCTCATGCTGGGACTTATGGGGTGTTGGGGACTCCTATAGTTAATTGTAAAATATGTTCCTTGCTGAAATCAAAAGGAGATCATTCTGCCTCTGTGTATTTTAAAGAAAGCAGTCTCTGTTAAAATGTAGGCCCAGCCCCTTGGCTCTCCGGAGAAGCATTATAGATTAGATAAGAGAATGTTTCTGTTAAGTGCCTTTACCCTCAGGCAATGGGTTAGGTTCTTGAAAAAATGTCCAGTAATTGCAAGGATTATAAACAACAGGGATGGGGTAGAAGGGCCACACCAGAAACAAGGAGAGAGGGGACCATGTTACAGCAGAGAAAATAGGCCTCCATCAAGGACTGCAAGTAAGTAATGAGACATCTGGTCAAGTTCACAGACTTTCTTTCCTGATCATTTACAACTGAGGGGGTGTGATCTTACCAGAAGGGGAGGGCATATAGTCTGGCAGATAAAAAGTAACCATTTTGCAAATGGGTGATTGGCCCCTCCCTCACTGTGGTTTCCTACTTTCATTACATCTACCTTTGAATATACTCTTATAACAAGACTCTAGTTTAACAGCTTTTTGTCTCTGGCCAGGGGGTGACATACAATGCCTATCAGGATGGAGTGAAGGGCATTGCAGGAGCAGCAAAACTTCAAAAGAAAATCAACAAACCATGATCCAGAACTTCAGAGACTCTATATCAACCACCTAGAACTAGGCCAGCCTAATCTCTCCCCATCCTGAAGCTTAGGGAAATTTGCGGAAGAGAGGGCGGTAAGATTGTAAGAGCACAAGGATGGGAGGAGCAATGATATGCAAGATACTCCACACAAGTTAGGGCCGAAGCAATCATAATTGGACTTTGCATGCCCTGCGCAATGTCCAACGCACTATTGACCCCACAAAGTCTACCATTTGCTAAAGGCACCAAGATCCTTGGAGGCAAGGGATTGACAGCCACAGTAGTGTTCCTATGCTTAAGGGGGACACAGGAAAGAATTCAGGGAAATGCCACTGGGTCTTTGTACGTCATCGGAGAGGAGGGCCCAGAGGAGAGACTGGCATGCTCATTAAAGGATTCTCCGGGGATTGGGGGGGGGGCACTAGGGGATGAGGAGGGAGGGGTGAGAGGAGGGAGAGCAGGGGGGTTGGGGGGCAGGAGGAGGGAGGGAGGGAACCAGTGTACCTACTAAGTTTGTATGAGCGGAAATAATAATAAAAAATGTTTTAAAAAAATGTCCACCCTGAAGGTGATTTTGCTGATTAGAAAATTATATGCAACATTCTTTACCCCAAAATTTTCTGTATAAAAGCTGTCATGAAAGTTTCAATAAACGGGTTCAGAATTCACTCAGCCAAAATAGAGTTGTGTGTGTTCTGTTCTCCACCTGGTCCTGGGGAGCCCTGGTCTCGAGGCCACGACTCTGGTCTGCGGCAGGAAAGGATGAACATTTCAGTGAATGTAATCCTTGGTCATCACTGGGTCTCTGACCCAACACTTTCGGGCCTGCTTCGCAGATGTTGCGGTCATTCAAATGACTTCTTGATCTCCAAAGTGCCTGTGATTTCCACATGGCTTTGAAGACTCGTGCAAAGCTCTTTGAAGCTTTCCTTGGTCTTTCTAGTCCTTTCTTGTTTTGTTTGTTGGTTTTGAGACAGAGCTTTGTGACATAGCCCTGGCAGGTCTAGAGCTCACTATGTAAACCAGACAGGCCTTAAACTTGGAACTCCTCCGGCCTCTGTCTTCTAGGCATGGCCGTGCCTTGCTTCTCCTGGTTTAAGCTTTCTTCTTTCTCCTAACATGTTCTAAGCCAGGAACAAGAAAGGAACATTCCTTTCTCCTCTGGGATATGAATGAAACCATTCACTAGTTAGGCAATTTAGCTTTTGAAATGACTTTGCCTCTCATTTCCAACCTTGCCAACATTTTTAATGAATCTCTAGTAGAGAAAAAATAATTCTTTTTTTCCCCACTTGTTTAACAGACATTTATTCCTTTTGTTGAACAATCTCTGCACACAATATGGTTTTGTTAATTATAGAACTTTAGGTCTTAAAAATTTTGGGTCTGCCATGAGTACTGTCTGAAAATCTATTGAATCATCTCTTTAAACCCCAAGAAAGGAAAGCATCAATTAGGACTGAAATTGAGCCATCTATTTTCAAGACAGCAAAGCACAGAATCTGTAATAAGGACAATTCATGATTCTTCCATACTTGAATTCAGCTGGGTAAATAGTTTACTAATGGCACAGAAATAAAACAATGTGGTAGTACATATGATGCTCACTTCTTTGTCAACTTCAAAGTACTTGACCTTCAGATGAGGAAAGTGCAGACAACACAAAGTTAAGATAGGAAACCATGGAAACACATTGCCTGCTAACAAGAGCTAGACTTCGCTGACTCACTAGACTTCTTGGTGGTCCCAAGCTGTTTTAACAGTTGAAAATCTACATAACTTTTTTGCAAGCTCATTTGGTATTTACTGAATAGCCACTGATCTCCCATCTTCCAATATTGGCATTTATATTAATTGCTTACAAACCTTAAGGGAAGTAACTGGCTCAATGTCCAATTTCAATCGGCCTAAAAACAAGTATAAATACCACTATCTACTGGACATTAAATCCAGACCCTAGATCCCACAAAAGTGAGTAGTAAGACAAACCTCTTAAAATAAATTTAGCCAATTCTTCTGAAAATGGTGCCATCTCAGAAGCTTTAATTTTTAAATGGGGGCTATAGTCATCATCAGTTTTCTACATATCCAAGGGTTAGGAAAGCCTCTCAGCTTACAGATTTCTAAGCAAAACCCACCCAAACTCCAAGCAGCCACTTTAAAACTAACCAGAACATTGCATCATCCCAATAAAGCTGTAGGTTCATCACGTGCACCAAACAAATCTACAGGGCTAGTTGCAGCTCTCCTCTTTACATGATACCACATAGCATATTGCAAACACTGTATACAGAACCCTAACAAAATGGAAGGAAAGTTAATCTTATTAGAAACAAAGTACACCATTACTTGTAGTCTTCAAACCTTATTGCACTTTAATTGCTATACTTCCACAAAGCATTCATGAAATAATCTGCAGACTAATTTTTAACAGACAAATAACACTTTTAAGCAGACGTGACTGTCCTAAATTGTTTATTGAGTATGAATTTTACAAACATTTACTTATGTTAGCAGTAGCAGTGGAACTGGAGACTATTGCGCCTTCTCCAAGCTGCGGGAACCACCAATAGTGTGGTGGAATTTGTGGCCCTTTCCAAGGCCACGACTCAGATGTCAGCCCACGCATCTCCCTGTGCTTGTGGACAGGCTTGGTGATCCACTGGGTGTCTGGGTTTCTTCTGATAGCTTTATGGAATGGATCGACAAGAATAACCTCGAAGAATTTGTAGGTAGAATCTTCACCAACCCAGTAGGAATTCAGGACTCTCAAAGCCCCACAATGGCCTCCAGCTCCCTCCTCAGCAACAGACTGCAGGCTCCGGCAAACTTCAGCTGGTTAACACCAGGATGCACTGGCTTGCAATAAGTTGCTCCCTTAGGAACTGGGCGTTCGCGGCCTCCACGGCTCACGCGAATCCTATATATGACATAACCTTGCTGGGCCTTATAGCCCAGCCTGCGGGCTTTATCAGGCCGGGTGTGGTAGGGGGCCCTGTGCAGGCGCAGAGAGCTGGCGGTACTGCCAGCCTCGGACCCGCAGCAGGAAGCGCATCACGTCTGACTGTTTCTTCCTCCACAGCTCCTGGATGTACTTGTACGCGCCCATCTTGGCTCACCTGATGGCTGCCGCCAGACCGAAAAAATAATTCTTTAGCATGCTGCTTAAGCCTTTATTTTTTCAGCAAATTATGATTGCACATTTATTAGTTTAGGAGCTTGGGACACAGAGTTAAAGAAGCATGATCCTTGCCCCCCCCCAACAGACTTTCCCTTTCAGGGAAGCAGAGTCTGTAAATAAATGGCTAGAGAGTTTGGAACTGAGGGTTAACTTCTTACCTACAAAATTTTATCTGAACTAAAAATCTTTCCAAGGGAAAAGAATACTTCTAATTTATAAAAAGTAGAAAAACTACTCTGCTTTATTTATTTATTTTTGTGTGTACGTGTGTCTGTCTGTCTGTCCATGTGTGTATCAGAGGGTACTGTATGTCCCTATAGAGGACCAAAGTTGACTTTCATGGATTGCTTCTACCTCCTTCTTGCTGTACTTTGGGATTTCCCAGGCTCTGCCCACTAGGACCGGAAGTGCAGACCACCAGAGTTTCCATGTGGGACCTGGGGTCCAAGCTCAGGACCTTCTCCTTGTGAAACAGAGTCTTAACTCCTGAGCCATCTCTCCAGACCAGAAAACTGCTTTTAAGAAGGCCATCTATAGAAAAGAGCCAACATATCCTCAAATATCAAGTATACTTACAGCTATTTATGATCACACTGTGGGCCTTGAAATGTAAGCATTTAACTTTCTATACACCTGTTTTTTTGTTTTTTTTTCCCTTTGCCAGAGGTTGGGGGATTTTTTTTCATGTTTCCACCTGCAAAGACTAAATAGAAAAAGAGAAGTAATCATCTGGTGTTTCTCCAGACAATATCCTAAGGCTAGTAATCTCCTTGGATTTAAGCCTGTTCCCTGGTGGCCTTTGCTCCAGAACACTTGGCCTGCATACAGAAGTAACAGGGAAGTGCTATGGGAGGAAAAACCAACACTGATCATAATTCGGAGACAAAACTGAGAGTATAGTCTTCTGCTTCTGGACTTCTGGAAAGAATTCTCTGCAAAAATTTCATATCATGGCCCCAGTTCTAACACATTATCAATGAACCAGTTTTGACTCAGTTATAATCTTGTGGACCCAGCATTCTGAATTTAGAATGCTTCAAATACTTATGTTCATCACAGTTCAACGCAGAGAACTTTGGCATAAAATAACTGATTGCCCCAATCTTTGTTTTGGTAACTCCTGTGAAGGTTTATATGTACACAGTTCTTTGCAGCTGTAGTAGTTTGCCTGTGTTTTTACTACTGTCCTCCCAATACACAGTGCTGAGAAAGGGGAAAAGGGAAGTCGTGCCTCAGAAAAGTACAAAATTTAAGACAATATGTAGAATATTCCAACTTTTTAGTATTTCTAGGATTTTTAATGCTCCTATAATAGGCTGCTAAACTCTTCAGAGCAAGACCTTTTTTGCTTTTGTTTTTTTCTTTGCAAGACTATATATGCATCAATGGACTCACAGATCAAGAATGTTGGAAGATAGGGCTGGAGAGGTGGCTCAGGGGTTAAGCTTCCGCCTTGCAGGCGAAAGGTCCTGAGTTCGGATCCCAGATCCCACGTATAGATGCCGGGCGGAGGCGGGGGGGGGGGCCTGCGCTTCTGGTCCTGGTAGGGCGGAGCCTGTGAATCCCGGGGCAGAAGGAGGTGGAGGCGTCCATGGTGGTTCGCGAATTCGTCCGTGGTTCTACACACACACAGACATACACAGACACACAGACACACACAGACACACAGACACACACACACACACATACACATACACACACACACACGAGCACGCGCGAACACACGCACATGCGCACAGTTGAATAAATAATAAAAAAAATAAAAAAAAGAATGTTGGAAGATATTAATAAAGAAATTTCTGGGGGTTGGGGACATAGCTCAGCCAGTAAAATGGATTCCAGGCAAGCATGAGGACCTGAGTTTGGGCTCCAGATCCTGCCCCCCAAAAAACTCCTGAATAATGACATTCCATACACGTGCACATACCTGTGAACACACATGTGCGCACATACACCTGCACCAACCCAAGCTCACTATACATACACAAAAGAATTGTGTGTTGGGTTTGGTGGCACACGTGTGTCATTCTAATGTTTGTGAAGCTGAACCAAGCGATTGCAAAGCTGAAATCATCCTGAGTTATACAGCAAGTTTCAAGGGAGCCCAAATTACATAGCGAGACCATGTCTGAAATTAAAAAAGTAAATAGCAATAAACATTCAGAGCTACAACAAAATCAACATGATGCCAAATTGATACTCTGAAAAAAAACAAACAAAAAATCTGCCAGCACCAAGTGTAACCTATAAAAGGAGTTTAATTTTCCTACATGAAAAATTTATTTTAAAAATGTGGGGGAGGGGAGGGGGCCAGCAAGATGGCACAATAAGATTAGGCACCTGCTTGAAAACCTGGTGACCTGGTGGAGCTGCACATGATGGAGAGAACTGACTTCCAAAAATTGTCTTCTGACTTCTACCCATGCGCCATGACAATCATATATCTGTCTCATTCATGTTTGTAAAAGTGTATATGAATATGCATGTGTGTGTGTGTGTGTGTGTGTGTGTGTGTGTGTGTGTGTGTATCATATATGTGAGCATGGTCTTATATGCCAGTGAGGCACACACATTTAGGAAGGTCAGAAGGACAGCCAGCCTATGGTTAAGCCCTCACCTTCCCCCCGGCCTATGCACACGCCGGCCTATGAACCATCTCCCATCTTGCTTTAGGAGCGCTGGGATTGCAGACATGCTGCTGTATCCGGCTTTATGTGGGTTCTGGAGATGGGGATCCAAACTCAGATCCCCACACTTGCACTGCAAACCCTTTATCCAGGAGGTTGAGACAGAGGAATTATAAACTAGAGGCCACCTGGGCTACTCAGATCTTTTTGCTACATAGTGAAATCCTATCTCTCAAACTCTTTCTTCAGGGCTGGAGGGATGGCTGCGGGATTAAGCCTCTGCCTTACAAGCAGAATGGCAGAAATGGCGGCAGCTTATCATTCTGACTCTGGAAGGAAGAGTCTAGGAAACTCCAGAGCAAAGCACAGAAGAGGTAGCACAATCCAGGTTGATTCCCAAAGTGGTCCTTGAGTCTCCACAGGCATACACAGTGTCCTCTGATACAGAGAGAGAGAGAAAGAGAGAGAGAGAGAGAGAGAGAGATGCAAATGAATGAATGAATGAATAAATAACTCATTTTCTTTTTTTAAATTTTATTATTATTTATTCAATTGTGCGTATATGCATGTGTGTGTATGTGTGTGAGTGTGTGTGTGTGTGTGTGTGTGTGTGTGTGTGTGTGTAGAACCACGGGCAAATTCGGGAACCACCATGGACACCTCCACCGCCTCTTTGTTTACTCTGCCCTGAGATTCACAGGCTCCGCCCTACCAGAACCAGAAATGCAGGCCATGTGTGTCGTGTCCCCCCCCCCCCCCCCGCTTCTGCCCGGCGTCAGTCTAGAATCCGAACTCAGGACCTTCCGCCTGCAAGGCAGAGGCTTAACCCCTGAGCCACCTCTTCCAGCCCCGTCATTTTCTTAATAGACCAAGTCTTGAGGCTATTTTTCATTTGTAGAGAATTCAATTCATTTTGGATCAGACTCTGCTAGAGTAAAAAACCATAGTGTTAACTCTGCCATAAAGAGAAAGCGTCACTTGTAAACTTTCTCCATGAATATGATCATGGAATTATCTGTGATGAAGCTTTCACTCAGGAAATAAGCAAAAGGAAAGCTGCGATGTAACTTTTAACAACACGCTTGTAGGATTGAGGGTGTAACACAGCAGCACAGCAGTTACTCCAGGTCCTGGGTTCGATCCCCAGCATTGGAAAAAAAAGAAGCAAATATAATTGTGCACCTACTAGACGGATCATAGAACCCTACTGTTCTTTCGCAATGCTGTTTTTTTTTGCGACAGGATCTCACATTGAAGCCCAGGCTGGTCTGGAAGTCACTACATAGCACAGACTAGCCTCAGATTCCTGACAACCTCCTGCCTCAGCCTTCCACATAGTGGTGCTGCAGGTGCGAGCCACCATACACACCCGCAGCTGTTTTTTCTTTTTTTCTTTTTTAAACATTGTGCCACTTTTTTTTATTATTTATTCAATTGTGCATGTATATGTGTGTGTCTGCGTGTATGTGTGTGTAGAACCACAGACGAATTCGGGAACCACCATGGACCGCCTCCACTGCCTCCTTGTTTACTCCCTCAGCTGTTTTTTAACTAATGCATTTTGTTTAGGTTATCTGCAACATCCCCATAGATGCCACTGTGACCCAATGAGTAACTTGGCAGACTGAGCACTGATGGAAATGCATCTTTGTATTCCAAAATCTTGTATTAAGCTGCAGGAGTTTGGCTAGGATTACAGTACTTCTTTGGCACTAGGAGTGGCTGTGGTTAACGCCTCCAGTAACACGCAACCAACCACTAAACTTGTGTGCTGTTGGGTAGGTACTTCTCTCTCCCCTGGACTTAACTCACTCTACTGAACTTGACCTTCTGCTTCCCTCACCAAGGCACGTGAGCTCCTAAGGGCAGAAAGGGATCAAGTCTTAGAACTAGCTACCAGCTACCCGATCAATATTAACACGTCCTAGAAACTCCACAAAGATTTGCCAGAGGAAAAAAAACAAATGTACTTAACTGGCCAAATACAAAGAGGAGCCTTTTCTATAATATTCAAGTATTTCATTATTTCTTTGTTTGTGTGGCAAGTGACTTTATGTAATAAAATTATAAAATGCTACATTTTAAAATTATTCACCTTTTGTTTTTTGCACAGTTAGGGATTGATCCTCATTCACACTTACTTAGCAAATGATTTATCACTGAACTATATCCCTAGAGTTCATGTCAAATAATTAGTGGTCCATGTCTTTTTATAATTTTGCATACATTTATCGTGTGTGTGTGTGTGTGTGTGTGTGTGTGTGTGTGTGTACACATGCACATGAAAACAGATGCACAAGCATTGGCACATGGGGAGGTCAGAGGATAACTTGTGGAGATCGGTTCTTTCCCTGAAACCATGTGGATTTCAGGGGTTAAAGTTAGGGTATCAGGCTTGGCAGTCAGCACTTCTATATACTAGGTCATCTTGCTGGCCTTCGTGATTCATTCCCAACATCACTATATGAACTATCTTCTTGCAAATAATTAAAGGAAATTACACCTGTTTTCTTGCTCAAGCAGCCCAAGGGCGTATCTCCATTCGCAATAAACTTAACTGTCTTGCTGGACGCTGGATCATGCATCACTGTACCTCTGTTGAGCAAAGTAAAATAAAATCCATCTGGCAGAAACGACATAATTCATTTTAGACAGGGTCTCACATTGTAGTCCAAATTGTCCTGTAGCTCACTCTGTAACCCAAGCCGGCCTCCAGCTCCTACCAATGCTCCTGCCTCAACCTCTAGGGCTCTGACGTCACAGATGTGAGCTACCACACTTGGTTCAGCGTAGTACTTGTTCAACTGAAAGGAGGGAGTCAAGCAATCACGGAATGTCTTTTGAAAATGGCAAGGGGAAGAATGACAGCCCTACATTATTCAGTTTCATATACTACAAAGGCAAAATCATCATGGATTTTTAAAAAAACTTACTTGTAAGAAAGAGGTTTATTTCAGTAAAGGCTTCTGCCTACTTTTTTCCACTGGTGGCTATCTAATCACTGAATTACATTCCTTTAAGTGCACAGTTAACCTCTGAACTTTCAGGTTGCATTAGCCATATGAGGCCAACCAGATGCCAAAGTTGAATTGTCACTCTGACATAAATGATACTCAGATGCCCTTATGCACTTATGCACTGATAACTCTCAATCGCTTACAGCGTCATGGAACTGGTTTGCCAATGTGACCAGTTGTCAACGTGTCATGTTGCTGAGCCAACAAGACTTCATCCCCAGAGCCCCTCCTCCCAAGGCAGGATCTCTCTAGGTTTCCCACACTTTGGCTATGTGAGGGAATAGGGTGAGGATTCCAAAGAGACACTGCTAGCTGGATCTGACCTCAGGAGACTCCATTTCACTTATCTGGAGTGAGGTGTGGCCATTAGGGCTTTTCAAGCTCCGAATGACTCTAATGAGCAGTATAGATTTAAGACTCATTGACTTTAGGGTCTTTGTTTTCTTTGAGAACAAGGAGACCATTTAGAAACAAATCAAGCACGCCTGCTTTTTATCCCTTGCTATCATAGGTGTTTGTGAATACGTTAAGGTAGTGTTGCAGTTCACCTGCATGATTGCTGATAAATGACCATCAAATGGCTTAAGAGAGCAAGAAGTTTATTTTCTCTTATGATTACTGGTTACTTTTCTTAGTGCAGCTTGACAGGAGAGCATGCACCAACACCAGGGCCAAGGGAACACCATCTCTATGCAATGGCTGAGAGAGGGACAATCCTTATTTGCCAGACCAGCATGTCTGGTCAAGTGTATCCAAGGATGCCAACTTCCTCAATCAGTTCTTGGTATTTTATTTCAGGGCCTACTCGCATCCACCATGGGCTGGACCTTCCCCATCAGCTGACAATCTCTTGCAGGTTTTCTCTAGGCTTAAGGCAACCATTAATTCTCCACAAATGTGCCCAGAGCTCAAACCCTCAACAGTCAAGTTGACACCTGTGCCTAACTATGACAGATAGGAAATACAGTGGCTTAAGCTTTCTGACCCCAGTCTGTTCCTGTCCACTTCTGGTCACCACAGTTTTCTACAACAACATTGCTTGAGGCTTATGATACCTGGGTTTCCAGTAACTGCCCCATACAGGAAAATAATCACCTATTACATGCAGAAGCTGAGACCAAGGAAGAATTACTTTCAGAGACCTGTGATATAGCTCAGCTAATAAAGTGCCTGCTCACAGAGCTGGTGACCTGAGTTTCATTCCTGGATGCCCATATTGTGGAAAGAGAGGACAGGTTTCCAAAAGTTATCTTTGGACATCTACAACATAGCCACAGTATGGGACTACAGATGCACACACCATATCTGGTTTGGTTTTTTAAATGTGGGTTCCAGGGATAAAACTCAGAGCTGTCATATTTGTGTGGCAAACACTTTTATCTATTGAGCCACATGTCTAGTTCCACCTTGATTTGTGTGTATCTGTATGTGTGTGCGTGCGTGTGTGTGTGTGTGTGTGTGTGTGTGTGTGTGTGTTTGAAACAGTGTCTCACTCAGTAATCTAGGAGGGTTTGGAACTCAAGCCAAGCTTGAAGACCTGACTTTGATCCCCAGCACTTGCATACAACAGGGGCAACAGCATACGCCTGTAATCCCAGCGCTGGGGAGGAAGAAACAAGAAGATCCTTGGGGCTGGCTGGCCAGCCAGCCAAGCCGAATTATTGAGTTCCAGGTTCCATGAGAGACTGTGTCTCAAAATTATAAGGTGAACAGTGATCAAAGAAGTCATCTGACATTGATCTCTGGCCTCTACACACACATGCACATGCGCAAAGCACGTGATAAACTAATGTAGTGCAGCAAAAACAGTTGAATCTCCATGTGTTCATTGTACAACTTTTCAATGCTTTGTTATTTGAGAATGTTCATAAAATGCTAGAGGGAGGATCTAGGAGATAGCTCAGTGGGTTAGGGCATCTGTGAGCAAACCTGGTAGGCTGAGTTCAACATCTGGTAGGAGAGACTAACTTCTGAAAGTTGACCCCTGACCCCAACCTGTGGACCATCGTAAGCATGCGTGTTCTCTATGTCTCTGCGTCTCTATCTCTCTCAATAAATAAATATTTTTTAAATACTGGAGGGAAAACTTATGACAATTATTTGTAAAAAGGCCTTATCTATGTAGGAAAAAAAAGCAAAATTGGAAGGAGAAAAAACTACTGCAACTAAGAATAACGAGATGACAAAATATGAACTTGCCATTCAAAAGTTAATGTCTTTCCAATACCTAGGCAAGAAAAAAATGTAATTTTAAATTCCAAATGCAGTGTCATTTATGTTGGTGCTCCAAATATGTGATAGTTAGGTATCAGTCTTATAAAAATATGCAGGATCCATAGGAGGAAAGCTACAAAACACTGATGAGAGGAATGAAATCTCAACAGCTAAATGGAGACATGATCCATGTTCGTGGATAAGGACTATCAATATGGCTAATGTCCATTCTCCCCAGCTGAATCTATACATGCAAGAAACTCCAGCCAGAATCCTAGTAAGTTATCTTGTAGACAGTGACAAACTCATCATAGTATTTCCACAAACAAGCCAAAGAGCTACAATGGCCAAGAGGATATTGAAGGAGCACAGCTGAGAACTGATACTATCCAATGTCAAGACTTACTATAGGGCTGGGGATGTAGCTCGGGGGTTAAAGCCTTTGCCTTGCTTCAGATGCCTGGATCTCACAGGAAAAAGCCAGGTGAGTGTGGCTCCTTGTTTGCAATTCTGGTTCTGGAATCTAGAGCCTGGGATGCCCAGAGCAAGCTGGCTAGCCAGAGCAGCCTGAATGATATATATACTCTGGGCTCACAACATAAGGTGGAAGAGTGATCGAGGATGATTCCAGATGTCACCCCTGGGCCTTCACAGGCACGCATGCTCAAGTGCACTCATATATACACATATACACATGTATACACACACACACCCCATTCACATGTATATAAAAGAAGAAAAAAAAAAAGACTTAGTGTTGTGGTAGTTAGATATATAGGTGTCAACTTGACAATTGAAGGCTGAGTACATTTGCGAAAAGTGAGTAATTTAGTAAGTCCTGAGCAAGCTTGCAAGAAACTGTCTGACTGATATGGAAAGACCCAGCTCCTAGCGGGCAAGGTTCCCTAGGGAAGGTGGATAAGAAAAGGAAGCTGATTCGGTGCTTTGGCATATTTGGACAGACTTGCATTCTGGAAAGTAAAGCTTATCCCTCTCTCGGCAATGAATAGTGTGGTCAGTTCCCTCAGGTCCAATGTTGGTATGATCTCTGCCACCAAGCTGTACTAAGAACTGTGACCAGGCAATCAGAATAAAACCCCTTGCTCCCCTAAATTATTTGGTCATGAGTTTATTGGCAATGTGCAGGCAACTACACCAACTATAAAGCTGTGGTAATCAAGAAATATGGTACTGGTGAAAATAGACAAATAGAGCAGTGAACAGAGCAGAGAATCCAGAATAGAATCACACAGATAGTGACTGAACGTTCACAACGACTAAAGGTCATATGGTGGAGAAAATCATTTTTTCAACATATGGTAGGAGACCAACGGGCAACTACATGCAAAAAAAAAAAAAAGAAAGAAAAGAAAAGAAAAGAATCTAGACACAAGTCGTACACTCTTCATTAAAAGATATTTGAAATAAATCATACACCTAAAAGAAAATTTAAATCTGCAAAACTCTTGGAATATAGCATAGAAGAAAATTTACTCTTATGTAATACTGTAGTTTTTTTAAATACAGCTCTAAAGGTATGACCCATGAAAGAATTCATGGGCTGGACTTTTAAGATTAAGTCTTCTCTGCAAAAGACACTGTTTGATACATGTTTGTTTGTTTGTTTGTTTGTTTGTTTGTTTGTTTTTATGAGATGGGGTGTTGTATAGGCCCAGGGTAACTTCAAACTTGCTGTGTAGCCAAGTCCTGATCCTTCTGCCTCTACCTTCCAAATGCTGGAAGTATAGACACATATCACCTTACCTGGCTCGTAAAAGCATGTTATTTATTAAGTGCAAGTCAATCTGAAAACAGTAGATATTCTGATTCCAATTATATGACATTTAGAAAAAACTAAAACTGGAAGATGGTAAGAAGACTGGAGGTTTGCCAGGTGAAAAGGGAGAAAAAAGCAGATTCCAGAGACCTGTTGGAGAAGTGACAACATTCTGAATGATCCTACGAAGGCGGACACATATCATTGCCCATTTGTCCAAATCCACCAAATGTACAACTCCACGGGAGCCGCAGGTTCTGGGTGATGATGATGAGTCGGTGTGGTTCATTGGCTGGACAGGGCCACTCGGGTAGCAGGTGCTGGAGATGGGGGTGTGTGGGCCTCTGGGGAATGCCGTGCTCTCATACTGCTGCGCTTGCCTCTCTTGCACCTAGGCTGGGTACTCCGTGAGAGCCGTCATTTTGAACACTTTTGGTTCTCGCTGCTATCTTCCTTCACCCAGAGGTTGGTAGGCTCCAGTAATATTTGTGAAGTAAATAAATTAATAGCATTTTGAGAGTCCATGCCATCTCTGGCTATTTGACAAGCTGCTTCCATGGCTGGGAATGGTATCCTTCTCTGTCCAGGCGGTGCTCTAGTTAGGTACGTACGTGTCGACTTGACAATTGAAGGCTGAGCTTTGGGCACATCTGCGGAGAGTTAGTAGCTAAGGCAAGCCCTGAGCAACCCTATGGGAGACCATCTGATTGATGGGGAAGACCCCGCCATAGTGGGTCCCTAGACAGGTGGGTAAGGTGCAGGGGGCTGGTTCAGCACTTTGGCATATTCCAGCAGACTTTGGACAGACTTGTAGTCCCACTTGCAGCAATCCTGTGGATATGGTGTGGCCAGTTCCCGGGAGCTGGTATGAACTCTTCTCCCAAACTAGACCCTACACTGTAATGGAGAAACGTAACAAGGATAAGACTCCTTTTTCCCCCTACACTGCTTGGTTATGAATTTATCAGTAACACACAGACAAACTGCAACAGATGCAGAAAATCCAGCTTCCAAAATGTATTTATGTTAATGGCCCCAAATATGAAATATTTAGGAGTAAGTAGTAAGATCTACATGAGGAAAACTGTAGAAGTTCTGATGAAAGAAATCAAAGAAAGAGTAAGCAAATGGAATGAAAATGTCCAAGGATAAAAAATACATCAATCAAAATAAACTTAAAAATAAATGAAGGACAAACTAAATGGAGAGATGAGCTACATTCATAGATGGGAAGATTCAATATTATAAGGTGTTGGCTCTTCTCAGTTTGGTCAATACGTGTAAAGTGCTCCTTGACACTAGACACATAATTCTCAGCATAACCACAGCACCCGTAATACTTCTGGGAGGGTTTCTTTACTATAGCACTAGCGATCAAACCCAGGGTCTTGCACATGCCAGCCATACTCTCTACCGTGGAGCCTTCTCCCCAGTCCTGGAGAGACCTAGGGTATTCTGTAACCTATTAGAACCCCCTAAGGACTTTATTCTTCTTGCATTCCAGTATTTCTGTACCTGACACACAAGCTATTGATAACCTATTATGTTCCAAGGAAATCCTTCAAAAAAAACTTGAAGGAAATAATGGATGAGTGAATGGCTTAGGCAAAACAATCAATACACACATAGCTTTGTGTGAATCGCACAGACCTACATAGTAGATGTGTTTGAAACAATATTATTAAAGGTTCTCCTATGGATCTTTAACATTAACACTTTATATTAGAGGTTGTTCACAGCATATGAGTTAATGACTAATGCTATCCGAAGTCCCAGACAAAGTACTTAACCTGAAAAGGTGCATTTGCTTGTATCATCGCGAAGGTTTTGTTACTTTACCTGCTGTTTGACTCTCCATATCTGTATTGGGTTAGCTCAGACAGAATCGCCATGGGAGCTAACGACTGAGCAGGTTTGGTAAACAAAGCGTTGACACCAAACACCATGGAGCAAAGAGGCGACCTAAAACAGATAAGAATAGTGTGGGTCCTCATTAGTCATTATATTTGCTGCATTTATACATGTTGAATGTGTATTTATCTCAGTATCAGGGACTTGTTAATCTGTGAAGCTTCCCTTGACCTAAGTAAACAATCATAGAAATAGCATAGGAATTATAAAATATTAACTCCTTAGCTGAAAGAACTAATTTTTCTTGAAGAGGAAAACTATGTAGTCCAGGCTGGCCTTGAACTTATTATTTAAACACAGTCTGGTCTTAAATTTGAGGCAATCCTCCTACCTCAGCCTCTGGAATGCTAGAATTTATTATTATTATTATTTTGTATGTGTGTGTGTGCACGCATGAAGAGGACACTATGTGTGCCTATGAAGCCAAAGGGTGACTTTGGAAATCACCCTGAATTGTTCTTCCTCCTTATTGCTTTGATCTAGGGTTCCCCAGGCTCCACCTTCCAAGGCCAGAAGTTCAGGCTGCCACCATCATTGCCTGGCATTTTCACATGGGATCTCGAATCCAACTGAGGTTCTTTTGCTTTCAAGACAAAGCTTTTAACCCCTGAGCCATCTCTCCAGCCCCTGTTGTGCTAGGATTACAGGAATAAACCATTACGGCCAGCTATTTAATTAGCCAATGTCTTGGCGTCTTGTCTAGACTCTCCTGAATCTCCTACACTCAAGATCCTCTTGGCCCAGAGTCCTGAGCATTTGTGACTTCGGGAAGGTGCCATAGTGCGCAGCTAACGGTAAACAGCCACATGGTGCTTATGACTGTTGGTATTTGGTAAATACCGACACCTTTCCCTTTCCAACTGAGACATTCATTATAACCTAGGGATAACCTATTGTATTCAAAGAAAACTTGAGGGCTGGAAAGGCTTCTCAGTGGTTGAGGGAATACTTACATGTGGAAGGCCTTAGGACTAAACCCTGATGTGCACGTGTGTACATGCGCGCATGTGGAGGCCAGAGGCTGACCACATCAATCTTCTTCAGTCACTTTCTACTTTATTTTTTGAGACAGAATCTCTTGCTGTACTTGGAGCTGGCCAGTTCAGCTTGACTGGCCGGCCAGCAAGCTCCAGGGATCTGCCTACCTTTGCCCCCTTCCCCTGGTGCTAGGGTTACTGCCAAGGAGCTGCCAATCCTGGCTTTTAATGTGAACATTGAGGATCCAAACTCAGATCCTCGTGACCGCACAGAACTTGCCACCCACCGAGACATCTCCTTGGCCCTTATTGT
The DNA here is from genome assembly GCA_023101885.1 of Typhlomys cinereus. Lineage (NCBI taxonomy): Eukaryota > Metazoa > Chordata > Mammalia > Rodentia > Platacanthomyidae > Typhlomys > Typhlomys cinereus. The sequence continues at coordinate 1,081,623 of JALPQD010000244.1, read as the reverse complement.
CCTGTGAATTCTTTCGGTCTCACAGAGCAAAGGGCACTTTGCTTCACAGAGTCCAGTGTGTGTCACGATGTGTAGAACGTTACTGAGGTTTCACTCTAGTCTCTAGACTTTAACCCTGCCTTAGCCTTGCCCATGTGAGCCTGAGAGATAGAAATCATGATGCCCTTTCAGAAGTAGGGAAAAGTTACTGAGGGGCTGGGGATGTGGCTCAAGGGCAGCACACACACAAGGTCTTGAGTTCAGTCCCCAGCAATGAAAACTGAAGAAAAGAAAAAACAAATATGAATATACAATGGTGTTCTTCCCCCTAACTCCCAGAGACAGCTCTTTCTGGTGAGTGATTTGTAGTGTTAATATGGCTGAGGTAAGCAGACCCTGATAGATCCTGCCTGAGTGGGACATTTTTGTACCTGATATACATAGAAGTATACTCACTGCCTGTTGAACTTCAATAAATCTGCATCAATCATGTCAGCCAATGGCAGGGTAAACAAGCAAAAAGAAGCCTGTATAATTACCCTATGGGGGAAAAACATTAAAGCATTAAAAAGTGTACACATATGATATGATTCATACTCCAGCAAGTACTCAGGCATATGTCAATCAAAGACAAACCAGATGAAACCCAGTGGGCCACATATTCGAAAAGACTTGAGAATAGGGGGGAGTCTGGCAGTGAAAAGAAAGATTATAAGGAGAAAAAGAAGAGGGGATGAAATTGGAAATCAAGGGGTGAAAATATCATATATTCACTATATTTGTGTATGTGGCACCAAAAAAATAAAAATATAAAAAAAGAAAAAAGTAGAGGAAAGTATAAGTAAACTACCACAACACATTGGATATATCCTAAAAACGAGAAGCCATCTAAGTTGTTAAACAAATGAATTCAATGATTTTTAATCTGACACCCAAGACATAGGAAGCAAAAAGCAAAGTTACAACAAAAGGATTATAGGAAACTGAAAAACTTATGCAAAACAATAGAAAACGTGAGAAACTAGAGACAGCATGCAGAATGGGAGAAAACGTACGTCAACTGTCCATCTGACAAAGAATTAATATCCAGAATCCATATGAACTCAAAACATAAGCTCTCAAAAAAAAAAAAAAAAGGAAACAGCCACCCAGAGGCTGGGGTGATAGTTGACTGGGTAAGAGCGCTTGCTGTGCAATCATGGGGACCTGAGTTCCAATCCACAGCACCCTCAGAGAAGTTAGGCATGGCCATACATATGCCCAAAACTCCAGCATTAGGGGACAGAGATAGGCATATTCCGGGAACGCGCTGGCCAGTCAGCCTGGCTCAATGAGCTTCCAACTCAGTGAGAGACCCTGTCTCATGGGAACAAGGCAGAGAACGATAGAGCAGGGCACATAACATCCTCTGACCTCATATGCATCTCACACACACACACACGCACACACACACACACACACACACACACAAAAGATATTTTTTTAAAAGAAATACACATGACTAACAAATTTATATAGAATAATACCATTAGCCATCAAGAAAATAAAAACCCAAACTGCATTGAGTATTCCACCATTTCACCCCAGTTTGAATGGCTATTAACAAAAACACAAAACTCAAATGCTAGTGATATAAAGAGATACTCATACACTGTTGATAGAGATGCAAACTAGAATAGCCATTATGTAGAATATTACAAAGCTCCTTCAAAAAATGAAAAATAGAATATCTGTGCTCCAGCTACCCTACTTTATTGAAGCACTATTCATAAAAACTAAAATACAGAATCAGCCTAAGTGCCCTATTGAGTGAATAGATAAAGGAAATGTGTTGTTCATATACTATAAAACATTATTTAACCATAAAAGAGCAAAATTCTATCATATATCACAAATTGCACTTAACTAAAAGATATCACGTTAAGTGAAATGAGCCAGACTCAGCAAGACAGGGATACACACTCTATCTCTTGAGAGTTTATAAAACATGAAGTCCATTTAAATGGTTCTAGTGAATGCTAAAGAAAGGGAAGAGGGGATCACACTGAACCCCACTTATCCCATTCATGTACAGAACTTTTCACTTGTCTTTCCAAAACAAGGTTTTGGTACATAAATCAGGTTGGCTTTGAACTCACAACAATTCTGTCTTAGTTTCAGTCTCCCAAGTGCTAGGATTACAGGTGTGTCCCACCAGGCCCACTAATATGTATAATTAAACAGTAATTTTAAAAAAATAAAGAGATGGGGGCTGGAGAGGTGGCTCAGGGGTTAAGCCTCTGCCTTGCAGGTGGAAGGTCCTGAGTTCAGATCCTAGACCCCACGTATAGACACTGGGCAGAAGCGGGGTGGCCTGCGTTTCTGGTCCTGGTAGGGCGGAGCCTGTGAATCCCGGGGCAGAGTAAACAAGGAGGAGGTGGAGGCGTCCATGATGGTTCCCGAATTTGTCCGTGGTTCTACACACACACACACACACACACACACACACACACACACACACGCATACACGCACAATTGAATAAATAATAAATAATTTAAAAAATTTTAAAAAATAAAGAAATGGATGACTTGAAGGACAAATAAAAGCTCACTGTCTTTTACACCAAGCAACCACAGGTACTAATGTTACTAAATAAGGGTATTTATGTGTGTGCTGTTTGGTTTCCTTGTTTTTCTTTGTCTGCTTTCATGTATGTATGTATGTATGTGAGATGCTATGTGTATGTATATATTCTTGGATGTACATGTCTATGGGTGTATGTGGAGGCCTAAGGTTGATATGGGAATCATCCTTAATTGTCTTATATCTTTTCTTTTTGAGGTAGGATCAAACCCAGAGCTTGCCCAACAGGGTTAGTCTATCTAGACACCTTGCTCTGGATATTCCAGGTCTTCACCTTTTGAGGCTAGACGTACAGGCAGGATCCCACACCACCACGCCCACCCAACATTTTACATGGAATCCTGGGACTTAAACTCTGGTCCTTTCGCTTGAGTAGCAAGTATTTTAGCCACTGAGTATCGTCCGGCCACTCCCCACAGGTGTGTGTGCCTGCCTGTGTATGTGTATCATGAGTTATATATGCAGGTATGCATGTAGGTATGTACGCTTGCACAGGATGTTGGGTATCTTTCATTATTGCTGTCTGCCTTGCTGCATTGTGACGGGGTCTTTTCACTGAACCAGAAACTCACCTTGTGCGTTGGGCTGACTGGCCACCAAGCTCACAGGATCGTCTGTCCCCACCTGCCTCCCAGTGCTGCGATGACAGGCACTTTTCACACGGGTGCTGCGAACTCAAATTCAAGTCCTCACACTTGTAGAGAGCAAGCTCTCTTATCCACTGAACCAACTCCCCAGACCTTGACTTGGTTTTCTTTCCAGACAGGGTCTTATGCTTCACTTCAGACTCACCTGGAATTCACTAAGCAACCCAGGGTGACCTTGAACTCATGGCAATCGTCCTGCCTCCTGAGAGCTATGATGACAGGGCCAAACCACCACTTCTAAAAAGTTGACTTTCCTCCAAACTTTAATGTATGAAATGCCCTCAAAATGCAAGCTGTTTGGCTGGAGAGATGGCTCAGGGATTAAGCATGTTTCACAAACAGAAGGATTTGAGTTCAAATCCCATATCTCACATAAAAAGAAAAAAAAAAAACAATCAGAAATGGCTTTAGCTTGTACTTCCAATTCTAGAAGGCAGAGCCTAGGACACTCTAGAGCAAAGCCAGAAGCAGGTAGAGTAATCCAGGTTGATTTCCAAAGCTACCTTTGGGCTTCCACAAGTGCACACAGTGCTCTGATACACACAGATACATACACATACACACACGTGTACTGGCATACATGCAAAAAAAAAAAAAAAAAAAAAAAAAAAAAAAAAGCTGTTAACATCCAAACAATTACCCAGAGAGTTCCAATGACCCGGCCTACAAATTACTATGACACTCCATTCTGATCAAAGATGGTTTGTTGTCGCAAAGGATAACTGACAAGCAGCAGTAGGACTTGGACTGGTCTGGTTTTACTTACATCATAAAAGTGAGATACACGGCCAAGCAGTAAGAGTGTTCCTGTCCCAGAAGTAACATGAGGAGAGAGGCTGCTCCTTCTAGGTAGAAGGACATTAAGATAATCTTATAGTAACCGTGCTTCTTCAGCCAGGACTGACCTAGAAGTAACAGGCACTGCAAGGAAATGGATCGAAGCTGTGTTAAGAAGGAACCCGCCCTACCCGTTATTCCTGCTACCCTACCACGAGAAAATCAGCAACTTGCCACAAAACCAAGCTGGTTCTGAATTACAGCATCTGCTACAACACACGGCCCAGACTGTCTTGATCAGACAGGCTTTTGTGGGGGTTGAGAGTGGTCTGGGATTTTTTGGTGTGTTTTTGTTTGGTTGGTTTGGTTTTTGGGTTTTGCTGTGTTGTTGTTTGTTTGTTGTTTTTTTGTGGGTTTTTTTTTTTTATTTTTTGAGGCAGCATTTCTCTATGTGGCCCTAGGTGACTCGGGATTTACCATGTAGTCCAAGCTGAACTCACAGTAATCCCTAACTGTCAACCTACCAAGAGCTTGGATTATAGTGAGTCACCACGCCCAGTAGTTAAGGACCCTTTATCTGTACATATCAAATATGTAACTGTGTGGTAGAGTACTTGCCTAGAATGTCCAAGTCTCTGAGTTCCAACCTCAGCACCACAAAAAAGGAAAAGGGTAAAAAAAAGACTCTAGATATTAATACTCTATGATTAACAAAGAAGTTGCTATCATTTTCCATAAAGTGTATAATCGAACCAGGAAATGGTTTCCTAATTTACATTAATATAACAAAAAAATCATATCTTTAAAAAAATAAATGGTGTTGGAGAGATGGCTCAGGAATTATGACTCTGCCTCAAAAGCAGAAAGTCCTAAGTTTGGATCCTAGATCCCACATAAAAAAATGCCAGGTGGAAACAGCAGTGGCCTGCACTTCTGGCTCTGGTGGGCGGAGCCTGGGAAAACCCAGAGCAAAGCCAGGAGGTAGACGCAATCCAGAATGATTCCCAAAATCACCCTTGGTCCTACAGGAACACACAGTGCCCTCTGACACACACACACACACACACACACACACACACACACACACAGAGTAAATTAATTAATTAATTAATTAAATATTAATGACCTAGAAATAAACTGTCGTCAAGTTACCTTAATGTGAAAGCTTCTACTCAAAGCTAAAATAAATCCAAATTCTGTAATTTGGGGTTAAAGCTTAGCATTTCCCCAACATGCAGGCGGTGAAACCGGTACTTGTTGAATAAATAAATCACTAAATGTCACTACTGCTCTTCACTGTGATGTAAATCTGTGATGTTCTTCCTACGCTAAAATGGGAGGCTGAGTAACTGCCTACCTTTCTGGCTATGCGCTGCATGGTTTAATTATTCTTACAGATTCACATTGAAAACTTAGATTTCCTTTTACTGCATTTCTTGCTACCCATGAAGAAGTTCATTGTTCTAGATTGGAAAGTTCCTGATAAATGTATGTACATACACACACACAGAGAGAGAGGCAAGATCAGAAGATACTTTGTTTCCTATTCAAAAACCACATTGTTTAGCCCTGAAATGTCTCACTGGCCAAATGTACATGACAATCAGAAGAGGATTTTGAACAATGTCCATAGATTATAAATGCCTCTTAATACACATCAGGCATTTTTCCTCAGCCTCCTTCTTTGGCTTACTTGTCTACTTTCAAGGAACAAGAGGTAATGAGGCAAGAGATGTGTGGCAGAGTGGAAAGTGCTAGATTTTGAAATCAGATGCCTTAGGTTTGAGTTCAAGCTGTGCCGCTTTTAATTGTCTGTGTTCCCAGACAAGTTGTCCCGTCTAAGACTTTCTCTCTACCAAATGTGTTCTTTTCTCTCTCTCTCTTTCTCTCTCTCTCTCTTTCACCTGCTCTCTTTTCCATTCTCTCTTTATTCTGTGTTAATTATTGCTCTGTTTTACTCTACCAATGAGCAATATTCCCACCTTTCTCCTCTCCTATATCTAGGTCTATATTCAATGTATAAAACCATCCATAATAGTTATTATTCTTGTAGCCAATATTTAAAATTTTTTTATTTTTAATTGTGCGTGTATGTGTATGCATGTGTGTGTATGTATGTGTGTAGAACCACAAACGAATTCGGGAACCACCATGGATGCCTCCACCTCCTCCTTGTTTACTCTGCCTGGGGATTCACAGGCTCTGCCCTACCAGGACCAGAAACGCAGGCCGCCCCCGCTTCCGCCAGACATCTATACATGAGGTCTAGGATCTGAACTCAGGACCTTCCGCCTGCAAGGCAGAGGCTTAACCCTTGAGCTACCTCTCCAGCCCCTGTAGCCAATATTTTAAAAGCGCAAGCCAGTGATGAGTATAATCACACACACACACACCAAAAAAAAAAAAGTCATAAAAAATTGTCTCTGCGTTGACTCAAATAAAGCCTACGGGATGGGCAAGATGACTAATGGGTAAAGGTAATGTTGAACCCTGAGGTCAACATAGTGCAAAGGGAGAACCAGCTTCTGAACATTATCTTCTGACCCTTTTACAGGGGCCAGCAACACACACACACACACACACACACACTGTGTAAAATAACACAATAAATCCTACAAACAGGATTTTGGCTCCTTTCATATGCTCAGCCGAGTAGGGAGCTGTTACTCTCCCAACTTAAGCGCTGGCAGATCCACACTACAGGAGCCTAAAGCAAAACACAGTGAGGGGCCGGAACTCAGCTCACTCAGACGTCTCATAAATGCCTGTGGCATGAGTGGGCTGTCCACAGTCACGGGAGCTGGCATTTCTGTCCACTCTGTGTCAAGAACCCTTTTAAGGACTTAGTGTTTTCCAGTCATTGTGTTAGGCAGAGTGACTAACTGCATTCATTAGATAGCTCCTATTTTTATTTTCAGCTCATAAATTAAAAAAAACTGAGCTACAGAGAGGCTGAGTAGCTAACTTTGGGTGTCACGCAGCTAATAAACAGTCAGATTTCCACTCGGAAGGTTCCAGAGTGGTGCTCTCAACTGGCTTCTAATCTGCCTTTCAGAGGGGCATGAGTGGAGAAAGCTGATAGACGTATTAGAGCAGTTGTTAAAAGGAAAGATTCTTGCTTGTTTCAGGACAGGAGCTCGGCATTAGTCAGGATGGTTTGGAACGCACTTGGCTAATCTCTAGCTCTTGGCAATGCCTCCACCTTGGCCTCCTGTGAGCTAGTCCAGGCGTGAGGCACCACAGCTGGCTGATTTGATTTCTTCTCTCCTATCCATCTAGTTCCTTGGAGCAAATGCTCCTGAGAAGTCAGCACCTACAGTTAGGAAACAGACAGTGATGGATGCGTGCATGTTAGTTGCTCAACTTACTTTCCCCTTTTTATACAATCCAGGATCCTTTGCCCAGGGAGTGGTCCTGCCCACAATCAAGGTGGGTCGTCCCATATCCATTAATGTAATCAAGATAATCCTCACAAGTGTTGATGGATATGGGGCTTGCCCCATGTCATGGTTAGGGACAGGTGTCAACTTGACAGTTAAGGGTTTGAGCTCTAGGTACAGTTGTGGAGAATTAGTAGTTGAGTTGAGCCTGGAGTGAACCTGAAGGAGATTGTCTAGCTGATGGGGAAGGCCCAGCCCATGGTGGATGGGATTAGGCCCTGGAATAAAATACAGAGAGCTGGATGAGAGAGTTGGCATCCTTGTGTACACTTGGCCAGACATGTTGGTCTGGCAAGTAAGGATTGTCCCTCTCTCAGCCGTTATGTGGTGATGGTGTGGCCAGTTTCCTCGGCCCTGGTGTTGGTGCATGCTCTCCTGTCAAGTTGGACTACAGACTAACTGGATTATCAGTAAGGAAATAAACCCCTTGTTTCCTTAAGCCATTTGATGTCATTGATCAGCAACCATGCAGGCAAACTGCTACACCCCACAATCATGAGGACCAGAGTTCAGGTCCCCAGAACCCACATGAATGCCAAGCAGATGTGGCAGCCACCTTCCACTCCATACTCGGGAGGCAAAGGCAGGGAGTCCCCAGGGCAAGCTGGATCAATCACTTAGTCAACCGGTGAGCTCTGGGTTCGCCTGGGAGACCCCTCCCTGCCTTGATAACAAGAGTGGAGAGCTGGCAAAGACAACAACTTTGGGCACACACACATGTGAATATACACATGTGTGCACACCCTCTCATACATATGCAAAAAAATAAGTACATAAATGAGTAGTTAACAACTCACAGGCATTTTCAAAGGCTAGTCTCCCTGGTATTTCCAGATATTAGCAAGTTGACGATTGAGATTAACCATCATGCTAGTAATGAAGGAGCTAAGGTGATCCAGTCAAATAAATAACAAAATCTCTTGAACTGCCATTTTTTCACCCCAATAATTTCTATGTGAATGTCATTTATCTGGAAATTAAGAACAAATTTTAAGCCACTTTGGATTTCTCATGCTCTTATGAGGGCTTGAGAAAAAGAGCTGTTGAAATCTTTCAGCCACACTTCTTTTAATGGCAGGAGAAACTAAGAGGAAATATTTGCTAGCTGGGGTTGTAGCTGCAGTGGTAGGGTGCCAGCCAGTATTAAGTCCAGGCTTCAGTCCCCAGCACTACATACGTGAATATGTACATACACACATACACATGTAACATTAAAAGTTAGGGCAACCTGACTCAGCAAGTAAAAGTTCTTGCTGAGCAAGACTGACAATCTGAATTCAACCCTCATAATGGTGGAAGGAAAAAACCAGTGTCACAAAACTGTCCTCTGACCTCCACACACACATGTGACATGAATGTGCCTGCACATATACACATCATACATATATGACAGTAATAAATTTTAAAAAAATAGAAGACTGGGATGGGGAAGATGGCTCACGGGTTAGAACCTTTGCTTCAAAACCCAAAGGACCTGCGTTCGGATCTCCAGATTCCACATAAAAATGCCAGATAGAAATCAAAGTGGCCTGCACTTCTGACCCTGAAAGACAGAGCCTGGGAAACCCCAGAGCAAAGCAATTTCTGGTGTCACCCTTGGACCCCCACAGGCACACACACTCAAGTTCTCTCTTCATACACACGCACATGTGTACAAAGGTTGCATGCATACACACACATGTACGCATGCAAAAAAAAATAGACAACCTAGTTAAAACTGAGGCTAATGAGCTGAGTAGACAATTTCCAAAGAACTCATTCAATAGCATATGAAACACTCCTCATGATAACCACTGGCAAAATGCAAATCACAACCGCATGTAATCCCCACACAGGTCGCTCAAAACAAGATGAAGACAGCACACATTGGTGAAGATGTGGAATCATTATGGGCTATTTCTAGACATGCAAATGGTAAGGCCACTTTGGAAAACTGTCAGTATTTCAAAATGCAAAACATAACATGGCATATGACTCAGTCACTCCACCCTTAGATTTATATCCCAAATAAATGAAAATATGTGTCCATGGAAAAACTTAGCATTAATGACCATAGCAATATTACTAGTTAATACCAAAAGGTAGAAAATGACTCAACTATCCATTAAAGAGTGAAGGCACAGGCAAAATGTATACATCAGTACAGTAGAATATTATCCTGTCATGAGAAGGAATGAGCCATCTATAATTCATTCCCTCCAAAACTGATGTTGAATTTTAAGGGTGGAAACTGCATCCAAATATGGTATTTAGAGACAGACCTTTGTAAGATAGCTAGAATTAGATAAATTGTCAGGTTGGAACCTCACGATTGGATCCTGGTGGCTTTATAAGCATGGGGACAGAGTCCAGAATGCACATGCGGACAGACTCCCTGCGGCTTGTTGTGTTCTGTGCTGCCACAGGACTCTGCTACTAAGAGACCACAAGTTGTGGCCCTTTGATCTGGTACCCCAAACCAAATAATCCTCTTTTTCTGTCTCTCTCTCTTCTTTCTTTTCCTTCCTTTCCTCCCTTCTTTCCTTTCTCCTTCCTCCCTTCCTACCTTCCTATCTTCCCTCCCTCCCTCTGTCCCTCCATGCTTCCTTCCCTCCCTCTGTTCCTCCCTTCTTCCCTCCCTCCCTTCCCCTCCCCTTCTTTCTCCTTCTTTCCCCTTCCTTCCTTCCTTCCTTCCTTACTCATCCTTCCTTCCTTCCTTCCTTCCTTCCTTCCTTCCTTCCTTCCTTCCTTTATTCCTTCCTCCTTCCTTCCGTCCTTCTTCCTTCCTTCTTCCTTCTTGTTTCTTTTCTAATTCTTTTTTAGTGCCAGGGATGAAATCTATGAGCTTCCCATATGCAAGCCAAGCACTCTACCACCGAACTCCATCCTTACCCCTAAACCTCTTTGCTTTAAAAAACACCTAGTGCAAGTGTTTTGTCATTAAATGACAACTGGGCTTGGTGAAATATGTCTGTAACCTCAGAATTTGGGAGAAGAGACTGGAGGATTGTCAGGAGTTGGAAACCATCTTGAACTTGAACTATATATATATATATATATATATACACACACTGGTGAGGCACGCCTCTGGACGCATCTGTACATATGGGGGAAGATACATCCTGAAAGTACACAGCACCGTCCCGTGAGCCCACCGCCTGGATAGATGAAGAGGGGAATGTGAGAAAGCTAGTAGAGCTCTGCTTCCCATCTGCCTGGAAGTGAAGAGCCGTCTCTGCCACATGCTGCCATCCAAGGGGTCAAGCGACCAGAGACGGAATCTTCTGAAACCAAAGATGCTTGGTGCCAGGTTTTATTTCGAATTTAATATGAAGAGAGGAGAAACCCTTAGCCTGTGCTATAAGGCACGGGCGTAGGAGATATATTTAGCCTGTGGTAGCAACAACACCAGCTCTCTCATGGCATAACAGACAGCCTGCCAGGGCATTTTTTGGAGGAGGCCATGCCATCTACCAAGAGTGTCAGGACTGTGGAATTCTAATAACACTCTGGAATGTTAGGGCTCAGGCTGGCAGCCAAGTGCTTTGAAACTTTGCCCTGTGAATCCTCCTCAAGTGGTGCTTCCTTTTTTTTTTTTTTTTTAAAAAAAAGCAAAGTTGGAGTTTACTAAGAAAGGTTTTAACAGATATTTTAGTATATATGCATAACTTAGAGATATAATATATATGAGATATAATATAGTTTATATATATTATTATACATGTAAGCACCAACATTAAGAAAGGGAGAAGCTGGGTATGGTGGCGCACAGCTGAAATGCCAGCACTGAAGAGGGTGAGGGAGAGGAGAAACAAGAGGAAGAGGAGGAGGAGGGAAAGAGACAGAGAGGAAGTAGCACAGTATTATGGGTGTGATTTTCTCAAGAGTCATATTTAGAGGCCATTTTTTGGTGCAGGGTGTGTGTGTTTCTCTCTGTAGCCATGCCAGCCTGGATGCCACCATATAGCCCGAGCTGGTCTTGAACTTGCAGTGTTCCTCCTGCCTAAGGCTCCTTTAGGGCTGGAGACCATGAACCATTACATCTGCTACATGCAAGAGTCGTAATAATCGTTTTAGAGATATGATCTGGGCGCCTTTTGAAGTGACAGTTGTTCAAAGAGTTTCAAGGTCGAAGAGGCTGGGCGTGGTGATCCACACCTGGATTTCCAACCTGTGGAAGTCCAAGGTAGGAGGACCGACTGCTGTGAGTTCAAGGGTCGTGGGGTGAGATGCTGCCTCAAAAAGGAAGGGAAAAAATGAAACAAAAATATTTGGTATGTTTGTTATGTAAGGTGGTTTTTAGAGGCGCACTGCCAAGCTCGAAGGCTGAGAAGACAAAAACACAGGTCGAAAAGGTCAAAGGATCCTCACTGTAAGCAGGTCCTAAGGAACTCTAGGCATATGTTTTGGCTGCAAGCACAGCTCATAATCTTTTTTGCAGATCATCTTTTCTAAATTTTATTCATTTATGTAATTATTAGTGTATGTGTGTGATATGTGTGATGTGTGATATGCTTTCTGTGTGGTGTGTGTTGTATATGTGATATGTGTTCTGTGTGTGGTGTATGTATGACATGGGTGTTGTGTCAGTGATGTATGTATGATGTGTGATGTGCGGTGATGATGTGTGTGATATGTGCTGCATGAAGATATGGGCGCTGTATATGTGATGTGATGTGCATGTGTGTGTGTGTGTGTGTGTGTGTGTGTGTACAATGTGCATGTGAGTATATGTGTATATTTGTGTGATGTGCATGTGTGCAAGTCCCTTAGTGCCACAGAGGGTGTGTGAAAGTCAGAGAACAATCTTGTGAAGTCCCTTTTCTCCATCCGTCTTTACCCGGGTTCCAAGGATTGAACTCAGTTCTCAGCAAGTGCATGTACCCAGTCTGGCGAGCCATCTCTCCAGCCCCTGTGAGATTTTTTCTTTTTTTCTTTTAAATTTGTTTATTTTTCTAGTTTTACAAACATATTGAGCATTTATCCCTGCGCTTCCCTCTCTCTCCCTCCCTCCATCCCTTTCCTTCTCTTTATGAATCCATCCCGCTCCCTCCCACCCTCCTGCTTGTCTGCTTCTATGGACCCCATGGTTCTCTCCAACTTGTCTGCTCTTGTGGGGGTTCAAGCCTCTTGTGGCATATCAAGTTGCCTCTCTTTGGCCCACCCCACTGATAGGGGCATTTCCCTTCAGCATCCAGCTTTAGTCCCCGAGGTTTCCACTGTCTGTTCCTATCTTTCTTGAGTTCCTCGCCAGTCTATGGGGTATGTAGGTATGTCAGTCATGCAGGTCTAGTGAGGACAAGTCTCACTGCAGTGAGATTTTTCTTGATTCTCAGCCAACAGGAATGAAAGACTCCTCTCCTTTCTCATGTCTCCTTGATTTTCCCTGTCTTTCCTTCCTGCCTTGATTCCCCGCTCTGTGACTTCTTCCACCTGAGTGAAGCAAATCTACAAACCCACAGGAAGCCACTCATTTTCCTCCACAGCTCTGTGGATGCTTAGATGAGGAAGCGCAGGGAAACAAAATGTGAAGCTAAAATGTTTTAAAGTGTTATGTTGTGCCTCAATACAGTTGGAGGGGAATATTTTGTGTTAAATAAACTTGTAGCCAGGAAAAAAAAAAAAAACAATTACATTGTGGGCCAGGGAAATGGCACAGAGGGCAAAGACGCTGCAGTCTAGGCTGAGAACCTGAGTTTGATCCCTGAGGCACACATGACGGAAGGCAAGAAATGACACCCCAACTTGTACTCTGTCAACACACTCTCAACAGTGGCATGGGTGAGCCCAAATGTATGTGCACACACACACCCACACACACACACACACACACACACACACACACATCCATGATGAATAAATGTAAAATAAGTTTTAAAAAATCACATTGCTGGACTCTCGTTGAAGTATTTTTTTCCTTTCATCTAGTTTCTAACATCATTCTTGTTTCTACTGGATTTATACAACATCTGGCCTCTGACACCTTGGGTTTGCTGGGAAATGTGAGTCATTTATTCAAATGACTCATGCAATCATGGTTCTTTTTCTGATCTCCTCAGGCAGCTACGAGTTGAATCTTTAATCCCACTAGGAAAACACCCGAAGATTTCCACCTACCTACCTGCGGGCAAATAAAGCCTGCTCCATACATGATGCTCTTCATGGGAGGAGGAAGAACGTGGTCAGGAATGAGCTTGTTTGCAAAGATCATCATGAAGTTCCGGAAGATGGTCAGGTGGAAGACTTGGAAGAAATTCGTGACGAGGAAAAGGTAGAACTTTCTCTGGGAAAAGATCTGTCTGATGGCTAGGATGGCAGACGTGCACAGGAGGTCCTGGTTATACTTGGAGGCAAAGTTCTCTTCGGGGCTTCTTGTAAACTCCATGTGTTGTGTGCCGCTGTAGAGGCAGGCGGTGGCCAGACAGGCAACGATAACGGCTGTGGCCTGGAAACTGGGCAGCATCTCCATGTTCTGAGAGAGGAGGCTGCAGAAGAGGATGCTACTGCAGCCCACCAGGGTTGCCAGGTGGTTGACTCTGATTAGCTGCATCTGGCTTTCATACCTGGAGAACGTCTTCGCAAACAGGCGGCACTGGGCTTGCTGGGCCCAGGTGAGTATGGTGTCGAAGGCGCACAGGGAGACCACCAGCTGCAGCCCACTGAGCCAGTCCCCTCTGTGATAGTGTCTCCAAGGAAACCAAGGCAGCAGGAAGGCCACTGGACACAGCACCATCCTGCACAACACAGAACAGTGGTGACTCCCACAGCAATTGGCCTGAGCGTTCATGTGAAAATACCCGGTCAGGTTATTTAGAATATTCCAGATCATCAAAATGACCTAAGAGAGAGGGAATGAACACCCAGAGATTATTTCACTGTGGTCATGGATATTCCAGGAAAGGTTAAAATGATTCTTGTATTCAAGTATAATCCTAACATCTGGGAGAATGACCAGGGGTTTGAGAATAGTCTGGGTTCCATGGTGGATGAAAGAGAGAAAAAGGGTGGGAGGAGGGAAGAAGAAAAAGAAAGAGGGAAGGAGATAGAAAGAAACCCCAATTTTTTTTTTTTACTTCTGAGAAGTATTTAAAGTTGGAAGAACTCAGTTTTCAGAAACACTAATTAATGGAGTAGATCATATTACTCAAAAGCCAGTGTGTACTCATGCTGTGATAGGAATATTACAAATGTTTGCATTCATTTTTTTTACCAAAGCTTTAAAAAAAAAGGAACTCTAGGGCAGATGAGATGGCTCAGTAGGTAAAAGTGTCTGCACAAACCTGATGACCTTAGTTCAATCCCCAGAATCCACAAGATTAGGAGAGAACCAACTTCTGAAAGTTGTCCTCTGACCTCCACATGCATGCCAGGTGTTCTCTTTCTCGTGAATAAATACTTGGAATTTAAAATAAAACCCTGCAAGGTAGGTAACTCCTGTTGCCCCAAACTAATAACTCTGGGCCTGAGGGCCAGAGAAGTCAAGCGACTTGCCAAGGTATGGAAACAATAGAGCAACTTGTGAACCAAAGCAACAGGCCAGCATTTGCACCCTCCATCATTGTGCTGTATCCTCTCCCCATCACGGCATGCAGGGCCACAGAATCACAGCCCAATTATGTCAAGCAGTAATCTTACATAATTAAACTAGGAAAGGTCAAATCATCAATGTTTACCAATTCAAAATACATACGGTAAGTTGGCTGCTGTAATAAATTAGCTGTATTATAAAACAGGGAAAGTTTCAAACCATGAACTTTATCCCATTTTGTCTACCACTTGGTAATGAGTTACAATTTAATTAGCCAATACCATGGGTCTTTTCAAGACCAAGTCTCTCCTTCTCCTTCCCTCTCCTCTCCTTTCCCCTATTTTCTCCTTCCTTCCCCTTCTTTTGTGTTTCCATTTCTTCCCTCCCTCCCTCCTGTCCTTGTTTGGATCTATGTAGGTCAGATCAGCTTTGAACTCTTTCTCCTGCCTCAGTTTCTTCACATTGAAACTACACATGTAATGGCCACACATAGCTTTGAGATTTTTTTCTCTATATCTATCTATCTATCTATCTATCTATCTATCTATCTATCTATCTATCTATCTATCATGTGTACATGTGTGGGAGTCAGAGAACAACTTGCAGTAGTCAGTCTCCTCCTTCCATCATGTGGAGTCCAGGGGATCAGGCCGGGGAACCAGCCACTTACCTGCTCAGCTAGTTCACTGGCCAAGAATATTTCTTGATAACTTTTACAGCTATGTGAAGAACCCACTCTTTGGTTAATGACTGGAGTACACAACTATGAAAGTATGGATTCCATCTCACCTGAGATTGATAAAAGGCCACTTCTGAAACCTTGTAGAGCTCTAAGAAAAGCTTCACATAATAGAAACTGAAGACAGAATTCAGCATTTCAGCTCCCAATGTTACTAAAGCGTATTCCCAAGCAGTCGATTTGATGTCTGAATAAGACATTTTCTATGCAGAGAAAATCTTTCCTATGTTTGAAAGAAAAAAAAAGTTAGAGTTCACTGTTTTCATACAACAGTTGACAAATAAAATTCCATCAACACTGACTTTAGTTAAGTAGGAGTCCAAAAATACTGCTGTGACTGTTATTGGATTTATACTTTACTTACTCATACTTAACATTTTTTGAGATGCTGTCATGAACCCTCATTTGCATACAGTATGACTCTTACATATCATGGTGATGTGAGGGGTGTACGTATGCGCACATACTCACGTGTAAGTGCATGTGGAGATCAGTGGTCGACATCGGCTGTTTTCCTCTATCTCTTTCCATCTAATTTTTTTGAACTAAGTCTTATACTGATCTGGAGATCATCAGTGCTCCAAGACTAGCAGTCAGTAAGCTCCAAGGATCCTCCTGTGTCTGTCTCCCCAGCCCTAGGAAAACAGGCGCAAGCCAGCACGCCTGGCTTTTATTTAAGTAAGTGCTAGGGGGGCTGGAGAGGTGGCTCAGGGGTTAAACCTCTGCCTTGCAGGCGGAAGGTCCTGAGTTCAGATCCTAGACCCCACGTATAGACGCCAGGTGGAAGTGGGGGCGGCCTGCGTTTCTGGTCCTGGTAGGGCGAAGCCTGTGAATCCCGGGGCAGAGTAAACAAGGAGGAGGTGGAGGTGTCCATGGTGGTTCCCGAATTCATCCGTGGTTCTACACACACACACACATACATACACACATGCGTACACATGCATACACATACAATTGAATAAATAATTTTAAAAAAAATTAAGTGAGTGCTAGGATCTGAACTTAGGTTTAACTGACACCTTCCTTGGTCCCTATGTATAGCTTCCATATATCTTCTAAATCAGAGAGTGAGACTTACCCACAGGTTAGCTTAGCTAGTGGTCAGGGAGATAGGTGTATGTACCTTTATCTTCCATAGCTGGGAAGGTACAACAGCAAACAATAAGTTGGCCTTTTGCTAAAGTAAGAGAGAAGAAACAGAAGCAAAGGTGTCATCTGTGATAGAACTGTTCGCTTCACACAAATGCCTTGGAATACCTGCTTGTTCTTCTGGTACAAAGTAGCTTTACTCTAAAGTACATATAGAGGAGGGGAAACAGATATAACATATTCTGATTCTTGCTCTAATGTAGATGGCTCCTCTTCAATCTCGTCTCTCACCTTCCCTTTCGATTTATGCAATGCAGAAACAGGCAGAAGGAAGACAAAGTTTTGTCTCTTGAAACTTGATTTCTGGGCTGTATTTTAAAGAGTATGTGATATTCTTTTTATTTGAGACAGGTTCTTGCTTATGTGATTTAACCTGGCCTTAAACTCACTTGGTAGCCTAGGCTGACCTTAAACTCTTGACCTTCCCACTTGTCTCCTGAGTGCTAGGATCAGATACAGGTGCCCCACGCCCGACTGACCTTCTATTTATCTCTGGTTTATTGGACTATTTTACCAGGCCTGACTAATCTTACTGATGCAGAAAACAAATGAAGAGCCACATACTTGAGGATATTACTCTCTTGATCCTCTGCTTTAACTTCAGAGGCTCAGGAACAAAATCAAGCAGGTTATTCGGTCTCTATTGTTCAATATTTTAGGGAAAGGGGAAGGCAAGTTAGAAGGGAAGAAACTGGGCATTTGGTCCCCAAATCATCAAATTATTGGTCTCCCAAATCACGAAGAAAACAAAAAGCAACAAAAGTTGGATGTGGTGATACAATTGTAATCTCAGTACTCAGGAAGCTGAGATAGGTGGTTAGCTGAACTAAATTCCAGATCAGTCTGGATTACAGTGGGCTCCTGCCTCAAAAGATAAAATAAGATAATATAAAAATTAAAAAAATAAAATAAAACAAAAAAAAGAACAGATCATTGGTTTCTGGTCTTTACCCAGACCCTAGATCTTGGGGTAAACCCAAGAATATTTCTAATTCTCTAAGTCATAAAGCACTAGGATTGTCAATTTAAAAAGTTATTAAGGTAGACTTGGTAGTACACACCTATAATCCCAGAACGCTGGAGCCTGAGACAAAGGGATTATGAATTTAAGGCCAACCTGGGATATATTGTGAGATTCTACCTCAAAAATGAAAACAAGGGGGACTGGAGAGATGGCTCTGGGGTTAAGACTCTGTCTCACAAGCAGAAGGTCCTGAATTCGGATCCCAAGTCCCACCTAAAAAACGCCAGGCAGCCTGCACTTCTGGTCCTGGTGGACAAAGCCTGGGCAAGCCCAGAGCAAAGCAAAAAGGAGACAGAAACAATCCAGGATGATTCCAAGTGTCACCCTTGATCCTCTACAGGGACACATGTGCCCTCTCTCTCTCTCTCCCTCTCTTCTTCTGTCTCTCTTTCTCTCTCTCTCTCACACACATATACCCAACACACACACACACACACACACACACACACACACACACACAATGAATGAATGAATAAAGTTTCAAAAAGTGAAAAAAAAGGGTTGGAGAGGTGGAGAAGGGGTTAAGTCTTTGCCTCACAAGCAAACAGATCTGAATTCACATTCCAGATCCCTTGCGAAAAACGCCAGAATAGATGTAGCACCAGCCTGCGTTTTCTACCCTGGAAGGCAGAGCCTGGGAAACCCCAGAGCCAAGCAATAAGGAGGTGAAGCAATCCAGGATGATTCCCAAAGTCACCCTTTGGCCTTCAAGGCACACAAAGCGTCCTCTCTACACATACCCATACACATGTACACACCCACACCTATACATGCAAAAAAAAAATGAAAACAAACATAATACAAAAAGGATCATTCGAGCCATAGGCATGTAAAGCACAACTTGTAGACAAAGAACACTTGCATGGGCTGCGCATGTAGGTTCATTGGTAAAATGCTTGCCTAGGTGGTCCTGGGGGTACAAGTCCCAGAGTTGTAAGGACAACAAAGAAGCATTTTGCACTGGTATTTTTAAAATATTTTGTAGATTCTGCCTTAGTGACAAAATATAAGTCTGTGAGTTTGCAGTTCTTATCGCCTGGCAAGTACTACAGTATCATTTTTAACTTTAAAAGGTAATTCTCGGATTACTAAAACTGGAAGACTTCACCCGAGGGATCTGTTTTTGGCAGAAGGGAGAACAAAGATGGAGGCTAGAGGTCGCCTTGCTACTAAGAGAGCCAGAAACAAGGGAGTCGGCAGAGTCCAAAGCCAAGATACAAATTTAGCCCATCGAAACATGTGGACACTTTTTTCATTTTTTTTCAGGCACGCTAAGCCTTCCTCACCTGGTCTGTCATTAAGTCAGAAGGCAGGTATTTATAAACTCATATGTATGCAAAGTGTCATAAATTCCCCAGGTTAAGTTCAAAAAATATTTTTTTGCATAGAATTTGAGTCAAATGTGCAACCTACATGAAGCCTTCAGTTACATGTAAGGAGCAGAGAAGTCCTTTTGCAAAAACACCCATCAATATTTTCCTTTAGATGATTCTCATTCTAGGAAATCTTTAGTTCAGTATCAAACTGAACATTGCTACCTGTTATCTTTTTAAAGCTGCTATGACTATCTAAACACTCCATTTGCTTCCATGGTTTTACTACGGCAATGAGATATAAAAGAACAAGCAAATTTCATCTTTAACTAAGGACAAAGGATTTTTGAAAACCAAATGTTTCATTTGGGAGACAAGAAAAGCCACAGAGTAGTTATGACTTGCTGAGCAACTACACTAAACACGAGTGAATTATTAAGCAAACACCCCCAAACTTTCTGTTTAAAATAAACCTGCATAGTCAGTCACTTACTTCTAGACAAAATGATATTATTTGTAATTGCTTTTATGTTTGGAGAAAATACACTCTGAGCATAATTGCAGACCTTTTGAAAGAAGAACTTTTAGCACCAAAATAGCTAAAGCCATTTTTTCAATTTTTGTAAGGTGAGGAAAGGTTTATTATAAAGATCCCATGAACACACTTTAAAAGTCTGTGGGGTTTTTCTTTCTTTCCTTACATTCTTTTTGAGGAAAACTACTCAAGAATATTCCAGTAATTTCTTCCCCACTTGGAGTTAAAATGAGCTTGTATCTGTCATGGTGAAAAAGACAGCACTTTGAACCTTTGAAATCAGTGTCAATGGTCAGAGGCATGATTCCAGACCCTGGGCTGCCACAGATTCCCATTAGCAAATCCTACACCCAAATTTCTTCTTTTTCAAGAGTTCTCTCTGCAGTGAGGAGGATAATTGGTTTCATGTCATCTCATTTTGTCTCTGGATTATTAATACTGACATCTTGGGCAGAGGGGCTGCACTGGAGACCTACTTTCCTTGTTGAACACAGTGACAGAAAGCTGATTAGTAACAACTTCCTTTCAGTGGACTACAGTCAAAGTGATTTGAAAAGAGGAGTTTTGTGGTCCTCTCTTATTATCACCTGCTTTCTTTTTTGAAAAAAAGGTCTTCCTATGCAGCCTAGATGACCTTGAATTCAAGTTACTTTTGACCGAGATTAACAGGTACATGCCATTATACCTACTTAATAATGTTTACTTTCTATTATTCTGTTTACATTTTTTGGTGCACATTCTATTTTTGTTCAAGTTTCTTTCTCATTCATTTGGATACCTATGGGCTCATCATCAAGGGTTTCGACCCATTACTATTGTGTGAACTTTGCTCAGTATTTGTCTTGCATATCTGAGATCCTGCATCATAAGAAAAAAAGCAAACAGAAAAAAGAAGGGAGGGAGGGAAAGGGGAAAAGGAAAGAAAAAAGAATATAGAAGGCAGACAAAAAGGAAGAAAGGAAGACAAGAAGGAAGAAAGGAAGGCAAGAAGGAAAAAAGGAAGGAAGGAAGGCTGCCTATCATTTTAAAATCCATAGATATTCTCAAGTTTACCTATCCTTTAACCACTAGCAAGCACAACTACTAGCAGGGCACAACCTACTTCGCCTCCCAGTTTCTTCCTTTTGTTGAGAATCCAGCCTCTCACCCACTCTGCTACATTACCCTGCTGTTTCTTTACCTCTCACCCAATCTGTGAGCAAGGCAAAGAGGCCACTGTTCTGCTCCTGGAATGGGCTTGCTGAAGGCTTTTCTGTGGACATCCTCGTAGCTAGACCCCCAGATTTCTAACTCTAGGCCCCTGGTACTCTCTGCTCCAGGTGGCAGTCGTCCTTGTTAAAGGATCAAACTTCACCGACCAACTCAACAATGGGGACGTTTTTCTTGTCCTTTGGCAAGACTTCTGGAACACATGGGTATATGGTTACACTGATTTGCAAGGATGGGGAAGCATTATATTTTACTACTTACATGAATACTTAAAGATGGACTGGGAATGTAAGCTCAATGAGAGGGTGTCTGCGAGGAATGAATGAGAACCCCTGGGGGCCAAGGAGGGGTGGGGGAAGAGACCTAAGGCTAGTTTTCTTTCTCCAAATTTACCCAAGACCTTATTTCTTTTACAAAAAATAACTTTGAAGCTCTCTAACGCCTTCCCCACAATTTCTCCTACTTTTAATCATTCAACAAATAAATAAAGCCACAGGAAGGTATGTAATGAAACTTCAGGGACCAGCATGATTGCTCCTTAGGTTAAGATGCCTGCTCAAAACCCAGCCATCTGAGTCGGATGCCCTGGAAGCCTTCCTTTAGATTAGTCAAACTTTTAGCTGTTTCCCATTTTAGTGCTTGGAGCATTCTCACCTGTGGGACGGTGTCACTGAATTACCAAGCTCAGGTACTATCCGTTTTGCGACTCACTGCAGTTTCAGATGGATTTCTGCCACAACTTTTTCGGTCTGTTGCATAAACTTTAAATAGGTCTCGGCACTCCCGATCTAGAAAGAACTACCCCTTTGCCCTGGAACACAGTGACTGTCTTTTGGCCTGTTTTGAGGGTCCCCGTGTCCGGGCTAACAGGGATGATGCTTAAAACTCAACCCACTGGAACAGGATGTTGTTCTGTGAGTGGCAACAAGCTGGCACCGCAGCATGAGATCACCCTCGGCTCCGCCAGCCACCCAGGGCAGAGCTGCAGCCCGTGGTCTCCAGGGGCAAAGGCACGCTCCCAGGTGTTCCACCTGCAGTCTAGGAACCTTCTGGAAATGCTGCGCAACACTGCGGGCAACTTTCCCCTCTCCCACGCAGGACGCGGCTCCCAGCGCACGCTGGCCGGCCTCCGGGTCTCAAGGGGTTGGCGGCCTCGGTCGGTCGGAGGAGGTGCAAATACAATTTCCTGGGAGGCCAGGGCACGGATAATCGGGAGGAGACGGCTTAGGAGGGGGCTTTTCAGGAGCGTGTTCTCAGCCCCGACCGACCGCGGGCTTCGCGCTTCCGAAACCCGGGGGAGGAGAGATGCCCCGCAGCCACCGCCCTGTGGGCGGATGCGGGAGTCCTCGGCCCTCGGGTGCGCGCAGCGTGTTCGCTGACTGGCTGGCGGGCGGAAGACCCACCAACGGCGCCGCAAAGGCCGCCGCCGCCTCTACACACCGGAACCCGAGCGCGCCTTCCGAGGAGACACAACGCAGACAGGGGGGCGGGGCTCCCGGCCGCACCCCCCTTTGTCCCGCCTCCTTTGTTCCTTCCTGAGTCTCCATTGGTTGACTGCCGCGGCCCTTTGTTGAGAAGCGATTGACCCAAGTCGCTGCCGCTCACGCGGCGGCCCGCTCGCAATTGGCCGAGGCGCCGCCGGGGGTTTGAATCGTCTCCCCGGTCGGGGAGGGTTCTGCCAAAGTGCCACGTTGGGGCCGGGCTGCGGTGTGTGCGGAGCCGGCTCGGGGCGCCACCCGGGGCGTGCGCGCCCGGGCGCCGGCCGTTGAGCGGAGGGGAGCTCGGACGGGTCGCCCGCCGGTGGACGGCTGCGGGGGGCAGGCCGGGCGGCGCGGCGGAGCAGGGGCGGCAACGTGTCCCGCCCTCGGGAGGCTCTGGCCGAGGGCGGCGGGGCCGAGGGACAGCCCGGGGCAGCGGCCGAGGCGGGACGGCGGCGGCGGGGGCCGCTGCCCCCGGAGGACCCCGGCGCGATGCTGGCGGACAGCCTGGTGGAAGAGTTCGAGATGAAAGAGGACGAGCCGTGGTACGATCACCGGGACCTGCAGCAAGGTGAGGGCGCGGTCGGCCCCGGGGGCTGTGCACGGGGTGGGCGGCAGGTGCGGGGCCGCTGGAAAGTTGCGGTCCGCCCGCCGTCGGGGAAGCGGGGACCTGGGCGTCCCCGCGCGCACCTGGCGGCGGACCCGCCCATCCCACGGCGCCCGCGGCCCTGCGGATGCGTAGCGCCGAGGAAGCATCGCCGAGGCGCCGGACGCCGCTGCAAGAAAGCGCTTCCCGTGGATGAGGCCAAGTCATCACGTCCTGCGCCTGCCTTCCGTGGCTGACTGGGGTGAACCGTGGTAGCCCCCGATCGCCGGCCGCTGACCCCGCCGCCGGTCCCTCGGCGCGGCCTCCTGCGCCCTTGACTGCCCGCAGGCACAGGGAGCCGCTGCAGGTGGTGGAAAAAGGAGGCTCACCTTGGGCGCACCTGTTCTGCTGGTACCCGCACCGTCTGAGCAACTTGTGTTAATCCCACTTCCCATATCTGAGAAAGCAGAAGGGTTAAGTGGCTTCCCAAAAAGCCAAATGATGGGAGTCAGTGTTTGGCCCTATTTCTCAGAATGAGGGGTCCGGGTACTGTACAAACTCTATGCTTTACCATCCCAATTTACAGCTCAATTGAATGTTACACTGCTTTGTAAATCAACGATGGGCCATATACTACAAATCATTCTGTCAGTTTATGCTTAGGGTGTGTCGAGAGAACAATTGGACAGAACAATTGGAGGGCACTTGGTCTGAAGCAAGTGTTATCCTCCCTCCCCTCTTTTTGTTTAACCTCCCCCCCCCCTTTTGTTTTAACCTATTGATCATAGGTGTTCGGGTGCCTTGATGGGCCCTAAACACAGTTGCCCATTCAATCCTCCCAGTAACCCCAAATGCCCATTAATCTACTGCCGACAGAACTAGGATTCCACTTCAGAGCAAATATTCTTAAGCACACTGTACTGAACAATCCTGAAGCCTTCTTTCAATCATGGTTTCTATTCTGGATAAATCAATTATTTCAGCTCCAAACTTGCAGCAAAAAGCAGCATCTCATTTGGTTGCACATTAAGTGGTTGGGATGTTTGTTTATGTTACTCTTGAACATGGGAGAAAGAAGAATGTGGACTTGAGTGCCTCAGAGAAGGAAAAAGAGAAAACAAGTATCTCTTGGGAGATGGTGTTGTTGTTTATTTTTTAGATTTTTTTTTAAATCTAAAAAAATGTGTGTGTGTGTGTGTGTGTGTGTGTGTGTGTGTGGTGTTGCATACAGGTTGCCAGGCTATCCTGCATGTGGAAATCAGAGAGTCATTTCTCTCCTTCCACTGTGTGCATTCCAGGGATCAAACTCAGGGGATCAGTCATGCTAAGCCAGGGCTGAGCCATCTCCCCAGCCTCTCTGAGGTGCTGTTTTCATAATGCACAGTAATTTAAACCTAAATAGGTCACCAGTGCTTATATGGCGAAGCTTCTTAGCAGTTACACTGCCTGTTTGCCATCATATTTCTCCGTGCCCAAAAGATAAATTTGTCGTATACTTTAACCTATTTTAGGTTTGCCCCATAAGGATTGATGGCCTACATTGATACTTTCTCCAGGACTAATGCAATTGCAACATTTCTCTCTATGAAAGCAGTTTGTGTAATGAAAGCAAGATATTTTTCTTTCCCATACTTATGGAGTATCCAAAATCCTTGTGGGCATAAGAAAGCAAACTCTCTCTCTCTCTATTTTTCACATCTAGCAGTGTGTGTATAGTGCATCATAATAGAAACTCGATTTTAATATTTGGACTGAAACACTCAACCCTGGATGATGGCTTCATGGCTTTCCTCCATGCTGCGCTCCCAACCCCCACCCGTGGGAGGTTATCAGGAACAACCAGTTGTAATATCTCAGTCTACTGAGAAGTAAACACAGCCCATTGCGGTTATGCATGCAAGTATCCTTAGCCTCTGATCCAAATGAAGTCAGCTCTTCACATTGAACAAACCTTAACCTCTGGACCTATTTGCTGCCAATTTTCACTTGGAATTTGTTCTGTACTTCTCAGAAATACACCATCCATTATCACAGTGGACTTTGTCATAACTCCTATATCATAACCAACGTCACAGCTGGGTCCAAGTGGAGGATGAAATAAACATGCCCTTTAAAGAATGAAGGACTGCAGTGTGGATAAAAGGCATCTTTCCCCCATTTTGCTAAAGTGTATGTCGAGGAAATCTTTTGTGGGAGGGGAGAGGAGAGGTTTTGAGGGGATGCTGGGGATTGAACCCAGGGCTTCAATGCATGTTAGGCAAGCAATATACTATTGAGCCAGCCCCAAACTAAACTACCAACAGATTGGGAAACTGTTCAATTTGTTCATTTCTCAAGAACTTTATTTTTCTACACTTGATATTCGTCTAGGCAGTGGGGACACCATCCCTGGCAGCTGCACCTTAGGGCAACAGGACTGTCACTTAATGGGGTGCTCCTCGGGGATCTTTTCACTGTAGAGGTCTAGAGATGCTGGCACAATAGACATTCACTGTTGGGAGCAACTCTGTGTGTATAGATGAAGCAGCTCCAGTGGGATTTTTCCTTATTCTGTATCATCTTCATTATAACTTGTTGAGGGAAGTTCGTTTGGAGAGAACAGCCTAAAATATTTCTTTCAGACATTTTTCTTCTTTAAAAAAAATCTGTGAGAATTCTTTAGGATAGGACCTTTCTCTGTAGCCCAAGTCGGTCTTGAACTCATGGCAGTCCTCCAGCTTCAGCCTCTTAAGTGTTGGAATTATAGGCACATTCCACCATGCCTAGCTTCCTCTTTTTTTTTTTCAAACAGGGTCTTGCTATGTAGCACAGTCAGACATCAGCCTCCTGAGTGATGGGATTGCTGTACCCTACAGCTTCTTAAAACACTTTTTAGAAAGTTTTGTTTTCAAAGTTTGAGGACTAAATTTTTTCCCACTTGCAATACATGTCCGTTTCTAAGTAGAGACATTCTGTGAAAGAGTTTGTTCGGGGACTTCTGTTAAGATGGCTAAAATATTCTATCCTCAGTGGACTTGGTCACCTCTCCATACTTCGTTAAAAGCTCGCGCAGGCAGAAGCGCTTTGATGAACAGCCTGTTGTGTCACAGGGCTGAGCTGTCACACTAAGAACACTGACATCTCTTTGACAAGGCCTTGTTCTAAGACAAGAGCCTTCTATGCAGTAATGATGGCGCTTGCTTTGAAATGTGCTCCTGAGAACAGGTGGCAGGATTTTAGACTCTGGCTTTTCTTTCAGGTCAGCTGCTATTAGAGTTGAGTATATATACTTAAAAAAATTTTTTAAAGTTATTTCTGATTGCAAACAACAACAAAGTAGTCCCCAATAAAAATACTTAAGTTGCAATCTTGCTGCAGCCAAGCAGGCTTAAGAATGAGTGTTCGGGTCTCAAGACGGGGGACGGCCCAGCGAAATCTTGGTTTAAAGGCATCTTACAATGTTTTTTCAAGATGAATCTATCCTCTGAGCTTTGAAGCCATGTTCATCGTCTTGGTTCCTAATGTGCACTTAATTGCTGAGTTACTGTTTAAAGGGTCAGTAAAACTGACACCATCATTTTTCTTGGTGTTTACGTTCAGGAGGTTTTTTTGGGCTCTCAACTGTGGTAACGTTGGCAACCGGAGTTAAATAGGAGCGTCACCCAGTGACGCATTTGACTCTGTAATAGGAAAAGCTTAGCGTTATTGAATTACTGCTGCAGACTGCTGCTAACCTGTAAATGTTGCCCTTGTTTTTTCTTCTTTGTTCTGTTTCTGCATTTTCAAGGAACTGAAAATGGGAATATAATGGATTTCAAGGTTTCAAATCGTGGAAGAAAGATTCTTTTAAAAAAAGAAATCTCTTCCCTCAGCTACTATTGCTAATTTTTAGCCCATAGCTGGGTGAAGAAGTCATGCTGAAAGCCAGCTGTTTGCACTATCAAAGCAGAATATCAGGGCTGAAGATAGAAAGCTCAATGGTAAAGTGATTGCTTAGCACACGTGAGCTCTTGGGTTTGATTCCCAGCATCAGGAGAAGAAAATTACCTGCCAAATTGATTAATGACTATCAAGCATCAGGCCGTGATGTGCAGCCATTCTCAGACTTGCAGGAAATCTGATGATATTTTTAGCGTCTACCTAAGCCAGGCTGGTTCAATAGGATTCAGAAATGAGAAGGTAGAGAAAATCCTTATTGTAAATAAAGATAAACAGGTGTGCAAGGCTTTGAAGCTATATGGTTTCCTTTTCTTTTAGGCCTTAATCAAAAAATAAAAATAAAGGACATCCAATATTCTCCTGGTCCCTCTTCCAATTAACTTAGAAACCCTTCTTGGGCTCACTGCCAACTTTCTGCTCCGTTTGGTTATAGAAGCCAGATACTGCACAACAGGAAACGGAGTTGTTTTTTTTTTTTTTTTTTTGAAGACTGAAACCCAGTCCGTTGTCTTTCCACTAACAGATGAAGTAATATCCTATTATACAGTGTGACTTCACAAGCGCTCTCTTGTAGTTGAGCCTTGACTTGCTGGAACGCTGGGTATCCTATGAAATATTCAGCAGACTGAGCCTTCGGGTTACCAAGCCAGGTGGGGCTCTTTGACTAGGAATAAGGATGGCGATAAGGAAGAGTCTCAAGTTCTTGTTTGCTGTTGGCTGTAGCAAAGCAAGAGAGTCTCTACTTGGCCTCTGTTGTGGGCGTAATGAGTGGAGAGGCTGCTGTCCGCTAAGTCTCGATTCCCAAAGTATTTTTATTGGTATGTTTTTTGTGTTGTTTTGGGTTTTAGTTTGCAACTGGCAAGAATTTTTTATTGCAAATATGTGTATCCAATGTACATGTGTTATATATGGACAATTTCATGTAAGCATATATGAATGTGTACATTGCATGTACCCCCCCCCAAACCCTGTTCCCTTTCCTAATTCACCCTTCCTGAAGGCCTCTTGGTTCCCCTAGACAGTTTGTTCGTGCCTCATATGTATACATGATTTTATGCACCTACAGCCACTCCGTTTTAATTGCCAGTTAAGAATACCTTTGGTGAGTCTCTAAACCTTTGCACTGAGGAATTCCATCTGTCAAAACAGGCCAGAAGGAAAGACTTAGGTAATATTTAGGTAATGCTGTATCTCTGATGTTGTGTGGTTTTCTGGGTGGGCCTGTGCATACATATCACATTCCCCGCGAGTACAAAATGATGATTTCATAGTTAGCCTTGCATAGTTCCTGTCTTGATGTCATTGTCTTTGTTTGGAGACAAGGGCCTGGCTGTGTAGCCCTGGCTGGCCTAGAACTTGCTATGTGGACCAGACAGACTTTGAAGTTAAGGTGATCCTCCTGCCTCTGCCTCAGAAGTGCTGGGATCTCAAGTGTGCATTACCACGCCCCACTTGTAATTCTGTTTCATTCAGTGAAAAGAAGCTATCAAAGAGATGCGCTTTACTGACAGAGCTGGTCATCAATACCTACATGGTTGAACGCTTATTTTCTCACTGCTGCCCACAGAAACAAGTGGAAAAGATTAAGTACTGTCATAGTTAAGCACAGCTGTCACCTTGATTGTTGAGGGTTTGAGCTCTGGGCACATTTGTAGAGAATTAGTGGTTGAGTTAAGCCCAGAGCAAACCTGCAAGAGATTGTCTAGCTGCTGGGGGAGGCCCAGCCCATGGTGGGTGGGACTAGGCCCTGGAATAAAATGCGGAGAGAGTTGGCATTCTTCTGTATACTTGGCCAGACAGGCTGGTCTGACAAGTAAGGATTGTCCCTCTCTCAGCTGTTGTGTAGAGATGGTGTGGCCAGTTCCCTCAGCCCTGGTGTTGGTGCGTGCTTTCCTGTCAAGCTGGACTGAGAACTGTAACCAGACTGTCGTAAGGAAATATACCCTTGTTCCCTTAAGCCATTTGATAGCCATTTATCAGCAACCATGCAGGCTGACTGCAACAAGTGCTTTGACTAGGGAAGTTTGTATTCTGCATGTTAAAGTAGTGTATGGACATGGCTTTGAGGATCTCACTCACTGCTGACAGTGCTTGTGTAGCCGATGCAAGACCCTGGCTTTGATCACCAGCACAGGAGTGAGAGGAGAGAAGAAAAAGGGCAAACCACAGTAAGCACTTTGATAGTCAGGCCCAGTGTTTATGTCTCTCTCCTCTAGCACAGGTAGCAAAGTGTTGAGTTCAAGACCAGCCTGAGTGACCAGGTGAGAACCTGTCTGAAAAAAGGGAGGTACCTTCAGGGCACTTGACTGACATTGACATGCCCTAGGGTGGATTCTACCATTGGAAAAGAGAGAGACGCCTGCAGATGCACATGGTAGACATGGTAAGTGTGAGCTAGAGTCTGAATTGAGTAGCAGCTGCCTCTCCCGCCCTTCACCATGTCAGGGAGCCGATGTCTTTTGCTTCAGGTTGTCTCATCTGAAAAACTGGCTTTATAGCATGTTAAAAAGTCACAAAGATTAATGTTTCCTGAATGCTTAAGTTGCTTGCATAGGTTCTACTTATTCAGTGCATGGTGGTAATTGGTTGGCTCTCGTCCTCATGCAGACCATGTTTGATATTGTTAATGTCAAATGTAATAAAAGTAATTTTCTTAAAAATCTGGTTCTGTGTTAAATGGAAGTATGAATCAAAATCCATATTGCTGGCCTGGGGAGATGGCTCAGTGATTAAAGCACTTGCTGCCTAAGCAAAGGGACCAGAGTTCAGATCCCACATAGGCTGTTGAGTAGCTGTATTATCTTTCTCCAGATAATAGAAATACTAAAAACATGAGAGAGACCCCTGGGGTCCTTGTTTTGCTGTTGATGTGGTTCTTCTAAAATTTCAGTTGCCTCGAGAGTCCAGGTTCATGACGACGAACTGCTTTGACAGGTGTATTCACAGCAACTGGGTTAATAGGAACTTTAGTGGCTATTGAAAGATCTACTTGAACTTTGGCTCAAGTGTCAATTCAAAAAAGTGGACTGTCAGAACTTGAATGTCTGTTCTATTAGTAAATGCTGATAGTTTGAGAAATTCTAATGCTAAGTGATCACTCCTGAATCTCCATAAAGTCGATGGTTGTTTTCACATCTTCACAGATAAGGGTGTGTGAGCATACTTTAACCTAGGAGAAGGCCCCAGGCAGTTGAATTTTAAGTAGTACTCGGTTCTTTCTAGGCCATTCTGCATTCCACTGGGATGTGACTCCTGTGCTGGGACTTGCCGCTCTTCTTTTAAGGACAGGGTTATGTAAAAGGTTGACGTGAGTTAACTTGCAGTTGTGCCATGTGCTTGTTGTGCTAGATCTGCAGCTGGCTGCTGAGCTTGGAAAGACGCTACTGGATCGGAACACTGAGCTGGAGGAGTCTCTTCAGCAGATGTACACAACCAATCAAGAGCAATTGCAAGAGATCGAGGTAAGCTCTCAGATGCATTGCTATTCGAACCAGTCATATGCTGTAAAATCACACTAGAATTAGTATGGAATTTCATTTCTGAGCGGATTTTTGTTTTTGAGAATAAAAGCTATTAGAGGTGATGTGTGCTTCCATTAAGTTTTCCCACTATATAAATCTACTCTGATTAGAGAGGTTCCTTTCTGCACTCTTGATGATGTGTCCAACAAGTAAATGGTCCAGGATCTGCCAATATGTAGAACAAAATAAAGCTGGGTATTATCCTCAGTTTTTCAGGGTTTTTTTCTTTTAAAAATAAATTCTGCAGTATTTAAGGTATATAAAATAGAAGTCTAAAGGAATGGGCACCACATGCCTTCACATACCCCACTCCATTGCAGTTCCTCGTGCGCCAACACTGACAGCGGCTCTCATTCCTACTAGCAAGCACCACTCCATATTTGGGGTAGACGAAAAAACTAAGTTTGTTGTAGTCAGCCTGCATGGTTGCTGATAAATGACATCAAATGGCTTAAAGGAACATGGGATTTATTTTCTTACTGATAGTCCAGTAACAGTTTGTAATCCAGCTTGATGGGGGAGCATTCGCCGAGAGAACTGGCTACACCATCACCACATAACAGCTGAGAGATGGACAATCCTTACTTGCCAGACCAGCATGTCTGGCCAAGTGAACAGAAGGATGCCAACTTTCTCAACCAGCTCTCTGTGCTATGTTCCAGAGCTTAATCCTACCCACCATGGGCTGGGTCTTCCCCAGCAGCTAGACAATCTCCTGCAGATTTGTTCTGGGCTTAACTCAACCACTAATTCTCTACAAATGTGTCCAGAGCTCAAACTCTCAACAGTCAAGTTGACACCTGTGCTTAACTATACAAAGTTATAGCCAATTTCCCAATGCATTTAAATTCCTTATGTTATTCAAAGAATTAATTATAAAACCCCTGTTATAGGAAACCCATGAATAGTTCATGGCTGTAACTATTTATCTGCTTATCTGTTTGTTTACTTACTTATTTTCGAGACAGGAGGTCTTGTCGGGAGCGTGGTTGGCCTTCATCTTGAGTCTTCTGCCTCAATCTCCCAACCACTGGGATTACACAGTGATGTGTTCTTGATTCATTTGTATTTTTTATAGATTTTTTCTCGCTGAAGTTTATCACACTAAAGTGCAAGATACTATGTGGTACACTGGCTCATATGTCTGAGCGTCCAAGAATTCACCGCTTTCGACTTCATCCAGAGCTGGTTTTCAACTAAGAACAATCCCTATTAGAGTCCCTTGCTGCCCTTCAGTGGCCGCTCTTCATTCTCGTGTGCAGATGTGAGCGTTGTGCAACAACAGGGAGATGAGATGCAGTGCAGCCAGGGCGCCTCAGGCTGGCTTCACTCCTGCTCAGCCACACCTGTTCCTGGGCAGGTGTAAAAGTCAGGGCGTGGACTCGAGGTCACTCTCGTGATCTGAGAGAGAGAGCTCTCGTAAAAGTATGAAGACACAGTTTAGTAATGACCCTGGCGGCGTGCACCTGTCATTGCTGCTCTCAGGAGCCCCCAGACCTCATAAGGGTTCTTTTCTTCAGCTAAACCTCAGAACTATTTTTCTCTTTGTTTAAAACATTTTTGTTTGTATTGTTGTTGGTTGAAGTGTGTGGTTTGAATACAGGTGTGCACATGCCACAGCTGGAGGTTGGAGGACAATTTTGTGGGGTTGGTTGTCTCCATGAGTTCCGAGGTATGAGGCTTAGGCTGTCATGCATGGCGAGTGCAAACCCTCACCTGCCCAGTGCTTAAAGCTTCTCTTTGAACTGTGCGTACAGAAAGCAGCACGAGAACAGCTCATGTCTTAATTGTCTTGTCTGTAAACTTGTATAAAGTGGACATGCCCATGCAGCCAGCACTCAGATAGGAGTGGGAGCAACATCAGCCCATCCGTCACTAGCTCATAGCCACCCCAGAAAATATTCCAGCTCAAAAGTACCCTAGACTCACCTGGTTTTCAACTTTACACGGTGGGATTCCTTGTACGAGGTGTGAGATTTTCTTCCCTTGAATTTCACATGGGGGTGCCCCGCTGAGCGCCCCAGCCGCCGACTCTTCACAACATCCTTTGGCAACTTCCCTCAGTGCATAAGGAATCTAAACATCATGTTTTTCAATTTAGAAAACTAATATAGTTGAGAACCAAGAAGTCAGTTCATATTCCATCACTGGAGAAATTTAAAATGAATTTTAAGAACTGGTCCCAGAACAAACTGGTCAGTAGGTGAATTGTGGGGTTGGAACTGGTGAAAATAATAGTTTAACACCCCTGAAAGTGTGATTTGTTACGAAGATGGACAAAAGCTGCTTTGTAATGCGGCCTCATTCTTCCAGAAGCTGTAGGTGGGTCTCCAACAATCTTCAGAAGCTGATTAGTGTTTCTATAGGCCTGGTCTTACTGTTTATAAAGGAGATTGAGCAAGCCCTTGAGGGCGATGGTCTCCTTGCTTCATTGCGGCTGGCAGCAACTGAGCGTGACTCCGTGCTGGTGAACATCTTAGTCCTGGGTGGAAGTGGAAGGGTGGAGGAGAGAAGTGGAGATCTGACACCATCTCTCCTACAATCAAGGAAGCAGCTCATGGCCTAATGTTCCTGTTACTTTCTCCTGCTTGTCAAAGAAGTTCACCTTCAAGGTGTCCCATTCCTTCTTGGTGTGGGGACAGATCCACCAGGCATTTGTTTGTGCATCTGACCTATCTCCTCATTCCTCTACTGTATGCTTATTCTTAAGAATACTGTGTACTTGCCTATTTTATTCTACTTTCTCCCATTTCCCATCATAACATGGAGAGCTCTTACTGTGTTTATTCATAGTCTTTCACACATAGGTAATTGATAGTTTTGAAAAGTATCTTAGGAGAGAATGAACTGTTAAAAACTTTGAATAGGGGCTGGAGAGGTGGCTCAGGGGTTAAGCCTCTGCCTTGCAGGCGGAGGGTCCTGAGTTCGGATCCTAGACCCCACGTATAGACGCCAGGTGGAAGCGGGGTTGGCCTGTGTTTCTGGTCCCGGTAGGGCAGAGCCTGAGAATCCCGGGGCAGAGTAAACAAGGAGGAGGTGGAGGCGTCCACGGTGGTTCCCGAATTCGTCTGTGGTTCTACACACACACACACACACACACAATTGAATAAATTCAAAAAAAATCTTTAAAAAAAAAACTTTGAATAATTCCTAAACCGTGGCATCCACTCCTGCAGTTTTGTTTCTTACATTTATTTAGTGTGTGTATGTGTGTATGCATGTATGATGGAGGAACATGTGTGCATGTACAGGTCAAAGAACAACTTGAGGAAGGTCTGTCCTTCCACTTTGTGAGTTCAGGGGATCAGGTCATCAGGCTTGGGGGCAAGCAGCTGTACCTGAAGCGCCATCCGTCCAGCCCACTGCTGGACATTCTTCAAGGGCGTGGAAAAAGCACTGGCCTATATGTTCAGAGATTCAAGCATAAATCCTGTTTTCCTTGCAGACAACTGGAGACCACAGGCACATAAACCACCTCTCTCGTCCTGTTTGTTCCATTGGGGAACAGTGAAGACTGCTTCCTTGCACTGGGTACGGGGTGATGGGGGGAAGGGTTGCAGTCAGCCTGCAACATTGCTGATAAATGACCATCAAATGGCTGAAGGGAACAAGGGGTTTATTTTCTTACGATAGTCCAGTTATAGTTCTCAGTCCAGCTTGACGGGAGAGCATGCACCAACACCAGGGCCGAGGGAACTGGCCACACCATCACTGCATGACAGCTGAGAGATGGACAATCCTTACTTTCCAGACCAGCATGTCTGTAAATAGTAAATAGAAGGATGCCAACTTTCTCAACCAGCTCTGTTTATCCAGGGCCTAATCCC
Organism: Typhlomys cinereus; assembly: GCA_023101885.1. Taxonomy (NCBI): domain Eukaryota; kingdom Metazoa; phylum Chordata; class Mammalia; order Rodentia; family Platacanthomyidae; genus Typhlomys; species Typhlomys cinereus. Next base: position 1,047,351 of record JALPQD010000244.1, on the reverse strand, counting down.
ACCTACCATAGGCTGGGTTTTCCTCATCAGCTAGACAATCTTCTTTAGGTTTGCTCTGGGCTTAACTCAACTATCTATTCTCTACAACTGTGCCCAGAGCTCAAACCCTCAACAGTCAAGTTGACACCTGTACTTAACTATGACAGGGGGTCTGAAAGAGAGCGCACCACATGATGGGCTGAAGCTTAGATAAATTGTGGCAGCATATATTTATCAATGCTTGCAAAATATTGATAGTGAAAATAAATGATTTGCTGGAGAGGAGATCTTTAAAACAGCAAAAAAAGCAGCAGGTTTTATGTGGGCATATGTACAAGAGGGCACTTGTATGTGCCTGTGGAGACCCAAGAGTGACTCTGGGAATCGTCGTGGACTGCTCTTCCACCTTTATGACTTCGCCCTGGGGTTTTCTAGCCTGTACTTTCTGTCTAGAATTACAGGCTACCACCATATCTGCCTGTTGTTTTTTACATGGGATCTGGAGATTCAAACTCAGCCCTTTTGCTTGTGAGGCAAAAATCATTAACCCCTGAGCCATTTCCATAGCCCCCCAAAAGCAAGTTTTTAGTAGTGTATTCATAGATAGTTTTTCTCTTCATGTTCGTTTCTCCACCCCTTTATTTCCTATGGGGAAAATACTTTGCTTTAATCAGGGGAAAAAGTTTTTAAAGATAGTAGGAAATATTTGTTCACTATTGCAGAGGTTATTTGTGCTAATCCAAAAGATTTGGTCGTAACCCTTGACCGATGGCTACTCCCAGCACCACCAGGACCCCTGCTGCGTTCCTTGTGTTGGATGTGTCTAACCTGCCCTCCAGGCTGTCTGTCTTTTCCAGAGGTTTTCTTGAGGTGTAAGCATGGCCTGTTTTCCAGCCTTTGCACATATCCTGACCCTTGAACCACAGCTGAGATGACATTTCATGCAAAGCTCTAGATGGCAAGGTACCACCTGCAGCACTTAGACCTGTGATGGTCATGTGTGTGCTTATGCTTATATGTGCAGGTACATGTGTGTATTTATACACGTAGGGGTCAGAGGACATCCTCGGTGTCATTCCCAGGCACCATTCTTTTTTTTTTTTTTTTCTGAGACAAGGTCTGTTATTGGTTTGCTTGACAGCGGCCGCAGGCACCACCTCCCAGTGCTGGAATTACAAGGACGAGCCTCCAGGCCTAGCTCATTACCCAATGTTATCATCACCTGTCCCTCTGCTGCTGTGAGACATCAGTCACACCCAAGTTAAGGGAGAAGGGGAGACTGATTTGGCTTAGGGTCCCAGCGGGAAATACATTGAGGCAGGTAAGTCATGGCAGGAGGCAGAAGCTGGAGGCGGCTCGGTCACGGCTTCATCATGGAAGCAGAGAGAACGAGCGGTGAACCTGTCGCCATCCTCTCCCGTTTTGCTTCAGCTGCCTCCATTTTAATGCGACAGTCAGGTCGGTTTGAGGCAGCATACTGGACTCCGAATTGTGAAATAAGAACATCAGAGGCATGCATGTACTTTGAGGTGAATGGTAGGAAAAAGTTAGCCTATTTCCTTCTAGATTAAGGAGAAAAAAATGCTAAGAGGCCAAGCTTGAAAGCACATAGTCTGCTGTTTGTCTTCCATTAGTACTTACTCAGAGAGCCAGTGATTTTTTTCTCTTCAAGTTACTAACCAGCTTAAACTCCTTTGTACTTTATCTTTAACTGAGTCTTGAGAGTGAAGGGCTTTTCTGATTAATTTTGGTTTAATAAAATCTTTTCATGTGAAAACAAGCTCCTTACCGTACTTGGATTATCCTCGGAGCCAAGTTTTCTAAGGCTAGAGTGTCACAGGTTCTTAAATGGCTTCATTGTGTTTTATGAATCCAACAAGGAATGCTTACTGTAGGTTGTTAGAAGTCTCTTTGTACTTATTTGCCTGTTGACTTAGTTCCTGTGTGTTGGCCACAAGTCTACTTTAACATTATTTCTTTTAAAAGAGGTAACACCTCTGGACCCATTTAATTAGTGATAGAATCATGTTCCTCCTTCAGAGTTCTGAGTGATGTTGGTCCCATGTGAGTAAACAATCTGAATGGGGAGGGGGGAAACATAATTGTTAATGGGCTTTTTCCCAGGAGGCCTCTAGTGAAAGCCCATCGTAAAAGTTTCCAAATAAACCTTTCTGGACATTTGTAGTTTGAACTGTAGCACTGAGTGCAGTAAACTGTGTGGACAGAGCTCCAGAAGTTGCCGTTTAGCTAATAAATGTTTGTCCCTACTGTGTGTAAGAAGTGGGCTAGAGGGACGTGCAAGAATCCTTCCTTCTCAGAACGAGGGTGGCAGGGGCAGCAAAGGGTTCCGTTGGTTGTTGTAGAGCAGGTGTTCGAGACTGCTTCCAAAGAGCTCAGTTCCACAGGGGCCTAAAGGGTAACTGAGGCACTCAGCCCAGTTGTTGAGTTTGGTGACTCCTTACGGTACATTGAGTTACAGGGCAGATGCCTGGAGCCAGCATTTGGGAGGTTCAGGCAGAAGAATCAAAAGTTTGAGACCAGCCTGGTCTACATAGCCAGACCCCATCTTGAGGAAACATTGAACTATAAACAATATGTCACCTTGAGATACCCACAAATTCATGCTGTAGAACACAGGCATATATTAGCATCTTAAATCACAAGATCTCCTGTCAACCTAAACTCTACCATAACTTCAAATTAGTGGCATGCGAGGAGTAAGAACATTTCTGCGGCCCCTACAGTGTACTATGAGAAGTGATCTCTCTTGGTAGTGAAGTCACAATAATACCCTTGATAGTACTGTAGTCCACCACCTCCATCCATAACGAAGGAAATGTCAAGTTTCAGTTAGAAAAGTAGTAAGGTAGCTTGTCTTCCTCCAAGTTCACAGACTTCTAGATTTTGTCTGCGAGCTCTGTGCTGAGAGCTGCTGTGTTGGATGAAGCCAGCCAGGGAGCAGCCCTGGGAGAGAGATGTGTGGGAAGGCTGCAAAAGAAGGAGGAACTTCCTTGACAGTGTGCGTCTCCAAGGTTTAAGATATGCTCAAAAGTAAGGTGACTCTTTGATAATCACAGTGAATTAATGATTGTAAGAATATGTGAAATACAATGCTAAGTTAAAAAAAAATGTTGTATGAGACAGTTAAAATATATCCTAATCTAGTAAGTGACTGCAACAAAGGAGAGAGATGGTAACCACAGAACTTAGTCTAGCCAATAACTACAGTTCAGAGATAGAGTGCACTCACCTAGAATGCGTGAGATCCAGGTTCAAATCTCTCTCTCTCTCTCTCTCTCTCACACACACACACACTCACACACACACACACACACACACACACACACACGAGTCAGAGTTATCCCAGGGAATGGTAAATCTTAAAAAAAAAAATTGGAGGGGTAGGTGTGCTTCCATTATTTTCTATATCCCCAAATTTTGTATTTCTGTTTGAGTCATGAGCAACATGTACTAATTACTAATTGCTGTGGACTTTGTTAAAATTTCAGAGTCTTGGCTTTGTCCTAGTCTCACTGAGTCAGCATTTGGGGTGTGTGTGTGTGTGTGTGTGTGTAGGAGATCCAAGTTCTGTAGCTTAGTTTTCAAAGTGAATCTTTTTTTTTTAATTTTTTTAACTTTTTTTTTATTATTTATTCAATTGTGCGTGTGTGCGTATGTATGTGCGCACGCATGTGTGTGTGTGTGTAGAATCACGGACGAATTCGGGAACCACCATGGACGCCTCCACCTCCTTCTGCCCCGGGATTCACAGGCTCCGCCCTACCAGGACCAGAAGCGCAGGCCGCCCCGCTTCCGCCTGGCTTCTATACATGGGATCTGGGATCTGAACTTAAGACCTTCCGCCTGCAAGGCAGAGGTGTAACCCCTGAGCCACCTCTCCAGCCCCCAAAGTGAATCTTAACTTGTACATAGTCAGTGTAACAGCAGCAATGTCAATAAATGAGATTGACAGTAGCTACCTCTTATCTATCACACTGTCATCATGGAATGCCAGATTTCGTACTGGATACTGTATTCACCTTTCTGTAAATTCATACATTTGCATAGTATAGAGGAAGAGAAACAATGAACCTTCTTTAACTAGAGAAAACTTTCTCCTTTTGCCACGTGGGCATCCGGGTATTGAACACAGGTCGCTGGGTTTTCGAGCAGGCCTCTTACCTGCTGAGCTATCCTGCCAGCCCGCTTGTTGTCACATACATACTTCGGGAAAGTTGAAAGAGTAATTGTCTGAGATAGACTCTGGCTCCACCTTCCTCAGCCTCTTAAAGGAGAGGCGTGAATTCTTGAGAGCAGGGGTGGGACGGAAGCAAAGGCCTTCGAGTCTCTGGGGGCGCAGCTGGCAGTGGTCCGCCGTGTGGTTTGCAGCGAGGCTTCTCCAGGCAGCTCCCGCTCAGCAGCATGTGCAGCAGGGCGAACCTTCGCTCTGCCTGCTGCGCAGGAGGCGGGATGCGGAACCTTTTCAGCCGCCAGCTTCAGCGAGTCCAGGCAAGCCGAGCGCATCTGTGGCGGCGGCCAGCGAGCCTGTCAGATCTGTACGGCTTCCGAGGTCGTGTTGAGGAAGCGCAGGGAAATGAGCAGTGGCAGAGGGGACCTCAGCTCTGGCCCAAAGCCTGTGCTCCGGCTGCGCAGACTCAGCCTCCAAGAGACCTTTGTGTGTCTCAGCACCACTCCGTTCTTGGGCTGGTTCTCACTCGACCGCTTCAGGCCGTGTGTGCTGTAGAGGACCAGACTGTCCAGGCACCGCCCAGAGACAGTTTCTGATGTAAATTAATCAGTGTCGATCATGTTTGCCCTTTTTCAGGTTTTTGTGAACCAGTCCCGGAGATTACTTGGGACTGTATGCTTGATATATACATATCTTACAAAATGTCTGTAGCTATTGACATAATCTTTCCATCTTAGCTAAGCCTGTTTCCCAATCCAGTATTCCTAAAAGGTTAAACAAATTCTCACAGATGACAGGAAACTACTGTTGCTGGCCGGAGGTCAGAGCCGAGGCCTCTTACAAGGCTGAGGCGGCTTCCCAGAGGAAATGAAGTGGTCGCTTTCCAAGGGACCAAGAGGACCTTTCTGGGAGTTCAATGAGTAATAAACCCACACTTTCATAGGCTTCCTAGTAATTTATCCCATTAAATCACGTCAAATCTACATAATGTAGGTATTAATGTACCTGCATTCCCTTACCACTTCCAACCCACCAAAGTTTTATGAACCTAGGTTTTTTTTTTCATAAATTTGCAGCAGATTCATTTGGCAGCCAATCCTTGAACTAATCTAACACTGTTCATAATCCTTACACATTTCAGTGCCAGGAATGTTAATACTTGATACAGAGTCCTGCTCAGAACTCACAAGAGTGTATCATAAAGCAAGAGTTATGAATACCATGGGATTTTTTTGTTGTTGCATTAATTCAAAGAATTTTCCAAACACCTTCAGCCTCAAGAGGTTTAGATGAGAAAGCTGAAGTGCTAGAGTGGACAGGACGTCTCTGGATAAAGTGCTTGTCACCAAGCCTGACCAACTGAGTTCACCCCCGGGACCCATGTGGTAGAAGGACAGACACTCAGTTCCTGCAGTCTGGTTACACACATAAGCACACATGCAAGATAAATTCTGGGGAGAAAGAAAGAGGAAGGGAGGAAGAAAAGAAGAGAGGGAGAAAAGAGAAAGAAGAAATAGAAAAGTTGAAGTTAAAGAGAAGTGTGTGACCAATGTACTGCCACTGAGTTCTGTGTATTTGAAAAAGGCCCTATCACATCATTGAATATTGCTTAGCCCAGTTCTTTGTAAGGAATCTGTTGAAAGCCAACTGTAGTGTATAGACCTGCAATACTAACACTCCAGGAAGTTGAGTCAGGGGAAGCAAAAATTCAAGGCTAGTGTGGGCCTGGACTACATAGCAAGACTTATCTCAAAAAACAAAACAAAACCACACACATGGGTATTGTCCTACAGACACTTGAGCTGCGTGAAACACCTGGGAAGTGTTTTTAGTCTTTGCTCTGCTACCATTATGCCACCGGTGGTACTTCAAACCTCTAGTTTCCTCCCTAAGGTGTTCCGGAGAAACACAAGTGCTTTCTTTGGAGTCAGAGCTGTCTTTACTACAGTTCAGGTGGAGGGAGCCCCGGGACCCTGCATCCTTAGTCTGTGCTTATTCCTTTCATCCTCCAGAAAGCATCTTAACAGGACCAAAATAGATAGCCTGGTTTCTGGTGACCAAGGAGGGTGACAGGATAACACGCTCATGGAATGAAAGTAACAGGGTCTGGATGTACATTAAACTGATATAAGAGGTGAAATTAATGTATTTTTTATTAGTTTTGTCTGTAATGCCTCACTTTAAAAAAAGTTGTTTTTTCCAAGTGAAAAAAGAATCTAAACCACTTCACTCTAAGCTTTCTTCCTGTTAATGATGTTTTCTGAGCTTTTCTTCTTGAGAGCGATTATCATATCTCACGTTAGATTTTTCTTTTGAATATGAATGTTATGCATATGCTCTGTAAAATCAGACCAGCCTCCTGGTGCCAGGAGCTTTAGACAGCATTGCGGAGCGAAGCACATTGAGTGGGTTGTGCTTGTTGCCTCTTAGTAGTTCGTGGAATCTTAAGTTCTCCTTTCTAGTAGCCCTGTGGTATTGTGATGTTTGAGAGTTGTGTGTTTGTTCTTTGTCTCTGGCTCCTGCCCTAGAACTCCTAAAAGCCTCAGAAATCCCTGAGTAGCAGCGTGAGGAAAGACCAAAGGCAACAGCCATGCGGCTGGAGTGTTAGATCCCCGGGCTGGGAGATGGAGGGCATCCCGGTGCAGGCACGGTGAGGCATTTTGACAAGACTGAGGGAAGGCTGTGGGCTTCTGAGTTGGCAGGTGCATCACCATGCCAAGAGGGTGCCGAGCCTGAGATGGAAGCCCCCCCAGTTCCAGCACCAGCTGGAGACCAGGGGCTCCACGTGGAAGCAGGCGGGCCTCTGTGGGCATCACCCGCGGCCACTCTTCTTTTGCAGTATCTGACCAAGCAGGTGGAGCTGCTTCGGCAGATGAACGAGCAGCACGCAAAAGTCTACGAACAGTTAGATGTCACGGCGAGGGAGCTGGAAGAAACAAATCACAAGCTGGTTGCGGACAGCAAGGCCTCACAGCAGAAAATTTTGAGGTAAAACTTGAATTTATCAAGGAAAAATCAAGGGTGGAGTTATTGAGTATAACTTGAATCAGATGTGGCTGTGGCGGGTTTGGGCAGCGTGAGGTAAGGTTTAATTCCTTATGGAGACTGGAGATTAAAAGTAAGTCCTTTCCAATTAAGGAAGCCCAGTGTGTGAGTGGCTGGGGACTAATCTCCCTTCAGTGCTTTGCCCTTAATTTAATGTGACAGCAGCACTCAGCTTCTGTCTGTTCCTCACAGCCTGACAGAAACCATCGAATGCCTACAAGCCAACATCGATCACCTGCAGAGCCAAGTGCAAGAGTTGAAGTCATCCGGCCACGGGAGGAGGAGACAGAAGACGTGCGACCAGGAAAAATCAGCGCCCAGCTTCTCCTATCTGAAAGAGCTGTATGACCTCCGCCAGTAAGAGCCTACCTTGCCGTACATTTGCAAGCTGGGAGCACCCCAGGACATTGACGCTCTGGATTCCCAGTAGATTGAAAATACCTTTTGAAATGCCACTTGCATATTAAGTCACCAGTAGTTTGAGCAAAGCCACTGAAATGTCAGAGTTTTGGATATTAGTAATTCTGTGAAAATGCATATTTATTTCACTGCTTTTAATGTTTTGAATCTTAATTTACAATTAGAAATACTCTCTGGTAAGGAGCAGATTTGGGGTTGTGTTTTATATTAGAATGAAGAGAAAAATGGAAATTTCAGGTAGAACAAAAGCGGAAGTGTTTTTGACTTAAAAAAATGCCTCTTGACTGGAGAAGTGGCTCAGGGGTAAGACTGCTTTGAAAGCAGAAAGCCCTGAGTTTGATGATCCTGGATCCCACAGAAATGGTGGTGGTCTGTACTTCTGGCTCTGGAAGATGGAACTTGGAAAACCCCAGAGATAAAGGAAAAAGGAGGTAGAAGCAACCCAGGATGATTCCCAAAGTCCCCTTGGGCCTCCACAGTCATACACAGTGCCGTGATACACACAGACACATAACACGCATGCATGCATGCATTAAAAAAAAAAGTCTCTTTGTGGCTTGAGTTTGAATTTTAAGAAATACTAAACCCTATTATACTGTAGTTGCTATGCCAAATCTGAGGAAGTGAAGAGATAAGCATGACCCCAGTCCCTTGCCCTGTCAAGAGGCAGCTGCTGAGTAACCAGGCAAGTGCAGCTTCAAGTTGCCTTGGATCTCACTTCATCAGCCTTTCATCCCATCGCTGTGCAGACCTTGGTTTGTGAGACAAGATAACTCAGTTGACCTGGGTGTCCCCATCTCTTACCTCACCTCCTAAGATTTCAGGTATGAGCCACCAGGGAGCTGTGGTTTCCTTCCCCCCACATTTGTGTATGTGCATGTGTATGTGCACAGATGTGTGTATACGGGCCCAAAGTTGACATTGGTGCTTCACTTTTACTATGAAGCCAGGCTGTCTTAACTCGGAGCTTGCCAGTCACTAGGCTAGCTAGCTGCTTCCCTGGGGATGCCCTGCTTTTGCCTCTGGATTGCTGGTTACATGAAGCCACCACACCTACTTGAACATGTATTCTTGGGATCTAAACTCTAGTCCTCAGCCCCCCGGGGGCAGGCTCCTGATGCACTGAGTTGTCTCCTCAGTCGATAGTGGAGAATGTTCTCAATACGCAGGTTCTGATACCTTCCCTCATGTTTTCATCAGGACATCTAGGTGAGCCTAATGCTGCCCCAGTGATTCCGATGTGCATTCCTGTTAAGTTCTGGTGGGGTGGTCCTTATGAATCTTGGCTGCATGTTATGAATCACGTGGAGAGCATTGAACACCCCCACTTCTGCTCTGGTAGTAGACTAGCAAAGTCAGACTCAGTGGCAAGTCTCCAGGGCACCCAGATAATTCTGATCTGTGTCTAAAACTGAGGACCTCGGGACCAGTGTTTCCTAGCAAGCAGGCCATATGCTGGGTCTCTTGGGATGGATTTTCTTTCTTTACTTTCAAATAGTTTTTTATTCTTTTACAATCTCCAACATGGATACAATGCATTTTGGACATAGTTACTATACCTTTCTCCCTCTCCCACCGGTGGATTTTCTTTTAATGCTGAAACATTATTCGCAAAACTTTCATGTGTTTGCTAGCCTCTCATGTTCCATTGTAGCTGCAGCGAAGTAGGTGTAGGCACAGCTCCTGGAAAGAGTTAGCTAGAAAGCTCCCCAGCCCTGTGCGCCCTCGGTTGACGGTCTGATGTCTGCGTGTGTCCCCACAGACACTTCGTGTATGACCACGTGTTCGCGGAGAAGATCACTTCCTTGCAGACCCAGCAGAGCCCTGACGAAGAGGAGAACGAGCACCTGAAGAAGACGGTGGCCACGCTGCAGGCCCAGCTGAGCCTGGAGCGGCAGAAGCGGCTGACCATGGAGGAGGAGTACGGGCTGGTGCTGAAGGAGAACAGCGAGCTGGAGCAGCAGCTGGGGGCCACTGATGCCTACCGGGCCCGGGCGCTGGAGCTGGAGGCCGAGGTGGCCGAGATGCGGCAGCTGCTGCAGGCGGAGCATCCGTTCGTGAACGGAGTGGAGAAGTTGGTGCCAGACTCTCTGTTCGGGCCGTTCAAGGAGCCCGGCCAGAGCCTGCTGGAAGAGCTGATCCTGGCCGGGCCCGAGGCGCCCAGAAAGCCCCTGAAGCGCAGCAGCAGCGAGACGGTCCTCAGCAGCTTGGCGGGGGGTGACATCGTGAAGGGCCACGAGGAGACCTGCATCCGGCGGGCGCGCGCTGTGACGCAGAGGGGCATCTCCCTGCTGCACGAGGTGGACACTCAGTACAGCGCGCTGAAGGTGAAGTACGAAGAGCTGCTGAGGCGGTGCCAGCAGGAGCAGGACCTGTCCCACAAAGCCGTGCAGACCGCCAGGCTGCCCCCCAGGGACCTGCCGTCCGTGCTCCCCCAGGCCGGGGCCGGGGCCAGCAGCTGGGAACCCACCGCCATCTCCCCGGAGCCCGTCAGCTCCCCCAGCAGCGCCACAACTCCAGAATACAAAATGCTGTTTAAAGAGATCTTCAGCTGCATCAGGAAAACGAAGCAGGAGATCGATGAGCAGAGAACCAAGTACCCGTCTCTCTCTGCTTACTCCTAGGCGGACCCGCAGCCCGCGCCCTGGCCTGCCGCCCGCCGCCTCCCGCCCGCCACCTCCCGCCGCACCGCGTGTGCAGTCTCTAAAGCTTGATGTTGCTCATGACGTTCGCCTCATTGCTTTGCTTCTTTGGCAAATGTAGGCAGTAAGGAAAGAGGTGGCTGCCTGGTGTCTGTCCCGGGCCAGCTCCATGCAAGCTCCCTGGGGAATCGCGCAGGCAGACTGGCCTCTGGCTGGTGCGCAGGTGAGATGGGTTCTTGGACAAGCCCCGGACCCAAGGGAGAGAGGCAGGCTGGAGCTCCGAGAGTCTGGGGTGTGGGGGGACAGAGTTAAGCAGCTGAAGCCGATCCTTTCACTTCCTTGCCTGGCTTCTCAAAAGTGCGTGTGTGCGTGTGTAGAACTCCAAGGGCTGCCAAACCAAAATAGCTTTCACAAACACTGTCAGATACTGTGAATTTATTCGGGAGAATGTTGAGAAAGCAGGCATCTCATCAGAAGTACACGACAGTAAGCGTTCCCCAGGCCCTTGAGTCTTGTTCTGTCTGCTCCCAGTTGAACTGTGACTGACAGGTGATCCCAATGTATCCAAATACAAGGCAATCCTAAGTTGAAATGACAGGCTTTGGTTTGATCAAGCCTTGTTGGTTGATGCCCCCAGAGGGCCTTTTCCAGAATTCAAATGTTTTTACTCCAAAGCTATAGCCGTTAGGATAGATGACTGTGATATTTCCCTTCTCCGATGCAGACACAAGGAGGAAGATGAAACCCCTCCCTCTGGGTATTGTGTGAGCTGGCACTTTGCCAGCCACAGCTGCTCCTGCTGCACTCTTGTCAGTCCCAGAAATGGTTTTGACTTGCTGCAGAAATTCCTGTCTACCACTTTCTTACTCAGTATTGATGTTCTGACTGTGGAAACACACTCTTCCTCTCACTTGCATACTTTATAATTTAAACTATTTAAGAGAACCGTCCTTCTGATTGTTGTATATATTTTTCTAAAAGCCAAATAAAGCTACCTATGAAATGAAGTGAACAGATCTGTTGTCTGTGTTTGAAGCTTACGCTATTTGACTGTTGAAACCATCTTTTTCTTCCAACAGATTATCTCCTGGGAGATCCGATGATTTTCAATCCCCCTATCTTCTTGGAAACAAGGCATCCTTAGGCTTGTGTAATAACACAAATTCTGCCCATCTTACTAAGTGTTAATTAAAATCACCGTGTGATTGAAAACTTTTCATAATTGTTTTCACACTTTATAATTTTTAATATTTCAGGAATGTCTAGCTTGTTTCTGAATTCATAGTGTTTAATTAGTTGATTCCCAATCATTTAGTCAGTTAACCAGAGGGGAAAAGAACCTTTGTATTTGAATATTGGCTAGGGTGATGCTCGGTTGGTAAAGTGCTTGCTGACAAACGTGAGGGGCCCTGAGTTCCATCTCCAGAGCCCATGTAAAAGTTGGGACATAATGATGCACACCCAGAATCCCAATGTTGGGCAACAGAGGTGAACAGATAGGTAGATCCTGGGGGCTCACTGCCCAGCCCGTCTAGCAGCATTAGGAGCTCCCAGTTCGGAGAGAAACCCTGCCTCAAAACACAAGTTGCAAAACAAAAGAGGAAGACACCTGATGCTGACCTGTGGCCTTCACACGCACCCACAGACGAGCACATCTGCACACACATGCAGACTGTACACTCAAATGCTATTTGGATATTAAAATAAATATTGATTTTCTCCTATCCTGAGGGCTTAAACTCAATTGACAATTTTGTGCAGCAAGTACCTTTATCAGCTGAACCGTCTGGATTGGCCCATGTTTATTTCGAGTTTGGTCGTGTTTTGTTTTTGAGCCGAGGTCTGAACTGGCGCTGTAGATCAGGTTGGCCTTTCGACAATTCTCTTGCCTCTACATCCTGGTTACTGGGATTATAGACACCAAGCTCAGTCTCAGGATTGTTTAGTTTTATAGACAGATAGTCCAAGATGCTCTTAAACTTAATCTTCCTGCCTTTACCTCCCATATGCTAGGATTGTAGGTTTATGCGGTACAAGAACATTGAACCTACGTTTAGTAGCACCTAAGTAAACACTCTCCCAACTGAGCTACATACCCAGCTCCTACCCCTTGCTCTTTGTATTCTCCTTTTCCTGGATTTTTAAATATTTTATTAGAAAGGTTCACATGCATGTCATTGGTGTATGGGTGGCAGGTCAAAGGACCACTTTTGGAAGTTAATACTGTTTCCACCATGTGGACTTCCAGGTATTTGAATTCAGGTGGAGAGGTTTTTGCAAGCACATACCTTACCTGCGGAGCCATCTCATTGGCTCAATGCTTATACTTTTTAAAGATGTTCTAGTACTTGGGAAGTATAATTTTGCAATTAAAGATTGCAAATATTTAATGTCATTTTTGTCAAAGTTGATAGTCTGATGTATCTGTTTTACCATCTTAAATTCTTTGCTCCTTTTTGTGTTTTTAGAGTTCTATGATCCATCTGAATTTTAGTCTGTTCCCCATCAGTTGAAATGCTACCCATATGTTTACTAGATTTCTATTTGAATTTGGACTTAACTTTTGTATTCTAGGATCTGATTTCCGTGCCAATTTTTTTTTTCCCTTTTGTATGTATGTTTGTGTGGGGGTGTAGAAGCCTGGTGTCTCAGATCTAATTGCTTCCTCAGTCACTATACCTCATATATTGAGGCAGAGTCTTCCACTTGAATCAAGTCTTAATCAATTCTGCTAGTGTAACTAGCCAGCTTGCTCTCAGGAATCCCCTACCTCTGCTTCCCAAACATTAGATGTCACCCCATCTGCCTGGCATTTGTATGGATGCCAGGTCCTCATGCTTGGCACTGTGCCCACTGAGCTATCTTCCCAGCCCTCACACAGTTTTTAATTGCTATACTTGGATATTTCTATTTTTATAATTGCAAAGGCAAAATGAGATATCATGAGATTATCCTGGGCTTTTTGAAGGGGGCAATGCTTTTATTTTAAAAAATCTGTACCTTGCGTGTTTGTGGGTGTGTGTGCTGTATCATTCGTGTGGAGGTCAGAGGACACCTTTCAGGAGTTCACTCTTGCCACCATGCGGATTCTGGGGCTCAAATGCAAGTGTTCAGGGCTGGCACATGAGTTGATACTTGCCTGTTTCTTGGGTAGAAGTTGGTTGCTTTTATCAAGCCAGTTATTTAAAAGTAGATTTGGCACAAGAAAGACTGCTACAGAGATCACCATTATAAAGCATGTCTTTCATATTATCCTTTAGTGCCTGTACATTTTCAAAGAAGTTTATCTCTTACCGGAAAGGAAATCTGGTAATAACTTCCTCTCTGTTTGCATATGAGAAAGCTTGATTCCAGTTATGCTGTTGAATTCTTAGGAAGAGTAGCTTTTCTTTATGGGTCAGAAAAATACAAATTTTTGACATTTTGTGTGTGATATGTGTATATCCATACATGGATACAGATGTGGCATATATGTACATGTCGTGGCTCATGGTAATTACTTCTGCCTTGTTGGAACCAGGGTGTCTTGCTCACCATGTCAGACACCAGGTCGGCTGGCCCCCAAGCTTCCAGGAGTACTTCAATCTCCATTTCCCATCCTATCTAGGAACACTAAGATTACAGACACGTGTTAGTACACCTGACTTTACATGGGTTGTGGGGATTTGAACTCAAGTCTTCATGCTTGTGTGACAAGCGCTTCATCTTCTTAGCCATCTCTTAGCAGTCTCTCTAGCTCCTGACTTCTTTATTGTTTGCATTTATATTTTTATTGAGTTTTTATTGTGTGTGAAAGAGTGTATTTGTAGGTCAAAGGACAATTTGTGGGAGTCAGTTCTTTCCACTTTGAGGGGATTGAGTTCAGATCCTTTAGGCTTGGGAGCAAGCACCTTAACTGGCTGGACCATCAAGCCAGCCCACCCCCTCCCCCAACTTCTTTTTTTTTTATAATTTTTTTATTTTTGTTTTTTAAATACTTTATTTATTGTGTGTGTGTGTGTGTGTCCATGTGGAGGACCAAGGGTGACTTCAGGAAATCATCCTGGATTGCTTCTACTTCCTTCTTGCTTCACTCTGAGATTTCCCAGGCTCCACCTACCAAAGCCAGAAGTGCAAGCCTTTGCCATTTCCGCCTGGCGTTTTTACGTGGGACCTGGGATCCGAACTCAGGACCTTCTGCTTGCAAGACAGAGTCTTAACCCCTGAGCTCTCTCTCCAGCCCCCCTCCCCCCAACTTCTTCGTTTTTATACTTTTTTTTCTAACTCTTGCCTCGCTTTCGTAACTGGTTTAATCAAAAAAAATTTTTAATAATTTCAGCAAGAGTAAGCATAACTAAGCAAGAGTAAGCATGATGTCAGGTGCTTGATTTAGCGTGATGTTGGGTTTTTATTCATTTATTATTTATTCGTTTATTCATATCAAGTGAGTTTTGCATGTCTGTCTCACAAAGATATTGTCCCTATTATGTATGTGTGCACATGTATCTCCTTTGTGCTTGGAAATGGTCTCTCTCTATCCACTCTAACACTGAACTATGCTCGATGTTCTCTTTTATGTATATTTTTAGTGTATGCAACATGGTTCTTGCTGTTTGTATACATAGGGAAGTGATTCCTTCAATCAAGCAAATTAACATACCCTCTGTCATGTACTTGGCGGGGGAGAGGGGCCGTGAGTGTAACTACAATGTCTTGCCAAGTCCTAGTCTACTGATGATCATTAGTCCCAACACTTAGTTCATCCTGTCTGGGTGCAACTCTGAACTTACATCTCCCTGTATCCCTTGCCTCCGGCAGCCATTTTTTACTGTTTCTATGTATTTGTTTTTTCTTTAATGCATCTACAAGTGAGGTCACATATTTTCTTTATCTGCCTCATTTTATTTAGCATGTCAATGTCCTCCAGATGACCCATGTGACAATTGACAAAACTTCCATTTGAATGCTCTGTGTGTGTGTGTGTGTGTGTGTGTGTGTGCGTTTATATACCACAATTTATCTATTCGTCTATTGATGGACACTGTGTTTCCTGTCTTGGATATTGTGAATGAATAAGAGTTTGGATCCCCCAAACCCATGTGAATGCTAGGTAGGTATGGCGGCCCAGCTGTAATTCTCTAGGAAGGCACAGAAGGGTCCCTGGAGTAATAAGGTTGCTAGCTAGCTTAGAGTAGCTGACTATTGAGTTCTGGGAAGGTCGAGAGCAACCAAGGAGGACCCCAACATCCATGTTGAGCCTCCACAGGCATACACACATGCATTCACAGACACCACAAACATGTGTGGATGTACATGCGAACCCCTATACACCCACACTGTACAGACCCACATGGAGAAAAAAGAGGGGCCAAGCAGGTTTTAGGTCATTCCACGTGTTCACATAAGGGAGTCCAGTGCTCCAGCCCTTCTCTTCCTTGATGTTTTGTTCCTGGCCATGAAGTGGATAGTTTTTGCTCCATCAAACACTTACAAGTGCTGCCTTACTGAAAAAACCATGGACTCAATAGCTCTTGGGCTGAAGTCTACAAACGTAAGTAGAAGTGAAACTCTCTTTGCAAGTTGTCCTGAGTATTCATTATAATAACAAAGCTGACAGATTTTCTCAGTGTCACTTGACAGATCATACTTCCCCACAGTGTATCTAGTTTTATACCAGTACACTGCTATTTTACTATTACTTAGTAATTTTTTTAAATTATTAATCAGAAAGGAGTTCATGTGGAAGTCAGAGGACAACCTTTAGAAATCAGTTCTTTTCCATTGTGTAGGCTCTGGGAAAGATACCAGGTTTGAGTGCAGTTGACTTTACCCTCTGACTATCTTACCAGCTCAACTTATAGTAGTTTTTTGTTGTTGTTTTAGAGAGTATGATGCCTCAAATTTTATTTTTGTTGTTTGTGCATTCAGGATCTTTCATGGTTCTGTATGAATTCTAGGAATATTTCTCTCTATAAAAAATATTGGAATTTTGTCAGGGATTCCAATCTGCAGGTTGCTTTGAGTAGGTTGGACTTTTTAACAGTATTCTAGAACAAGGAATCTCATTCCACGTACATATGTCAGCCTCAGGGTTTTTTTGCCAGTGTCACTGACTTCTTTGGTTTATTCATAAGTATATTATATAAATGTTGTTATGAGATTGTTGCCTTGACCTCATTTGGACAGTTCATGATGCACGCATAGAAATACTAATGATTTTTGTATGATGTAACATTATTGAATTTATATATTCAGTTTTTTTAATGTGTTCTTGATGTCTTTTGAGGGGGAGAAGAGAGTGAGAAACAAGGAGAGGAGGAGATGAGCTAGGAAGAGAGAGAGAAAAAAAGGAGAAAGAGAAGGTATGCTTGTGCCTTAGCATATCTGTGGAGGTCAGAGGACATCTCCCAGAAGTCTGTTTTCTCCTTCCACCACGTGGCCCCAAGGGCTCTAACTCTGGTCACCAGTTTTGTGAGCAGCACCTGACCTGCTCTGTAGAACAGTCAGGCCACCATAAACAGGACGGTTTGACTTCTCGTCTGAAAGTTTATTTTTCTTAAGACTTCCAAACATGAAAAGCATTGTTATTTACTGAGCTTAGAAAAAAGCTTTCAACTTTTCCGGCAGCACTGAGGATTGAACCCACAGCTGTGTGTTATGCTGGGCAATGCAAAGCTTTTGATATTGTAGCTGAACATTTTATCTGCTGTGGACTCATAGATGGCTATGATTATGTTGAACTACCATTCTTTTCTATCTTACCAAGTTTTTAGTCTGAAAGGATCCTCAATGTTGTCTGTGAGATGGTCATTTCTTCGGACTTCATTACAGTCAATGTGTTGAATCACATTTGTTGATTTTGTATATGTCTAAACATTTGTTGCATCCAGGAATAAATCCCACTTGGTGGGATCCTCTCAGTGTGCTGTTTGTTGAGTTGTTCATCTTGGTCTGAGATGATTTTTCTCATTTGACCCAAACAACATAAACTGTATTAATGCGATTAAACTGATGCTTGTTAATAAACACACGCACCCATACACACACGTCTTTTTTAATAATCTTATTCTATGAATTAGAATGACCTTGAACTCACTTGCTTTTCTGTTATGAAACTTATTTCTAGTAGCATCACCACCTTGTGTGTGTGTGTATGTTAAAAGTTACTTAACATGGTCCTGGAAACTATCAGACTTTTATTCTTGTTTCTTATGTATTTATATGTGAGCTTAGCGTGTGTGATGGGTGATGTGCTGGGAGGCCCAGCGGGGACACTGGGAATCATCCTAGATCGTCCTTCCACCTACTGATTAGAACCTGAGTCTCTAATAAACCTCGAGTACACCACCAGGGGCTACTCTGTTGGCCAGCGTGCTCTGGATTCCCAGGTTCTGCCTTGTGGGGCTGGAATCACGAAGGAGCCCCCATGCCTGCCAGGCATCTCATGTGGGATCTTGGGATGTGAACTCCTTTTGAGAACACATCAAGTGCTTCAACCTTCTCCCCAGGCTTCTTGTGAAGTGTGCTAAACCGTGAAAACCAGGGTGCTGACATTTAACTCTAGTATTTGTGCTTTGAAGATCTGATGTAATTCAGCAACAGTATCTAAACCTTTTGTATATTTTTAAAAAGCCTGGATACAGTGGTTTTCAATATCACTGTGTATGATGTAGGGATCATGTGGAAGGCAGAGGACAACTTTATGGAGTCAGCTCTCTCCCACTTTTATGTGGTTCCAGAGATTGGCTTGCGTAGGAAGTGTCTTTACCTACTGAATCATGTTGCATGTGTACGTGTGTGACTTTGTACAGGTGCGCTTGTATGTATGCTTTCGCAACAAGTACTTTATCTGTTCAGCCATTTCTCAATACCTCCGTTTCTTCATGTTCTTTATAGTCGAGTTTCTGGGTTAATTTTGTTCCTTCAGTGGCGTTATGTTTTCATTACACTTGACCCTTGGGAATGTACCACTAATGTATGCACATTTGAAGCAGAAGCTTATTTTTTGGACTGTCTGGCTAGAGAGTAGGCCTGTTGGAACTCTCAGGCCATTCGACTTTGTGCCTGCCTCAGGTTGGCAGGTGCACAGGCCTGGCATCTGGGCTTGGGAAGCTGGCATGGAACCTGAGAGCTGGTGGTGGCTGTTTGTCTGAGGGATGCGGCTGGGGCCTAAGGCAATGAGGGATAGTCTCAAGCTGGCCAATGCCGGGGCTTGTTTAAATCCCAATCGACGAGGCATCACAGGGGCTGGTCTTAGGGTCTGTGGAGATGGGTACTAGCCTGGAACTGGTGTCTTGAGAAGTGATTTTGTCTGGATTCACTGGGGCCAGCCCAGTACTGGAATGTACTAGGACAGCCCTACACCTTGGGTGTCTAGGCAAGAACACCAGGGAATAGACTTGGAGCCGTGGAGCATGCTTCTTGGTACCCGCAGCTATGCATGCAAACCTAGAATGTGCCCGAAGCCTGGAGCTTTGAGGGGGTCAGATGATGCTAGGAAAGTAAACTTTTGTCCGCTGTGATCGTTTAGCCTTGGGGTGCACTCAACTCAACAGCCTGTAGGGACGGCCCGGGGCCGGGGTCAGTCTAGAAATGACAGACCTGAAGACCCTTGAGTACTCACAGGGCAAGGAGGCCAACCTGCCCAGTCAGTTTTAGGGACCAGGTGGGATCCAGGGCCAGCTTCCCAGCTCTGCCCTTATTTCTGTTATCTCACTGGGATTGGTGTAGGAGTGTGTGAACTTCATCTTCTTCCATGTCTCCCGTCTGTGCTCCACGCGGGGGCTTTCCTTGGCTCTCGTAAGGTGTTTGTGCATACGGACAGCTGTTGGGAGCTGTGGGGTAAGGAGACAGCTGGAAAGTGCTGTTTCCCCATCAAGTTCGTTCACAGCTGTTGACTTTGTCTAGCATTACATTCTTCTTTAGGTTCACTCAGTTACTTGAATTCCCCATTGAGCTGAGTAAGTCCTGCTGCATGGTTCCCTTTGAAAGGGAGATAGGAACATTAGTGTGTAACGGGAGGACACGCCTAATAAGTTCTGTTCTGGCGACTTTTTACTGATTATCAGCTCATGTTAACTATTAAAAACAAGAGTATGATGTAGTCACCCTGCTAAATGTTACCAAATCTTTGACAATATACCTCTGACGGAGGCCTGCTGGTTTATGCTAAAGCATCTGATACTTTGTTTTTTGAAGAGAAGATGGCAGACACCATTTAAAGTTTCAACTACAGTAGCTGTTAAAACTGGGCAGCAAAATTCACAGCTCACTTAACTACTGCCATTTTACGCTCATTGTCCTCTTGGGACACCCGGTCCCGTGTTCACCACTAGCCACATGTGGTTACTGAGCATGTACATCACAGCTTGAAAGTACCAGAAGTATAAAACACCAAATTTTACAGACTTGTACAAAGAAGAATAAAACGACATTTTTATTACATTTTGATACTTAAAAGATTTGGGACTGAGGTACATTAAAACTTAACTTTTTGAAAGCTATTTTGATTTGAACATGAAAAACCTTAAAAATGACATGACTCACATCTCTGAGGGGGAAGGACAGCACTGCTGTGAAGGCGTTTGCTCCACTAGCTCCCCTCCTGCACTTTATTTTTTAAGGAGAAACTGTTCATGTGTATTCAACCTTCTTTTACTCAGTGTAAGTGTCTGCAGAACAACCCTCAGTGTGTTCCCACCTTTGCCGGTCAAAGCTGTGGGCAGCATCTGGCGAGCCAGGGTCCAGCAGGGGCGACCTGCCGGCAGACCAGTCTGCTCAGGTGAGTGGCTCGGAAATGGCCTTTAGCACTTGAGGCTTTGTGAACACAGAGGACAATTTCTTACTCGAGGAGAATAGCACCATCAGGCCAATTCTGTGTTAGCATTTATTTCAAAGGTACACAAAATAGAGCTTTTGTACATCAAAGCGTGAAAGCCTGGCTTACACGCTGTCCCACACTTACCTGGTCTAGCTGCATCTTCATGCAAACATTAGGAGATGGCACAGCACTGGGACGGCTACATAAAGTAGGTCTTGCAGAAAATGGCCTCAGTCACCCAACAGTAAAACAGTTCAATTTGGTTTAATGAAATTGGCAGAAATCTTAAGATTTCTTATCTCTTTGCTAAGACTAGGTTATTATTGGCTTCTAGGAATTTTAAATATTAAAACCTCAGGATTCCCTTCACCTTGTAAACACAACTTTGTTGGCATCCAGTTTAAGAAGGCAAATATTAAACCATGATTTTTGTCATCCTGCCACATCAGTATACACTCTCTTTATTATGAGAATGAAACCAAACAGTAAGCAAAATACATCAGGAATTTCAAATTGTACTGCAAAGAAGGCCCGGCTGGTCTCTGCTGGGAGCGACCCCACTTGGGCGCCCTGCCCCTGGCTGCGTGTGAGCGCCTTCTGTCCTCCGAGCCGGGCGGTGCTGCAGGTCATGGACAGGCAGATCTCCTGCTGTCTCCTGAGACAAGCTGAGACTCCTTCCGGCTCTGCCCTCCTTCCCTGGCTTGGATCCGTTGGGTTAGTGGTTTGCTACTATTGTCAAGACTGTACTGTTCCCTTAAGGTACCACATGCCGCCATAACTTACACAACAGTCCTAGGAATTGAGAAAGAAATAGCTTAAAGGCAGGTGTTAGCAGGAAAGACGGCTACTGCATTTGGCCAGCACATCACACTTGACTGCTCGTATCCCATGTAGTAACCATAAAGCCGAGCTGCCAACTGTGATGCTGTGCTAAGTGCTGGTGTCTCAGGGGTTGGGCTACCCTTTGTCAGGAAGATCTGAAGAGGTACCATACATGGACGTACTCCAAAACAAGCTGTTACAGCTGACCAAGAGGAAGAGCTCTTAGTGACTAAGGCAACAGGTGGGATGCTCCACAAAGCATACCTTGCAAATGGTATACTTTTCAGCATACATTTAAAAAACTGATCCTCCTGAAAGCTGTGGGTGTTACGACAGTGTCACGGCCACGAGCTAACAATGGCACCATAACCGTCCTTCATAGGAGCACACTATGTAGAAAGGTGGTCCACACACAAGTACCAACACACCAGTGCCAGGCAGTAACGATGACTGACCATTGTACTGGCTGGGGGTCCTGACATAACATGCACACAGAAACAAACATACCTTTAGCACTTTATCCACTTCCTGTTTGCTTAGATCTTCTCCACATTCTTGAATCAACCGAGCCTGAATCATGTTCCGGCGTACTCGGTAATTTTTGGAAAATATTTCAAGCAAAACCTGTCGATGCTTTAATATGAAGAACAATGTTTTACTATGAGAAACAGTGCCCCAAACAAGATACTTAAAACCGCGGACCTCACTCCACCTTGCATGTCTACTTAAAGGTCCGTGCTCCAGTGTATGGTGGGACTCAGAGGATGAGCAGATTGGACAATGCTTTTACATGAATTATCAGGCAGGAGAAGCCACAATCTAAACTGAACGGAAACAGGAAAGGTGGGAAAAGGGCATCGAAATCAGCTAAAAGTCTCGTCACACAAATATGCTTCTGTATGTGTCAAACAGGACACTGGAAAAATGTATTACACCTCAAAACACAAATTACAGCATGAGAGACAGCTGAAGTCACCCCAAAGCAGAAGGCCACGTGAGAAAAGACTGCGGATGTGGTGGTTCACACCTGTATCTTGAACCTGTATCTCAGCACTTAAGAAGCTGAAGCACAAGCGCCATGAATTTTGAAGCTGACCTGGGCTGTGGTGAAACCCTGTTTCAAAAGCCAAGAAAAGATTGACTGAGTCCAGTTATCTGAAAAAGCATTGGACTTCGCCTCTCAAAACACCTGCTTCCAGAAGGAAATTATCTGCCTCTTAATTTTTTTTATTTTGCGTGTGTTTGTGTGTGTGTATCAGAGGACAATGTGTTTCCCTGTAGAGGGGATTCCTTTTACCTCCTTTTTGCTGTTCTTGTTCTTTGTTTGGCCTTGGGATTTCCTGCCCACCAGGACTGGAAGTACAGGCCACCACTGTTTCCGCCTGGCATTTTTACATGAGACCTGGAATCTGAACTGAGGACCTTCTACTTGCAAGGCAGTCTTAACCCCTGAGCCATCTCTCCAGCTCTTATCTGTCTCTTAAAATGTGAATTCCAGTATCACAAGCAACAAGGCATTTTTAGAAATGAATGAATGTAAGCTATTCCTCTGTCCCTCTTAGAAACCAAATAAGACAAGCCAGGAGTCTAGCTGGCAAGACCCAGAAAGCAGCAGTACAGACCTCCAGTCAACAGTGCCACCCAGTGTCACTGCTGGCATCCAAGTGCAAGCAGCAGTCATGGTGTGCAGTAATGCTGACCCTCGGTCACCATGTGACACAATTCAAATACCAAGTAGGTCTCCATCACAGGCACACCTCCCTGTCCTCTACACTTCGCTTATTCCCCCCCCCCCCTCTGAAAATAGTCAAGGAAGGGGGAGTTAGAGAGCTGGCTCAGCTGGTTAAGGTTTCTCTGGAATGCCCAGCATTCTGAGTCTGATCCCCGGAAGCCGCATGATGGAAGGAGGGAACTGACTTTGGAAAGTTGCCGCCTGTGCTCTTCTCTGCCCCGCCTCATGAGGCACTCGCTGCCTCTGGATGGAGCTGACTCGTGAGGCCCTGCCTCCTGGAACAGATCTATCTAGACTCTGCAGGGCTTTTTCCCCCTCAAAGGCACTCTGGCCCAGCAGCCCCCTCGACTGGTGTTTGAGAGCCAAGGGTTCCTCCCCAAGCACTGGCGCGCACTGCCTTAGTGGCAAACTCGAGCACGAGTCAGAGAACCTGATGTGCGACAACTGTGCCTCACTGCCCTGCTCCCAGAGCCAGGCCCCTCTCAAACCCCCACCTCACTCTCGGAAAAGATGGCAATAAAAATCACCTCACCTGGTCACTTATGTCTCCAGACTCCCAAAGGGCAAACACCTTCTGCTCGTCGGGGGAAGCAGCAGTCTGGGGGGGAAACTGGCCCAAGCATGAATTGGTCATTTTTCTGTCTGTCAACCCCACTATCCTGCCCATGTCATCCCATCCCACCTGCAGCCCAGTTCCTGCCACAGGCCTGAGACCTGCCATCAGATGCCAGCATGATGGCAGGAGGTGCCCAGGACAACAGAAGCCATGCACAGGTCTCCCCCACAGCCTGCATCAGCGCGGCTCTGCTGTATGGACAACGCAAGTGACTCCGACCGTCACTAACACAAACTCCAATGCTGGGCTTGACAGGCTTAACGAGGTGCTACTCTGCTGTTCTCCAGAGGAAACCAGGCCAGAGGTTATCTGGTGGCAGAACCAGGAGTTACACTAGTCCTAGGCAGCTCACTCCCCACCTCATCTCCCTTGTATAAAAGAGGCCCAATGACTCACCTCAGGGTGGCAGGGAGAGAGGCCAGACGAGTGTCAGAGAGCAACACAGCACGTGGACCCTCACCTTGGTCACATAGCATCCCAGGCAGTTTTCCTTCCCCTGCCCAGCCCGATGCAGAGAAAAGTCAGTCTGGAAAACCAGACCCACTAACTGGGCAGGCAGGGACCCCTAACCCCAGCCCTTCTGAGGGAGACTTTGCCAGAAGGCTCTCTGCCGCAGGCCAGGTTCCCCAAGACAGCCAGGGCACGGGGCCTCTTGTCCCTTTCTGCTCTTTCTGGACACAAGACAGGCCGCGAACATCACCCAGTGCCTGAGCCCCGGAACTGCACCTGCCATGTTCCCTGTTGAAGGGTGTGCATCTCACTTGCCACCACAGATGGGCAGAGCCTGAGGCCAACTGGACACAAATCCCCATACTCTACTCCACAGAGTCCCCCACCCCTCAGCCTGCATAAAATAACTAGGATACAGATAGCTCTCCACTACCTCTAGGCCTGGCACTAGAAATATGGAGATGACAGAGTCTACGAGGGTTAGAGGCCACCAAGACCCTGGACCAAGTTCTAGAGAAGCGCTCAGCTGGTCTCTGCTGGAGTAGGAAATTCTAGTCCATCCCTTGCTTCCCAGAGACTAAATATACCAACCAGAAGACTTGCATTTACTGGCTCTGATGTGCTCAGGGTCTCAAGACAGCTTATTTAGCCCTTACTGAACTCCTGTAGTAGAAAAACCAACACACTTCAGATGAGGACAGGAGCAGGTCCACATGACCCAAGGTCACGCAGGACCACCACATGAGTGCAGACATACCCTGTCCCCATCCATCCTTAGACTATGGGATTGCTCTCCTAGTGTGCAGACTTCTATCCAAACACGTCACTGCCTGGGAAGGTGTGACCTGCCCAGGGGCCCTTCAAGGGTTGCTGGGTAACCTCATTTGCCAGTCCCAGCAGTCCAGGCTCTACTTACAGGCACCAGTATCTGTTTGCAGCCAGCCGCCAGCACCGTGTCCTGCAGCACTCGGTCGGAGATGCCGCTGAAGAGGCTGTGGCCGGGAGGCAGGCTGGCCAGGTGCAGGTTGAAGAGGCGCTTGAGTTCGCTCAGCGTGAGCACAAACTGTCTTTGAAAGGTGGTCTGCACGAAGGCCCTCAATTCCAGGGCCACAGGGGTGCTGGCACAGCCTGGGGGCGGGTGCCCATTGAAGCTGTCCCCGCCCACTGCCCGTCCAACAGGCAGCCCATTGGCCAGCTTGGTGTTAAGGCCACCACTAGGGGCAATGTCCATGGGCTCCTGTGCCTCAGCCTGCTGCTCTTCGCCGTCGCCATCCTCTTCGCTCAGGGGCTCCTCCTTGATGTGCACGTGAGGCAGGACTGTGGGCTGCCGCATCTGCTCCTTCCGCCGCTGCAGCTCCTGCTCTAGGAAGGCGTGGTTCTGCTGGGCCCTGCTTTTGGCTGCTTGGACCCGCTGATCTCCAGGGACCACCCCAGCAGGCCCTATGTGAAGAAGCGATGTTGTTGAAGAGGGCCCAGGATCCCGGTGAGCCTGAGGCCTGCTGGGGACGCAGGAGCCAGAAGCCAGGAGCCAGGAGCCAGGAGCAAGCCTGGCCTCTCACCCCTCCTGCACAAGGGGAGCCTTGCCACCCCCCAGGAAGAGAAGAGCAGGGTGTCAAAGTCCCGAGAAAGGGATCCTGCTGCGTCCCGGCCCACCATGCTGGCCCACCAGGGAGTCAGGCCTCAGAACCAACACAAGCCCCAAGGAAGACCATAGTGCTGGACAAGCATGTTTGGCTGCCTGTGGGAGACAGGAAGGCACAGGAAGTGGCAAGGAGAGCCGCACAGCCCTCTCTAGTCTAGCCCTTCTGGGGCAGGGTCTGATTGGGGGCTGCCCAGTCCACAGCTCCACACACCTGATTGTCCATCTGGCTTCTTTGGCATGGTTTCCTTCACGAGATTATAGACCTTTTCTAATCTGAAAAAAAGAACAAGCTCTTCAAGCAAGCCCTCGAGCCCACGATGCTCTAGTCAGAGAGCAGTGCTCGTAGCTGGGCCAGGCCTTCTCCCCTGAAGGTGGTTCTGGTACAATTCAAGGGAAGGTGTGGAGTGACTGCCAGTCCTCTTCCTCGGCCTTCATGCCTCTCTCCTTCCCACCGCTCAGGTCACCTCAACGAATGGTGTGTCTGCACCAGCTCTGTGCTGGAGGACTTGAGCTCAGCCAATGACATCCACCTGCCTGGAGGGCAGTGTACACGGGCCCAAGTCTTCTCACTGCCCAGGTCCAGCCCAACTGTGCTCCTCCAGGGAGTGGTGCCAGGACAGCCTATCTATATCTGCCCACCTCATGTACCCCACAAGCCCTTACTTGGCCTGGATGCCTGACCACAGCATGTGCTGCCGCTGGACCACATCTGGATGCTTCTTGATGAATTCGCGGTCGTAAGGCAGAATGAACTCCCAGCCTTTGTTGACCCTCACCACGGCCATGTGCTCCAGGAAGTCCTTGACATCTTCAGCACAAAGCTGAGAGAGAGAGGAACGTGAGGCCCACGCAGCCCTGGGTTCCCTCCTGCAGCAGGGCGTGCGGGACACCACTCACCTTAGTCACGGCCGCCACCTCCTTCCTTACCACCCACCGGCTCTGTGTGAACTTCCACATCTGAAGGAGAAAAGCAGTGTGTAAACAGGCGCAGGACGGCTGCTCCTCAGCCTGCCCCTCGGCCTCGCAGCAGCCCAGGGCCTAGGCAGGGATGCAGGGCATGGCACAGAGCCTGGGTGGCATCAAGACTGGAAAGGAACTCCTGCTCCCCTCCTCTTGGCCTCCGCTTTGGACGGCCCTAAGCCCCCTTTACCATTCACAGTATTGAAGAAATAAGCTCCTCTCTTTCAGTGCAACTGGACCATCCCACCCCATTCACAACTGTTTCCTGGGCGGGGCCTCACCCACCTGTAACCACGGTATCCCCAGGGTCTAAGGGTATTATGAGGACTTGGGAAGGTGATTCAGGGACAAGGGGCTTTCTCAGAAATGGACAGCCTTCCACCGTGGCAGCTCATGGCTGGTGTGGCTTTTGGAGGCTGATGGCACCCACAGCTCTGTCAGGGCAGCTCTCAGGCCGAGTTCCCTCACAGAGACACGTGCTCTAGGTGAGGGGAGATGACAGCCACTAACTCACAGGCAGCCGGCAGAGGTGATGGCGGATGACTGGAAGTGTTAGGAAAGTGTCACTTACACTAACTCAGATGGCACCAGTGTAACAGCATGTGCCCACCTAGAAAAGCGGCTAAGGACAAAGGGTACTGTGTGTGGGTGAGCCCTGAGAAGCGCGGCACTCAGACCCCTGAACAACACCTGCCCCCGAGGGCTGAGGACGCCCAGTCAGGAGAGCTCCTGAAGACTTCAAGCCACCCAAGGCCACCTCCTTCATGCCTGTGTAGGCACTCCAGGGCCACAGTGCACAGCTCCAAGTGGCCCAAATTCAAAACACCTGCCAAGGTCCAGGGAGGGGTGCAGGGCCCAGGGACACAGGGCTGGGGCTCCTGGGAGGGATTTCAGCTCTAGGTATAGACGGAGCAGGGACAGGAGGAATGGCACTAGTTTAGAGAGAACTCTGGGTTGGACCATCTAAAGTGGCTGCTGGACAGGAGTGCGACCCGTGGTGCTAAGCTGTCCAGTCATTCTTACTTGTAAATGTACAACCACAAGAAGATTTACAACACACCACTCAGTCCATGCTAGGCAGAACCTCTTGGAACCCCGGTGGGGTCTTACCAGCCCCTGCCGCCCAGAGGAAAATAAAGGTGCGACCTCACGCATGCTTGCCCTTGTTGGAGCCCCATCCTCCACCTGCACCCCTGTGGCCACAGAGCCCAGGTACTTACGACAAAATCCCGGCCCCTGCAGAGCACCTCCGCAGGCATCCCACTGTGAGGGCTGGACGAATCCTTGGGATACAGGATGTCACTGCCAAGCAAACAGGGGTAGCAGGTCAGTCCCTGTCTCACGTTACCACTTCCGCCCACTTTAGAAGCCCAGGCCTGTGTCTGAGCCAACTCAAGGTACACCAGTCCCCAAGAACTTCCTCAGAAGAAAAGAACCCTCACATGCCCTTCTTGATCCACCCTCGCCCTGGCCCAGCCCCAAGGGAGGGTTAGGTGCCAGAGACAGACAAGCCAGGGACTCAAGGAACCCAGGCCCCTTGGGAAGACTGGTTCCTCAGGTCAAGCACTTGTGGCGGCAGCAGAAATTGGTATGGAAACAGGCTGCAAGGCCTTCTCCACCTGCCCAAAGGGATTTGTGTGAGATAAGGTCAGAGGCCAGATCTGGTACAAGGGTGGGACCCCATGACCCCACTCTGTCTTCAGTCCCAGCCCCACCCAGCCCTGCCTGTGGATCCTCTGCTTGAGGCCTTCCCTCGCCCCTGCTCAGTCCTGCTGAGGAACAGCAGCCCGGCCTACACTGTTCATGGCCGTCACATATAGGGAAGGCACCCACCAAGTGTGTGGTGCACAGGCTGTGTCATGGACCCCTGTGTCCCAAGAACAAAACCGCGCGAATGGCAACACAGTACACACAACACACTACTAAGGCATCTACTATGTAAAGGTGTGAGATTTTAATTTCCTGACCTGGACACAAGGACAGACCTAGCCAAGACCCACACACAGCAGCGTGGACACATCTGATCACAGAAGCACTCACAGTGGGCAGATTCCCAAAAGGATGAGACAGGCCATAACTCCAAGGGACAGGATTCGCGGGGGACCACTCAGTGCCAGACAGAGTCCAGGCTGATTCCCACAGCTCAAGTTCAAACCCAGCTCAGTAACTATCTTCTGTGAGTATCTGGCAAGTCCCGGCTTCACTGGCCAGTGACCCCCTGGCTCTTACTCATTCACAGTGTAAATGCACCAGGTGCTCTCATTTAACGAGTGAGGGGTCATCACAAAGCTCAAGGAAAAACTTGGGTAACTCAGGACAACAGCGGTCAGTGTATCAGGAGAGGGCACCACCATGTGGCAGTCTGATGAATGCACTTTACAGTCAGCTTGGCAAGCAAATACTGCACTGAAACTTTAAATTTTGGAGCTACTCGCACTTTGTTTCTATTCACCCCACACTATCTTACTTAAATATCGAGTCTTAATGTACTTTTTGTTACACTGTTATTACACCCTTTTACTCTGATTCAAGTATATGTAAGATGCGGTCATACAGCACTGACCAGAGTCCACAGGTACCAGGTATTATGCTGGGCACAAGGACACCAAGAGTCAGAACCAACTGTCTCTTTTCCTTCCAAACTGACAGTTTTGTGGAGAACTCACAGGAGAAGAGAAGCTATGGAGAACAGTGACCCACTAATTCAGTTGTACAGCAGGTGATGTAAAAACACAGCCACAGCTTCACGCAGCAATAACAGTCCCAAGCAAGAGAAACTGTTCTGAGGGGCCAGAGGAAAACAGATTACTATTAAGACTATTGTTGAAGAAACAAGAACTAGCCTGACTTGTCAAGAAAAGTTGCAGGTGGAGCACCATGGAATCCTCACACCAGTGCTTAAAGGGAAAATAATCACCAAGAATTCTGCATTGCACATAACATCCTTCAGAGCAGAAGTGAGAGAGACATTTCCAGATTGACGAAGCCGAAGAAAGCTCTCCATGAGACAGCAGAAGTTACCCCAGCCAGACGCTCAGGCATCCGCAGACAGTGACGAGCACCTTATGGACCAACGCACGGCTGGGGAGAAGGCGCCTACAGGTACAGGCATCTGTACCAAGTCTGCCAACCTGAGTTAGAGCTCTGAAGTCAACATGCGCAAGGAGAGAACTGACTTCTGAAAAAGTGTTTCAGAAATAGGTATACATGTGAGTAGACCTAACACTGACTATAATCAGTCTGTCCTATGCGGATGAAAATACAAAGGGTTAAAAAAAAAATCATCAGAGAAAAGGAAGAGAAGAAAACTATCACTAGAATTAGGGACTGGGAAGAAACCATTAAGAAGTAAAATTAAAAAGTTCTAATTGAAAGATGAAAAAAAAAAAAAGAAAATACAAAGGATTAAAATATCCACGTGGGCAGTGAATAGCTACAAAATTTTCAGATTTTGAACTGTTTTGAAAGAGCAAAAATCAATCAATGTAAAGCTGTGTTAAATCACAAGTACAAGCTGAAAACAGCAGGGGAAGTAACAATTCCAGAAAACTTCCAAATTAGCAGGAAAAAAAGGAAACTTGAAGGAATCTAGATTACAAACTTCGCGGTCCACAAAGGCCAGTAATTTCATTCCATTTCGGTGCACCAGGTGCCAGCAACAGACGGGCACAGCTTACCTTTTCACCACCCAGTTTCCTTGGACTAACATCGCCACCTTCTGGATGCCACGCAGAACAGCCACAGAATCCACAGAGGGGCCCAGGAGACTCATCAGATTGGCAAAAGGCATGACTTTCACTGGATTGATACACAGGACACATCTCGTCAGACCAGGAAGCGGCCTGGACGGTTCCCCAACCACCCTCAGCAGGATCTGCAAGTTCCCAGCTCCCACAACGATGGCACCAGGAATCACACCTGGCCCGCACAGGCGGCCAGCTGAGTGCCCAGCCTGTGTCTCACTGAATACTGTGAGAAGATTCTGTCACCACTCCTCCCAGGAAGGGTTCAGAACTCCCTGTGTCCGGTCTCCCTCCCTTCCTCCCCCCCCCCCCCCCGCAAGAGGCAGGACCGCCCAGTGCCTGTGGCCTCTGTCTGCCTCCTTAATCACACAGCAGAGCTGTGACCTCCAGGGGCCCAGGCAAGGCCTAGAAGAGCAGCGTCCTCTGTGGAAGTCTGGACTGCAGGGAGCCTCCACCTCTGTCTACACTGGCCGGAGGTTCCACGGCCCCGGAGGAGCCAGGGCCTGGGACTTGGCCTACAAAGGCTCTGACCGGTCCCTCTCGTGTGGACCCAGCAGGGCGCCAGGACAATGCCAGCAGAAGCACTTGGTTCACATCCAGTGCAGGACTCTGTCCTCAGCCCATCACCCAGGCACCATCACCAGGCTTTCAACAGACAAAAGCTCAAGCAGTATGGGGCAGGGGACTGGCAAGCTCTAGAGCCTGAGGGGGCTGTCTGTAGGGTATACTAAACCAAGCACTCATCTGCCCAAACAAGGAGAGTTGCCGGCCTAGGGAACTGGGGGCAAAGGGTGGCACCCACCATTCTTCATAAGAACTTTGATCTGGTCAGCCAAGGGCAGTGTACGCAGCTGAGCCATAGACAGGACGTTGCTGGGAGCCACGGGCTTGTCTCTGTTGGGATGAGGGTGCAGTTAGCAGAGGCTGGGGGAGAGCCAGGAAGGGAGGGCTCCCAGCTCCTACTCACTTCTCCTCTTCTGGGCTGGGCGGCATGAGCATCATGAGGTACTCGCTGTGGAGAAGGGGAGGTCAGGGGTCAGGGTCTCTGCAGACTGTCTGGGCTCACCCTCCTGGCAGCTCCTAGCTCCCATGTGACGACCCCATAAGAGGTGGGCGATCGCCCTTTCCCCGTCACTCTCCTGACCACTCCAAAAACAATGACCCCCTGCTTTCTCCTTCCCCACAGACACCACAGTCCCTGAGTCCTACCTGGGCGACTTGATGAGCTCCGTGTTCTCCACTGCACCAGAGCCCTGGCACAGCAGGTACTGGCGCTCATGCTCCGAGCGGCTGTCCTATTGGGGGGGGCATCATAGGATCAGGCTCAGCTACTGCTGCCCAGTCCTCAGCCTTCTGCTGCTCCCACTCCAGTCACGTGTCCTTCTCTAGCCTCGACCATGCCCACCCTCCTGAGCCCTGGCTTGGAAGCAGGGTCCCTGATGCTGTACTGAGGGAGGAAAACAATTGGACATTACCCCCCCCCTGGCACCTGGACCAAGTCTCCCATCTATGAGGGAGGAGTAGCTAGAACCTTCTTGGGAAGAATTGGTATTGACAGCCAGGGCTCAGGATGGAAACTGAGCCCAGTAAAAGTCCAGGTGCGCAGTGAGCCTTCGGCTGTGTGACAGATGGCAGATGCTCCAGTGCACCCAAGTGAGGTACCTGACCGGAGATCAGGGTTCATAACCAAACACCAGCCCCACTGTGAGCCGCTGGAGGCTCTGCTCTACCCACAGACTGGCATCCCAGCCTCCCTCCTCAGATATCTGCTAGGTGGCAGAGTGGATGAGGTACGGACTGCCCAGAGGACCTCATGCTCTCTGTGGTACTACTGAATGGCAGGATACAATGGGAGGCTCAAGGAAGGCTCAAGATGAGTCCCTTACAGGCACAGAGGCTTTGCCCAGGCCTGCCCGGCTCACCCTCATGCCACAATAGTGCAGGTGGACCCAGGGCTCCTCCGCATGCTTCTTCTGCAGGAACTCGTAGGACTGCACACGGCGCTGGCGGGCCTGCTCAGACTCTGGTCGGGAGAACCGTACCTGCAGTGGGGAGGTCGGCACCCTCAGCAGCCTCCCTAGGCTACCGTCCCAGCCCTCGACAGACCAGAGACCCCCAGATCAGGGCACCTGCATTTCACCTCCCTCTTTGCCTTTGAAATTCAGCTCCAAACACGGCCCTGTCTTCAAGCCATCAACACACACCAGGAAGCAACGCTTTCTTCCTCTGCCTGCCTGGTCCACAGCTCTGGCTGGACCACAGAACCCGCAGTGCACAGGCTTTTTAGAAGACAGCATGAGCCCAAGACAATCCAGCAGTTCTAAGGTCGTCCACAAGCTGTGGGGACAAGCCTCCGCATGTGCAGCCTGAGCGCTGCCCGTCCCTGCAGAACAGGCCAGTGCTCCAGAAGTGCAACTTCAGTCATTCACGTGCCGGGCGGTCACACGCGCGCAGCTCAGCTTTCAACACTAACTGTAAGCTACACATACGCAAACTGCGGACTCTAAATCTCCAGTGGAACCTTTTTATTAGCCTGAGAACTGTTTGCACCATCGAAAGGGTAGAATGACACAGGTAGTTTTGTGAGCCTATCTGTGGGTTCCTACTCTGCTCCTGTTTCCAGGCAATTCCTAACACGTCCCAGTATCCCAGCCCTTGCACGTTACAAGGCTGTCTTTAGAGCAATGAGCCCAATGGGATAAAGGTAAGTTAGTCCCTTTCAGGCAACCAGCAAGGAGGGTCAGGAGGATGGACACTATCCCTGTCACACACACCACCCTTCCCCCACCCTGCCCCGGGGCAGGAAGTCCCTTCTGCTCAGATTCTGTCCTCATCCTGTCTCTGCCACCCAGGTCTCTCTCTCCTGTCCAGGACCGAGGCTCACCGTGATCTGCTTGACATCTTCCTCTGCTTCATCCTGCGAAGAATCTCCAGCTGCAAAAGCAAGTTGCCACTGCAGCCTCTGCTGGGGCTGCTCGACCCTCCGGAGGGCCAAACAGGGACTTGTGGGCTTTTGACAGATGCAGATGACTACAGAAGGTGGTGGTGTGAACTGGGGTGAGGTCAGTCAATGTGTGAGACATTTTTGGTGTCTCCAATGCAGGGGTGGGTATTCCTGGCCCCCAGTGGGTAGGGTTCTGGGGTGCTATGGACCTCAGAGTCTGACCCTTCAGGACTTTTCTGTGACAAGCTGGCCCACCAAGACCACCCCCCACACCAGGTCTGGGGACGCACCGGGCTTACTCACCCTCGTTGGCAGCCTCTCTCTCCCGGTGCTTGGCATCTGCCTTATCCAGGTAGGAGAAGCTGGGCCGCAGCTGCAGGATGCCATGCAGAGGTGTCAGGTGCAGCTCACCTGGCAGAGAAAGAAGGGCTTGAACCTGCCTCTACAAGCTGAAGCTGACACACCCAGCTTGGTTCAAGGAATTGTCCATTCCTAAGCCTTCAGCTTAGGCCCACTGCCAAACCACCTCCTCGCCTGTTCCTCCTCAGAAGCACCAGGCCAAGCACCAGGCAGGTACCATTCCCAAGACCTGTCCTCTAGCCACAACAGGCACACTGCAGACCAAGCCAGGAGCTGATTCTTGCTCAAAGCCACTTCCTCACAGCTGACTGCCCACTACTTTTCAGCAATCAAGACCCTCCCAGTGGGGTCTCTCCTCACCTCTACTGCTCCTCCCAGCCACACTGGTCCCCTCACCCACTTCCCCCAGGTCTGTCAGATTATGTTGTCAAACCCCCACCTGGGTTTCCTCTTCCCATCAGTAGCACTGCCCCCCCCCCAGCCCATCCTGATAGGCTAGTGCCAATGTGGCTGCAGGAACGGCCCTACTGGAGCCCAGTGGAAGGCAATTTGGACTCTGACCAGGACCACGATTTTTCCTTACAACCTTGAGATATGGTTCCAAACAACACTGGCTATGGGACAGTAAAGGTTTGTCAGCACTCAGACCTGCCTCACTGCTGCAGACTACACACTGAGTAAAGCACCTCACACCTGAATAAGTGCTGCCGGAGCTCTACGGTTGAAACACGCCACTCAAGGCAGTGTGTCCTCAGAGCTGTGCAACGATCGACTGTAGAGTATCACCCCCCCAAAAAAAAGTCACTCCCCCACATCACCCTGCTGTGATGTCTGTAGGGTTTGCTGATTCTAAACATTTCACACAAACGGGATCACAGAGCTTAGGGGGTATGTGGGGGAGACATGCTTTCACATGGCCAAACAAGACAGCTGTGTGGATGTGCCCCGTTTTGTTTACACACATTATTTGATGGCCCCGGGGTCACTTCTGCTCTCTGGCTCTTATAAATAGAATGAATACATTAAAAAAACCCATGAACACCTGAGCCCAGGTCCTGCCTGAACACTTTTTCATTTGTTCTGAGTAGATGCTGTCTAGGAACAGAATCATCGGGTTCTAAGTACCTTGTACTTAAAGCAAAATTTTGCGCCTGTCCACAAATTACGCTATGTCATACATATTCATCTGTGTCTCGGGAAGAAACTGATCAAGTTGAGCATGCCCAGTAAAGTCTCCAGAGGTGGTCCCTTGAAATGCCTTGACTCTGCATGGTCATCCCCAACTTCACTTAAAAACAGGAAGAAGGCCAGGGTCAGAGAAGGCCGGTGCACCCTCCAGGAGACCCCGGCCCCGGGTACCTTGCCTATAGAGTGCAGCTGCGTAGCGTGATGTATTACTGGTGGTCTGAGAAGAGCAGAAGGTCTGCTTGTCCATCAGCTTCCTGGGAGCACAGGGAGAACTGTGTCAAGGGAAGGGAGGGGCCCTGGCCTTCCTGCAGACAAGAGTCACCGAGTGGTTCCCAGGAGTCCCAGGCACCAGCTGCCGGGAGGATCGGCCTGGAGCTGGTGATACGCAAGGGTCACAGGCAAGGACGTGGAGGAAACTCCAGTGACCAGGCAGAGGAGCCCAATGAATGTGACATTGATGGAGGCAGGGGACTCACGAGGAGTACGTGCTGGTCTCGTCGGCGCAGGCGCCGTCCACGTTCAGCGCAATCTGCTCCCCTTTGCTGCGGCAGTAATTGGGGTTCAGAGTGTCCATGACCATCTCGAGTTCTACCTGAAGGAACAAGCACAAGACAACTGGAAGGACCCCATGGCAATGCTCCAGGCACACCCCTAGACATCTCCAGCTCTACCTGAGGACCCCCTTCTCTGTGGGTCCCACGGCTTCAGAGCCTACCAACCCAAATCCCCCAGAAATGTCAGTGGTTTTTTTGAGGTTTGTGTGTGTGTGTTGTATATGTGTGTGTGTGTGCGTGTGCGTGTGCATGTGCATGTGTGGAGAAGCACTTCACACAGTCTTTGCCCCAAAGATCTGGATTAACAATTCTGGAAGCAAGAGATCATCCTCATCCCCACTCCCACTTCATTGACAAGTCAGCTGAGCAACAGTCCTGGAACGGCGTTTCCCTTGCCACCCCTCAGATAGGCATCATCACGAAGGAGTCTTCCTCTACGCAGCCTGCCTTCCCTCACCTGTGCCCATGCCAGGCACTCAGGGTTACACCTGCTCCTTCACCTCCAGCCCTATTTTGCCTGGAGCTGCCCCTCCCCCACCTCTCCAAACTCTTCCTCCTCAGCCTTTCTCACCTCCTGCTGCTGCTGCTCACTCGCTGCTCTCCAGTCCCCAGAGAGCCCACCCCCTCGCCTCCTCTGCACCAAGGACAGCCTACCTTCTGCTGCTTGGGCTTGATCTTGGCCGAGAGGTGAGCAACATCATCGTAGTTCATCGAGGCTGGACGCACGGGGTACTAGGACAGGAGGGGGCCATCATCCACCCGCCTGACTCAACGACAGCTGGGCTTCGGGGTTCCAGTGAAGAATCACAGTCACCCCAGCCCCAGCCCCAGCCCCAGCCCAGCCCCAGCCGCGCCTCAACAGAGAAGGTTCACGTGCAGCCCGTCCACATTGGCTCGAGTCTCTTCCTGCAGCCCAGTTCTAGGTCTGACTCTAAAGGGGCAAGTCTGAGCCCCAGAGCAGGGACGTGGGAACTGCAGTTGGGACCAGGTCACACACCTGATCTTCAGGACGCGCCCAGAGGGAAAGCAAAGCTGGCCTACGATTGCTCACACACGCGATCCTATCTCCTTGGCAACCAGTGTACATTTTCCCACAACGCACCCCTCATGAGGGCATGAGAAGTGCCCCTAAGGTTCTCTCTCCCACAGGGGCTGCTAACGGAAGAGCCACAGACTGGCCCTGCCCTGGACGCAGGTCCCTGGGCCTGGGAGGCAGGAGGCCTGGGCCACAAGCTCAGCCGTCGGCGCCCTTCAGGTGAGCTTCAGTCTCGTCGAGGAAACGGTCACTTTCTAGAAGCTTCCCTGCTTTCAGCTAGAACAGGGACAACTTTGGTGGGAAAAACTGCCTGCCCACTGCTCTGGACAAAGCCCTGGGAGGGGGCTGGATTGGGTGGGCCAGGCCTAAATATCAGCTCGGAGGCCCCTCCTGTGCTGAGAACTAGCACTCCCTCGGGCTGAGGATGATGAACACAGGCCTGGGTTATGCTCGACTGTGTCACCTGCCGAGTGCCAACAAGGAGGATGTGGCCACATCACAGCTACTGACTGCAGTCAGCTGAGGTTGCAGGAAGGTCCCGGGACGGACACCAGCCTCTTCCCTGCGCTGGCCTGATGACTGCCACTGCCTGCCACCTGCTCCCGCCCCGGAGCGCCTGGGCCACCATTCTCTCCCATGCAGCAAGGGACCAAAGTGCTGCCAACACCTTACTGTTGAGAATAAGAAATGGCATGAAACAGCTCAGCAGGTCCTCGGAAAGTTACACAATGTGACCATGTGACCAGCCATTCCACTCCAGGGCCATAACCAAGAGAGATGAAAACACAATCTACACTTCACACATACTCAGACTCAGGCGCACCGCTCAGGGCACACAAGCAGGACCAACGGATGAATGGGTGAACAAACTGATGAATGGGTGAACACAGTACTAATCCTACAATGGACATCCACGTGCACCTGTGACCTCATTCAGTCCTCACAGGACCCCACAGGCAGGTACCATCAGTGCTATCACTGTCACCACTTTGCAAATGAGAATACTGAGGCAGAAAAAAGGAACTTGGCCTAGGGCTGGAAGCCAAGTCTTGGTGAGGCAGGATTCTGATGGGGCAGAGGTCAGCTACAAGCCATTGTTTGTTTGTTTGTTTGTTTGTTTTTGTGCAGCACAGGGGTCAGACCCAGGCTCGAGCCCCTCCCCAAGCGGCAGCCTTCAGAACTCGGGCAACCGCGTTGCTACTACATGTTGCCAACTTAGAAAGAGGTGCCAACCACTGAGCATGCTGCAGGCCTTCTGCCCACCTCCACCCCTCCCTCAAGACTGGCACTCCCCTTTACCTTTAAATCCCGTCATTACCTGAAACAGATACAGCTTCTCTGCCAGACTTTTGGCCAAGTACACGTCGATCTAGGAAGAAGGAGAAGACTTAACAGGGCACAGGCTGGGGAGCGGCCGGAGCAGACACTCAGCTCACCTAGCGGCTCACAGGAAAGGGCAGCGTGGGGACAGGACAGCTTAGCTCATGGTAAGAACAGAGGGAGCCAGGCAGGCCCAATGCCCATCGGAGGAATCCAAGGGGTCCCTCCCAGCAGCTCCAGGGAGACAGGATGGGAGCTCGCCTCGCCTCCACCCAACCTTACTGTACCCCAGAAGAACACAGCCACCCGGGTGGCCCAGGATGCTCGCCATGTCAGGCCAAAGAAGAGCTTTTCTGAAAGATGCGCAGGTGAAGGCTCCCTCTGCCTGAACTGGCCCATGGCCCTGTTTTAAGGTGGTCTGCAAAGTGACCCGCCTGCCTCCTCTTCATTCCTAATGCTGACCACCCAGGCCCATAGAAGGCCCTTCCCACACGCCCGACAATTCACTTCTCTTAAGAATGGAGGGTCCTCACTTGAGCAGACGCTTTCCAGGGCTGCTGCCTCTGTGCGCAGAGTCCTGGGCCCTCTGGACGGTCACCAACCACTCCTCTACAATAAACTGGTTTCTGTAGTGTCCCTGAATCTTAGACAAGCAACATCACCCAAACAACAGCTCTTCCTGACCAGAACCCACCCCGGCCTGTGCCCTTCAGACCCAAAGTGGGGGTGTATGTGTGCAGATTTGACTGCAAACAACTTTCTCTTTCCCTGGAATCTGTACCCCACACACACACCCGCCACTATAAGTCTGCTCCCCAAGATTCCATGTGTCTCATCATAGTCCACAAGGACAGGGGTCCAGTCTGCTGGCTGCGGATGGAGGGAAGAACTGCTGAATGACAAGTCTGGTAAGACTGGGATTGGCGCTGTCAAAACTGCAAGTCACCTGGCAGTCACCAATGTCTGCTGAGTGACAGGCCCTGCAGTTGACTTTATAAACGGTGATGGACGGAGCAAATGAGCTCAGGGGAGCTGTCAGGTCAGGTGCTGTGTCATGACCCTGAAGGAACGGCGAGGCTGGCCTCAGGCGTGTGGAGGACACAGTCGAGGAAGAGATCTAGGTGCGATGGACAGATCCTAACCAGTCTCAAGACACATGGAAGGGACTCGGGCCAGTGCTTGGGACCCTGGCAGAGGAGACAGCAGCAGTTACCTCTTGAACGACTGGGTCATCCTCTTCATTGGCCATACTAGGGAGAGCCAGCCACACGGTCCTCCACTCGCTCTGTAGAATGACAGACCCAAACCATCAGTGCTGAACTAAACAACCAATGCTCAGAGAAGATGGACCCCAGACCTTTCTCTGTGTGGCAGAGGCACAGTGAGGAGGAGACAAGCGCAAACGAGCAACAGGTGCAAGCAGTAGACCCACATTGGCACATGCCCACCTTATCTCTGGGGAAGTAATGCCAGGTCTTTGACTAATGACAGGTTTCTCCAGCAGGGCAGGGGAGGCAGCTGGCAATCCCTGGCTGCAGCTGAGGGTCTACAAAGTAAGGAGCTGGCTGTCACGTGGGAACTCTGCTCAGACACTCAGTTGCCAAACTGGCTCCTCCTGACCCGTGAGTCAGCTCTCCTGTGCCATGCTATCATGATCCTCTTTATACTTCTCTCTCACAAGCCTGGAGTGCTGTGACTGCCCCCATCTTACAATGCGATGACGGGAATTCAGAGACAGGTGCTTTTCCAAAGTTTCACAGCCCTTCAAATGTCGACCTTGGGGCTCCAGTGACACTATGGTTAAGTTTGGTGCTAGGAGGGGCTTGAGGCCTGGGCGGAAGGATCGAAACTTGGGCACTGGGAGGGTGAGTTCCAGGCCAGGGGAGCACCTGGAGCAGATCTCAGCAGTCCCCAGCCCTCGGCTCTGGCTAAGAACATCACTTTATCTGAGAGCTGAAGGGTGGAAGGCTTAAAGGGACTGGGTGTCCTTTGGGAGATGAAGGGAGAAGGGTCGTAAGTTAAAGGCCTGCCTGGGCTACAAGAAACCTACTCAAGAAGAGAAGAGGAAGGGGAAGAAGAAGACAATGACGTAAAGGGGTATTAGCAACACCTGCAGCATAGATAGCACCAGCTACGCCCCTCACCCACTGCAGAGGCACAGCCCGCGCTTGGGACACTCGGGCCCAGATACTTCTCTTTCAAATCTCTAGAGCTGTGGCCCCTTGATCGCAGTGCCGGCCTCCTGGCCGGCCTCAGCCCACTGCCCACAACCACTCAGCCTTCAACTGCATCACCCTGCACGGCACCTCCACCGTCACCTTGCTCCAACGCTTCACCTCAAACTCCGTCCCCTCCCAGTCATCTGAGGATCTATCAGCCCACGAAACCGCCATGCTGCCTCCTCTACCTCTTCCAGGGTTTTGTTCAAATATCACCCTCCTGTTCAAAACTACACATTGTCCCCCAACTCCCTCTGGCCCCCATGCAACGGTTACCCTGTGCCTGTCTCTACTGCCACCAAGATGCACGCTACACGCACACGACCACTTCGGTCTACTTTGCTCCTTGTTCTATGCCCAGCACTCAGCAGTCACAGAACAACTAGCTGTCTGTTGTCTGAAAAACAAAACACAGGGGACACTACAGGGATGCTGTACTAGTAGCGGGGAGCTCTGGAGGAAGAGAAAGCCCTGGGGTGGGAGGCACGCATGACAGGGGGGAATGGGCCACCGAGCTGCTCAGGGCACAGAAGGTGAGTGTGTCCTACAAAGCAAAACTTTGGATGGCTGACACTGTGCAGACAGGGCAGTGGGGAAGGGGAGTCTAGAACCCATCTACCTGGCTGCCAAGTGCCACGGAGGCCTTGCGTGGAGCCAGCACCTTCCCAGGAGGCAGCCAGACTGAGTGGCCAGCTGAGACCGGGAGTTGCTGAAGACACAAAGAAAAGTGAAGGTGGTAAGAGGGTGTAGTCTGGGATCTTCTGGAGCCCCAATTCTTTCACTCTCATCCTGCCCAGGGGGCATCAGCCCTGCCCAGCCAAGGAAGTGGGATGAGGGAGGAGTCCTTAAGCTAGAAGAGGCTCCTCCCTCAGGACACCACATTGGATTAGTTTCCTGCAAAGGTTAGAGACTGTCATCTCCTGTCTCCCACCACCGAGATCCAACTCAGGGCACTCACAGCTTCCGGGCCTGTGACCCACAGAAAATCCTCCTACTAGCCAGGCTGAAAGGGTGCCTCGCTGCAGCTTTCTCAAGTGGCTGCAGCCTTTTTCAACC
The DNA here is from genome assembly GCA_023101885.1 of Typhlomys cinereus. NCBI lineage: Eukaryota > Metazoa > Chordata > Mammalia > Rodentia > Platacanthomyidae > Typhlomys > Typhlomys cinereus. Next base: position 1,006,635 of record JALPQD010000244.1, on the reverse strand, counting down.
CTTGCTCAGAGAGAGAGAGAAAGAAAGGAAGAGAGGAAGTGAGAGAGGGAGGGAGGGAGGAAGGGAGGGAGGCAGGGAGGAAGGAAGGAAGGAAGGAAGGAAGGAAGGAAGGAAGGAAGGAAGGAAGGAAGGAAGGAAGGAAGGAAGGAAAAGGAAAAAAGAACAAACGAACGAGGATGAGGGTGACAATTCCCAAGTCGGTTTTACACCATCACTGACAAATCTTGACCCTGTGGCCAACAAAATTCCTGAATCTAGCATGCTGTCCTTCCACCCCTCCTTCCACCCCTCAACCCCCAACCTGGGGGACAGAGGCAGGAGGCTCCTCAGTTGGAAACCATCCTCCTAGGCTGTATCATAGCAAGATCCTGTCTCTAAAACAAAACAATGTTTGCCTCTGGCAGCTCCTCCCTGTTTCCAATGGCCCCACCACCATCCGTCCTCAAAAGAAAGCAAGTGACATCACTGTTCTACTCAAAGCCTTCCAACTGCCTGTAAAATAAATTCCAAACTCCTGTCTGTGGCCAAGAGGTGACATTGCCCTCTCTCCCCTAACCATCTCCACAAGCCCAGCTGGACTGTGGATATTGGCACACTACCCTTCACCCTTAGGGCTTTTGAAAGCAACTCCTTTTCACTAGAAGTAATCGTCAACATTCTTTCCAAGAGAGACTGGTTCCCTGACATCCTACCTTGAACAGCCTTGTCCGACCCTTCCAGTCACCAGCACAAGAGCATGGTTCGTGTCCCCAGTAGTTTCTTCTAAGCCTGGAGCTTTGCTAATGTTTGCTTTAGGGTTGACTGTTCTTCAGCACTAGACTTTAAACTCCTCGAAGACTCATACATTCAGATTCCAGCCACAAAGTGGAGATAATTACACTTCATCAAGTTGTTATGGAATCATTATATATAAAAAAAATTTTTTTTCACTACTCTTCTCCCAATACCTTAAGGTGCCTGGAGCCAAGATAGTACCCTCCAAAAAAATCATATTTAATTTTCTCATTGGCTGTGTAAATTAAAATGTAGCCTGGCCAATTTAGAAACCAGCAAGGTTTTCAGACCCAAGGTCATAACAGAAAATCGTGTAATCGAGACCCCCCCAAGTCTAGCTGATGTCAAAGAGCTTTGCTTCCATTCTTAACCAGGATGCTGCGCTTCCCTTTGATAAAAGGCAAGATGGTGTGGTGGTTAAGAGGCTGGACTCCCGAGTCAAACCATACAGGTTCAAATCCCACCTCTGCTGCTTACTGTCATTGCTGTGAGCCCCTCCACGCCAACCTTGGGATCCTTTCCTATTTTCATCTCTAAAACCGGGGGAAAAAAAATAAGACCGGCCCCCGTGGAGGCGCAGTGGCAGCTGAGTGAGAAATACACGGAACCTATAGGAAGGATCGTTACTACGTGGCAACATGTTTTCTTCCAATGTAAGAGCTGAGACAGTCGCAAATGGAGCAAAGGAGCGACATCCTTCTTACCTATGGAGCCCCAACCTTCACCCTGCAGCCAGCAAGTCCTGCCGGCCTCGTTGCACGGGTGAGGCCACTCTGGCGACGTGTCAGCTGCCTTCTTTTCGCCCCCCAACCCAGCGACTGGAAGGCTGACACGCCAGAGCGACCTGTGCACGCACCGAAACCCCCTGCCCCCGACGGCTGCCCGGGGACTCAACGAGCCAGGCGTGCCCGGCGCAGTCGATCTGGTTCAGCCGGGAGGCGCAGCCCGGGTGGACGCAGGTGCCCTCCCCGACCCATCGGGCTGCCCCCCACGCCGGCCGGACACCCGTGATCCCGGGACAGGGGGCAGGTGCCGCGGGGAGCGAGGCTCGGGCGAGGCAGGGCGCCCGGAGCCTGAGTCAGCGCTGGCGGCCTCGGGCCTCCCCGCCCTCCGCGGGGCCGGGCGGCCGGGGTCCCCGGGGCAGGCCGGGTCCCGTGCGGCGGCCGCGCGTCCTCCCGCCCCGGGCTCCCCCGCAGGCCCCCGGACCCCCGGGCTCCGGCCTAGCCGGCGGCGCGGCGCAGGCCTCGGCTCGCGAGCCCGGCGGCTCCGGCCTGGTCCCCGCGGCCTTCGGGACTTGACCCACCTCTGCGCCGCGGCCGCGCGCGGGCGGCGGCAACGGCCCGGGTCCCGCGGGCTGCAGAGGCGGCGGCCGGGCTGTGCTATCGGGAAGCGGCCATGTTGCTGGTGGAGAAACTCCGGCGGACACGTGGGGGGAGCGGGCCGGCCCTCGCGCTTCCTCTTACCCACAATGCCCCGCCCCGCGCGCGGCCCCGCCTCCTCCGCCGGGCGCTCAGGCCGCCGGCAGGAGTCGCTGGTACCGCTGCAAAACCGAACCCGGCGCCGGGGCAAAAAGAGAACTGCTCTTGGCAGCGGTGGGATTCGAACCCACGCCCCCGAAGAGACTGGAGCCTTAATCCAGCGCCTTAGACCGCTCGGCCACGCTACCCAGCTGCCAGGCTGTTCTTCTAAAAGGCTACTTAGTGCTTTTTCACATGCACACAATCTTTAAATTCAAATATCTTTTTGTTTGATTGATTTATGTTTTACTTAATCCTGTACAGATTACTATAAAAATACAAAGACATCAATATTTGAAATTGAATTAAATATTTCTTCCAATATTTAAACCCAGGCTTGTTCCAGACAGATTTAAGAATTTAAGTCCTGAGTCAATGATTGACACATTCATCCGGTTACCAGCGCGGTAAACCGCAGGACCCGGATTAGGAGTCTCAGGGATACTGACCGTGGTAGCAAGGGGCACCAGGTACTCTGATGGTAGATCCAGGGCAGCTGGTCTGCACAGGGCTTCTTGTAAAATGTTGTATTTAAGTTTTTTGATTGCACAAATAATATTAAAGTGTTCAGATAAAGTAACACATGTCCTTTGACTCTGGTTCTAGTCTCTGCAAAAGTAACTGCATAGTTATCAACTAAAGATACATTCTTCCAGCTCTTTAGTCGACAGTATAAAATTGGAAAATAGTTTGGGGTTTTATCGTGTATGGGTTATGACATAAATATTAATATACTAATTAATATAGATATGCAGCTGCTGTTTTTTCCAATAGACTATTTTTATATATCTATCCATGTTAATGAATGTATGCAGATATTTTTAAAGAAGTTCAGTGAAAACATGAGCTATCTATATTTCCATCATGGAGTGGAACTAATTACTGAAGTACATCAATATGCATATGAATGTATACATATGCACACACAAAGTTTCCTGCAGCCCTGGCTGACTTCAAACTTGCTATGTGGCTAAGGACAACCTAAGGAGTGCCATCATACCTGACTGGTTAAGGCTAATGTTACGTCACTGTTGCTTCTAATTCTTTCCCGGTGTGTATACTTTTTATTAACATTACAGGTAATGATCGGAATATATTGTTCCTTTAAAAATCGAAAAGCTGGAGGTAAAGGTATGCAAACCTGAGTTCAGTCCTCAGAGCCCACGTGGTAAAAGGAGAAAACTGACTTCTGAAAAGTTTCTCTCTGACCTTTCTATGTTGTATTAGTCAGGGTTCTCTAAACTCACAGAATCAATTCACAGAATTAATATATAAAAAAGGAATTTAATGAGTTGGCTTACGAGCTATGGGCAAGGTAGTCCAACGATAGCTGCCAATAGCTGCTCAGTCCAGTAGTCCAGTGGGTGGCGGCTGAAGGCTGGAGGATTCCTAGAGAGTCTTCAGTCACCTTGAAAACTTGGAGGGTTGGATAGCTGAAGGGTGGAAGAAATCCAGCCACCAATCGGGCCCGGAGAGGGAAGAGCACAGCTTCAGAGAGTCTCTCTTCTTCCCAGTCTCCTGTTCTGTGGCTTCTTTTATCTGGTCCCTTACTGGGAGGTTCCAATAAGATTAGGGAGCTTCCCATCGGATCTGGAGCTGATCTTTGTATTATCTCTTTAGGTGATCTCGGCTGATCCCCCCAAACCCCAGTCCTGAACTTTTGTAATCCCAGCACTCAGGAGGCTAAGGCAGGCGGATGGCAATTCCAAGGCCTGCCTGGTCTGTAGGCAGCGCCAGGCCTCCCAGGCTACATTGTGAAACCCCGTTTTGAAACAAAAACAAGCATCGATGTTTAAAAAGTATATTAAGCCATCAGAAAAAGAACTCTTCCCCTTAAACAAGTCCCCTCATAAACATGTCTCCCAACTTACACATAAAATGAATTTGATGTGTATCCTCTTAATAATTTCTTACGCTTCACATGCTTATATCCATGAACAGCATGTAGCATGATTCCATGTTGTCATGTGACATCAACGTCACTTTAAAGCTCCTGCTTCTCACTCTGACATTATGCTAATTTGTCCCATGCAACACACACACAATATTTGTTTCTACATTTTTGCCATTCTGAACAACATGGCAGGAAATGTAATGCGCATGGCTGTTCACCCGTGGTGATCGCTGGTCCTATGTGTATTTTCCATTCTAGTTAAAAAAAACCTACATGACATTTCCCCCCTCGGAGGGCTCCTGATTCTTCCTGAGTTTTTAAATTTTGAAACATTTTTTTTTCTTAGAGAAGCAAGGCTTTTCATTTGCTCTTTCACATTTATTGGTGTAAAAATCTAACATCTCCCTTGAGTTCATTGTACCCCTTTTAATTATATTCTCTAGCATTTGTCTTTCCCTCTGATATTTACACCTCTTCCTTTCCCAGGTGGCTCAGCTGACCGTAATGAAGTCCTGTGACAATCGGATGTGAAACTAGCAGCCAGCAGAATTTCCCATCCCACCCCTGAAGGACAGTGGTACAAGGGACCTCTCATAGAACATTCCACCTTATCTAACAATGATTAATCATGCTTTCATCTTGTATGAAGTCTCTACCCAAACAGAGGTCAGAAGAGAGATTACCCAGGAGTGGTGTGGTGTATTGCAACATGACTATAACCACATACCGACAATAGCAACTTGAAGATTTAGCCTGGTTCCCTGTTGGGAAGTCCAGTCTGTTTTGGCAATGTTGGCTGCGGGCAGAGGGAGCCAGAGGGAGCTGGTCCCAGTGTACTGGCATCCTAGAAGCAGAGAGTGATGGATGTAGAATCTCTCTCTCTCTCTCTCTTTCTCTCTCTCTCTCTCCCCAATTTAAGATTCCAATGCCTGGAACAATGCCCTCTGCATATTCAGGGTAGGTTTTCCCACCTTAACCCATTCTAGAAACTGCCTCACAAGCATGCTCAGAGATTTGCCTCTTAAGAGAGTCTAGGTTTTGTCAAGTGGACTGTGAAGATCAGCTGTCACAAACCCAGAGGGGCTTTAAGATTTGCAATGTTCTATTGCTCCATCTAGGTCATTGGTATACTGGTGTTGGCATATGTAAAATTGAATCAAGCAGCATGTGTAAGAATATTCAAATTCCCCCTGTAAAGTGATGGTACAGTGAATATGTGTTAAAATTGTCCCTAATCAAGTCTGAATCTTTGACTTCTCCCCCCCCAACAGCAAAACTGCTATACGAGTTGGATATACGCTTGTAATAAAATCACTTGAAAAGTGTTAACCTTCCTTTCTAATCTTGAGAGCGCCCCTTGCTTTCCCATCTCCTAGAAAACACAGTTCCATTGCATTAGCTGATTCCAACACAGATTGAATATCCCGTATCTGCTAGGAACTAAAATGGTTTCAGGCTTTGGTTTCTGGATTTTGGAATACTTGCATTCTGGGAAATGAACTATATTGGAGAAAGGACCCAGGACACAGCATGGAATTCATTTATATTTTATACATATCTTAAGTATGTTATCTGGAGGTAATTTCATACAAATTTTAAAAGAATTGTGCCAACGAGACCACTCAGTAAGTAAGGTGCCTGCTCTTTCCCAAACCTAGCAAGCTAAGTGTGATTCCTGGAAATCCACTTGGTGGAAGATTACAGACTTCTGAAAAGTTTCCTTTACTTCCACCCATGTGCCATGGCGTGTCTGCGTGCACCTCTTCCATTCCCCCTCAAATAATTAAATAAGTTATTGCAATATTGGGGTTCGAGTCTGGGGTCTTGTATATGCTTAGCAAGTGCTCTACTACTGAGCTACATCCTCAGCCACATACATTATTTTAACGTATATATTATGATTTTATACATGAAATGATGTGCATGGAGTTTTTGATCATGGTGTCGTAGTGGCACTCAAACACTTCAGGAGCATTGTGGGTATCAGACTAACTGTGTTCAAGGGAAAACCAGGGTATACAATGAATAGATCACCAAAGGCCAGAAAGGGGGAGGGGGGCAAAGGAGGGAACTCAGGTCTCACAAACTTGAGTTCCTTTTAAAAGTTTGAGATACTGGTAAATATGTCAGGCCAGAAAGAAAAACACCACCCTTGTGATGTGCTCATTGTTGTATAATAACAACATTTCCTTACAGTAAAAGTCAATGGTATATGTCCTCATAATTTAATGAATTTTCGGTGTGGTCCCGAGGGCTTTTCTAAACAGACTGGCCTCAAATGACCTCGGAGTTCAGAATGCTGGAATTATAAGCTAGCACCACCATGCCAGGTACCCTAGTTGGTATTTAGCTGCTGAGATAAATACAGGACCCCAACAATTCAAGAGATTGACTTGCATCCATGGCTTCAGATTATAATTCATTATGACAGGAGAGTTACGTTAACATTAGGAGCCGAGGGAACTGGCCGTACCATATCCGCAAGAATAGTTTGCCAGTCTGCTAAATTGCCAACTGATGGTCTTATCTTCTTCACTGGCCCAGGGAAAGATCCCACGCACTATGACCTGGGTCTTGGAACATCAGCGAGATAATCCGTTACAGGTTTGCTCGGAGACTTAATTAAATAAATTAAATAATTTTTCATAGCTATCCCTAAAGGCTTAGTCCTCACTTATGAAGTTGACCTGTCACGCCAGACTTGCATGTAACTGGCATTAACTTGATCATTTAGTCTGTATTCGAGTCATAAGTATAAGTTGTTCTCTTTTTTTTAGAGAGCGTATATTACAAGCGTATATCCCTTTCATTTAGTCTGTATTCGAGTCATAAGTATAAGTTGTTCTCTTTTTTTTTCTTCCTTCTGTATTCCAATTTCCCCCACAACGCTGTCTGTTTGCTTCACTTCACTTCATATTAAATACATCCTTTGGCGGGAGCAGGGAGGGGTGATCTTTTAGCTGTCTGCTTAAGCTTCAGAACCGGGGCTCTGAGCCTTAGGTGTGGGAAGTGAGGCGCCCTCGCTTTCTTGCACGCTGCACCAATGTCCCTGTTCCACCGGGGGGCGGTGTATTCAGCCTCCCTGTTTGTTTCAATAGGAGGCCACACATTTGTTCATTTCAGATGGGGAGACATCAATCCTGATGCCTTCCAACAGGAAGGTGGAAGTCAGACTGCTGGCGCAGAGATAAAGCCAGAGGAAAGGCTGGCGAGCTGTTCCCACAGCCATTCTGGAAACTTCCACCCACTCCTCGCAGCCAGGCAGCCTCCGGGATGGTCTCAGGCTGCATGGCGTGGAGAGGACGCACTGGCGGTGGGTGAACAATTTTTTTGTGGGTGTGTTCATTCCGCAGCAGTCTCCAGTTTCCGGCTTTCACATTTTTGTTGATGTTGACACTTTTCAAATCTTGGTTCTTATGGGCTGTGTCAAAAAAGAAAAAAAAAGAAAAGGAAAAAATCTCCTTCCTATCACTGTATTGAAGATTAGGAGCAAGAAAACAACTTAGCTGAATGTGATCAATCTACTGTGTGTGGTTAGGTGAATGCTCAAAATTTTCTTTATTTATTGTATACGTATTTGTCTGTGTGTGTCTGTATCAGAAGGTGCTGTGTGTGCCTGTGGAACCCTTAAAGAATGACTTCGGGAATCATCCTGGATTGCTTCTATCTCCTTTTTGTTTCGCTCTGGCCTTCCAGAGCCAGAAGTGCAAGCTGCCGCCATTTATATTTGGCGTTTTTTTTTTTTACTCGGGATTCAGGATCTGAACTCGAGTCCTTCTGCTTGTAAGGCAGAGGTTTAACCCCTGAGCCATCTTTCCAGCCCTCAAGTTTATTTTCATATATTTTTTATTGATGAGAGGAGGCGTGGCCCAGCATGCTCTTGGGCACATGTGGTGACAACCTGTTGGCGACAAGCGTCTCTCTCCTGCCACCACTTGTGCCCTAGAGATTGAACTCAGGTTGCCAGGTTTGCAGACAGGCATCTTTATCTACTGAATCCTCTCTGGTCCCTAACATTTCTTAAAATGAAACAAAGTGCAAAACAAACAAACAAAACCTATTGGCTTCAACCGGAATGACCAGAAGCAAAGATGTTTAAGCTTTGGATTAAAATAAATAAATAAATAAATAAATAAATAAATAACATGCACATTATCATCTCTGGAGCCAAAGACAAACCCGAAGTGTCAAAGATGATTTGACCTTTTCTGCTTTAGGGAGAAGCAGATCTAGAAATTCAACAGCACTGCTGTCCAGGAGGGCCAGCTCTGGAAAGACTCCATTGGGACTTATTACAAATGTTAAAAATCAGGAGCAAGACATTCAATTCTTTTTTTTTTTTTTCCCCTCAGCTGCTTATGACACACTGAACCCAAGCCGCACTGGACCGGACATGGGGTGGTGAGACAGAACACACCTGGCCGCCCTCAGGGCACCAACCCTCCAGTCAGACTCCGCCCGCTGTTTGAGATTACACACTGATTTTTACCAGGAGACCTGGGAAGATGAGACGGTTAAGGAAAAGCCATTTTCTGCGGAAGACGACATGGAACCGCTTCTCTGGGACCACCCCTGGGTTCACATTGGGGGGTCAGAGGGTTGTTTCAGAGATGAGAGATGTGAGGAAGAGGTCTCAATCCAGGCAGGGAAGATCCACATTGTGTCTCCCCTTTAAGCGTCGTACCCTTGTGTGACCGTGTGCAGGGTTGTAAAGCACATCAGGTGCCTCAGGACACAGCGATGGAGGTAGACTCACCAGCGAAGGGAGGAAGGAACAGTTCCCCTGGCTGGGCTGGGCAAAGCGGTGCTTTATGACAAATCCCAGGAGGCCTTAGAGCAGGAGGCGAATTTGATTTATGTGTATAAGAGTGTATGTACCTGTAGAGACCTATTGGGAATCATCCTACATTACTCTTCCACCTTATCATTTTGCTTTGGGGTTTCCCAGGCTCCACTTTTCAGGGCATAGCCACTGTTACATGGCATCTAGGGAACAGAACTCAGGTCCTTTGGTTTGTGAGGCAAAGGCTCTACCCTAGACCATTGCTACAGCCAGATTAAGATTTTATTCCCAGGATCCTCTATAAAGAACAGCAGCTCTTTAGTCCTAGCTCTAGCTAACAGCACATGAGAGAATCTTCCGGAAACGTTTGTTTCTCCATCCTCGAAATGAAGGCACCACACACCCACTTGGTTCTGCTAGTCTGAGCTTCTGGAAGCTTCCTGCGCACGAGGAGCCCAGTTGCTGTCTTCCTTAACGGAGCTTCGGTGTCCTGCATTTGGGGTTTCTCTGTTTTTGCAGTCACTCAGCATTTGCAGAAAGAAAGCGGATCTGACCAGCTTTCAAAGGCACAAGACTGGGCTTAGAAAAAGAAATCGATGTTTCTGCAGGTCTGGATAGCTTGCAAGTTGGATTTATTTATTAACTAGTTAGTCTTTGTTTTGAGACACATTTTCCTCTGTACTTGATCTGGAATTTACATTCTCCTCCTACCTCAGCTTTCACATGCTATGCCTACAGGTATTCGCCTTCCATTTCCCCCATACGCCCTATTTTTTCGATACAGATTTCATTACATTCCTCCAGACAATCTTCAGATCTTCAAATAAATTCAGAATCCTCCTGTCTTAGCCTTCCAAATGTCTGGATTAGAGGCAGATGTCACCACGCCAGGCTATGCAAATTCCTTTTTTTTTTTTTTCCTTTCTAGAGTCCCTAAAGAAACACAGGGAGAGAGACAGAGAGAGAGAAACTTCAGCAGGTAAGACACCTGCTCACAAACCTGAGGAGCGCCATTCCTGCAAGCCCACGTGGCGGCAAGGGAAAAACTAAATTCTGAAAATTCTCTTCTACCTCTATCTATGACCCATGTCATGCATGTATCCGCCTACCATACATAAAATATTAAAGAAGCACTTGCTTAGCTGTTCACCCTGGCTTCCAGGAGAACACAAAAGACCACTCAGCCATTCCAGACAAGGAATTATGGCTAGGCGGAAGGAAGGGAGTCTCGGGGAGTGAGGAAATATTCACATATTCAGCCCACGCCCACAAGGCCAGGACACTGCTTAAAAGTCTTGGGGACGCAGAGCTGAGACAGCACCCTCCCTCCCCGCTCCCGCTCCTCCCACCCCTCCCCCACCTTCAGGGGCTTCAGAGCTCACAAAGTAGCTCTCAGCCAAGGGCTAGGCAGGGGTGAAAAAACTACAGTCCCAGAGGGCCAACCATGTGTCTTTTTTCAAATAAAGTTTTATTGGAACACCAGCCACACTCATTCGTCCTTAAGTCCATGACTGTTTTGCTTAAACACATGGCACATGCCCGAGAAACTGGACAGGTGATAAGGAAATGTGGTAATTTGCACATTGGAGAAAGGGAAGAGGTTGGCTGAATTAACAAAATCAGCCAAGGTCTGGAGAAACAGTAAAGTAAGCACAAGGATTTGAATTTTATTCCTGGAATTCCAGAACTCTGTTTTTTTGTTTTTTTTTTTTAAGTTGGGCACAGTGGGGTCCATTCGCAATCCAGTGCTGGGGAGGCAGAAATGGGTAGATCCCTGGGGCTTGCTGACCCGCCGGCCTAAGCTGGTCACTGGAAGGCCCCTGGGGAACGACGACTCAGGCTGTCATCAGCCTTCGCATGTGTCCCTGTGCACACACAGGCAACATACGTGTGTGTACATGTGCACATACATGACTTACATAAGGCTTGGCTACTGTGAAAGAATATGTGGTCATAAGTTGTTTCTTACATGTAACACCTACAAGTCGACTCTATGCGCTAGTTTAACACAGAATGCAAGGCAGCTATTCTGACCCAGTACCAATGTTCACCTCTAAGAAAAAACTGGCGGCAACAAGTTTTCATTTGAAACCCAGGATGCTGCCATGTCTAGGTGGGTGGAAAGATTTCTCAGTAATTTTTTGGGGGGTCAGGGTCTCGCTAGATACCCCAGGTTGGCCTTGAACTTGGGATCCTTCTGCCTCTGTGCTGGGACCCCAGTAGTGGGACCCACTGAGCTGAGTGCTCAAGGATAATTTTGTCTGTGATTTTTCTGCCCTCCTCCCCCCGCAAAAAAAAAAAAGTGCACTCTATAGACTTTGAAGCCCAATGCTTACCCAAGTTCATGACTGCGAGGCACTTAGTCCTGAAGTCCCAAAGGACCTGTGTCAGTGAACTGGTGAGAATGTTCCTTTTTCTGTTCTGTTTTTTACACCAGGAGGCTGCTCTAGCATTCCTAGCATTGAGACCAGAACTGAAATGCTACTAGCATGGAGTCTTGTAGAATACTCGTTAAATACAGTCACGTAGAGCCCCGGGAAACGCCTGGAGCTGATACATGCTTCTAGTTCTTCTCAAACACCCTAGACAAATCTCAGGGCGCTGCTGGAAACAGCTTGCTGCAAACGACTAGCACAGCAGCCTCACTTCAAGTGGAAACTGCCAAGGACGGGGACAGAGGACAGCACACATGGCATCATCACAGGAGGGAAAGCCAGGGAGTCTTGTCTGAGGACGCGCCCCTCACGCCATGGATGTGTTTACTGAGATGGGGGTGGGGGGAGCTGCCCACCTCCCAAGCCAGAGGCCCCCTGTGTAAAAACTTTTGAGGAGCACTTTTTTCCCCGCCAACTGAGTAGTCAGAGGTAGTCAATGTGCACATACAAAAGCAAACCTGTTGTTTTAGAAGACCAACATTCCGTTGGGGATGGGGAGCCAGAATTTGGCTATTGCCAAAAAATCAGGTAGGAGGTGGAAAAGGCTTGAAGCTAAAGCTATGAAAGCAGCTGTTCTCAAGGCGGAGATGAGGGTCTTCACATCCACTGTAAGGCCTGCTACAGGCTTCCAAAGCTAAGCAAGAACAAAACCCACTGAAGTTAACCCTTCCCATGTGCCATTCTGACAGGGGAAGAAAAAGGAGCCCCCGGCGGCCTGAGATTTGAGTTCAGCCCTAATGGCCTCTATTAGAGGCCGAAAAGCACTTTCCAGTGCTCCTGCCCCCATCCAAAAAAAAAGAACTTTGAAAGTTACATAGTGGTTTGTTAGGCTGCATTTTAAATCCCCACTTCCCCAAGAACTGTCCCTAATGGGACAGTTATGGTGTCCTTGCTTGTAGCAAAGACTTCTTCAGGAGTCCAAAAGAAATACAAAAGTTAATTTACAGCACAGGAAAACTACTTTTCCCTTCTAAACTAAACAAGCCCCACCCCCCTCACCCCCACCCGCGCCCCAAGTCCTTCTGCTTGGGAGCGGCTGGCAGCGTGTTCCCTGGCCAGTTACTCCTCCATCTGAGCCCAGGCCTCTTCTGCCTTCTCGTAGTACTTGTTGGCGAGCCGGCCCTTCATGGCCTCCATCGCTGCCTCGGCTGCCTGGGTGTACAGGTCTCCTGAAAGACAGCACATGTAGTCAGTGACGGATGCAAACTGTTTTGCTTTCTAAAAAACGGGCCGTGTGCCACAATACACATGTGAAGGTCAGAGGTCAACTTCTGGGAGGTGGTTCTCTCCTTCTATCATGTAGCTCTGGGATCGAACTCAGACTACCAGGTGTGTGCGAAGATGCTTTTACCAACTGAGCCATGGACTTCTCTTTGAAACAAGGTCTGTAGCCCAGTCTGGCTTGAAACTTACAATCCTTCTGCCCTGGCATCCTGAGTGCTGGGATTACAGGTATGCACTACCATGTCTAGCTTTACAGATACAATTTAAAAAAATTGGGGGGGGGCAACAAGATGGCTCAGCAGGTGAGTGGCCTGCTTGCTAACCTGGTAACCCGAGTTCAACACCAGAAGCCCATATTGTGGGAAGGACAGAATTGACGTCTGCTCTGAAAATTGTCCTCTGACCTCCACTGATGTACCATGACATGCGTTCTCCCTCTTTCTCTCTCAAAGGGATAAATAAAATATTTAATTTTTTTTTATTTATTCAATTGTGCATGTGACCGCCTCCACCTCCTCGTTTACTCTGCCTTGGGATCACAGGCTCCGCCCTACCAGGACCAGAAACACAGCTGCCCCCTGCTTCCGCCCGGTGTCTATATGTGGGCTCTGGGATCCAAACTCAGGACCTTCCACCTGCAAGGCAGAGGCGTAACCCCTGAGCCACCTCTCCAACTCCATAAAATATTTAAAAATATATATCTTCTTGGCTTGTGGAGACAAAACTTGCAGATTCACAGATGTCATAGTTAGGCACAGGTGTCAACGGTTGAGGGTTTGAGCTCTGGGCAATTTGTGGAGAATTAGTAGTTGAGTTAGGCCCAGAGCGAACCTGCAGGAGAATGTCTAGTTCATGGGGAAGGCCCAGCCTATGGTGGGTGAGATTGGGCCCTGGAATAAAATACAGAGAGCTGACTGAGGAAGTCGGCATCCTTTTGTACACTTGGCCAGACATGCAGGTCTGGCAAGTAAGGATCGTCCCTCTCTCAGGGGGACCCCCTGAGACACCCCGTTATGTGGTGACAGTGTCCTCGGCCCTGGTGTTGGTGCATGCTCTCCCGTAAGCTGGACTGAGAACTGTAACCAGATGGAGACAATAAACCCCTTGTTCTCTTAAATCATTTGATGATGATTTATTAGCAATCATACAAGCAGACTGCAACAACAGAGCTGTCTGTTTGTTTCACCGTGAAAATGAATTTGCTGACTGTGGCCACACACACCTGTAAACCCCAGCATTTGGAGGTAAAGGCTCAGGAATTCAAGGTTCATAGAGTGAGTTTGAGACCAGCCTAAGATACATGAGACCCTGTCTCACAGAAGGGAATGGAAGGGAAGGGGAGGGAAGGGGGAAGGGGAAGAAGGGAAGGGAAGGAAGGGGAGGGGAAGGAGAAAGACTGTCTAAAAAAGGGAATGCATAAAATGTCATTTCATTGCATTTATATATGAAAGTCTCAAAGTATAAGATAAAATAAAAATAAAAATAAAAATGCATACCAGTTCCACAAAGCCCCTCCTAGGAAAGGGACTCAACTGGCGCTTGTCCTAATTCCCAGTAGATGTGAACAGCAAATCTCCCCCACCAGCCCTGTCCCCGCCCAGGGCAGGTCTGCAGGCCCCACCTGATCTCTGCGGGTCCCTGTCCAGCCCGCAGCCGCCGGTGAGGAGCATCTCAGCCCCCCTGGCCAGCAGCGCGTACCGGGGCTGGTCCTGGATCCCGTCGAACTCGCCGCCCTCATCACAGTCCGTGGTCTCCAAGGCAGTGTTGTACCAGTGCAGGGCTTCCGACCAGTCTTGACACCTTGCAGGGGGGACATGGAGAGAGAATGGCAGTTACCACAGCAACAGGGTGGCAGGACAGAGGGCCATGGAGCCCAAGAGGCATGTGGGGGATTCCTGTGGGGCCATCACCTCTGGTTTGTAACCTGTACAGTGCCCAAGCCCGCCACACTGAAGGGACACCCACGTTAACTATATTAACTAGAGGAACAAAACAGGTATAGAATGACAATTCTTTTACAGATGGGAGGAGGACATGAGGGGGGGTAGTGACGTTTGTCTAGAATCACACCTAAACACCCTACGATGGGCCAAATGCAGCAGAGGATATATCCCTGCAAAACTACCCTCTAACCTGAATAGGAGGAAGGTAGTAGGTGAGGGCTTTTTGTAGAAGTTTCTAGAACCATCTGAGCTACCAGCAATCATGCAGATCCTACGTAAGTAGTCTGTCTGTTTATTAACAGAGTCTCTTTAAGTAGCCCAGGCTGGCCTTGAATTCACAATCCTCCTGCCTCAGCTACTCAAGGACTGGGGCTGCAGACGGCTGCCCCACATTCACTGCCCTTTCTCACATTGCTTGTGCTGGCCAGTCTTGCCCTTCTCTAACGCATGAATGTGGAGGTTATTCCTCACCCGGCCTGGTGCCTGGACCCCAGCCCTGTCTCCCACAGTCACACATAGATGGGCAAACTACCAAGACGAGCCCTAGGTCCTAAGCAAACTCACGCAACACAAACCATAGCGCTAACATAGCAGCTGGCTGCTTCTCCTCACATTAACCCGGGTGAGTAATTATGCACATATCACCAAAGAGCAAGTCACAGGCAAGAAGGGCATCCCGAAGCATGCTGGGAACGGCAGCTTGGTGCTTTGCGACCCTGACGGCATTGACTTGCCTCCATTCTTCAAGCCTGCTTACCCCCTCCATGCCAGACTTGTAGTACCCCCAACAAGCAAGGGCCTGCCTGTCCCTTCCTAAAAATTTAATAGGCTCCCTCAGCTCTTCCCACACCACTGTTTTAGCTCCCAAGTCTCCTCTCCAAAGAGGCTGTATCCAAACTCCCTCCCTCCCTCCTTCCCTTTCTTCCTTCTTTCCTTCCTTCCTTCCTTCCTTCCTTCCTTCCTTCCTTCCTTCCTTCCTTCCTTCCTTCCTTCCTTCCTTCCTTCCTTTTCTTCCTTCCTATATATGTGTATAGGCCACTTGCATGTGTATATGCCTGTTTAAAGTGTGTGCAGCTATGTGTGCATTTGAGTGTGCACATATATGAGGTCATTGGGAATCATCTCCAATCACTCTTTGGAGGCTGGGCATCGATTAAACTCAGAGTTTACCTATATAACCAGTCCAGCTTAGCCAGTCTGCTCTGAGGATTCTATTTTCCAGGTTAAGAGTCATAGGTAGGCTGCCATATCTGCCTGGCATTTCATGTGAGATCTGGGGATCCAAACTCTGGTGTTTTGCTTAGCAGGTAAGTGCTTTCCATCGCTGAACCATCTCCCCAATCTTCAAAAGTGACCACAGCCATTAATTCCTGGTCCTTTGTTTATTACGCCTTTGCCCACAGGAAAGTTGTCTCTCGTGTTTATTGCTGTCTTCCCAAGGTCTTGCCAGCAGCATAAGCTCAAACAATGTGTGTTGAATGAATGAATGTAAACACGTGGCTGGTGAGGATGACATTCAGGAGCTAACCTTGACTCCATTTTATTTACAGAAAATTAGTTGGCAGGAAGCCTGGGGTTCAATTCCCAGCAATGCATAAACCAGGTATAGTGGCGTATACTTATAATCTCAGTACCTAGGAGACAGGAGAAGAAGGATCAGAAGTTCAAGGTTATCCATCGTGCACAATGAGTTTGAGGCTAACCTGGGCTACAATGAAACCCTTTCACAAAACAAAACAAAACAAAACAATTGAAATAATTTGAAAATTATTGGTGAGGTCCACCCCTGCAAACTGTGGTTGTTACAATACAACCAAGCAGTTGACCAACTTCACTTCTTTCAATTTGATCCCCAGACCCTAAAGGGCAAAATAGACTGCCCATAAAATGTGAATGTAGAAAGGGTCTAAAGTCTCCGGGCACTGTACCCCCAACCTGTGCTCTCCCAGTGGCTATAATACCTGACCTGCCTTGGATTCTTCCATGATTTTTACTCCCCTCTTAGAAACAACCCAAACTCCTTAAACACAAATCTGGGCCTACGCAGGACCCTGCCTTACCCATAGCTGACCCTTAATTAACGCTCCCTGAATGAAGAGGCTGGAGTTGCTTGGAATAAGGGAAGAAGAGCACAAGATCTATAGCAGAAGCCACAAAAGAAACATTCAAAGGATCAAACTATATAATGTGAAAATCCAGTGTGTCCCCCAACCCAATAAAATATACAAGGAACGCCAACAAGTCAGTATCACCTCAAGCAGACATAAAAATAACTATAAATTTAAAAAAACTGAGATAGGGCCAGGAGTGTAGCTCAGTAGTAGAGCACTCGTCCAGAGACCCACGTTCAAACCCCACCCACGAACATAAATAAATAGACACTAAAAACGTAGACAGGACAGAGAGAGAGAGCAGACAGCAAAGGTGTTTTCAAGGTCTCTGATTGTAATCACTCAGCAGCCCACTCGGTTCTCCCTCCTCTTCTCCACGGCACTCAGTGGTCACTACAGACCCTATCATTTGGTGTGACACGGTCGTATCGGGTCTTTGAACCAGTAGAGTTCTAAGTCGGCTGGAAGCAGGTCAGTTGACAGAGCACGGGAGGAGAAGTGAAAAGACCTTGAGTTGTGGTTCCGTAGCTGACTAGATACAGGCTGAGAACCCTAATCCGAAAGGGCAAAACTTCAAAGGTCCCCAAAATGAAGCATTCTGAGTGGCAGCATGTCAAGTAGAAATAATAGAAATGGACATCACGTGGTATCAGGTGAGGGGCAAGCGCACTGCAGGGGATGGAAAATACGGTACAAAGTTACCTGTAGGCGGCCTCTTTAAGGTCTTTATGAAACACAAATGAACGTGGGTCTCATTCCAGAAACCTCTCATTATGCATATGCAAATATTCCAAAATCCAAAAAGAAAATCTCAAATCTGAAACATATCTGCCCCGAAGAATTTCAGATAAGAGAACTTCAAGCCATAGGCGACCACAGGCAAGTCCCTTCGTGTCTCAGTTTGGTCATCCATACAGGGGGTGCTAACTACCTGCCTTGCCTGTCCTTACTGTGGGGAACCCTGGCCAGGCCCATGCTCTGCCCCAAGACAGAGATGTGTAGGGAACCCCGTGTCAGCTCCCGGTGAATCAGACCCTGCTAGGAAAGAGCCGTCTAAATAGCACTGCGGTTACAAAGCAGATAGCTGGTAGAATAGGCAAGAAGATATGGTTCTTAAGTTTTGAACCATAATTGCTATGATAGAGTCATGGGGGGGCATGCAGACACCCACGATGACCTGGAAGCCAGAGGACAACAACCCCATGGAGCCATCCACCTTGCTTTCTGGCCTGGAATTTGCTGAGTAAGCTAGGCTAGAGACCCCTAGGATTCACCTGTCCCTGCCTCTCCATGCCGGGCCTACCAGTGGGCACCACCACACCCAGCTTTTTTCGCACAGTTTCTGGGGGCATTGAACTCAGGTCCTCATGTTAGTGGGGCAAGTACTTCACTGACAACTATGTCCCCAGCCCAGGAGATGAATTCTTGGTGTCAGGGGAGACAACCGTTCAGCCATCCCCAATAAGGAACCTTTAGACAAGACCATGGCCTCCATGATTCCGTCCGGAAGGGTCCCTGGGAGCTGAGTTCTGAAGAGAACCACAGAAGGGCGAGTCCTACTATGCGTTCAATTCCCCCAACTGACCTCTGCCCCTTAGAGGTCTGGGGTCTCCCACTGCCAAACCAGGGAGTCACGAAGAAACTAAGCCTCTCCTCCCACTACGAAAACCAGCCAGAGCATCTTAGCCTGAAAGAGGCATGAAAAATACAGACGGCCACATGGCCGGAGCCTTCGGGGGTCTCAAAGCTGCTGGCAAAACTCACCCCCAGCTTCTTCCCGTCTTCTTTTCCCTCTTAGAAGGGAAAAACAATACAGAGCTGGAGGTCCGTGGCTCCGTGGTCGGGTCTTGGCTCAGTATGTGCAAAGCCCTGGGTTCTACCCCCAGTACTGTTATCATGACAATACAAACAAAAACGAAAGTAGGAAAAGCCATCAAAACACCCCAAATCCTACCCTCTAGGGACAACCATAATGAACTCATGCTGCACAATCTTTCTGATTTGTTTTTCCAGGCAACTCTTTACATATGCAGGCTACTCGGCTCCCATCTATCCTATGCCTGATGTGTCCGGCACTGTGAGAATGAATGGTAGGTCATGATGTCAATCTTCTTATGGCACAATCACTGGACACATTTCAGCAAAAATGAAGAAACCAAGTCAGGCCAGGGAGATAAAATAGCCGGCCATGGTCACTGGAATGGCAATAGGTTGAGCCAAGATGGCTACCCGTTGTCTGCCATCACCTGCAGCCTGGATCCCCTGGGTAGCTCACAGTACCCACCTGTCTGGACTGAGGTTCTGGCCGGTGTCAAAAGCTCGGGCCACCAGGATCATGGACTGTCTGTCACCAGCCTCGGCCGCTTTCAGTAAGTAATCGAATCCTTTCGTTTTATTCTCTTCCGTCTCCTGTCAATCAGAACCAAAGAGAAGAGGTTGGGGCAGCCAGTGAGCATGCTCAGTCTTCTCCCTGTTTCTTGACTCGGTTGGAGAATGCTGGGCTGGAGCTGTTATACGATAATAACCTGTCAGCAATCTTTAATGCTGTTTTTCTGTTTATTTCTCTCTTTATTACACGTGCGCAGATATGTGCACCTTGAAGCGTGTGGAATTCATAGGACAACTTACAGGAGTCAGTTCTTTCTTTCCACTACATGGTTGAGGGTATCGAACTCAGGTCTCAAAACTTAACAGCAATCACCTTTATCCACCGAGTCATCTCACCAGCCCACATTGGCAGCTTTTAGTCTAGGCATGGACTTGCTCATTCATTGCCACCATCGATTTTAGAATATTTTTCTCTATCCCAAAAGAAATACTGTAACCAGTAACTGCCTATTTTTCCCTACCCAGGCCTCAGGCAATTAGTCCACTTTCTCTCTGTGGATTCTGGACATGTCCTGTGCACGCAAGGGAATCATAGAACATGTGGCCTTTTGTGTCCAGCTTCTGTCACATGACATGATGCTTGCAAGGTTCATCCATGTCATAACACGTATGTATCATTCCTGATCATGATGTTTGTCTGCCAGGCAACTGATGGAGTCAGGCTGATCCCTCTTTTTGGCTATTATCATCAGGGTTACTGTAACAACCATGTGCAGGTTTTTGTGTGGAGATACATCTTTGTCACTGAGACACGGCTGTGCTATGCACGGCTGGCCTGAAGCTCGGGATCCTTGTGCCATGGCCTCCTGGCATTGGGATACCAGGGTGCACCACCATGCCTGGCTTTGGATATGTTTTCATTCTGCTGACGTATAGCTACATATACGGGGATCCATGTTTGCCAGAACACAGACCCATCAGCAGTGTGTAAACATGTCCCCCTACTTATTTCCCCATGATCCATCCCACAGCAGCCAGAGGAGTTTTTATTATAAGCTATTATTATTGTTATTATCATTATTATCTGTATGTAAGAGGGCACTGAGTATGTGTGCTTCCGGAGGCCCAAGTATAATATCAGGAACCATTCTAGATTGCTCTACCTTACTGCTTTGCTGAGGTTTCCAGATTCTACCTTTCAAGGCTGGACTGCAAGCTACGGCTATATCTGTCTGGTATCTTTATGGTGGGATCTGGAGATCCGGACTTTGCTTTAGAGGCAAAGGCTTTAACCTCTTTTACAGCCCTTTGTGTGTGCTATTGAGGAGGGGTACACATGTAGAGGGGTGTATGTGCATGTGCACACGTGTGAATGTAGAGACCAGAGGAAACTTTGTGGCGCCCTCAGGAGCTGCTCCTTGCTTTTTAAGACAGGGTCTCTCATCTGGCTGGAGTTGGCCAGTGAGCACAGGGATCCATCTGCCTGTCTCCATCTCTGCAGGTAACCTTAGAGCATGCCACCATGCGTCCAGCTGTTTCACACCACCATGCGTCCAGCTGTTTCACACCACCATGCGTCCAGCTGTTTCACACCACCATGTGTCCAGCTGTTTTACACCACCATGCGTCCAGCTGTTTCACACCACCATGAGTCCAGCTGTTTCACATGGGCTCTGGGATGGAACTCTTCTCAAGCACTTTACCCAGGGAGCCATGTCCCCGGCCATTGGAGGCACTTTTGAGGCCTGAGTTCAGATTATGCTACTCTCTCAGAGGTGCTCTGTGGAATCCTAGCTCACTTGGAGAGAAATCCAAAGCCCTCACATTGGCTCTGAGATTCTTCTCGGCCTTCCAGTTTCAAAAAATATGACAGGGCCAGATGTGGCAGTGCATAGCTGTAATCCCAGCACCTATAATCCTGCAGGAAGCAGAAAGATCTCGAGTTCAAAGCCAGCCTGGGCCACCAAGCCTGGCTTCCCACAGAAATCCTCCAGGAGTTCTGTTGAGAAGGCTCAGTGGATAAGTGCCGCAGAGGCCTGAGGACCAAAGTTCAGATCCCAGTACCCACATTAAAAGGTCCTTCAGGGACTAGAGAGACGGCTTAGGTGTTAAAGCCTTTGCCTTACAAGAAAAAAAAGCAGAGCTTGGATCCCAGGTGGAAACTACCAGGCAGATCTGGTGGCGACCTAAAATTCTGGCTTTCACAGGCACACACCCTCAAGCGCCCTCTTGTGCACATCTCACACTCCAAAAAAATGTCCCTCAGTTCCTCCATTTAAAAAAAAAAAAAAAAAGCCGGGGAAGGGGCTTTTTTTCTATAATTCCAGTGTTTAGGAGCAAATGGGATGCCTGAAGCAAGAAGCCGGCTTGCCAGACCAGCTGAATCAGTGGGTTCAAAATGACATCCAGCAAATACAGTGCAATGTGCTCCAGAAAGCCATCTGACGTCAATCTCGGGTCTCCACACTCACACGCACCGGATGCACCCCCACACATGTGAATATGCATACACGCCCACGCGTGGTTAAAAGAGGTAAGTGAGAGACTATCACAGTGTGGGCAGGCAGGGGAGGAAGGAACTGTGGCTAAGCTGTCCACCCCGGTTCCCACCTCCACAGGCGCCTCCCTCGTGGACCCTCACCTTCAGGGAGACATCGGCCAGGATGTGGTGGGGCAGCTGCGAGTACATGAGCCCCAGCCCCACGATGGCCTCCAGCTCGCCCAGGTGGGCCGCGTGCTCCAGGTGGAAAACCGCCGACTCCCGGTCCCACTCTGCGTCCTTCTCGCAGAAGCGCCCGCCCTCGTGGTAGCGCACCATGGCCAGGTGGACCTGCCGCACGGATGGGGGTGTCGGTCTAGCTTGTCTGGGAGGCCACGATCTCGCCTAAGGGCCTCCCAGCCAGCCTGTGGGAAGAAGTGATGAGCGGAGGAGAGCGGAGAAGAGCGAGCCCGGGGCTCAGAGTTAGTACAGGGGGCTCCGAGATGGGCTTCACCCATACCTTCCCCAAAACAGACTTCCCGATTTTCCTCTCTAGGTCCAAGGCATTAAGCCGCTGCACTTCCAGGGCCACAGCCGAGGGCCTCGGCAGGTGCAGGCGGGAGGGATTGAGGAGGCTCCACGTCTCCACACAGACCTGAGGGGAGAGACCCGGTGGGTGGAATTCCAAGATCAGAGAAGCTGGGGACTGCCACAGCAATCCCCTCACTGCCCTTCCAACAGGAAGCACGTGAGGGGAAGGGAGTCCGCAGGCATCGAGCTTGATGGGACACCCCATGTTTTACTGGTGTCTTGTTTGTTTCTGGCATATTGAGGTGGTCTTGAAATGATGCTTTCTTTCTCAGTCCTCTCCTCCCCCCCAGTGCTGGGATGATAGGCATGGACCACCATGCCAGCTATGTGGCTCCAATTCTGATCATTCAAATGCTACCAGCTTGTGGGTCCTGACAGATGGCAGCGACAGGTCACCATGACCATCCAGATGGCTGCAGCAGCTCTGAGAAGCACTTCCCACCACGTGTGAAAACCTGGGGGCCGGAACTGGGGTTCAATGCTAGCCACCCCCCTCCTATGAATAGCTCCTCACACTAGACGCCAGCAAAGACAGACTTCAGCAAACTGACTTGCTTTCTTGGGGAGTCTGCCAAAGAAAGGTGGGCAACATTGATGGGGTGCTTTGCAGAATGGGTTTAGAAAACGAAGACAGCAACCGAACATCCGATGGGTTCATGGCAAGAAGCCAGCTCTGGGCTCAGATGATCAAGAAGTAAGTCACAGTAACGAGGAGGAAGAGTTCAGTTGCACGGTCAGGGTTAGGAGTGTCTCTGGGGTCCTCGGGTGGGGAGCACGATTTGAGAAGGGGCATGGGTTGGGGAAGGAGGGGACTTTGCAGGTGAGAAGGACTCCGCAAAGATGGTACGTTTGAAAATCAGCTAGGGAGGAATGTGTAGGTGTTGATTGGCCTTTCCTAGTCCACCCGAAGCTAATCTATCACACGAGAAACCTATCACACACAAAGGGGGCATCCCCCAAATCCAGCAATCCTAAAATTTCCCAAATGTAGTTTTACAAGTGGAGAAAATCCCCACACCTGACTTCATGTTATGGGCTATGGAACAACAAACAGACAAACAAAACCGCAGAGTACTAAAAATAGTGTACAAAATTATCTTCAGAATGTGTGTCTCAGATCCATAGGAGACATAAAAAATTCTGTATTAGGTCTCTATCCACACCGTCTCACTGCGTATATGTAAATATTCCCACTCTAAAGATATCTGAAATCCAGAGGTATTTCTGGTCTCAAACACTCCAGATAGGGAACGCACAGTCAGAGCATGGGGTGATCTGAGGACAGCTGTTACAGCCTGCAGCTGCAGGGTAACCCGGGGAACACTGCTGCATACAAGAGGTGGAAGAACACTGGCTGGTCTCATAGATATCTGTAAGGAGTAAGGAGGGTTGTGACTCTCAGGCTCTTTAGTGCCTGAGCTACGGCTGGTCTGGTCATTTCCCCTTCAAGACTATCCTCTTTCATCTGCCCCTCAAACCCCGGCCTGGGGCAGGACAAGAGGATGGCAGACAGCCTGGCCCAGGGGAGGAGAGCAAGCAGCACAGCCCGGATGAGGCAGCAAGCAGCCATGCCAGGGCTCTTGGGGGCTCATTACCCGTCCAGAGCTGCCCAGGCTGTCCTCATCCGACTCCGGCTTTCGGTGACCATTGGAGTGACCCTGGAAGAAGAAGAGACTGAGTGTGCAAAGGGGCAGACCCACCTCTAGCGACACTGGTCTGACCTTCCCCAGGAAGTAGCTGGAACCGTTGTCTGCCAAGCCGAAGGGACGCTGAGATGCTGAGAACGGGCGGGACCTATGTGCTGGAGGGACACAGACTTCCCGTCCTTCTCCCCAGGTGGACAGAGGGAACTGACCCAAAGGCACAGGATCTGGCATGAAGTCATGGGAGAAATGGGGTCCGGTTGGGTCTCTGGCCAAGGCTGCTCCTGGAGGCTTCAGGAGCACACGGGCGAGCCGCGGCCTCCCCAGAAACTGCATAAGGCACGGGCTTCTCTTTGCTGAAACTTCTACAAGGTTGTATGTGCCGAGGTGGCCTCCATCTAGAAGACGCTAGACGGAGGACTCAGGAAGCTGACCTCTGGGGTCTTCCCAGAACTTCCAGGGTCCAGGACCAAGGGGCTACGTCTTCCCACTTGCGCCAGCACCAGTCAGGCCTATTACTCAGCATCCTCTCTACTCAGCAAGGCTCCAGTTTCACTGTCAAGATTTGTCACTTTTCTCTTGATTTTAGCCTCGAACTCAACCCCCCACCCCATACCTTATCCTTCCAAGTGTTGGAATTACGGGTGTGCACCACCATACTTAGCTTGTCTGTAGCTTTGGGGTTTTATTTTGTTCGCACATGCATGTGTGGTGTATGTATGCATATTCCCACGTGTGATGCATGTATACATATTCACGTGTGTTGGTGCACATGTGTGTGGAGGCCCAAAGTTGATATTTGAAGTCTTCCTCTGTTACTCACTACCTTATTCATTAGGGAGGGTCTCTTGCCTCAGAATTTACCAGTTCTGATTAGTCTAGCTAGCCAGCTTGCCCTGTCTCCTATGGACTGAGATTACAGGGGGGCTGGCGTAGCCACACTTTTTTTCCCATATATGCGGCGTGGGATATGTACATGTGTGTATGGGGGTGAATTCAAGTTCGTGTGCTCTGGAGGCCCAAGGGTGGCATCGGGAATCATCCCGCACTGTTTTTCCGCCTCATTGCTTTGCTCTGGGGTTATCCAGGCTCTGTCTTTCAGGACTGGGATTTCAGGCCCCTGCTATAACCAAACAGCATTTTTACATGGAATCTGGAGATCTGAACTCAGGTCCTTTGGCTTGTGAGAAAAAGACTTTATTTAACCCCTAAGCCATCTCTTCAGTCTTCCTCACCCACATGGTTTTTATATAGGTTCTGGGGATCCAAAATCTGACATCGCACGTATGCAGCAAAGCACTTTCTCCTGTGAGCCATTTCCCAAGTCCTCCACTTCGTATCTGAGCCTCTTCCTTACTATGTCTCCCTGTTACCCTCTTCCCACTGAGCTGGTTTGCTCTTTCAATTTTGCTTTGCCCCTGAGACCTGATCTTCCCTCCCCATCCTTCCGCCCCCCTGTCCCACACATGTTCTTCTGGAAGATACACAAGACCACAGAGGTCTCTGATCTCATTGGCAGGGAGTGGGGGGCTTACGTGTTCTCGGGGCTCAGGCTCATCCAGATCACTCCGCTTCTCACTGGGGTACCCACTGTCCCCACTATTCTCAGAGTCCTGTGGAGAAGAGACGATATACGAGGGTCCTAGCAGCCCTCTGAGTACTTGCTGGTGGTAACACTGGCTATCCCAGGTCATTTGCTTTCTCTCCCTTGTTCTGTAACCTCATGTAACATCCTCTTCCTGTTGTCCCCTTGCTGACCGGGAGACCAGACAGAAGAGGCTAGTTGCAAGAGGCTTGGATTCTACAACAGACTCTGCTGGACTCAAATCCTGACTTTGCTACATGCCAGCTGGAACCCACCCAGCCAATTGTTCCATCTCTCTGAGCTTCTTTCTAGCACTTATGCCAAAGGGCTGTTACGGTTTGGATGTAACATGTGCCCCGGAAAGTAGTGAAGGCCAGATTCCCAGCTAGTGGTAGTACTGAGAGGAAACTGGCTCTTCATCAGTGGAGGAACCCACGGCTAAGTTCGCAGCTAGAAAGGGTTTGTGGAGGCGGGACGTGGCCTGAGGAAGTAGGTCACTGGGGCACCCTGTGAAGTGTGTAGCTTGTCCCCAGAAACTTCAGCCCCCTTCTCCTCCCCACCCATTTCCCAATCAGCAGGAGGTGGGCGCCTGTGCTTGGCCACAGCCCACAGGCTGAAACCATAAAACCGTGAGCCAGAACAAACCTCCTTTCTATTCATTTGTTCTTTTATTTGTTTATTTATTTAGATAGGGACTGGAGTAGCCCAGGCTGGCCACAAAGTTGCTGTGTCTCTGAGGATGATTTTGAACTCCTGATCTTCCTACCTCTGCCTTCTGAGTGCTGGGACCACAGGTGAGGTGACACAGCCAGTGTACGCAGTGTGGGGGCTCGAACCCAGGGTCTCGTGCATGCTAAGCAGCGCTCTGACTGAGCATCCTGCCTCCATCTCATTTTACAATAAAATCTATTCTTAAGGGAATAAAAAGCCTCATGCAAATTTTGAGGATGAAATGGGATTTTCCTGTGCCTGGCTGTGTTGACATCTGTATGCATGTCATTTAACCGTCACTTCTCTCTTCTGCTCAAGAAGCCTCAGAAACGGCCCGATGTGAACTTGAACCTTTGGGACCATCGGGGAGGGTGATGTGAAGGAGCCTGTGCAAGTGGATTTTCTGCGGACTCGTGCTGTTAAGCTTATTTATTTTTAATGGTGGGACCCTCGCCTGCATCATACTGGAAACAGCAGCCCACACCCTCTCCCTCACTCCCTCTCACTTACCCGATGATTGTCCACATGGTCGTGGTCTTGAGGTGTCATGTTATCGAGGTCACCAAACACTGGCCAGTCTGAGCAGGAACAAGAAGAGGAAATGTGGGGCACACCATAGCCCAGAGCAGACTGCTCCTGCACCAGATTTCACTGAGTAACACAGGCTGCACTCCAACTCGCAGCAATCCTCCTGCCTCACCACTGAGGTTATAGCACGTACCACCCCATGCCAGCACTTTGGTTTTACTTTTTAAAGAAAACCAGACAATGGGTGAAGAATGTTGCCAATCCCTGAAGAGCTTCAGTTCTCTGTCAAGAATTTTTTCTAAGTCTCCTGCTGACTCACAGTTATGATGGAAGAAAGACCATTTGTGGGCCAATTAGATGGCTCAATAGGTAAAGGTGACTTCTTGCAAACCTGGAGACCTGAGTTCAATCCCCAGAAGCCCACATGATGGAAGGAGAAAACTGACTTTTTTTAAAAAATTTTTTTATTATTATTTATTCAACTGTGTGCATATGCGTGTATATGTGCACACGTCTGTGTGTGTGTCTGTGTGCTGACCCGCTTCCACCTGGCGTCTATATGTGGGATCTGGGATCCGAACTCAGGACCTTCCGCCTGCAAGGCAGAGGCTTAACCCCTGAGCCACCTCTCCAGCCCTGAGAAAGTTGACTTTTAAAGTTGTTCTCTGACCTTCACAAGAGTGCCTGTGTTCCCCCAACCCGCCTCATAGATAAATAAATGCCATCTGTAGATGTAGGTCTCATATGGCTTCCAAATCAACCAGAGGTAGCTACCACCTCTGTCTCCTGCTGTAAACAAGCTGGAACCAGATCTGTCTGGTTGCCCATTTTTATTCTAAAAGGGGAAGTGTGAGTGATAAGCTCAGTGATAGGGTTTGTACCTAGCAGAACAGAAGACAGACAGACAGACAGACAGACAGACACACACACACACACACACACACACACACACACACACACACACAGAGTTTATAAGAATGACTTTTCCTGGCTGGAGAGATAGCTCAGGAGTTAAGACTCTGCCTCACAAGCAAAAGGTACTGAGTTTGGATCCCAGGTCCCTCATAAAAATGTCAGATGGAAATGGTGGCGACATGCACTTCAAGCCCTGGTGGGCAGAGTCTGGGAAATCCCACAGCGAAGCAAGAAGGAGATAGAAGCAATCTAGGATGATTCCTAACGTCACCTTCGGTCCTCCACAGGGACACACAGTGCCCTCTGATACACACACACACACAATTTTAAAAAAGAATGGCTTTTCCATTTTTAAATAGTTGAAAATATTAAAAGAAGAAATTTTATGGCATGCAAATGTCCTATGAAATTTTTATTTCAATATCTGTAAGATCGATTGTGTGTGTGTTCGTGCATGTACAAGTCCATGAGTGCGCGTAGAGACCAGAAGCCACCTTGGTTTCATTCCTCCATCAAAGTCCCTCTGATTTTTTGAGGCAGGCCCTCTTGCTACCTGGAACTCGCAGGTAGACTAGGCTGGCTGGCCAGAGAGCCCCGGGGATTCCCCCGCCTCTACCCCTCTCACTGCTGAGATTGCACATGTGCCCCACGCCTAGCTTCCACTCGTGGCTCTGGAGACTGACTGGGTCCCATGCTTGCACTGGCGGAGCTCTCTCCAGCCCTGCAAACTAGTCATTCGATCCATTATCTCTGGTTGTCTTCAAGCTGCAGACACAGTGGCCACGCGGCCTGAAAGGAGTTAAAACATCTCTCTGGTCTTTTAAGCAAAAGCTGTGGACACCTGCTCCAGGCTCCTCCAAAGGTATCCTAAGAGCTTCCAGTCCTGCTCTGAGCCTGCTCCCTCCTAGCCTTCCCCAGATGAATGAATGAATGAATGAATGGCCACATTATCCTCAGGCCCAAACTCTTGAGGTCAGCCTTCAGCCATCTTTCCTGAAGACCTCTGCACCCACATCAGTAAACTTCAACATTAGGGTTAAAGATCTGATTCCTCCCTCCCGCCCTCCTTCTTCCCTTCCTTCCTCCCTCCCTCCTCACTCCCTCCCTCCTCCCTCCTTCCTTCCTCCTTCCTTCCTTCCTCCCTCCCTTCCTCCCTCCCTTCCTCTTCCTCTCCTCCCTCCCTCCCTCCCGCTCTTTCCTCCCTCCTCCCTCCCTCCATTCCTCCCTCCCTCCTCCCTCCCTCCTTCCTTTCTTCCTTCCTTCCCTTTCTCCCTCTCTAGGGACTGAGCCTTGACAAGCTCCACAGCTGAGCTACAGTCCCAACTTCTGGCTTTGCTCTTTCAACTTATCCGTATGATGTTAATAGATTTCCTAACACTGGAAAATCTTCAGTTTCGACTATGACCCACTGTTACTTCTCATGTGTTAATACCTCATCCACAGTTTTCATATGCATCCCATACTGAGGTTGGGGCAAAATTTCTTCTCCATGTGTTCTGTGGAAGGTTAACCAAAGGACTTTGCTTGCTTCAGAAAACACACTGAAGCGCATCATCTTGGAGCTCCCCCAGGTCAGCCAGCCTGGGCCAGCACATCTGATTTTCCAGTGTCAATGACTCCGGTTTAGTGTGGTTCTCCTGGGCACCTGCCCCCTCCCCTTGCAACAACTAGGGGTGAAGCCATGACTCACGGAGGTGGTCCAGTCTCTGGCTGTGGGGTGTGGCTGAGGACGGTGAGGAAGGGAGGGAGTCAAAGGTCACGTCGCTCATGTTCTCATCTCCAGAGTTCTCTGAAAGGCGAAGGAGCAGGGGCGGCCGGCTGCCAGAGAGGGTCCTGGTGCGCGGGCTCCCACACTTTGCCTCTGTCCCCCTCAGGATGGTCTTGGCTGATTGCTGGGGGTATGAACAGAGACATTCGCATTATGCAGGCCCCCCTCTAGGAAATGAAAGGGGTTTTCTGTGGTTCTTTTGAACCTTGAAGTCCTTCCATTCATAGTTTTGATGCCTATCATAAATCTTTTTTTTTTCTTAAATTAGTTCAGGTTTAATCCCATGGTGTCCAAGAGGATCATGTGGAAAGGAAGTCGAAGGGGTTGTCAGACAGCTCTCACTAAGTCTGCTGATCATGCTTTGCCTGCCTTGAGCTTCTGGAAGCTTCTTCTAGAACCATACCTCAATATATGCCCAGGGTTGGAAACTTGTCTGTGGCAGTATTCTGCACTGGTCCCTGTAACAGGAATGGGGTGGGTGGAATGGCGGCTGTACTGCGTATACAGTAGATGTCCAAAGAGCCAGGTCTAGATCTAACCTACTCATTTGTCCACCTTACACTAGTTACACTTGTGTATCTGCCGATTTTCCTCACTCTGGTCCCAAGTGAACCAAGTCGAGTGAATGTCATCTGCTGTACTATGGAGACACTTAGGAGACTCTGCCCTGAGCTGGAGGGGATGGACTGGGTTGGACCTTCTGGTACCACTGGGCCTGGCCACCATCCACAGGAAAGCAGACTCTTGGTCTGGCTGGCCGGAGGGCCTGTGAACCAGGGGGTCCTGGGTACCCACCAGCAGCCTGGTGTTCTGATTCACCGTGTCCTGCTCCCGTGGAGAGAGGTCGAAGGGCGCCAGCCCCATGCTCCTGCAGATCTGGTTGCAGGCGTGGGAGTAGAAGAAGAGGGCCATGCCCCGGACACCTGTGGGCAGAACAGGGGGCTGGGGGTGTTGTGTCTGCGGAGTGACAAGCTGGGACAGCTGGGGACACTGATACCATAACCAGAGCGGGTGAGGAGCACGCTGGGCAGAGAGGTCAGACATGCCAAGCTATCGTTTCCATGAACTCCGGAAGGCTGGGACCCAGTCTCAGTCTGTTCCCTGCCAGATTGTGTGTGTGTGTGTGTGTGTGTGTGTGTGTATGTGTGTGTGTGTGTGTGTTGTGCATATGTGTGGGTGTACATGTGTGGGCAGGCATGTATACAAAAGGGCATCTGAGTGTGTGTGCCTATGGAAGTCCAAGAGCAACATTGGGGATCATCCTGAATTGCTCTACCTCCTTACTGCTTTGCTCCAGGATTTCCCAGGCTCCCCTTCCAAGGCTGGAATTAGAGGCTGCCACCATATCTGCCTGTCACTTTTTACATAGAATCTGGGAATCTGAACTCAGGTCCTTTTGTTTGTGAGGCAAAGGCTTTAACCCCTGAGCCATCTCTCCAGCCCAGGGGAGCATTGTTGCCAAGGGAATGGGTCGACTGTCTCCACTTACCCAGATTGCCATCTCCAAAGTCAGTGCCCGTCTCAGTGTGGATCTGTGGGTCGGTGTAGAGGTCGCCCACGCCCTGGATGTCTACCACAATCAGCTGATGACCAGAACGTTCAAATGTGAAGTGGCTGAAAGCCTGTGGTGGACAGGAAAGAGGGGCGGCTGCAAGCTGAGTAGACACGGGTCAGTCAGATCTGCCCAGTCGGGAGCCTGCTCTGTAAGGACGCTTACAAGTCAATTCTGTAGAGACTTCAGACAAGCAGCTCTGTGGTAGAATACTTGTCTTGCATGTGTGAGACTCTGGGTATACACACACACACACACACACACACACACATGTGCGCGCGCACACGTATGCATGTATGTTGACATACATACGGAACCTTTTTAAAAAATAAATAGCCTTCTTAATGTTCCAAATGTTTTAAGATACTCAAGGGATCTCTGGAGATGTTAAGACACCCCCCCAACATACACAGGGACCCTTCTTTCTAGGGTTGAACTTCCCGGGTGTCATGCCAAAGGTCTGGAGTGGAGGAGAGAATAAGTGTGGGCAAAGCAAGTGCAGGGCTCACCTGTGGTGTCAGACGGATGTTGTCATCACGGACAAAACCTGAGTTGGAGTTGTACTTGATGTACTTGCCCTCGATGTAGTGCTCCAGGTGGAAGAGGGGCCGGCCAGGTCTGTCAGTCAGCTCAATGATACACATCTGCATGATATCTACCTGGTGGAAGGACAGGGTGCAAGGGCACCCCAGTCAGTCTGGGCTCAGATTCAGGTTCATCATTTACTAGTTCTCTGGCAAGAACTGCCGACAGCCCCAGAACCCCTTCCTGAGTTTTAACAGGACACACAGCCAGGATCCTGATGGGATCACACTGCTCAGCTTCCCTTGCAGCTAGGTGTGGCCACGCCTCCATGCCTAGACAGTGGGAAATGAGCATTAGTCAGTGTCATCATGGCTGCCTGCCCTGGAAAGGAACTCCGTTTAGGAAGCTAGAAATGGAGCCACAGTCCACCGCAATCCTTGGGAGTGACAGCAACAAGACAGAAGGAACCAGGCCTCTGGTTTGAAGTCAGTCTGTGCCACAAAATGAGAGCATGTTTAAAAAAGACCAAAGGCCAAGGGCTGGGGAGATGGCTCAGCAGTTACAGTACTTGACAGGCAAGCAAAAGGACCAGAGTTCGCATCTCAGGATCTCATGTAAAATGCAAGGCGAGTACGACTACCCAACTGTAGACTGGGAGTCCTCAGAGCAAACTGGTTTGCGCTAGTCCTATCAGTGAGTTCTGGGTTTCATCAGAGACCTTGTCTCAAATGCATCAGGTAGAAGGGAGGGGCGAGGATGATTCCCAATATTCACCTTGAGCCTCCATGTGCATGCACACATGTGCACATACAAACACACATGCATGTCCTCACACATGTGAACATGCAGATGCACATGTGTACACCCCCCCACATGCACATGCACATGAAAATGGATAAAGAGAACAAAAACCAAGGGCTGGGGGTGCAGTTCAGTGGCAGAGCACTTGACTTGCATGTGCAAATCCTGGTTCTATCCCCAGCACTGCAGAAAAGGCGAATATAGGACCCTGCGTTTCACCATCACTCTTGTGGGATGTGCCACTGTCCCTGGGAAGGGGCCAGATGGGACCCACGCACCTGCTTGGGGGGCTTGTGCCGATTATACTCCTCCCCCCAAAGTTTGGCCTCCATCTGGAGCCGCACGTCCTCAAAGTACACATCCCTGTCCACGGGCTCGATGTAACGCTTTGCCACGTAGTTGGATGCCCCTTTCCACTGCTGGGCATGCAGGAAGTTGGAGAGTTTCTTCCTGGGGAGAAATGCAGGAGGGAAAAGGTCTGTCTGGGTACGCTGGGGGTTCCCTGAGGAGACAGCCCTGGCTGACTAGAAGCAAGAATGAAGTGCAGGAAGCGCGGGTCTAAGTCAAAGTCTCCCATCCCATTTCCCGGGGCCTCTAAACACCCAAGCAAGGATCAGTGGGACATTCCCTGTCCTGTCTGAGTGTGGCCTCACAGCTGAACCAGGGTGTGGGATGTGGACTACAAGGCAGAGGGGACATGGTCTCCAGTTCTTGGCTGGGCATATTCCAGCCTTTAGGAGCCTCGGCAGAGTCTAGGGCAGGGCCTCCATGTATCCAAGCTAAGTTACTTACGTCCTGAAGCACTCCCTCATCGCTCCACGGCCAAAGGGCTGAAAGACAGAACACAGAATTATCTGTTCCCACAAGCATATTCCCTGGAGATGGCACCTTGTGGGTACCATGTACCTTATCTCACTCTGAACATCCCTTCTGTGTCCCAGCATCAAAGCCTGGCAGGATGTTCAGTCTGGAGGCTGCTAGGATAAGAAGGACCCCTTGGTCTGTCACCCCAAGCCAGTGCAAGACCCCCCCCACGGGAGGGAGGGCAGGATGCTGGGCAGAGAGGTGGTGCACATCGAAGGATGCTTTGGCAGACACAAAATGGAAGCGCGTCTGCAGATTCTCTGTACCAGAGGCAGGAGGATGACGTAAGCTTAGGAATTCAAGGCCAGCCTGGGCAGCACAGCAAGGCTCCGTCTGTTCGTGTTCAGGTCTTTAATGTGGCCCATGTGCTGAAGGCATGGCCACCCTCCTAGGGCAGGGTGTTAGGCTGTGGTGGCCCCTTTAGGAGGTGTGGCCCAGTGAAAGGAAGTCAGGTCACTGGGAGTGTGTCCCAGAAAGGGATCGGGCTCCAGGCTGTGTGTTTCCTCTCTTGCTTCCTGCCACCACGCAGTGACCGGGTCTCCTCTGCCACATGCTCTCACCGCGATGCCCTGTGCCGTCACCACGGGTCCAAAGTCACAGAGTCAAGAGACATGGACTGAAAGTTTTGAAGCCATGAGTTGAAATAAATCTTTCTTCTTTCGGGTTGATTTTTCTCAGATATTCTGCCAGTGGTGAAAAGCTAACTAACATGTTGTCCTCAAAAAGGATGATAGGGAGCTGGGAGATGGATCAGTGGTCAAGTCCTTTACCCTGCAAAGGACCTGAGTTCAGATCCCACAGAAAAATGCCAGGCAGACATAGCAATGGCCTATAATTCCTGCCATGGAAGGAAGAGCCTGGGAAGTCTCAGAGCGAAGCGAGGAGGAGGTAGAATAATCCAGAATGGGTCCTGATGTCAACCTTGGGCCTCCACAGGCACAGACCTCAAGTGTCCTCTTATGCATACACCTGCACACACATGTATACCTACCCACATGCCAAACATATACATGCCTGTATACACACATGCATCCCATACATTCATACATGAAAAAGGAAGAGAACCAGGCAAAAAGGAAGAAAGAGAGAGGGAGGAGGGGAAAGAAAAAAAAAGGAAGGAAGGAGGAAGAAGAGAGGCAGGGAGGACTAAATAAATCAACTGGGTCTGTTCTTGCCATCAAATATTTTATAGCAATGAAAATGAACAGACAATATTAAGGTATGCAATTCATACTTTAATGAAGTTACTATTTTAAAAGCGCAATATTGGGGCTGGAGAGATGGCTCTAGGGGTTAAGATACTGTCTCACACACACAGAAGATCCTGAGTTCAGATTCCAGGTCCTGTGTAAAAATGCCAAACAGATACAGCGGCCTGCACTTCCAGCCCTGGTGGGCGGAGCCTGGGAAATCCCAAAGTGAAGGGAAAAAAAGGAGGTAGAAACAATCCAGAATGATTCCTGAAGTCATCCTTGGACCTCCACAGTGATACACAGTGTCCTCTGATACACACACACACACACACACACACACACACACCCCTAAAGCAGGGGGGATAGGAAAGGACGGGGACCACTTAGCCCTGCCCCCTCAAAGCTCAGGAATTCGCTTACCTGAGGCGCCATCTTGATCAGAACCTCATCTTCCAGCCATTGCCCGGTGACGGCATTGTACCTGCAGAGACCAGAGCCGGCCCAGGGCTGGTGTCCCAACACGATCCTGCCCCTCACGGGCTCCTAAGGGCCCCAGGTCCCACTGTGCCTTGTACCTGGTCCCATAGGCCCACTGATTCCTGGGGTGAGTATGGATACCCTCCCTCCCTCCTGGGCCTCAACCCAGAGGCCTCCCTTCCTCTCCCACACTGTTCCTGCTCCATGGTACGTGGTCTTACGAGTCCCCAGGACTCCCCGTGCTGTCTGTTGGCTCCCTGTGCACCTGGCTTTCCTGCTGGGCCGCAGCTCCACAACACACACACACCATTGTCTTGTTCCTCACAAGAGCTGGTGTTGTGTATGGTTCAGCACACATGTTGGGTGAATGACAGGAAACCTGAGAGCCCAATTCTCCTTATAACTGATCTAGGTAACATACCCCAGGTCCCAGGGAGGACCCTAACCTCGCCAAGGCACCTGGGGCAGGCCTGGCCCACAGGAGGGACTGTCCCAGTGCAGGTAGGGGAGGGGGAGGTGCTGCTCTACAGCTAGTCAGGAAGGAGCCTGTGGGTGCATGAAGAGCTGCAGGAAAAAATGGAGAACACAAGAGAAAGAAGTGGATAAAGAGATGGAGATGATACAGAGCGAAACACGAGGGATGAAGGAAGAAAGACCAAGAGAAAAAAAGATGGTTGAGTCAGCAAGGTGACTCGGGGTAATGGGAGTGATTCCGAGAGATGGAGAAATGGGAAGAGAGATATGGAGGAAAAGAAATAGAAACTGAAAGATGGAGATAAAGAAAGAGAGAAGAGGAGAACTAGAAAGAATGACAGAAAGAGATGGAAAGACAGAGAAGAGAAAAACAGAGGAAGAAAAGTGGGGAGGGACAGGTGGTTCCAGAACATTCCCTTCGCCCCACTTCCTGAAGCCCCCTTTCCCAGAGCACACCCGGCCGCCTTGGGCCTGACTGGGTCTCCAACACTTCTTCTATTGGCGGTGCTCTGAGCTTCTGTGAGTCACTAACCCAGAACCAACCCTGGCTCCTGCTCTTATCTCTGGCCAGGGCCTCCCTGGGCCCACTCCTCAACGGGCAGATTCCAGAACACACCCGGCCCTGGAAGAACAGGTTCAGAGCTGGAAACCTCTGCCAGGAGAGCTGAGCTTTGGCCTGGCAGGTCATCTCCAGAGGAGGAGGCTCTGCAGACTGCTTGTGGCGAGCAGGCGGCAGACACTGCTGAGTACCACAGCAAGCGTCCTAAGCTTAGGGAGACAATGGCCATGGAGACACCATGCACACCCTCGCGCCACACCCAGGCACCCAGGAGCTGTGGCATCGGCAGTAGGCAACCTTGGGGGGGGTCCTCCTTGTCTCCCACAGCCACTTCAAGGCAAGAGGGAGACACAGGCTTCTCATCTCAGCTGCTCTGGAACCTCAGGCAGGAGGATCACAAACACAGTCTCATCTGGGCTGGATTATCAACAAGTGCAAGGTCATCCTGGACACTTAGGTAGAGACTGTCTCAAAATAAAACAATAGAGCGCGATGTAGAATGCTCACCGAATGATCCCCAGGAAGTAATGACGTAAGTAAAAAGCGAGGATGCTCAAAGTTCACTCACCACATGCTGAGTCTTAGATATATCACCTGCTTCATTTACCCAGATTGCTATCATATCATTATTGTGCCTGCTTTCTATGGATTTCAGGATTTTCAAATGCAGGTCGGTTTAGACCAACATCTTTCGCTTGAGCACACTGGGTATAAGCTACAGGGGCAGGAAATCTGTCCCAAGAAAAGGGCCAGCTTATACCAGAGCTCTTAAAACACTGGGGTGGGCGAGATGGCTCAGTGGGTAAAGGGGCTTGCTGCTAAGGTTGATGACCTGAGTTCAATCTCCTAAGCCCATGACATGGTGGCAGATGAGAAATGACTCCCGCAAGTTGTCCTCTGACCTTCCAACACATATTGTGGCATGCACACTCCCCTATACACACCACACGGGCACATATACACGCAGGAAAATAAAATAGAATTTTTGAAAAAACCTTAGAGGCGGAAAAGAAAACCTCTAGCTTAGAAATGTCAGCTGGTTTTAGCTTGCCACGCCTAACCTCTTCCGAGGCAGCCTGGGGATGGGGGGTGGGGGGAGTTGGATCCGTCACTTAAGAAATACAGTTCAGCTTGGTCCCAGATGCCAGCAGGGTTTCTGGATTCAGTCCTAGCCCAGCACAGGGGTCCTCTTTCCCTTGTGATTCCTGGGGTCTGGAAGTTGTCACCCCCCACTTACTGCTATCCCAGTGCTCCTACAGATGGAAAGAGACTGAACCTATTCTCATCTCATTGCCGGAGTCCCCACCCCACTAACTTAGCCTGCCAGCCAGAGGCATAGACGCCTCCAGGACGTGAGTCTCCAGCAGTAGGGAGGGGCACAAGAGGGACCCTGAAAGTATCCCTTGGTTGATGGCAGCAGAATCAGGCTGGAAGGCTTATGGCTTCTCAGCCTCCTGGAGCTGAGGGGGGTAGCACCCTGAAACTAGATCTCCCCACTGAAATGTATGCAAAATCCATGAGGCTTCCTGAGGCCCGGCATCAACTCTGATGCAACCCGTCCCTCTGCTATTGGTTGTGGGGCCAGATATTAAGATGATAGAGCCACAAGATGAAGGAACCTGGATTCCTGAAATACATGAGAAATGCACCTTTGTTGCACAAAGCCCCTGGCGTATATGTTATGTGGCAGACTTCTGCCTAGCCTGTCTAATTCATACCTGTGGGACCATTAGAATGACTTATTGGGATACCGCATGATACCCAGAGCATTCACAAACACTCAACAACTGGCAGCTCTTATTATAGGTTCAGCATCCCTTATCCACAATGCTTTGGATTTGGAAAAAAAAAATCTCAGATTTTTTTTGGAATATTAGCACAGACTTGACTCGTTTGACCTTTCTAATGCAAAAGTTCAAAATGCCATAAATCTGAAGTTGTGTTTTCTTGTTGGGGGTGCTTCGCCTGTATTAGTTCCCCTTTTTTGACCCCCCTCAAGATACTTGGTTCCCAGACTCTAGGCAGAAACAGGACTTGTGACCATTCCCTGCTCCCCAGGTCTCTTCAAAGCCCCCTGACTGCAGACCTGTGCCGAGTCGCACGCTCTGTGCTGATGTCCTCCAGGTGGAATTCAGCCCAGGGGTCGGGCATGTGTTTGGCTTTCTCAATCGCATGCTTCCAGGCTTCCTGAGAAAGGGAAAAGAATGTTAAGCCCAGGTCATTCGAGCCCCTCTTTCCTCCCCTCTCCACTGTAACACTCCCTGGGGAAGACCATGGCATCTGAAAGGGAAGACTTCTGTTACCAGGTGTGCTCCCTCCCGGGGCACGCCCTTCATGTAGGCGGAAGTGATCCATCAATAATAGGAGTCTTCACTTGCATCCAGAAAGCTGAGAATGAATTACCATGCTTGGCTGGAGACCCGGCTCAGCTGTAGAGCACTTGGTGGGATGCATGCACGAAGCCCTGGGTCTCTTTCTCAGCACAAAAGACTGACAACTATTTCAATGCATTTAGACATTTTAGTGAATGCCTGCTGGGATATGGGGAAACAGCTAGCTTCACGTATCGCCGCTGCAGACAAACCTTCCTAAAAGCTACTCTGACGGCTTGCTAAAACGAAAAGAAAAATGCGCTCTTCATTTTAAGTCAGCAATTCCTAGGTATCAATCTTATAGAAATAGAGAATAGCTAGCAAGAGGCCCAATAAAGGAAAGCGCTTGCTGCGCCACAATGATGACCTGAGTTTGATCCCTGGAATCTGGGGGGGGGGGTGGAGGCATCTAGATGTGGTGGCAAGTATGGCTCCCCATGGCTCCTGGTGTCAATACAAATGCTCCTGCCATCATTGCGAACTGTAACCAGAAGCTGGAAAGCAAGAAGAAATCCCTCATTCCCCTAAACTGTGTGGGTCCTGTATCCATTCAGCAAAGGGAAGAGTTTCATCCATCATCTGCCTCCACACAACAGCTGTGGGGCATGTGGTTAGTGAGCACTTTTCCACCCACTCTTCAGTAAGACCGGAATCACAGTAAATGTAACTTAATAATCACATTAGTGGTAGTTTACATTCTTTTGGAAGAGTGACCCCCGTGGAACTTCATACTTTAGTGGTCTCGATTTTTTTTAAATCACTGATTCCAAAAATATCATGTGCTTCACAAAAAACCTGCAAGGACTACAGAATCTGAATTCGCAGGAGGAAGTCCTTTCCAGCAGCCCTTCCTGGGGAGTCACAGCTGACACCAGCCTGCTCCCCACTATATCTCCTCTGCCTTTGTCAACAGAAATGCGCCTCGCCTCAAAACCACGCCTGTTCTGCAAATTTCTCTGGGTGCTTAGCGTGGGGCTGACTCTGTGTCATGTGCCCTGGCTGAGCAGCTGCCCTCATTTCCTTCTGTTTTTGAGACTTAGCCCCTGAGCCATCTTTTCAGCCAACACACCGTTCTTCTGAGGTGACATCTGTGGAGACACCCCGTTCCCTGGTAGTCCTCTCTCTAATGATGAGCCTGCCATTCCTTACTCCACCAGCAACAAAGGCTGGTTCCAGCCAATGGAGAGAGGCTATCAACAGCCACCTGGCTAAATTCAGTGGCATTGGCCACTCCAACGGTCCAAGGAAAGAGCATTTCACAGCGAGGGGGTATGGCATTTTATGGCGTCAAATCATGGTTTTCCAAACCCATTTACATATCACTGACAACAGGTGGATCTAACACAACTGATTTTTGTTGACAAGACGGGGTTTTGCTGCAAGTGAAGCCTGTAGCTGGCTCCAAATTCTGCATCCTCCTGCCTCAGGCTCCCAACAATTTGCAGGGGTCAGTTCTCTTCTCCTGCCAAGTGGGTTCTGGGGACTGTATTCAGTTGGGTCTTCGGCTTTGGTGGCAAATGCCTTTGCTGACTGAACTCAGCCATCTTGCCAGACCCAATTCAGTGACCTTTAACTTTCTATCAGCTCTACCATTCTAATAGTTTCCAAGATGTTTAAAACTCATTTACTGAGTAAACTAGTTAATTTGACATGGATCGATTAGGGGACCCAAAGTGTGACACAAGAAGCAAACAACAGCCAAGCGCAGTGGTGCACAACTGTGGTTCCGGAGGGACTGGTGAGGTGGCCGGGTGGATAAAAATACCTGGATGCAGACCTGGTGTCCCCAGGGGTCCCCAAGATGTAAGGAGAGAACTGATTTCCAAACTGTTGTCCTTTGACTCCATATGTGCGCGATGCATTTTCTTTTTCTCTCCCTCCCTCCAATAAGTAAGATATTTAACAACAACAACTCTAGTCCGAGCTACTGGGGAAGGGCGAGGCAGGAGGATTCTTAAAATAAAGCAGCCTAGGCAGTATAGCAAGACCCTGTCTCAAAAAAAAGTGGGGTGAGGGGGAGAAGAAAGGCTTTGGTACTTCTAAGCCTAAGAATATAAGATAAAATAGACAAATAGAATTTTTGACTAATACTAATCCATTTGCTGGAAGACACTGGGTACGGAGACAGATGAACAGGTAATAAGTCTGTAAGTTCCCTGGCACATGTGGTGGTGTTGCTGGAGTCTTGGTATCTGTGTGCTTTGGTCTTGGTTTGTTAATATCCTAAGCTGGCCTCAAAGTCATTTAAAAATATTTATTTATTTAGGAGAGAGAGAGACACACACACACACACACATACATAAACATGTGCACACACATGTGCACACAAGCACACACACACACACACACCATGACATATGACCGGAGGTAAGAAGACAACTTTCAGAAGTCAGTTCTCTCTTTCTACCATGTGGACTTCTGGAGACTGAACGCGGATGGCCGGGCTTGTGAGCAGTGCCTGAACCACTGAGCCGTCTCCTCAGACTCCTGTGTAACTGAGGCTGACCTTGAACATCTGATCCGTCTGCCTCCCCCTCCTGAGTGCTGGGATTATGGATGTGCACCATCATGCTTGGCTAATGTAGAAGTGGGGGTTCTGTACATGCTAGGTCAGCACTCTATCAAATGAGCTGCATCCCCCACCCTTGTTTTATATCATCATCACAGCAATCATGGCCTGTTTAAGAAACACTGAAGGACTCACTGAGCCTTCCTTCTTGGAAGACCAATTGTTCCACTGTGAAATGTGGTCCTGTCCCAACGCCACGGCAGTAGAGTCTAAAAAATACGACTCGGAGTCAGCCCAAGGCTCCCCTCGCGGAGGATCAGAGTACTTAAAACAAACACTGCAGGAAAATGAAAAAAGCAGGAAGAAGTGAGGGACCTCAGCCAAAACCCAGGAAGGGAGGAGACCAGCCGTGCTATGTGACTGCCTGACACGTGGCAGGGATACTAAAGGCTTTGTCTGTGGAACGCAGCAGCAGCAACAAAAACAACTCCACACACAGCGACAGACAATCGCAAGCT
The DNA here is from genome assembly GCA_023101885.1 of Typhlomys cinereus. Classification (NCBI taxonomy): domain Eukaryota; kingdom Metazoa; phylum Chordata; class Mammalia; order Rodentia; family Platacanthomyidae; genus Typhlomys; species Typhlomys cinereus. The sequence goes on along the minus strand of JALPQD010000244.1, from coordinate 965,562 downwards.
CAGGAACTGCACGAGTCCCAGTGGTTCAAGGATGTTATAGAATTACCATCTCCAAACAATGGGTTGCCATGGAGCCACCCCCAAAGAGATGACTTACTCCCCCCAGTACTGGAGATGACATCTAGAGTCTCCTGCACACTAGGCAAGCACTCTGATACGGAACGACAACTCCAGCCTCTCTGTGACTTTCCATTCCGAGACAGAGGCTTGTTAAACTACCCAGGCGATCCTTGGACTCACGCTGCAGCCCAGGCAGGCCTTGAACTTGTGACCTTCTGCCTTGGCTTCCTGAGCAGCTGGGATTACGGGCTTGTGCCACTAGCTAGCTAAAAAATGACATTTAAAACAAATCTATATTTTCTTAAAGAAATCTGTATTTTCTGATGCAGAAAGTTATGGAGTTATGAAGCCAAGAGCAGGTTGAAGCACTTGCCACACAAGCCTGAAGACCTGATAAAATGGATTTCATTCTTGGAACCCATGTAAAAGTGGGAAATACCCTTGTGACAGCCACATGCATGTGGCAGCACATGCACCCGTATGCATGTATGCATGCTCACTCATGAGCATCTGCACACATCCATTGTACATACACAGAATAATAATAAAAAGAAATTAAAATTTTTTGAGAAGCTGTGAAGTCATGTGCTATTGTCTGCTAAGGAAAAACTGGTGTGATATCTACAGGTGTCAGTTTGACAAAGGCTCAAGCTCCAGGCACATTTGCAAAGAATTAGTAGTTGAGGGTTGGAGAGATAGATGGTTTAAGGGGCTAAGCCTCTGCCTTCTGAGCAAAAGGCAGCTGAGTTTGGATCCCAGATCCCACATAAAATCTCCAGGTGGAAATGATGGTGACCTGCACTTCCAGCCCTGGAAGGTGGAGCTTGGGAAACTCAGAGCAAAGCAAAAAGAGGGTAGAGCAATCCAGGATGATCCCCAAATCATCTTGGGCCTCCACAAGCACACAACACACAGTACCCTCTGACACTCACACACACACACACACACACACACACACACACACACACACACACACACACACACACCACAGAAGAATTAGGAGTTGAGTCAAGGCCTAAGCAATCTCACAGAAGATTATCTAGTTGACCAGGGAAGACCCAGCCCAGGTGGGTGGGGTGGTCTCTGGGCAGGTGGGTAAGATGAAGGGAGCTGATTGAGGGAACTGGCGTTCTTTGGCGTACTTGGTCAGATCTGGTGTCTGGCAAATGAGGTTTGCCCCTCCCTCGGCAGTTCTGCCCAGCAGTGCTGTGGAGACGGTGTGGTCAGTTTCCTCGCCCCTGGTGTGGGTGTAGGCTCTCCTGCCAAGCTGAACTAAGAAATGTCACCGGACAATTGTAAGCCAGAATGAAGTCCCTTGTATCCCATAAGCTGTTTTGTCGTGAATTTATCAACAACATGCTGGCAAACTTCGACAACTGGTTACCAAAGAGCAAAGCTAGCATAGTGCTACAATGGTAATAAAAAGCCCACGTTTACTTATTGGCTCTGTATTTACAGTGACATATAGAAAAGCCTGGAATACAAATACCTGAATAGCAACGATATCACTGCCATTGCTTTCTGTAAGAAACGTGGATTGCGTCTCTAATTCATAAAGCAAAGAACTGTAAAAGACATAAAACTAAAAGAGGAGGAAGGGAAAGATGGAAATAATAAGGCTCAGCAGATAAAGGTGCCTGCTTGCAAACCTGGTGGCCTGAGTTCAATCCCAGGAAGCCCCAGATGGTGGAAGGAGAGATTTGACTTCCAAAAGTTGCCCTCTGCCCTCTACTTGTGTGCCATGGCATGCACGCATGAACCCTTCCCTCTCTTTCTCTCTGTCTCTTAAATAAAATATTTAATAATCATCATCATCAAAGCATTGACATTCACTAGCATGATATATCACTAGAGAACATAGATGGAGTCCTGGCCTCTAGCAGCATCCCTATGCCTCGCACCAACTTCAGACAAATGGGCAGGTGGGATGGAACCCCACATGAGAATACCCAGGTTTACAATGGGAGGTTTAGAAACAGGAGACCCAGGACTCCGTGGAAGGAACAGGTATAGGGGGCTGAACACAGTTCCTATGTGACCTCGCTTTCCCGCTCCTTAGCTATCCACCCACGAGAAATATGGTCCATGCCATAGCTGTACCATCCTCGAAACCCTGACAGGTAGAAACAACCCTAAAGTTTCCAAATCGTAGCATCAGCATGTGTTAGATAATATCCAACAGTTTGAAAGAACGCAACACCGGCATCTGTTCTAACAAGATAAAGCCTGAGAACATCATGCAAGGCGAGAGGCACTTGACACGATGCAGCCCCTACTGTAGGCTTCCAAGCAAATGAAGTGTCTTCGAGAGCCGACCCCAGAGATGGAGTCAGGAAGCAGCGCAGAATACAGTTATTAGGGAGTGATACTCAATGTGTGTGTGTCTTGAGTGGTAATGAAAATGTGGTAAAATTGGTTATGATAGTAAGCTGTATAATTTTGTGATTATACTCAAAGCCATTGGTTTGGACATTTTAAAAGAGGGATGGTAGAATAGTATTATAAATTATATTGCAACAAAGCTGCTGAAAAACATTGAAAATAAAGGGACCTTGTGAATAAATACTCAAGCACACTTTCACAAAGTATTTTGGCACACTGAACATTTCTTTTTTCTTTTTCATGTATATGTGTATGGAGTAGGAGTATATGGGTGTAAGTATATGTGTGTGTGTCTGTGTGTATCAGAGGGCACTGTGTGTGCCTGTGGAGGTCCAAAGGTGACACAGGAATCATTCTAGATTACTCTACCTCCTTATTGCTTTGCTCTAGGAATTCCCAGGCTCCACCTGCCAGGGCTGGAATTATAGGCTGTGGCCATATCCACCTGGCAACACACACACACACACACACACACACACACAAAGCAAACAAATAATTAAAAAAAAATCCCCGCAAAATCAGCGAAACAAACATTGCAGTCATTAACAGAATCAGTTCTGGAGTAAGATGATCTCCTGGGAGCCAACATAGACCCATCTGTTCCCAGGCAAGTGAGTTCAGCTCTCAAACTCTGAGGTTTGCTATCTGGCAAAATGCCAACTATTTGGGGCTCGCTGTACTCGCCGATTGCTGTACTCGCTGATGTGAGTAAGGCACGTACGGCAGGGCCTGGGCGGCCCGAAGCACGGGATAGGGAAGTTCTCGTTCATATCAGCTCTGGAGGGCCAGCGTGGGAGGGAGGTCGTGGGGTGCAAAACAGGTCTAAACATCTCTGTGAGAAACAGAAGGAAGGAAGTCACATTCTAAACATTATGCTCGTGAAGGCAACAAATCCTTCTGGAAAGACAGCCTTGGGTTCACAGGTGGGGGGGCTACTTTTTACAAATGGTTACATATTGTAAAAATTAATGTATTTATATCTGCTTTATACATTTATTTATTGTGCATGTGTGTGCACCTATGTGCCATAACATGCATGTGGACATCAGAGGACAACTTGCAGACAGTCACCTCTTCTAGCATATGGGTTATGGGGATCAAATTCAGGTCCTCAGGCTGGCAAGCAAATACCTGTACCCGCCGAGCCAACTTGATGGTCCATAAATGCATTTTGTAAAGCATATTAGATATATGTATAGGGGATATTTATTACTCTACTATCTGCAGTAAGAAAAAAAACTCATTAAAATCACTCAAAGGACTGGGGATATAGCTCAGAGGTATAGCAATGGCCTGCAGTATATTCATATATGACATATATCATATATATAAGACCCAAGATTTGATCCCTAGCATTCTGAGAAAAAAAAGTCCCTTAAAGTGCTGGGGCTGGAGAGATAGCTCAGAGGATTAAGACTCTTCGTAAGCAGAAGGTCCTGAGTTTGGATCCCAGGTTTCATGTAAAAAACACCAGGTGGAAACTGTGCAGCTTATTCTGGCCCTGGTGGGTGGAGCCTGGGAAATCCCAAAGCAAAGCAAGGAGGAAGTAGAAGCAATCCAGGATGATTCCCAAAGTCACCCTTGGTCCTCCACAAGGACACACAGTGCCCTCTGATACACACACACACACACACACACACACACACACACACACACACACACACACAAAGTGCTGAATAAATAAAATGGGGTCAGGTGGTACAGGCTATAATCCCAGCTTGAAAGTTGAAAGACTTCCTGAGCTACAAGGGAGGTTCAAGGCCAGCCTGGGCAAATCAGTGAGACTCTATCTCAAAAAGTAAAAAGAGAATTGGGGATGTAGCTCAGTGGTAGAGCGCTTGCTCAGCATAAGAGAGACTGTGGGTTCAATCCCTAGTAGAAAGGTGGGAGCTGAATAAATAAATTCACTTTTATTATGAAATACAATACATTCCAATACATTAAAATAAGAAAACAAAACAAGAATGTATAGGGGGTATTTATTCATCTGTCCAAGCAGATGAAACATGATCTCTTATATGGTCTCCAAAGAGGAAATGATTTTATAAATGTTTCACATTTTATAAATGTTTCAGTAAGTTAAAAACCAGGCGTTAGTCACAGGCAACTCTCCACCCTGCTTGGCACATGTGGATCCCACATCAGCCACTTGTGATCTTTCTCCCTGGGCTCCTGATCTTCCACCCTAAGGACCTTGGGTAGAGGAATTTCAACTCCTCCCTCCTTGCTCGCCGCCTCCCGCCATAATCCCCTGGTTTCTTTCTGTGTCCGCAGCATCCCCTTCAGGTTTCCTTTTCTTGAATGTCTGTCCTGCTGCACAGTTGCCTGCCAATCCTCCCCCACATCCCTGCTGACGTCACACTGGGTACAAAGGCTCATTCTGGAAAATGCATAGCCCAGGGCTTGGGCTTCTGTAGCTCAGTGGTACAGCGCTTGCTTAGTATACATGAGTCTCTGGTGTGTGTGTGTGTGTATGTTTGTGCATGTGTGTGTGTCTGTATGATTGTGCATGTGTGTATGTGTATCTGTGTGTGTCTCTGTATGTATGTATGTATGTGCTATCTCTGAGTGTGTCTGTGTGTGTAGTGTGTATGTGTACGTCTACATGTGTCTGTATGTGTGTACGTGAATGTGTCTTTGTGTATGTGTACTTTGGTCATCTTCAGTATTTCACGTTTTAAGTTTAACTCTAGGATAGAGGCACTTTCCCACGTTAGGATAAACATCCTCTGATGTCTCGGATGAGACCCTTGAATGATTCTGCACATTCCCATGGGAACATGGACCCTGCAGCTGAGGGAACCTGACTTTTCCCAACACACAAACACCTGCCAGAGCAAGTTTCTTGGAAGAAGGCCAAGTAGCCATTTTGGTTAAACAACCCAGGCTATCAGGCCAACAGTCAAATAAAAAATAATAATCATAAAATAAAACTACTAGTTTGTTGAGTTCCAGGGGAATAAAGTTTGGAAAACTAAGTTCTTGCCTCCCCCTAAACACATTCCTAGCAACTGTCTAGCGCAACCTGTTCAGACGATCTAGGTTGGTGGGCAAAGAAGAGTTGTATCCACCCCGTGCCTGGACAGACGTGTTACCAAGTGGCCCTCACACACCGGCTGAGAACAGGAGACCATCACACAATCAATCATGCAACCCAGGGGGTGACTCTCAGTGACCCCAGATAGTGAGAGAATATAGAGTCTGCTAAGCACTCTGGGGAATACAGATAGAGATAGATAGATAGAGAGAGAGAGAGAGAGAGAGAGAGAGAGCACTAGGCAGGATGAGACATCACTTGGAAGAGGCCCCAGGCAGAGAGGTGCAAAGTGAAGCCTATTCCAGGAGCATTGACACTGTGGGGTGAACAGAACCCAGAAACTGCTCCCACACTCTTCCGCCAGATTTTAAACTTGGTCTGAGAAAGTGAGAAGGTCTGAGGAGGGGCTATTGGGGATTTGTTTGGTGGGGGGTGGGGGAGGTAGTGTTACCTGGTAATATAGCATTATTTCTTTTTTTAAAAAAACTTGTGTTTTGGGGGACGAAGTCTGGGGAGATGGCTGGATGGGTAAAGGTGTGGACTCGAAAATCTGGTGCCTTGGGGTCCACCCCTGGGTCTGCATGGAGGAAGGTGAGAATGACTCTGAAAGAGTTTCGTGTATCCCAGGATGGCCTTAAAGTTGCTCTCTCTACCTCCCAATATTAGGGTAAAAGGCATGAGCCCACCCCATCCAGTTTCTGGGGTGCTGGGGGAACCCAGGGTTTCCTGCATGCTAAGCAAGATTCTATCAACCAGCACATTCTCCCCAGCCTGTGCACATGCATTCGTCCATGTGTATGTGTGTGTGTGTGTTTAAAATGGGACATATTTCTATTTGTGTAACTAAACAGCATATTTTTAAAAATGCTAGGGTCTGGGTTATATAGTTTGGTGGTAGAGCACATGCTTAGTTAGCATGCCCAAGATCTCAGAGTTGACATCCAGAAAGAAAAATAGACACCATGCTGTGTCCTTTTTATGGATGAACACTGTGCAGACACTCTCTCTCTCTCTCCCTCCCTCCCTCCCTCTCTCTCTCTCTCTCCCTCTCTCCCTCCCTCCCCCCCCCTCTCTCTCGGGATTAATCCCCAGGATGTGCCATGTTAGGCAGACAGTCTTCCTTTGAACTACAAGCACAAACCCGGAAATATTTAGAGGACCCCTTATTTAAGTGCTTACATAGAAACCTCATGCTGTTTCAATGTAAATACACCCCTCCCTATATCCCACTGTTGGTTGGAACCTGGCCGGTCATTTAAACAGGACCCCCTCCATGGATCTTGGAGCTATTTCACACCAAGCCCTTGGGAAAAATCCCAAAGCTGCCTTAGGGTGGGAAACAAGACAAACTGTAACCTGCCCTTTGGGGGGCCCACCCCAGAGGAGGCCCACAGCGCTATTTCTGGAGCTCAGACTGGAAGAGTGAGGGAGGGCAGAACTCTAGCCCCCAAAGGAAACAAACCTTCCACTGTCTCCAACAGAAGAACTCGGAAATTACAGAAGGATGGTGTTAATTTCAAATCCCAAGCTAGTGAGAGGCATTTTGCTTACAGTGCTGGAAGCCTGAATTAAATTCTGGTCTTCCCTCCACCACCCGTTAACGCCCGTCCTTCTTCCCTCCCCTTTTTATCAAGGCTGCCATATGTGTGTGAACCAAGTTCCCGATGAGACAATGTCCTCCTGCTCCCAGTCCAGAGCTCCACGAAATGGCTTTCTGACTATAACCAACTACATTTCCATCGTAGTTCATTTCCATTTATTTCCTTTAATGTCTCTGCTGCTTCAGTGAGAAGACTGGAGTCTGCAGACAACCATTTGTCCTTCTGTATTCAACGCTCAACCTGAGATCAGAAATGGTTTTCAAAAAAAACCATGAAGTTAAATTTGTTTATGTGAGAGAGAGAGAGAGAGAGAGAACATGCGGAGGTCAGAGAACAACTTTCAGAAGTTGGTTCTCTCCTTCTACCATGTAGGCTCTGGATATGAAACTCTAGTTGCCAGGTCAGAGAGTTAAATACAGATGTCAGCTTGACAAGTGAGCTAAGTCCTAGACACATTTGTAAAGAATTAGTAGTTGACTTATACCCTGAGCAGGACTGCAGAAGATTGTCTGATTGGTGGGAGGAGACCCAGTCCACGAGGGGCAGGACTATTCCCTGGTGGATGGGTAAAATGGAGGGAGCTGGTTAAGAAAGTCTGGCATTTTTTTGGGCATAGTTGGATAGATACATTGTCTGGCAAATGAAGTTTGCCCCTTTCTCAGCAGTCGTGTGGATAGGATGTAGATAATTCCCTCAGTCTCTGGTACTGCCAAGTTGGGCTAACCACTGGAACTAGACAATCATAAGCCAGAATAAAACACCTTGTTTCCCTAAGCCATTGTGTCATGAATTTATCAGCAACATGCGCAGTCATTGCAACACCTGCTTTGACCGACAGAGCCCTCATTCGTGGTTTCTTCTGTTTTGTTTTGTTAAAGGCAGGATCTGGTGCATCCCAGGCTGGCCTCAACCTGCTGCATGGCAGAGGATGACCCTGACCTCCTGGCATATTCCTGTGTATCACCTCACCCAGTTTACTGTGGTGGGGATGGAACCCGAACCCAGGGCTTCGTGTACCTCGGGCAGCACACTACCAGTGTTGCTGCAGCCCAGCCCTAAGAACACAGCTTTTGAAAACAGCAATGAGTGTTACATAGGGCGCCGGTCACCACCACCAACATAGTCATGATGCTGCTGTGTGAAGGGTGTGGAGAGAAGCTGCCTTATCTGCGGCTTCCCCTTCTGTGGTTTCTGTTACTTGTGGCCAACAGAGGAGAGGACAGAACTGCCTACATGGACTCAGTCGTTAGATATCTTGAGAGAGCAAGAGGGACGGCACGTACACAACCTTCCTCTTTTGGTTTTCTTTGCAGTGTTGGGGATGGAGCTGGGGGGACAAATGCTCTACCAAGCAGCTACGTCCCCAGCACATGACTTTCATTATACACCGTTCTGTGTTTAGTAGTTACTGTTGATCTCTTAATGTGCCTAATTTATTTGTTGACTTTTTATCATAAGTATATGTCTGCATGGGAAAATACAAAGCATGCAGAGGGTTAGGTCCCACGCATTTCTGAGGAATCCCCTGGGTCTTGTGAGTCGTAGGTTCCAATAAATAAGATCTTAGCTAGGCATGGTGGTGCGCCTTGTAGTCACAGAACTTGGGGAGATAAGACCCAGGAGGAGTTCAAGGTCACCCTTGACTGTATAGCTTATCTGAGACCAGTCTGGGCCATACAAGAATCTGTCCCAAAAATACACGCATACATAGATACAGACAAATGATCTAGATCAGGGCATAGTGGTGCTGGCCCAGCACATGAGCACTCCCAAAGCTCAGAGAGAAGGACCACGAGTTCAAGACCAACTTAAGCCACTTGAAACAAACTGGAGAAATAAGATCCTACATGCTTCAAGGCTCTCTAGCATTTTCCATCCTGTTCTGTTCGATTCTTTCTTCCACACTGGACCTATACGCAATGGAGCCACTCTCCAAATTTATGACAAGAAACATCCTCAGGCCAGATTGCTGCCGCACCTCTGGGCGGAGGAGAGCTGGGTGCGAATGTCCAACAGGAAGGTGGTCACTCACCTTGAAGTGGAAGGAGCTGGCGGGTGACCCCGAGGGAACGCTGTGCTCACTTTTCACGAGGTTGCTGTAGTAGTTATGGACCTGCGAGTTGACGTTCTGGATAGATCTGGGTCCTCCGTGATGGGGCAGATGAAGTAGCCCTCTTCATCGTCGCTGTCCGACTCAGAATCTCCATCGGGGCCAGCCCGGGAGGACCTGCCACCGTCCACGCCTTCCAGGGGAAAGATGAGGTCTTCGTCTGCCATGCTCCGGGGGCCTCCGTGTTAGCTGAGGAGTCCGCGGTGCAGCCAGAGTTACAGCACAGGTGCGGCCCCAAGATACCTGCGGGGAAACCGGAGCCGAGGTGGGTGCTGGGTCCCGGGGCGCAGAGCTAGCGGGCCACCTCGCACGCTGCGCCCCAGGCGGTGGGAGCACCCGTAAACACTAGAGCTAGCTCCTGGGGAGGCAGCTGGCAACCAGCAGGCACATCTTCAACGTCCAAAGGACGCTCGGGCCGTTGCAACCAGAAGTGTCTCCCAAGCAAACACCGCAATTTTTCAAACATATGAGCTACCCGGAGACACTCTGTTGAACGCACTGCAGCGAGTTCCCTTTGCACTAAAATACATGCCTTATTAAGGCTGCACGGCCTGAGGCCCCTTGGCCCCCTGCCCACCTCCCCCGGGCCCTGGCGGCTCTCCAGGGACACTAGTTTCTCGCTGTTCCGTGAACACCACTGCTTTCCCACCTCCAGGTACTTGCTGTTCCCTTGCTTGGGACAGAATCCCGAGCTACTTCTCATCACTCGGCGCCCAGATCAAAAGCTGTTGTTCAGTGAAAAACCCCAGGACTGGTCGGATGGATCTGCAGGTGAAGGCACCTGTTTGCAAAACTGGAGACCCCAGCTCAACTTCCAGAAGCTCCCATAGTGGAGGGAGAGCACCGGCTTCCGAAGGCCCCTCTGACCTCCACCCACACAACATGGTATGCCTTGCTCTCTCTCTCCCTCTCTCTAAAAAATTAAGATATTAGAGAAATCTTGATTCCCACACCATAGATCTGCCCATCCAAATACATATCCAAGCTGCTCCCTCGCATATCATCCCGCTTAACCTTCTTCCCAACAATCCTCCTGAGCAGAAACTGTCCTGTTTACCTTTACCTTTTATTACTGAACACCCGCCAATAGTCAGTAATGAGCCTGACCCAGAGGAGGTAACATACAGATTTCCCCAACATGAACAAGCTACTCGTAAGAGTGTTCTCTGCCACTCCCTCCGTAAGAGCAAGAAACTGTTTGCACCCCTAAATTTCCTCCGATGAAGATCTGTTATATAAATTATGCTATTTCTTTCCGCATAATGAAGTGTTGCGTGACGGTTTGAAAAAGGAGGTCCCCATAGACATAGACCTCCAACAGGCAGTCAGGGGCAGTTCAGCAGACTGTCAGATCGATGACTCATATTTACAGAGAATGGGGTTCTGGGGTTTTTAATAAGGATGCCCTGGACATTCCTCCTGTCAAAGGTCAATCAACTTTCAACCAACATGTCAAGATGACTAGACAAAGAAGAACTGCCAACAAACAGTGCTGAGTAAACTTGAATCCCTTCCTCTTATTGTATACATGTATTAGAATATATAAGGGGCCTAAGCTAAAACTGTCAGGCTTGGCCCGGAGAGATGGTACAAGGGTTAAGCCTCTGTCTCCCAAGCAGAAGGTGCTGAGTTTGGATCCCAGATCCCCCCCCACACACACACACAAAAGCCAAGTAGAAATGGTGGTGACCTATACTTCTGGTCCTGGAAGGCAGAGCCTGGGAAACTTCAGAGCAAAGCAAATAGGAGATAGAAGCAATCCAGGGTGATTCACGAAATCGCCCTAGGGCTTCCAGGGAGGCCCCTGATATATACATAAATAGAAAGGAAGGAAGGAAGGAGAAAAGGAAAGGAAAGGGAAGGGAAGAGAAGGGAAGGGAAAGGGAAAGGGAAAGGAAAGGGGAAAGGAAAGAAAGGGAAAAGAAGGGAAAGGAAGAGAAAAGAAAGGAAAGGAAAGGAAGGGAAAGGAAGGAAGGAAGGAAAGGAAAGGAAAGGAAAGGAAAGGAAAGGAAAGGAAAGGAAAGGAAAGAAAGGTCAGGCTTAGGGGTGTGGGTGGTACCAGGGATGTACCTCAGGCCTCACACATACAGACAAGTGCTCTACTACTGAGCTGCAGTCCAGCTAGTCCTTGGGTGTTCTCATTGTTGACATGGGCAATACCGTATAGTTCAGATTGACCTTTAAAACATGTTAGATAACCTCAGTTGGCCCTGAATTCATGACCACCTGGCATTTACCTCCTACGTGCTACCTCAGTTGGCCCTGAATTCATGACCTTTTGGCATTTACCTCCTAGGTGCTGAGATCACAGGTGTACATCACTAGGGCATCAAGGTTGCATCAGTATGTCACCAAAAAGCACCAGGAGGCCAAGAATAAAACAACTCAGACATTGTCCAACTCAAAAGCTTTGGTGCAACAAGGGACTCACTCAAAACAGCAAAAAGACAACCCAAGGAATGAGAGAAGTTTTACAAATTATTACAAATTATATACTTGATAACGGACTTCCCAGAGGACTCTTACAACTCAGTAAAAAGGCAGATAACCAAATAAAAATGGCCAAAGGATCTGAGCAGACATTTGTCTAAAGAAGATGCACAGGTGGAGGTGAGCATGGAGGTGCACATCTGGGGTCTCAGAACTCTGGCGGCTGCGGCAGGAGGACCATAGGTTCCAGGCTAGCCTGGGCCAGAAAGCAAGCTCCTGTCTCAGAGGCCGGTTCTCCCCCTCCACTGAGTGTACTTCCGGGAGACGGAACTCAGCGCCAGGTGTGTGAGCAGGTGCCTTAACCACTGAGCCGTCTTGTGGGACCGAGGGAAGGAGGGCTTTCTTTCCAGGGGATGAGGAAGTTCTAACGTTGTCATGCAGGCTGTGTGTCTCAATCTAGTAAACCCCACAGAAGGGGTTTAAGGGAAGATCGGCAAGAAATACTGCTAAGTTTAGAAAGCTGCAGATGAGCAGGTACATTGTAACAATGCTATCGTGCTCACAGGAAAAAAAAAAGAATATTTGCGCATGTACTAAAAATGTCCCAGGGAGCATGATGTTATATACCTGTAACCCCAGCACCTGGGGCTGAAGATGAGAGTTCAAGATTGACCAAGAACACACAGCAAGAGCCTGATCCCAACACAATGAAACTAAACTCTCTTCTAGACATATCCGCAAGAGTATGCCTGCAGGAAATGGGTGATGCGGCTGGAAACCAAGAGCTGCGAGAGAAATAACTTTTAATAATTTGGATGCCTTTACACTAACTCAGTGTTTTCTACAGCTGAAGTGTTTTCGACATAAAAAAAAATTAGTGATTTAGCTAAGAAACAATGTAGGGGCTAGCAAGGTGACTCATTGGGTAGAGATGTCGGTGCATAAACCTGGCCACCTGCGTTTGGTTCCCCAGAGCTGACATGGTAGAAGGAGAGAAAGAACTTCATTCAGACAGCTGTCCAGACTCCACAGGCATGCCGTGGCACATCATACCTACTTTCTCTTCAACATTTTTGCTAAAGCTTAGGAGTCGCATATGGTGACATGCCCCAGCTACTCAGGAGGCTAAGGCAGGAGAACTTTAAAGTTACTCTTTTATTGTCTCATATGTGAATGCAGTGGACTTATGGTAGTGTCATGCCTTAATTCCTAGTCCTATCTTCCCGTGCGTGTGTATGTGTATGCACGCATTTATGTGTGTGAACACACGTATGTGTGGAGACCCAAGGAAAACGTTCAGAAGTCAGTTCTCTCCTTTCACCACATGGGTTCCGGGGATCAAACTCAGGTCTCCAGTTTTGCATACAGGCAATTTTTCCCAATGAACCAAGGTGTTCACCCAGAAAAAGAAAAAAAAATTCCATCTGAGGGTTGTTTGGCACTTTATTGACAAGTAATTGGAGCAGGGCAGGCCTATTTCATATTTTAACACGTCCCTATAAAACAGAAATTACATTTTTGGGAACCTTTGCTTTGTCTTTCTTTGTTCCATCGAGTTTGGTATTTTCTTTTCCACTTATAGCTGGACTTTGTTTCTTTTTCCTTCTTCCTTACTGTGCTTCCCACACTTTGGTTTCTCCACTCCCAGTCTGAAACCTCATATCAATTGCCAAGTTGGTTTCTTACCCTCGGGGCAGAACAGTCACCAGCCCGGGGTCGATGCCAAGGCCACCCGATCTTGTTTGTAACTCGACTCTGTCCAGGGCTGGCTGTTCCTAGCCCGGTGCCTACTCTGCCCAGGTCAGCTGTGGGCATCAGGACAGCGTGGTGCCCGGGGCAGCCAGCAAGCTCAGTCGGGTCAATGGCTTCTGGGGCCCCAGCTTCAGCTGCGGCCCCAAGAAGTGTGGCTCGGCCATTGAAAGCTGAAAACAGGAGCCAATCCATCAATCAAAACCAGCTGTGCTGTTGGTGACTTGCCACATTCATTCCCAGCCCCCCCCCCAACATGCACAGACACACACACACACCATTTCACGGTGGCAGCAGCTGAGTGGGGGAAGTGATCCGTGGTTGCACAGTCACCTCACACAGCTCTTCAGACGGAACCACAGCCCTGAGACACGTACCACAGACTAACCCCCTCCCGACCCTGGGAACCCAGAGCTGCTGCTAACAGGATCTGCGACTCTTCCTGGCACGCTGCCCTGTACCCAGAAGGCATGTGGCCCAAGTCCAAACTGACTGAGTCTGGTCCGCCTTGTGGCTATCAAACTGCCATGAATCTGCTCTTGAGGCAGCTGCAACAGTACCTGCCAATCATCCAAACTGTTGCGCCTGTGAATTATGCACCCAGCCGCCCAAACAAGGTCTGCATTTCCCAGACTCCTTCAAAGCTAGGCAAGACCATGTGCTGTGTAGCTTTTTTGAAATGTCTTACAGACAGGACATGGCCCCCGCCATCTCTCTACCTCCAAATGCAGAGTTGATATGCTGCATTTGTAGTTAGCACATCCCTTCCCTTCGCACCTTTGGGATACATTTGTGGTCCTATCTAGTCCTGCCCTGGTGCTCCTTGGCACACAGACTAGGAAACATGGTATGAAGCTTGCCCACCCGTCCCGAGAACATCCAAGCTTCAGAAACCTCCTTTGTTCTCAGGAATTGAAGGCTCTATCCCTTTAAGGTCCCTATCATGGCTGCCTTTGGCCATGGGTACCACCACGTTTCTGCTTCTAATTATTTTCCGTCATGACTGACTTTGGCCAGGAGCCTGTAACTCTTCCAATACAGATCCTTCTTTCTTTTTCTACTTCCATGTGTATGTGTGGTGTGTGTTTATAGGAATGTGAGCACATGTGTGCACACGCATGTGGCGGTCCTAGTTAATCACTCTTCTATCTTATTTTTTTAACTATTATTTATTTAGTGTGTGTGTGTGTGTGTGTGTGTGTGTGTGTGTGTGTATCACAGGGCACTGTGTGTCCCTGTAGAGGATCAAGGATGATTTCAGGAATCACCCTGGATTGCTTCTACCTCCTCTTTGCTTCCCTCTGGGGTTTCCCAGGCTCCGCCCGAGAGGACAGAACTGCAGGCCTCCAAGGCTTTTTTTTAAAACTTGGGACTTGGGATCGGAACTCAGAACCTTTTTTGCTTGTGAGGCTGTCTTAACCCCTGATCCATCTCTCCAGGCCCCATCTTATTATTTTAATGCAGGTTCTCCAGTGAAACCCAGAGCTCGCCCACAGTGTGTGTCTAGCTCTGGGAATGCCCAGGGTCTGCTTTCTGGGGCAGGAATTAAAGACTTGTCACCACACCTGTTCAGCATGGTACATGAGAACTGGGATCTGAACTCTGATCCTTTGGCTTGTACGGCCATTTTCCCCGGTCAGAGCACTGATAAGGGAGGACAGAAACAACGCCTTCCAAGTCTAGTCTGGTGAACCCACATGGGTGACTTTAAAGGCAGCTCCATCACAACAACCCAACCTAGCATGAAGCTCTGTCCCTAATTCTCTCTGAGTAACCTCAGCTACCTGGAGGGTCTCCACGCCCCAGCAACTGCTACTGCTTCTATATAACTTTATGGGGGGTGGGGGACCTCGTAACTTGCTGAGCCTGGGAAAGTATATGAGCTTCTCTCTACCCTCTAGTAGGGACTGTTTCAATACTGTGGGAACCGTTCCACACTACCACCCACCCAAGTTCTTCTCAACGGCAGATATAAGCAGAAGGGCTGCGGACAACTTTAGGGAAGGGTTTCTTGCTAGAATGCTGGTGTGATTGTTGGAATCTAAGCAGCTGCACTGGGCCATGAGGTGGAAACCGTGTGCCGAGGCCATGAGATGGGGCAGCCTCGGTTCTTACATCATAGGGCAGACGGCGCAACAGCTGTGAATTCACAGGCTCCATAATTTGGCACCCAAATCGGTATGATTATAATCTATATTCTCTCTCTCTCTCTCTCTCTCTCCATGCTAATTTTAATTTTACTGGCATAAAAAAATTCACCTTTATCTTATGACATAATGCTTGGGCATACTAGGGAAACTGTGGCCTTGGTGGAGAACTCCTGCTTGGTAGTCACAGTCACATCTCCACATAAGGACGGTCACCTGGGATGGGTTAGATTCTTCCAGACGGCAAGAAACTCTTGTTACCTATAATTTAATTCATGCCCCCAGCACTGCCACCCAGCCCCCTAGCAATCTCCATCTAGATCAAGGTCAAGGTCAAGGTCAGCTGCAGAAACAGGGTACCCGCATGGCCCTGACCAGTGCCCACACTGGATATTCCCAGAAACTGTAGCGCAGAAGACAGAGATGACTATGAACCCCTCAAAAAGGGTGTTGCAGTTCGCCTGTATGGTTACTGCTAAATCGCCATTAAATAGCTTAAAGGAACAAGGAATTTATTTTCTCTTACGATTACCTGGTTACAGTTCTCAGTCTAGTTTGACAGGAGAACTCACACCAACACCAGGGCCAAAGGAACTGGCCACACTATCTTTACGTAATGGCTGAGAGAGGGACGATCCTTATTTGCCAGACCAGCATGTCTGGCCAAGTGTACACAAGGATGCCAACTTTCTCAATCAGTTCTCGGTATTTTATTCCAGGGCCTAGTCCTACCCACCATGGGCTGGGCCTTCCCCATCAGCTAGACAATCTCTTGCAGGTTTGCTCTGGGCTTAAATCAACCATTAATTCTCTATAAATGTGCCCAAAGCTCAAACTCTCAACTGTCAAGTTGACACCTGTGCCTAACTATGACAAAAGGCATCCACTTAGAAGGATCTGCTCTCTTACCCTCAGGCCACGTGGTGAGAGGAGTCATCTAAACTGGCCCAACCTGCTCCCAGTGATGAGGGTCAGAGGTGGTGATGTGACTACAGTCAATCCTATCCGGGTGTACCTGGGGCTTCTTCTTGAGCAACTAGAAGGGAGGTGGGGGTCAGTCCTTTAGTGCAGGATGGAAAGTGGGGGCTGAAGTGGGGAGTGGGTCTCACAACAGACAACAGAGAGAAAAACGTACAGTGACGACATCAAGTGAGACTTTGAATCCTAACGCATCTGAGGCAAGACACTCAGTCCTTCCCAGGCTTTGGAATCATGGAAGTACTAGGGAGGTACTATGGTGCGGGCAGGGGTGCAACTTACCCTGGGGGTACTGTCACCTGTGGTATGAAAAGTGCAAAACTGGGCTGGGGAGATGGCTAAGTGGTTAAGCTTCTGCCTTCCAAGCAGAACATGAATTCAGATCCCCAGACCTCATGTGAAAAGATGCCAGGCAGATAGGATGACACTGGGTAATTTTGGCCGCGGAAGGCAGAGCTTAGAGAAGCCTCAGAGCAAAGCAGTAAAGCTGAAGAGCAAGCCAGGATGATTCCTGATGTCACCCTTGGGCCTTCACAGGCACACACACTCAAGTGCTCTTTTGTGTACCCATCCAAATGCAAAATGCAAAATACACACACACACACACACACACATTTGTGCATGCCAAAAAAAAGTACAAAAGTGACTCTGGACTTAGGGCTACTGGATATTATTTATATATAGCATCCATGTGCACATGTGGACCTGCGGTGGAGGTGGTAGGTCAATTTCAGATGTCTTCCTCCATTGTTTCTCCATCTTAATTTTTTTTTCTCCATCTTAATTTTGAGACAAGTACTCTCACCGGAACTGGAGGTCACCCATTGGCTAGACTGATGAGTCAGCAAATCTCGAGGATTCCCCCTGTCTCTGCCTCCCCAGGACTGCGGGTGTGGGCAGTAGCCCCTGCTCTTTATGCTCCGAGCTGGGGATCCAAACTTAGAGGCAGGCACTTCACCAGTTGAGCCATCTCGCTCTCCCCTATTTACATATAATTTAGGAATGCTAGGTAAGTTCAGAGCATGCTCAGGGGCAGCACACTTACCCAGCATCTGGGTTCCACCTCCAGCACCACAAAACAAGTTAAATAAATAAGTTATAACACAAACAAGCAGGCAGAGTTGGGGAGGCAACTCAAAACAACAGTACTCACCTGACATGCCGTGAGGCATAGGGAAGGGGAAAGAGGAGAGGGAAAGGGAGAGAAAAAGAGGAGAAAGAGAGAAAGAGAGAGACAGAGAAAGGGGGGAGAAAGTGAAAAGAAGAGACAGTAAGAAAGGGGGAGAAAAGGAGAAAGGGATGGAGAGAGAGGAAGGGGAGGAGAAAGAAAAAGGAGAGAGGAAGGGAGGGAGGGATAGAGGAGAGAGAAGGTAGAGAAACAGTGAAAAGGGAGAGAAGGAGAAAAGAAGAGAGGAAGAGAGAGAGAGACAGAGACAGAGAGACAGAGAGAAAACACTTTTATTGCCCGCTGGGGATGCAGCTCAGTGAGGCCCTTGCCTACTATACGTAAGGCCTTGGGTCCTCCACCCATGCACTGGAAACAGAAACTTTATTAAAGCACATAGTTAAAAACAACGTCCTCTGTGTGACGGCCGCAGACTGGACCCTCCTGAAGAACCTACGCAGCGGAACAAGCTCAGTGCCCCTTCCGCTTCTTTCAGCTTCCTCTGGGTAGATAGCACCAGACGTGGAAATGACACGCTTCTCCTTCCCTGACACTTAGCTCTTTTTCTTCATTTCCTTTTTTTTTTTAAAGGTTCTTACTATGCAGCCCGAGCTGGTCTCGAACTCTTAATCCTTCTCTGGCAACATCCTCAGGGCTGGGATTGCAGGCTGCAGCACTAGGCCACTGACGTGCTGGCAGCTGAACAAGGCTCAGCCTTGCCCTATCCCCAGGCTGGCAGCTCTGTGTTCCGCCTCAGGTGCCAGGCTGGGGACATTCTGTCCTGCATGCCCAGCAGCGAGTTTCTCAGAATCTAGGTTGAGTTCCTGTCACCGAAAGACCCGGGGACAATGGGCTTTGGAGCTGCAGAAGGGTGAGACAAAAAAAGCAGAGACTTGGGGAGGCTGCATTCCTCAACACGACGGGTTTCCACAGAAGCAGGATGCCGCATGTGGGGCGTGCAAAATGGCTCAGTGGATCAGGTGCCTGCGTGTAAATCTGGAGACCTGAGTTCAATCCCCAGAGTCCACATGGTGGAAGGAGAGAACGGATGTCTGAAAGTTGTCTTCTGACCCCGCAAGTGCATCACAGCACACGTGATATGCATGCCTGCTGCTCTCTCTCCCACTCTCAATCTCCCTCTCAGCGTATGGATGGTCCCCAGGAATGACACTCAATATTCAAGGTCAACCTCTGATTTCTCCACATGCATACACACATGCATACCTGCACACACGAGTACACACACATATCACACACACACACACTAACTAGCTGTCACAGTTAGGCACAGGTGTCAACTTGACAGTTGAGGGTTTGAGCTTTGGGCACATTTATAGAGAATTAATGGTTGAGTTAAGCCCAGAGCAAACCTGCCGGAAATTGTCTAGCTGATGGGGAAGGCCCAGCCCATGGTGGGTGGGATTAGGCCCTGGAATAAAATACAGACAGTTGGTTGAGAGAGTTGGCATCCTTGTGTACACTTGGCCAGACATGCTGGCCTGGCAAGTAAGGATCGTCTGTTATGTGGTGATGGTGTGGTCAGTTCCCTCGGCCCTGGCATTGGTGTGAGCTCTCCTGTCAATCTGGACTGAGAACTGTAACCAGACAATCTTAAGAAAATAAACTCCTTCCGTTCCCTAAAGCCATTTGATGGTGGTTTATCAGCAACCATGCAGATTAACTAGCAATTAATTAGCTAGCTAGCCAATTAACTAATGAACTAACGAACTATTTAACTAACTAAAATACAACAAAGGAACCTGCAAGCCAAAGCCCAATGTTAGATTAATGGGCAGGCCGGGCTCTGCAGTCCCTGGCTAGGGTGTAAAGCTCGACTCCCCTGTGGGCAGAGGACCTTGTTCTAAAGGACATCCACACATCAGAAGTGAAAGGGGCCGCTTGCATGGTAAAACACTCGAGAACTTGTTTTCCTTCAAAATACGCCAGTTAGATCCTTGAAGACGGAAAACTGATAGTTGCTGACTTGTCTGTGAGAGGTGGAAAAACAACCCACTGTGCCTCTTTGAATAAACATGAACGGGATGGGAAAAGAGCAAAAGATGCAGATTCAAGGTGCACCTTGAGAAGAGAGAAGAACTTAAGAAACATGGTCCTTCCTCCAGCCAGTCCTCATCACCACCATCACACACATCCTTTCTTGCTCAAAGAACTTGACTGTTCAGGACACTTTGAGCCTGATACAAGAATATGAATTGTGACTGGCAGAGAGGGCTGTGGCCTCCGGATCTGTCCTTCGGTGCCTTTGCTGTGCTGCGGCCAGCAGAGGCGAATCCAACGCTTTTCTGCTGGGCCTGTGTATTTCCCAGGGTTGTAGTCAGAATGCCAAGTCAAGCGACAGACAGCTAACGTGTCATTCCCCAGCACGCATTGGGGGCTTGTAAATAAGCTGTCAACTCTTAAGCGAGATAGCACTTTAGGTCAGAGCGAAAGGACCCAGATGTCCCTGCCCACTGGTCGCCTCCACTCACATGTCCCCCACTTTCCAGGCTCAGAATCAGTCACCATTCACACGTCGGCTTATCACCTGCCAGCGCGCCTACAGTTCCTCTGCCTGAAATGTCTTTCCCACTCCAGGGCAAACTGTCCGTTCCCTTCGAGATCAAGCTCTAATTTGACCTCCACCGGGAGGCCTTCTGCCATCATTTCCTCCTCTGGTCACTTCCTCCTCCATCGATCAGTGAACAAAGGATGGTGCCTATCCCAGGGGGGTGACGACTCGGTGCCATCAGCCCCCTGGAGCCCTGCATAGACTTGGCATCGAGAAGCATCAGCTGCTGCCCTTCCATCGCCTCCCCCACAAGGCATCACCTTTCTCCAAGGCCTGGAAGGAGCACCCTCCTTACCCCCAGAGGCCCACCAGTGTCTGTGGCACAGTAAGGGTCCCCTGAAAGATGCTCACATGTGAGTTGTTGCAGTTGGCCTGCATGGTTGCTGATAAAATCACAATCAAACGGCTTAAGGGGAAAAGGGTTTATTTTCTCTTATGTTATCTGGTTACAGTTCTCAGTCCAGCTTGACAGGAGAGCTCACAGCAACACCAAGGCCAGGGGAACTGGCCACACCATCTCTACATAACGGCTGAGAAAGGGATGATCCTTCCCTATTAGACCAGTCTGACAAGCATATCTGGCCAAGTGTACACAAGGATGCCAACTTTCTCAACCAGCTCTCTGTCTTTTATTCCAGGGCCTAGTCCTACTTACCATGGGCTGGGCCATCCCCAGCAGCTAGACAATCTCCTGCAGGTTGTTCTGGGCCTAACTCAACCACTAATTCTCTGCAAATGTGCCCAGAGCTCACACCCTCAACTGTGAGGTTGACACCTGTGCCTGACTATGGCCCAGTCCAGGGGATCTATGCATGCGAGGCCTTATACAGCAAAGGGACTTTGTAGAGGTGAGGTGGGAGGACACTGTCTTGGATTGTGTCACCAGGGTTCTTCTAAAAAAGAAGGCAGGGGCTGATGACATGGCTCGGCAGGTGAGGCAACTGCATGAAAACATGGCGACCTGAGTTGGATCTCAGAGCACATGGTGAAAACAAGGAAACAACTCCTGACAGTTGTCCCCTGACTGCCACAGCATGCAGTATATTCTCAATCTCTCTCTCTCTCTCTCATAATAAATACACAAGTAGTAATTGAAGATCCACTATCCCAGGCAGCCCCAAGAAGCCACATAAGCCTACAAAATGAGAGCTTCCAGAAGGAATACAAAGCCACTGACCCTGGGACTTTAGAACTTCTGTCCCCAGAGTTGTAGGACAACAGTTTTGTGTGGTTTGCCGCCATTTGTTACAGCAGCAAGAAGCTAATTCTGGGCACAGCAAGATAAAGGCATTTGTGGCCAAACTAAATGACCTGGGGTCAATCCCAGATGCTACATGGTGGAAGGAGAGAAATTATCCCACATAGCTGTCCTCCAACCCACACATATGTGTGTGGCACATATGCATATGTGTCCTCAATGATAACAAAATAATGCAGACACAATAAGAACAGGGGTCTGCAAGATGGCTCAGCATATAAAGATACCTGTGCACAGACTTGGTGACCTGAGTTCTATCCCTGGAGCCTACATGGTAGAAAAAGATAGCAGACTTCTAGAAGCTGTTCTCAGGACCTCTGAGATAGCTCAGCAGGTAATGTACCTGCTGGCAAACCTGGTGACCTGAATTCAATCCCTGTAAATCCATGTGATAGGAAGACAGAAATGACTCCTGGGAGTTGTTATCTAACCCATTACCCTGGCACGCGTGGTGCATGTGCCCTCTCTCTCAACCGCTCTCTTCCTCCCAAATAAATGGATAATCAACACATTGTTATTTCTTCATTTGGGGGGGAGAGAGAGAGAGAGAGAACATGTGGCAGTCAGAGGACAACTTTTGGAAGTCAGTTCTCTTCATCAGGTGGGCTTCCAGGTTGAACTCTAGTTGTCAAGTTTGTAAGTAGGTGCATTACCCACTGAGCTTTTCTCAGGCCCCACAAAGTTTTTTTTTTTTTTTTATTTTAAGTTGTTAGCTGAGGGGCTGGAGAGAGGAGGCTCAGGGGTTAAGCTTCTGCCTTGCAAGTGGAAGGTCCTGAGTTTGGATCCCAGACCTCATGTATAGGCGTGTGGAAGCTGGCAGCCTGCATTTCTGGTCCTGGTAGGGCGGAGCCTGTGAATCCTGGGGTAGAGTAAACAAGGAGGAGGTGGAGGCGGTCCATGGTGGTTCCCGAATTTGCCTGCGGTTCTACACACACACACATACATACACGTACGCACACACATACACACACACAATTGAATAAAAAAATAAATAAAAAAAAGAACATGGGCTGAAGCCTAGAGACCGTCCGGTTGTTTTAGCTGGGATGCAGCTACCGTCCAGGGGAGGAGACCACGGATGCTGTTAATCACTGGACAAGGCCCAAGCCAGTCCCTGTGACTAAGAACTGTCCCAAGAAAATGTTAGCCTTTGGAAACGCTGGGCTCACAGAAACCTGACTCTGAGTGGAATGAGAGTCAAGAATCCTTCCCAGTCCTCTCTCCTCCTTTCCTCTCTGGAAATAAATCATGCGTCCCACAGAGGCCGGGAACAGCAAATTGCAATTCCAGACTCCGAGCTGAATCAACATTCAGACATCGGCACTGTTCATAGAGACACCACCCCTGGGTCTTATTCACATACATCTGCCACGGTGCAGGAGCTCTTGGGTTGTATTAAAAAATCCCAGGGTGACATTTTAGGGCACGAAGCAGAAAAGATGGTAATTACAGTGCAGATGAGCCAAATGCACAAGAGGGTTTGAATTTTAACATCTAATCGCCTGCTAGATTCTATTCTTTGTGTTCCCAGGACTTGGCGTATTGCTGAGTAGATCACACCGGGCCCCAGGTGTCCCTCTTCTCCTGCCACACAGTGTTGGCACAGCCTTCTCCGGGCCCGGACTGTGAGCATGTCACATAAGGGTGAAGTCTCGTTCTCCAGTCACCAGCCAGAGTGCCATGCCCGGCTGTGCAAGTCTCATAAATGAAAAATAACTGGAGGGAAGCCACAGTGTGCCTGCTGGCCACGGGGACCCCACGGGTGTGGCAGGGCACAGGGGTGACTGGCTTGCCATTGCCAGAGCTTCACGGACTCAATGGTACATTTGAGACCCCGAGTGAGAAAACCAAGGAAAACCCCCAAAAACACTAGGATCTGACCAAACAATAGTTGTGAGTTCAAGTTCTAGTTCTGCCATTGTGCTGACTACCTAACCCCTCTGAATCTCAGGCTTTCTCATCTGTGAGGCTCATCTACCCATCAGAGAGAAGGGGGGGCAGACAAAATGAAAAAGGGAGAAACGTGGCCAGGAAAAGCCACTGTCCGGTAGACCAGCTGGCTCTCAAATGTATTCTCCCCTTGCCCGGTAAGAGACTACATTTCCCAGCACCACCTTGCACCTTGGTAAGATCATGTGACTAGGTCTGGGCCAATGGAATGTGGACCATATTTCCAGCCAGCGCCCAGCAGCTTCCTGGATCTCCTGGCCCTTCCACAAGAACCTGCCCACAGTTGAACGCTAGTATTTCCTTATCATTTGCAAAGCACCTACTGGGCACCTTGTCTGAGCTATCTGGAGGATACAGGGTGCCCCTTCAGCAAAATTCCAATACACTGTGTCCTCCATCAGACACCTGTCCCTAAACCCCTCTTTTCATTCCCCAGCCAACTTGGTCTCCTCAATTGACAACGCCCTTTCTTCAGGAAGTGCCTTCCTCTGAAATCCAGAGGAATTTACTTTATTGTATAGGTGGAGAAACTACAGAACAGAGAGGTTTGGTGACTTATCCAAAATCATATGGCTAGAAAATAAGTGAACTGAGTTTGATGCTGATAGAGGCTCAATGAAATCAATCATTACTTCCAGAAAACAGAACACCCCGCCAGCACCAGGTCTTTCCTGGGAATCTAGTAGAAGTTGCAAGGTGGGGGTAATGGCTGGGAAGACAGCTCAATAGTAAACTGAGTGTCTTGTAAGAATGGCAACTTGAGCTCAATTCCCAGAACCCATGCTTGAAATCCCAGTGCTGGGGCTCAATGAGGGGCACGTTCCCGAGCAATGAGACACCCTCAGCGAGGTGACTCGGTGGGTAAAGCTGCTTGCCCTCAAGTCTGCCAACTTGAGTTTGATCCTCAGGACACACATAAAGGTGGAAAGCGAGAACTGACTCCTGCACGTGGTCCTCTGACCTCCACACATATCCCATGTCATGTGCCTGTGTACATACACACAGGCACACGTGTACACACAGGACAAATAAATGCAAAAAAAATTAAACAAGGGGGGATGGGACTGGGGATAAAGGTGTGAGAATATCATAAATTCATGTATGAAACACTAAAAGAATAAAATAAAAAATTGAGACAATAAAAATATTTAAACAAGGTGGCTAGAGTCTAGGGCAAAGACACCCGAAGGTGTCTTCCACTTTGCACAAGCTTGTATATACCCGCACCTGCACATACACAAACATGCATGCACACACAAACATGTGTGCGTGCACAAAAGAAGAAGCCTCACCCCAGACCTACTGCACAACACTCTAGCGTGGGCCAGCCACCCTTGTCAACTAAGCAAGTTCGCTTCTGATGCGCCCTCGAGTTAGAGAACCCCTCTTGACTCTTCAGCCTCCTCCTGGGGGTGTGGCCCTGGGCCTTTGAGACCCAGGCTCTGTTGCCAGGAGCTGCCAGTGACTCATTCTCTGCAAGTTGTTGTCATGATCCATTCGCCCTGCTGCAAGAGTTTGGTCCAAGGTTTACTACGACTCAAGCCAGATGCAGACCCTGGATCACCAAAGTGGCAGCTTTCTTCTCCCTCTGTTCTAGGCCTTTTGCTTGTCCCCAGTCCACCCAGCTACTAATCCACTCCTGCCCTCACTGCAAAGGTTTCCTGCTGGAGGTGAAGAGTAAGACAACTAGTGATTCCTAGAGTCTGAGAACTTCAAGATCACCTGGAACTTCTTCTACAGCAGGGGAAACAGGCACCAACTCTACCAAAGGCTGGAAGGCTGGGCCAGGCTCCTCCCTGGGGAGGAGACTCTGCTCAAGGCAGGATGAAAAGTCTAAAAACACCCTCAAGGGTGGAACTTGGCTGGAGGACAAACAGGGGAGACACTGCCAACCAGTCATAAGTCAGAGCTTCCAAAGGGCTTACTGGAGCCCCCTTCTCTTCCGTAGTCCCACTGGATCTCACAGGGGAGGTGAAAGGGCAAGGGGGCCCTGCCCTCTACATCTTGCCCCTGGGCAGTGAAGGGGAAAGGGAAAGAGACTGCTGAAGTTTAGGTTAGAGGGGGGCATAGGTGCTTTCCTTCGGTTGACATTTTTCCCCACACAGCTCAAACCCCACCTCCTCTGGGAAGCCTTCCTAATAACCTCAACCTGCCCAGCCCCATCGCCCACCCTCTATATGCACAACTTTCATTTATCTACTCTACACCCGCAGCACATCTTGCTTAGTAGTGGCCTTGTGTGGCTCGCTGTCACTTAGGAAGTGGGGTCCTGGAGACCACCAGGGACCCGGGATTTTATAGAAATCTGTCTTCCTGACTCAATGTCCCCCAAAGCAGGAAGCGCCCCACCAAGGACTCAGAAATCCGCCCCCTAGAGAGCATCCCCAGGTCAGATCTCCCTCTTTTCCCAACACACACCATCTACTACCCTCAGGACACAGCTGGCAGGCAGAGAGCTAGGCCCAGGATAACCACGGGTAACACCCTGCCAGCCTCCAAGCACGTATTGCATATTAACGCTCAGTCCCTAAGCGCACGCACGTGTCGCTAACACCCCCAAACAACTCCTGTCCAAGGCAGAAGGGGTGTATGCATAATTCTCGGGGTTCCGGGAATTTGGGCCCACGCAGGCCTATCGTGCAGACAGGGTGGGAGATACAGCTCCGGGCGTTGACAGGCCAGGTAGATCCCAGGCGGTATTAGAGACTCAGGCGGACGTGCCCCCTCCCCCAGCGGACTTAGGCAGCCCGGAACGACGCCCACCGTTGGCCCAGCGCTTTTCCCATCCCCATCCCTCTTAATCTGCACAACTTCCCCACTTTTCAGACTCACACACTGAACCCTGGAGAGTTTTGGGCAAAAGGAGAAGCGATCCCCCTCCACACACCCACACACCCACACACACACGTCTTTCGGGGCTCCGCTGCCCCGAAGCCGCGCAGGCCCGCCGAGCCCAGTCCGGCTCCCCACCCGGGGTCACTCACCTCCCGCGAGGGGACAGGAGCGGCAGCCGCTGCCCACGGCCGCGAGGATCCCAAGGAGTTGGCAGACGCTCGCGGTCCGGCGCTCCAGGGTGCAGGGCGGGAGGTCCCCTGAGAGCGCCTAGGAGACAGCGGGGGTTTGGGGGGGGGCGAGAGGCCGCGCCCGGCGGGTGGATGGATCCCGGGACGCGGGGATCGCGTGCCCCGGCCGCGAACGCAAGCGACGGCGAGCCGGCTGGGGCGGCTGCAGCTGGGGGCGCGTGGACGTCCGTCCGATCCCGCGGGGAGCAGAGCTGGGGGCTGGAGCAGCGGCGGGGCTGGGGCTGAAGCGTAGGCCGGGGCGGGACTGCGGCGCGCTGGGTCCACGTGGCCGCCCCCCGGTGGCCGTTACCTCCCCTGCAGCTCCAGAATCCGCAGCTCCTACTGAACGCTTCCTCTGTGTGTGGATCCAAAGCCCGTTGGCCCATTTGTATTATTTCCACTTAAAGCTGAGGATGTGACTCAGTGGCGGAGCACACGTGTAACCTAAGTCTCTAAAAACATAACATCTTTGGATCAGAAATGCCTTAGGGTTTTCTGACTTCTGCTCTGTCGAGACTTAAGACACTCGTGATAATTTTAAGTATTTGTGTCATCATTTAAGGAATATCAGCTCAGGCCTTCCTGGCCTGGCTGGGGATCCCTGCTCGGCTCAGGGCTGTGACCTAGTAGGTAGATGGTCAGTAAATGTCCGTGGGAAACTGGACGTGGTGGTGTCATTGGCAATCCCTACAATCTTGGGAGAGGCAAGTACAAGACCAGCCTGAGCTACACGGTGGAGACTCTGACTCAAGAATTCAAAAAACAAAACAAAACAAACTTGTGGAACGAATGAGAGAATGGATAAGTATAGAAAGTTATAAAAAATAAATGAATGATACACGTGAACACTTTGGTATATCTTTCCACCGGGTTCTTTTAGAAATAGTCAAATTGAGCAGTTGCATTTCTTGAGAGCAATTTTTCATTCCAACTGCACATACAGATTGTAAAACTGAGACTTCCCAAGAAAGCACAGGCCTAGGACTAAATCCACACTCAGCTGTGTTAGTTCCTTTTTAAAAATTATTCTGAGCATTCTTGTGTGTGTGTGTGTGTGTGTGTGTGTGTGTGTGCGCGCGCGCGCGCGCGCGTGTACCAGAGGGCACTTGAGTATGTCTTCCTGTTGAAGCCCGAGGGTGACATGGGAATCACCTTGGATTGGTTTACCTCCTATCATTTGCCTTATGGTTTCCCAGGCTGACCCTTCCAGGACTAGAACTACGGGTTGCCGCCATTTCTGTTTTTTTACATGGGATCTGGGGATGCAAACTCAGATTCATTTGCTGGGACCCATTTGCTTTTGTGGCAAAGGGCTTAACCCCTGAACATTCTCTCCAGCTTGTGTTTTTTGTTTTGTTTTTAACTCTTGGAAATTGGTAGGTGGGGTGAGAGGAAGGAATAGATGTGTGAGCTCATGGAGGTTGTGGAATTCTCTCTTTTCTCTCCAGCCTTTAGCTGTGTTAGTTTAATTTTCCTTTTGCTGACTGAATACGAACCCAAACAATTAGAGAGAACCGGGGTTTACTCTTGCTTGCGATTCTTGGTTACACTTTATCAGCGTGGCAGGATGTTCATATCAACACAAAAGTTGAGAGATTGATTGCACTATATCCACATAAGAAGCTGAGAGAGGGACACACTTTCTTGCCTGCCAGCATACCTGGATCCCAAAGTAAAATGCCCAATTAATGAATCATTTCTCTCCATCTTATCTGCCTGTCCAGGAATGGTTCTCCCGCCATGGGGGGCTGGGGCTTCCCATATCAATTAGATAATCTCTCACGGGCTTGTTCAGGCCTTGCCTTAACTACTAATTCTTCACAGAAGTCCTCAAAGTCTCAGCCTTCAGTGGTCAAGTTGACACCTGTATCTCACTGGGACGGATGATTACAGAGATCAAGCTCTCTAAGGAATGCACACAAAGTTCATTATTTATAGCTTCCAACAGAGCACTAAGGTAGCTCTTCTTGCCAAGGGACCTCCATCTGCTGCACTAAATGCGCCTCCATCTGCTTCACTAAACACACCTCCATCCACTGCAGTAAGCACACCTCCATCCGCTGCAGTAAGCACACCTCCATCCGCTGCAGTAAGCACACCTCCATCTGCTGCACTAAACACACCTCCATCAGCTGCAGTAAACACCCTCCATCCACTGCAGTAAACACATCTCCATCTGCTGCACTAAACACACCTCCATCCACTGCAGTAAAAGCCCTCCATCAGCTGCAGTGAACACACCTCCATCAGCTGCAGTAAACACACCTCCATCCACTGCAGTAAACACCCTCCATCCACTGCATTAAACACATCTCCATCTGCTGCACTAAACACACCTCCATCCACTGCAGTAAACACACCTCCTATCAGCTGCACTAAACACACCTCCATCGGCTGCACTAAGCCCATGTCATAGTCTGGTACAGGTGTCAACCTGATGATTGAGGGTTCCAGGTCTGTAATTAGTACTTGAATTAAATCTAGAATGAACCTGTGGGAGATTGTCTGGCTGATGGGGAAGGCCCAGCCCATGGTGGATTAGGCCCTGGAATAAAATACAGAGAGCTGATTGAGAAAGTCGGCATTCTTGTGTACACTTGGCCAGACATGCTGGTCTGGCAAGTAAGGATCGTCCCTCTTTCAGCCATTACGTGGGTGTGGTATGGCCAGTTCCCTCGGCCCTTTGGTGCTGGTGCATGCTCTCCTATCAAGCTGGACTAAGAACTGTAACCAGACTATCGTAAGAGAATAAACCCTTTGTTCCCTTAAGCAGTTTTATCATGGTTTTATCAGCAGCGTGCAGGCTAACTGCAACGGCCCACCTCCATCTGTTGCACACATCCACCTTCATCAGCTGCACGAAGCCCCTCGCCATCAGCTGCACGTGGTGTACTCTACCAGCTTTGTCTGCCTTCATCCATTCCCCTTAGTCCATCTCCAGCAGAGAGGCCCCTTTCGTCCATCCATATTTCTACACAGCTGTCCCATCTAATTGAACCTAAGTATCAAAACAGTTTGGTCAGGGTGGGTGGTGAGATGGCTCAGAGAGTAAAGGAATCTGTGTGCAAATAGTGGAAAGAGGTGCCCACTCCCAAAACATTGCCCTCTGACCTCAGGCACACCAAGAATCTTTCTCTCTCTCTCCCTCTCCCTCCCTCCCTTTCCCTCTCTCAATAAAATACTTCTTTAGTAAATAGATTGATCACCCAGGTCTTTAGACCTTGAGATCTTCCATCTGAAAGCCCCCCATGTCACGTAGCTATGACAGAATAAATGTGTTGCGCTGTCTTCTGTTAGTCTATTGCCGGTCTATTTCATCAGCATCAAACAGTGAACTTTTAGAGGAAAAGTTTGAATTTCTCTATTTAGACACTGTGGGATGGAGGGGCAAAGGGAGGGTTCCACCTGGGAGTCTAGCAGGGGACATTTAAAGAGTTACTGTGTCATGTGTGACTTAAACCTGTTCCCAGTGTCCTACGTATTTATGAGAGAGAGAGAGACAGACAGACAGACAGATAGAAGCCACAAGTGCTACAGGGCATGTGTGGAGGTCAAATGACAATTTGTGGCTTTTGGTTCTCTTCTTCCACCACGTGGGGTTCAACTCGGGTCACCAGGTTTGTGCCCAGATGTCTTTACCTGCCGACCTGTCACTCTTCTCTGGTTGAGGAGTCTTAGAATACTCACCAGCGCCTCCTAGAGGCTACACAAGCCGTAAACCATAAACCCGGGCAGAGGAGACCCAGGTGGTGGGACCGTTTCGGGGTTACACAACAGACTCAAGTGAGGCAGCTTCTGTGACACGTCACCCCGATTCGGTAGTGGCTGTTCGAGTCGCCATGCTCCTGTAGGTAACCCCAACAAACTCACTGGCTCACCAAGCTGGGCTTGGGTGGAACCATTTCTCTGGGCTGGAGACTAGAACGTCTGCCCAAGAAAAGTTATGAGTTTAAGTTAGAGTTCACTAGAAGAAGAGAATAATCAATTGTACATCACCAAGGAGACTTATTAGATTGGTTTAAAAAAATGGCTACAGAGCTGGAGATCACCGCTCAATTCTGGAGGATGTACGACTGAGCAGCCTGGTGATGATGGCTGAGAGGGTTCCAGGAGAGCTGTTAGTCTTCCGTCCATGTTGCAAGTGCAAAGACGCTGGGTCCAAGGTCAGCAAAGAACGGCGGGGCCCAGCAGAAGTAACAGGGTAGATGTGATCCATCAGCAAAGGGCAAAGTGGACAGGCCAAACACCCCCCCTCCCCCTGCCCCGCTTCTACCCTAGATCTGGTTATATCCAGGAGGAGGGTGTTAGAAGGCACTGTCCCACTCCGGGGAGGGCTTCTTCCCTCAATTAATCTTTCCAGGAAATACCCTCATTGACCTGCCCACAGGTGGGTCTCTTAGTTGACCCCAGAACTAACGAAGGTTAGTTTAATCATCACCCCGGTCCCTGAGAATCCTTCAGTGGGGACTGTTGCTGGGAATGTGCTCTGGAAGGAGTTCTGCCGGGGTGTGTGTGGGGTGGGGGTGAGGGGGGTTGAGTCCTCCGTCCGGGTAACCCCCAGGCACACCGGGTCCAGAAAGTCCAGAGAGGCAGCAAACAAACATCTGGATAGGCACACAGCAACTTTACCTTCATCCCAACCCAACGAAAAGACTCCTGCCTACATGCCGTTCTACCTCTCCATTGCCCCCTCCACGTCCCCCCTCTTTTCACGTAGAACTGGCTTGTTACTGTGATCATTTGCAGTACCTGCTCAGATCTGCCCGTGAGGGTGCTAAGAAGGGGAGCTGGTATTTCAAGACATTCATTTCTTCCAGGGACTATAGTGCTTGCTGGCCAGACTGCTGTAGTTTGGACAATGCTTGAGCATGCCCCCTGAGTTGAAAGGCAATGCCCCCACACATACACCAGGAGGTATTATGAGGACAGAAATTGGACTGGCGAAATGACTCGGTGGATAAAGGCGACTGTGTGCAAATCTGATGACTTAAGTTCGGTTCTTGGGGCCTGCCTGGTAGAAGGAGAGAATCGACTTCTGAAAATTGTTCTCCAACCTCTACATCTGCTGTGACATGCACATACCTCCTCCCCACTTCAAGTAAATGTCTCTAAAAAGAGCAGAAATTGAATCCAACTATGGCATTTAGTCATGGTACCTTTGGGAAATGATTTTGATTGATAAAGTCATGGAGTTGCCCTTGTGACTGAATCATGGTGACTTCCTGCCTCTTTCTATGTGACGTTCTCATTACTCAGCCCATCAACAAGAACAGATGTGTCCCTTGACCTCGTACCACCAGAACTATGAGTCCAACCCCCCTTTTTTTTTTCTTCCTTCTTTCCTTCTTTTCTTCTTTCTTTACTTCCTTCCTTCCTTCCTTCCTTCCTTCCTTCCTTCCTCTCTTTTTCTTTTTCTTTCTTTCTCTTTTCTCTTTCTCTTTCTTTCTTTCTTTCTTTCTTTCTTTCTTTCTTTCTTTCTTTCTTTCTCTTTCTCTCTCTCTCTCTTTCTCTTTTTCTCTCTGTTTCTCTGTCTCTGTCTCTGTCTCTCTCGCTCTCTTTCTTTCTTTCTTTCTCTTTCTCTCTCTCTTTCTCTTTCTCTCTCTCTTTCTCTTTTTCTCTCTGTTTCTCTGTCTCTGTCTCTCTCGCTCTCTTTCTTTCTTTCATTACCGGGCACTAAAGAGGAATGGGGTGCACGTGTGTGTTCTGGCACGAGTGGACCCTGACCAACTCTGAGCAGGGATAAGCACAACTGAAAACTGTCAACGCCCTTCAGTGGGCGCTTTACAGTCATGACAGGCGGATTGCACTGCGAGCTACAAGGAAGAACGAAAGGGGAGCAAACACATGAGCTCCTGTTCCTCAGTATCCACAGGAGAAGATGGAGTGCGTGACCAGGGAGAGACGATGTGAAGCTGGGCTCTGGGCTTGGGCTCTGGGCTTGCAACCCCAGCTCTCAGGAGGTGAAGCAGGATAATTGCTAGTTCAAGGCCAGACTGGGCTACCTAACTACATAGTGGGATACTGGGAGGAAGGGAGGGACAGATATACAGAGTTCATAAAGTGACCCCTCTTCTGCCTGAAGGCGGGGTACGTGCAAACTTGTATTCCAGTTTGCCTACATGATTGCATAGTTGCAACCATGTAGACAAACTGAAATACAGGTTTGTACAGGAAAAGATCTGAAAGGACGTTGCTGGCATTCGCTGGTGAAGGAAGGCTGTGGTAACGCAGTGGGAACTTTAGGGGCAAGGGTGAGACAAGTGAAGGGAGGATCCTTAGCTGTCGGTTTAACCAAGGCAAATCATGCCATAGAGCCCCTAAAAGAACAGTCAACCCAAAGGGAACCCCATGGCCCACACAAGCAGACAGACAGGAAGGTGGGAGGGAGAGGGATGGATTGGCAAAGGGAAGGGAGGGTGGCAGAAGAAGGGGGAGGAAGGAAGAGGGAAAGAGGGCCTGAACAGCCATGCATTATGCTTGTAAAATAAAAAAATTCTTAAGTAAAAAAGTGTCCAAGCATGTTTGCATCACGGTTCAAAGCCAGCAAAAAGAAACTCAGCTTAGCTTCCTTTTTACCGCGGAGGTGGAGATTGGCTGGGTGGGGAAGAAAAGGGGATTCTAATTTCCTATTTGTGCTTTTCCTTTCAACTTACATTTCACTAAGCAATGCAAAATACTTTTGTAAATATTGCCTTTAAGTGTCAGAAACAAACAAACAAAAAAACTAAACAGAGTCCAGCTGCTCTGGCTTGTGTTGGCGGACAATGTGTGTGTGTGTGTGTGTGTGTGTGTGTATGTGTGTGTGTGTGTGATAGAGGAGGGGGGCTGCAGGAGGAAGGCTGGGGCAATGAAGTGAGTTCAGGTTAGAAGC
This sequence comes from Typhlomys cinereus, assembly GCA_023101885.1. Classification (NCBI taxonomy): domain Eukaryota; kingdom Metazoa; phylum Chordata; class Mammalia; order Rodentia; family Platacanthomyidae; genus Typhlomys; species Typhlomys cinereus. The sequence continues at coordinate 932,193 of JALPQD010000244.1, read as the reverse complement.
ACAGGGGTTCAGAACAGCTGGAGAAGCAGCTGCCTCCCACCTCCAACACTTGCTTTCTGTATGATCAGGCCTGGTAGATGCAGAGCAAACACTGACTTGGACTAAATATGACAGAGAAAGAGAGAGAGACAGAGAGAGAGAGAGAGAGAGAGAGAGAGAGAGAGAGAGAGAGACAGAGAGAGACAGAGAGAGAGAGACAGAGAGAGACAGAGAGAGACAGAGACAGAGACAGAGACAGAGACAGAGAGAGAATGCACACGGGGCAATCCATCCTCTGATGGATGCAGCTGGAAGATGCTGTGAGTCACTGCAGGCGATGACCCACACAAAGAGAATTTAGAGAATCTAGCTTCCCGCCCGTGGTTGGGGGGGGGCGGAATGTGTGGAGGAGGAGGGTGATCTTCCAGAGGGTGGGCCAGAGTCTAGTAATATCCAGACAGTGACTTCGCCTGCTCTTCCACTGAGCAGCTCTGGGTAGAAGCATTTGTCTCTCACCCCGGGTTCACACGGTGGGATGCAAGGGACCTTAACCCAGAACGAGAAGCCAGGCCTGAAGCGTAGCTCGGTGATTCTGAGATGCCAGCAGGACCCGGGCTCCCCCTGGAAGAGGCCCACCCTAACAGGGAGAGGGGGGAGGTGTGTCTGTGGAATTCCAGAGAGCTGTGGTGAGCGCCCGGGAAACAGCAGGAAGTAAAGGAGGACTCAGATCCCTGGGGTTACCCCCGCCCCCACCATCATCACCACCTCCTGACGCAGAGGGAGCCTCTCAGGGCACTACGGTCACGGTTGATGGTTAAAAACTGCTTCCGGGGGCTGCGGCAGGGTCGGCTCACTCAGCAAAGTGAAGCGCTTGCCTCGAGAACTGGCGTTTGGATCCCCGGTTGTGCGGGCACATCTGTAACCTACTGGGGTGGGTGGGGGTAGCGGCGGAGACAGGAGAATACCTGGAGCTCACTGGACAGCTCGTCTTGCTTCGGCAGTGAGCTCCAGGTTCAGTAGGAGACCCCGACTCAGGTGGACAACTATGGAAGAAGACCAAGACACCCAACATGAACCTCTGGCTCACACACACACACACACACACACACACATCTCACAGAGCTGCTGCAGCCTCTGATATGACCAGAACCCTGTTTGAGACAGTGTGGGTGCTCAAGAATCATTTGCAGAAGGGAAAAATTTCATCCTCCCAGGATCCTGTCGCGCTGACAGGGACGAACGTCTGGGACTCAGCGGGAAGGAAAATCTCCCCAAATCATATAGCTGCTAGTGAGCATCTTGTGGTCCCATGCCCGTGGGATTTAATAATTCACTGTCGGTTGCAGATTGATGTTCAAAGCATCCTGCAGGATGCAAGTCCGAAAATCAAGGTCTCTGAGATTTTTTTTATTATTGTTGTGAGTTCTGAGGGAAAAGGAAACAAATCATTTTCCCTGTCTTTTCCAACTGTTCGTTCCATGTATGGTCCGTATCCTCTGGGCAGAACTTAATGCCACCTTACACTTTCTCCAGTCATAACCTAAGGACTGTGATGGTGTAGCAATTTGAACAGCCCATCCTGGAGGAAGTCTTCGTAAGTAAACAGCTCTTATAACTCAGGAAGTTCCTGAGATGAACAATTTGGGGTGGGGTGGGGGGGGCTCCCTCCAAAGGGAGAAAGAACAGTAAATAATGGATGGGGGAGGAGATTCTCCTGCCAGCAAGTGATCTGAAGGAGTCTAGAAGTCTGGAAGAGGCCACAGAACAGTCCAGAAGTCTGGAGAAAATTCAACCATGGGGGGGGGGTAAGGCATTCTGACCATGAATTCCCTACTCCAGTTGGTAACCCTTGCCCCTACTTTTAAAAACAGTTTTGTTTACTTATTCATTGTGGAGCACTGTATGTCCCTGTGGAGGACCAAGGATGACTTTGGGAATCATCCTGGACTGCTTTCTACTTCCCTTTGGGGTTTCTCAGGCTCCACCCACTGGAAAGTAAATGGGACCTGGGATCTGAACTCAGGACCTTTTGCTTGAGAGACAGTCTTAACCCTTGAGCCATCTCTCCAGCCCTGACGTGTGCCCCCCCCCACTACTTTTGTCAGTAACCAGTAAACTCATCAAGTTGGGCCTTGACACCATCTTTACTTTGGTCTGCAGTGGAATTTCTACTTAGGGTGGAGAGAGGAAAGTGGCGTGATGTCCCCCCAGGGAAAGAGATCTGGGAATGTCCATTCTCTCATGCCCCGTGGAGGTCCCATGGAGAAAAAGAAAGCTAACGCAAGGGAGAGATTTAAGAAATAGGAATTTTATTAGAATTGAGGCCTGATGGCGAAGACAACCTCGGCCTTCAGGTGAGAGAGCATTAGAACAAAAGAGACAGCTGAAAGCCAGAGACAACAGAGGGAGACGCGCTACACATTTTTTTATGTTGCCAAGGAAGTAAAGCAGGAGGAATGGGAAGGGTGCTAAGGTCAAGCAAAAGACTGTCACCTCTCAAGGTCATTAAGTTAGGGAGGTCAGAGTTTCTGGGGAATGACCACATTCCAGCCAAAGTGACTAGCAATAAGAGCCACTTCAAAGACATCCATCTGGATAATCCAGCTGCTCTCCATACCTGCTTGATTTTTCTCTTTTATTTGAGATATTTTAAGTAGCCCAGGCTGGCCTCAAACTCCCTAGGTATATCACAGCTGTAATCTCCCCAGTGGGGGATTGATTACAGATGTGTGCCTCTAAGCCTGACTTCCTCTCTTCCTACCTAAAGATCTGCCTGGAATTTAATCACACCCTGAAAAATAGAATCCTTTTCACAAATTCTGGGGGTTAGGATGTGGGGTGTGGGGGAATGTCTAGTGCCTGTAACATTTCCACTCGCCCAGCCGCAGCTTCAACGCAAGGAAAGAGGTGACCCTACGAACTGTCAAGGCAGGAAAAGTGTGACCCGGTAAGATTCAAAACTCCTGAAGAGGATGGAGGAATAGAACTTGGGGACATCAAAAGAGAGGTGAATTTTATAATTTTCGAACTTTAGAAAAGATTTGAATCCAAGTTCCGAGAGGCAAACCACGAGGGATTGTTGTTTCCTGCATTTCTCTGAAAAAGCCCGAAGTCGTGTTTGCATGGAAAAAGGTCTGGAGAGGCCCAGGCCAGGAGGGGGGTGGGGTGAGGGGAAAAAGAGTGTCCTGAGATAAACAACTCGGAAGCCACCAGAGTTGAGGAGCGTCCAGTGCAAACCTGCGCTCCCCCACGCAGAGGACGCGGCGGCACAACACTGCCCTCCCGTGGCCGCAGGGAACATGACGCCCACGGAAAATGCAAAAATCAAATTTTATTCCCATGGGAGGACCGACTACCCATGTTTAACCCCTGGCAAGGACTCTTTCCCTTTTACTAGCGAATTTCTGCTTGCTTGACGTGGGGCTCGCTGGAGAACGGTGGTCGGAAACCTTCTAGGGAGGCCGAAGGTAGACGGCTCGCGGCTAGCAGAAGCCCCTAGGGGCGGGGCCTACGCAGCACGAAGCTCTGCGTCATCGCATTCATGTACTCAGAGTAGCGCCCCTTGCGAGCGGGAGGTAGCGTGGCCGAGTGGTCTAAGGCGCTGGATTTAGGCTCCAGTCATTTCGATGGCGTGGGTTCGAATCCCACCGCTGCCATATGTGCTCTTTTTCATCTTCATCTGCGCTCCTCTTTAGTCTGGTCCTTTCCGACGATTTTGTTTTTCTTAATCTTTTAAAGAAGACTGGGAAACTGCAGCACAAGGCTCCTTACTCTCTAGGTCACAAATATCACTTAGCAGTTCCCTTCTTTTAAGCAAACAGCCTCCCCCTTCCCCAGGGGATGCACCTTGCAAATTCCCAGTAGGCTGCTGCGTCTTCTTTAATGCTTCCAGGCCTGAGCCACTCTCAAGATAAAAGGATGACAGTGACTTGCCTTACTGAGGGCCTCTAGTTGGTTGAGCTACTTCCACTAACACCCACAAGTCCCTAGTGGTGGAAAAGAAGTCAGGTGAGTGCAGAGGGGCGGGGCGGGGCCAGCGTTTAGGTCTCAACTTTACTCATTCACTTCCTACTTGTTTAGGCTTGAATAGACAGGCCATTCATTCAACGACTAATTATGAAGGACTTCCTATGTGTTAGCCACCCAGCTCGTCTGAGGTCTTGGCAGCGAACAGAGCAGTAGGCGAAACTCACAGGGTTTGCAGGCATCGATGGTTCATTCATTACGCCCACCCGTAGCTCCGCAGTGCCGTGGACTAATCTGGCCCAGGTGAAACTGGGAAGTGACCTTAGCTGAACCTGAAGTTTCAGACTAGCCAGGAGAGGTGGGAAGAGGTTTACAAGGAAAGGAAAAGTCCAGAAGTCAAGTGAGAGCCTGGTGGGTCTCAGACACTGTGGAGGTAGCGCCCTCCTCCCACCATGTGGCTTTCCAGGGATTGAACTCAGGTCCATCGGTTTTCAAACAGGGGACTTACCCACAGAACCGTCTCACCAGCCCCTGCCTATTCCTTTGCCCATTGAATCTATAGCTAGGCTAGCAACCAGCAAGTTCCAATGATCCTTCTGTCCCTGCCACCCACCTAGCACAGGAAGGCACATAATGTAGTCTACACCTGGTTTTTTATGAGGGGGATTCAAACCGAGGTACTTAGGTTTGATTGCAAGCATTCTTAACCTGCGGCACCATCTCCCCAGCCTGAGAAGGTGTTTTTAAGATGAGAGAACCTTGATTTTTCAGGCACTTGGCATTAAGTTCAGAGGTGGAAATGATCACAATGGAAACCTTAGGAACTTGGCGTCTTGCTACTCCAGTCTCATGGGTTGTCTGCTAGGACTTCTTACCTCTCAGAGTCTCATAGGGGCTGGTTTCCTAGGAGGTAGTGTTTGAACCCTTACAGGGATTTCATTCCACTGTTAGGTGGGCTGACACTTTCTTTTGTGCCGGACAAAGAGAAGAAGGGAGCTCTCTAGACAGAGCGTTAGACAACACGCCCTCCTCCCCTGCTACTTTCAGAATCTCAGAGATGTGGAGAAATCTAGAATATAAAGAAATTGGCCCTTTGGCTAGAAGATGAAGTGAAGAATGTGAGTCTGTTTCTCTGCCTGAAGAGCACAGTTCTAAGAAAGGTAGAAGGAGAAAGTTCAGAAAGAAAAAGAGGAGGGTTTAGATGCAAATATATCCTCAAGAAGAAAGAATCAAGTGGCCTGAGGTTTGTTGACCTGAGGTAGATGCCAGAGTTAATCTCAGTTCTATGTGCGCGGAAGGGTAGCCATGGTCATGTATCACAGTGTGTCCAGGGAGCCTTTGAGCAGCTCCTGCAAATGACTAGCTGCAGAGTGGTAATCTATCTCACTCTGCTGGTTTGAGTTAGTGACAGTCCCCAGATACCTCATCTATACAGGGACAATAACAAACCCTATTGTTTGAGTGACTTGTTAAGAATGAAATGATATCATACAAATGTAAACGTGTTTGGGTGTCAAACATGAAACAGACATAGCAGGTCATTACTGATCTTCAAAACCACACACACACACACACACACACACACACACAATTCGTCCAACCGAGCATGCCTTTTAAAAAAATTTCTAAACAGGGCTGGTGAGACAGTCCAATGGGTAAGGCACATGCTTGCAAACCTGACAGCCTGAATTTGATCCCTGGAAGCCCACCTGGTGGAAGGAGAGAACCCCTTTCACAAAATTGTCCTCTGATCTTCTTGTGGGAATGGCACACACATATGCATGCATACGGCGACGACGACGATGATAATGGGCCAGTAAGATGACTCAGCATCTAAAGGCACCTGTGTGCACCCCTGAGTTCTATCCCTAGAGCCTACATGGTGGAAAAGAACAGACTTCCAAAAGTTGTTATAGGGACAATGAGATAGTCAGTGGGTACTGTAGCAAACCTGGAAGCCCATGTTGTGGAAGAAGAGAACTGGCCTCTGAAAGTTGTCCTCTGATCTCCACCTATGAGCCACGACATGTATGTGTGTGTCTCTCTCTCTGAAGTAAATATCAATAAAATAAAAGCTTCTAAGCAGTCCTGGCTTACTGGAGCAGGCCATATCACATGAAAACCTCCGTGGTTGATTAGCACACTGCTCCCTCCATCAAGGGCTTACAGTCACGTCTCTACCAGGATCATAGTATTGGTCACAGCCCATGTGCACCATGTGATCTACTTACACAGGCTGTGTAAAGGGACAAGTCCAAACCAAGCTAAATCATCAACTATGAGATGGTGGAGTTGGCTTATTAGATAAAGTACTTGAGCCAGCTCCAGCAGCCACATAAGAAGCCAGGTGTGGTGATGTGCTCTTGTAATGCCAAGGGAGGCAGGCTTGGTGGATCCACGGGGCTGGATGACCAGACAGCCTACCTGGTCCTTATCAGAGAGCCCCAAATCCCAGGGAGAGACTGTCTCAAGAAATAAAGTGAACAGCTCTTAGGGACACACACACGGGAGGCTCTCCTCTGGCTGGCAGGCGTGCGCGTTTATACACACACACACACACACACACACACACACACACACAACTAAGTCATGAAATATGATCAATTAAACTCCATTTTTGTTCATTGCGATTATATTGGTACTTTAATGAGATATCCAATTTTTCACAGTTTCTTTTTTTTCTGGCCACTTCTGGTGCTGAAACCTCTTACTATGCTGAGTCATGTTGTGCTCAAAAACAGAGAATGCCAACTGCCAGTTGAGCTGGGCAGCAGCAGCTTTGGTGTCCGGGGTTCCTCCCAGCTGCGTCTGACAACACAGTTCTGTGTTAAAGACAGACCCACATTTGCGGTTGCCAAAGTCAAACATAAGGTTACTAAAATTGGACCCAACCTAAGATTTCAAAATGACCTCAGGACACGCACAGAGAAGCAGGGACAGGAAATGCTCCTGTCTCTAGAGGCAGGAACAGAAAGGACAAATTCCACCAAGGACCAACCCACTGAGACCACCGCAGCCGCAGCCCGCCCACAAGGAAGGCAGGGCTAGAAAGAGGTGGAGCCAAAGGCAAGAGAAGGACCAAAGCTAGACTACATGCGGCAGGGTTGCGGGTGGGTCCAGGGGAAAGAGTAAGGCTTGGGCTACCGAGTCTGATGTGGCCAGAAAGGATTGAGAATGAATCTAGGAGCATGAGGCGAGGGCTGCAACGGGTAGCTGCCGGAGATTGGCGGGGAAGGCTGTCAATCAGGGGCGGAGTGAGGAGAGGGTGTGGCCGAGCTCAGGGGGCAAGAAGAGGCAGCTAGTCCACAGCCCGGAGTGGGCAGAAGTCTAGAGAGTAGAGTAGACGCGTGGCCAGGACACAGATGAGTTCACACCCACATGGCGGAGCTAGGAGGGGTCAAAGCCCAGGTAGCCAGGCGGAGCAATGCCAGGGTCCAGGGGTGTGGCCAGGACTCGGGGCGGGGTCAGGACGAAAGACCGTGGTCCAAACCCGGAGGGTTGGAACAAATCCAGAGAGGTGGGCCTGATGGCATCATGGTGGCTCATGGTGGGCCAGAGACTCAGCCAAACCCAGAGGGCTGGAATGGGTGATTAAAAAAAAATACCCAGAGAGGTAGGCGTGGCAGGACCGGGGCGGGATCAGGATGCAGAGTCTCATCCAAACCCGGAGAGCCGGAACCCGTAGACAGCCGGGCGGCCTGAGGAGGAGCCAGCTGGTCTGCCACAGGCCTGAGCCTCCAATAGAGCACAGAGGGAACCCTAGATTGAAGCAGACAAGCGGGAAGGAGGGAGATGGGTTGACGAAAGTAGGGGCGGGAACGAGGGAAGAGGGGAAGAGAAGGAGGGGGATAGGAATAAGTACCCGATACGCTTGTACAACTAGGAAAAAAATAAATTATTTAAAAAGAAAAAGAAAACCCAGAGAGGCGAGTGTGACAAGGTCGGGTGTGTGGCTGGATTCAGGGTGGGGTCAGGACTTGGAGACCAGCCCAAACTCTCAGGGTTGAAGAACTGGGTAATCTCGAGAAGTCAGCAAGACCAGATCCTCAGATGTGGACAGGATCAGGGCGGGCCAGCATAGAGGAAGGGGGGAGGCAGTAGCGAGCACCCCCGGGGTGCAGGTCAGAGGCGCCGCACCGCGGCTTGCAGAGGCTGCAGGCCCACAAAGTGCAAGGCCAGGGCCAGCAGGCCGAGAAGCAACAGCACGATCAGCAGCAGCCACAGGAGCGTCCGCGCCGTGGAGCCCCGGGGCAGCGGGGTCGTGGACTGCACGTACCGCTCCACCGCATCGGCGAAGCTGAACTTGCCAGGCGCGTAGCCAAGCTGAGCGCGGGCCTTGGCGATCTGGAAGGTGTGCGTCACCGCCACGCTGAGCACCTGCGGGAGCAGAGGGGTAGCCGAGGGCCCGGCTGGTGGGAGGGGCGGGCACCCTGGGCTCTCTTTACAGGAAAGGTTAAAGAGAGGGTAGAGATGGCGTCCTGATCACACCGGGATTTAGAAAGGTTCGCTTGCCGCGTCTTGTTTCTGTGATGCCCTTTTTGGGGGCATCTTCCAAGCCTAGTATGGTGCTCCCGAGGCCTTAGATGCGTTCTTGGGTATCAGCCAGGAGAGGCCGAATACCACCTGCCTTGTAACTGGAATGCGATTGCCTAGGAAAATGTCCCGAGGATGGACCACTTCTCCCTGTCCCCAGCCACATGCGCCAGGGCGGATCTCTCGGGAGCAACCTTCCCGATTAACTAAGCATTCCTAAGAGAAGAATTTAATTATACACAAGCCATTACCCTCCGGTGTCTGAGGGTGTTTCGCAAGCTGGCTTGGGGCCCACCCGCTCAAGGGTAATAAATGATGTCTATCAATTACAGGACTCTGGTTGGCATGAGCTGAACACTTTATGTACTTTTATCATCTAGTTTAGTCCTCTGAGAAGGTACCATTTCCTCTTTGCATGCTTGGAAGTTGAAGAGCTGAGGGGTTAGGTGATTTGCCTAAGGTCACACAGGAGAAACACCTTCTAGATCACTGTTCTTTGTCATACTGGGGCCGGAGATGTCTCCCACCTCATTCCGTATGTGGTGTCTGGCAGGATGCTCTCATGCAGTCCCCTGGGGGAGAGCCCCTTGGTTTTGACTTCAGTAAGTGAGGGGGAAAAACCAATGTTTTTTTTTTTTTTTTTTGGCCCCAGTTAGTAAGTTTGGGGCTTTGAGGGATGAGGAGTTACTCCTGGCTGGGTTAGGCAATATTGCAAAATTTAAGTATCTATTGCCTGAAACTAATGCTAGCCATGACCTAGGCCAAGTAGGCCCTGCTTGGCACAGTGTTCTAGGAGAGGAGACTCAACTGTCGCCTACTCTTAGACTTGCCCGGGGCTGGCTCAGACGCCCCTTTGCATTGTGGGAAGCTCCTCTTAATCGAGTCAGTGCAGCGCTTATCACAACTTTTGTCTGGCTTCTGGGACGTCTTCCTCTTTGGACTATGAGCTTCCTGGGGGTAACAATTAAGTCTTCTGCTCTCCAGTGCTCAGTCGAGCGCCTGACAATAGGAACTCAGTAACATGAGCGGAAGACTACAAAACAAACAAACAAAAAACCTAGCAAATTGCCTGGCGTGTGATGAGTTGACCAGCAGAGGGCGCTTGAGCTACAGCCCCAAACAGCTACAGCCCCCAAACTTGCCCAGGTTCTTAGCTAAAACTGAGTCAAGGAAATACACGGTTTAGAAAAACTTCTAGACAGAGTTCTTGTGAAGGTTTTTTTTTCCCACTGTAGCTGTGTGTGTGTGCGTGTGTGTGTGTGTAGAAACAGGCACTTGCATGTGTATGAATGTGGAGGCAAAAGGGTAGCATCGGGAATCATCCTGAATTGCTTTACCTCCTTATTGCTTTGCTCTGGGGTTTCCCAGGCTCTGCTGTCCAGAACTGGAATGGCAGGGCGCTGCATTTCTGCCCCGCATCATTACATGGGATCTGGGGATCCAAACCCCTGAGCCATGTCCCCAGCCTCTTCACCGTGTGTGTTATTCCTCATCTGTAAGTGGACATGACAACATAATCTACCCTTCAAAGCAACAGGAAAGACTAATTGACACTAAGTGACTGGCCTGGCTGTGGTCACTGTTGTCAATTCCAGCATGATGTGACCTTGGACAAATTGCTGATTTCTCTAGTGTTCCGTTTCTTGTCATAAAGTAGAAACCACAATCTTTTTGCCCTTCTTAATTTAGCATCAGAAAGATTCAGACAAGAATGACCCCCAAACACCATCTGTCACCATACTGTTGACAGTCTGTGTGAACACATCTTCTCTTTCAAACTGTGCAAACTAAGCAAATACAAACCACAGCATTGTTACTATGGCAACAGCATTCTGAACTCCATATATACTTGCTAGTAAGCATACACTGTAAGTTTAGAAGCATGGGGCCTCATGTGAGAGAGTATTGGGAATTTCCATTCTAGAGGGTCTCCATGAAGCCTGCCCTTGGGAGCCCACAGGTCTAGTTTGGAAGATGAGTTGTGTTTGGATGAAAAGATAATGATGAGGGATGAACTTGGATCTGCCGCAGTTCAGTCCAGAGCAGTCTGAGTCAAAGCCCAGCTGATTGGGAGGATTCTAATTTTTTTTAAATTTTTTCAATTGAGTGTGTGTGTGTGTGTGTGTGTGTGTGTGTGTGTGTATGTGTAGAACCATGTGCGAATTCGGGAACCACCATGGACCGCCTCCATCTCCTCCTTGTTTACTCTGCCCAGGGATTCACAGGCTCCGCCCTACCAGGACCAGAAACCCAGGCCACCCCTGCTTCTGCCCGGTGTCTATACGTGGGGTCTAGGATCTGAACTCAGGACCTTCCACCTGCAAGGCAGAGGCTTAACCTCTGAGCCATCTCTCTAGCCCCTGGAAGGATTCTAAATGAGCCATCACAAGCTTTGAGCCCATGTGGAAGGTTCTTAAGAAGTCAGGAAAGTGTCCCACAAAGGGGCCAGAGGGGGGAGGTATCAAAGGGGTATGGAGAAGGGGAAGGAGGAAGTGTAGGGCGAGGGCTCCCTCCATTGCAGCTCACTTACCTCACTGCGGGTGAGCAGCGGTGGGATGCTCCAGATGGGTCTCAGGGCCAGATGCAGATACTCCATCACAGCAGCTACAGGAGAGGCCCGGTGAGGGGGGCCTGGCTCTGTGCCAAAGCCAGGACCCACCAGACAAATCAATTGGGAGCACTGTGGGATTTTCCTACAGGGTCCCTTTGCAAAAGTCCCTGGATTCCTCTAGTGTACTTTATTAACTGGGAAATGTGTGGCAAGTGGCTTCAGATGATGTAATATTAAAGGAAGAATGTATTCAAATGAATCTAAGAAGATTCAAAGTTCTCTGTATCTTCATTTTCCCACCTATCTATCATCTATCACCTATCCTTCCTTCCTTCCTATCTATCTATCTATCATCTATCTGTCTGTCTGTCTGTCTCTATCTATCTACCTACTTATCATCCATCTAGCTACAGAATCTCACCATGCAGCCCCGACTTGCTTGAAGCTTATCTACATAACCCAAGCTGGCCCCAAACTCACAACCCTCCTGCCTCAGTCTCCCAGGTGCTGGGTTCTGGGTGTGTGCCACAACACCCCGCTATCTTGTTTTGCTGTGTTGACTTGCACTGGGGAGAGAGAAGTTAGAGTGGTCCTTCTCACCTGGGGCTCACTCTGGGTCACTTTTGGAAATGTTCTGTTCCATCCCTGCCACTCTTTCCCACAGATCTTCCAATGATATGGGTCTGGGGTACAGTTGAGACATCATTGTATGCTAGCTTCAAAGGTCCAGGTGATTCTAATGTAGAGCCAAAGCAGGGAAGTCCCAAGCTGCAGTCAGCCTGCTGGGAACTAGGCATTTGTCCCCAGTCCTCCCAAGCTGTCATCTGTCACCTGGGGCTAGCTGAAGGTGAAGGGCATCAACTATTGTGTGTGACACTAAACCTGAAAAGTTCCCCCTGGTAGGGGCCCAAGTTTGCAGGCTCCTATTTTCAGTGGGAAACGTCTAAAATACAGCAGGTCTCACTACAGATGCGCCAGGAACACTCCTGTATGACTCGAGAGTCACTTGCCCCCTTGGGTTGGTTCCCCCATGCCTGATGAATGCTCTGCTTTCTTGCTGGAAAGAGGTCAGCAGAGGAGTTCTATGTGTGGGTGCGGAGGCAGGAGCACTGCACACCTTTCTGCATGTAGTGAGGCTAATAACCTGTAGGGGGCGGTGGAGAGCCTAGGGGGCAAAAGTCTCCACGTGACCCAATGTGTAATGGCTAAGACCATTCTATTATACAGTTACAGCTGTTTCACTCTTCCGGCATCCTAACAGACGGATCTGATTAGAGCTGTGATGCTCATGCATGGTGGGGTGGGAAGGCCTGAGCCAACTGAAAGACAAAACTATAGTGTCTGCGAGAGCTCAGACTTCAAGGACACAGCCTTGACCTGCACCTGCTCGAAAAGACCACCAAGTCACCTTGAGCACGGAACTGTAAGTTTCAGAAGTCGCCCATGGCAAAACCCACATGGAGCGATGTCCGGGGAGAATTTGGAAAGGAGCCCCTGAGATGACTAAGTGAACTACTGAATAAATTCGTCTAGACACTCAATAAAACCTTTTTGAGTTCGCCCAATGGTATTTTGTGTTTCCGGTCATTATTTAACTCCTGCAGCCTTAAAAGCTGGCCTGTCTAGTTACCTGGTTCTGACGTTCCTGTAGCAAAAACAGTCCTGACTTCAGGGGAACCTGGGGGAGTGGGCAACCTCAGGGCTCCCTCTACCCCTGCCTGGCATTCTGCCTTCTAGCACAGTCCAGGTGCAATGCCAAGGCTGCGTTTTCCCTGTCTCCCCCTGCCCCTGCACCTCAGGCAGGTCCCTAGCCACGCCCAGTCTCAGTGTCCTCCTTACACTGGGTTGGAGGGCCCCAGCCTTGCACGGGGCTTGGGTTTAAACAGAGCTGGGCCTGTGGTGAAGGACCGAGACATCTACAGTGACAATTTTATTGCAGGGCTGGGCACGGAATCCGGGGGCTTCTGCATGTGAAGCAGGAACTCTATCACTGAGCCAATCTCCCCCCCCCCACCGTCCTGCCCCGCCTCAGCTAACAGTGATAGATTTGAAGTTTGCTCCTCCGAGTCGTGAAGGATTGGCCTGGGTGACCAGCCCACTTTGTTGAAATCTCACCCCCCACCTGTGCTGTCTGATCTCATCCTACTGCAGGCCCTGGGCTTCAAAGGATGTGAATAAAGCTTATTGTGTGTGTTCACCAGGCGTGTGGAAAGCCGTAGCATCCACATCTTTCCTTACCTGTCAGATAAACACAGGAGGTCGGCACCTGGATCCACGGCTGACTGTACCCCAGTTTCTCAAACTGCAAGGGAAGATGGCTTGAGATGAGAACGGATGGCCAGTGGCTGGTGTGGAAAGACTCCCTACTCCTTGTGCAGAGAGAGAACCCACCCTGGTTCCAGGGGCAGACCTTGCGCCAGACCCAGATCTGCGTCAGTCTTGAAACAAAATCCACCCTTGGCCAGGATTACTTAAGCAGGAATCAAAGGCCTGTGGCAGGTTTTTAACCTGAGACCTTTCACAACATTTAGTTATGACTTACATCTGCCCACAGGTAAAAGGATGTCCCCGGACACTTATGGAGAATCTGAGTGTTTTTTTCTAAAAAGTCTGATTTATTTTTCCTCCCAGAATTGATTTTTTTTTTTTTTTTTTTTTTTTTTGCTATCAAAGGAAAATAAATAAATAAATGAAACTCAGCAAGTGCATGGAAGAAGAGAGGAAGAGATAGATTGGCATGGGCTGAATGGAGCTCCCTGCCTGCACAAAAACGCTCAGGGTCAAAAAGACAAGACTAACAAGGGTTGGCAGGCTGGGAGAAACTGGAGCCCTGTTTCACTGCTTCAGAGATGCAGAATCCGACTCTGGAAATCAGTCTGGCAGTTCCTCTGTGAAAGGTTAAACCTGGAGTTACTGCGTGACCCCCAAGTTCATGCCTGAGCATACCTAAGAGACATGAAAACATAGCCCTGTGAAAGTGTATGAATGATAGGCGAGGAAGAGAGCTCAGGGTTAAAGCCTTTGCTTCCCAAGTAAAAGGACCTGAGTTCTGACTCCTGGATGCCACATAAAAATTCGAGGGAGGTGTGGTAACGGCTTGAAATTCCAGTCTTGGAAGGCAGAGCCTGGGAAATCTCAGAGCAAAGCGATAAGGAGGTAGAGCAATCCAGGGTGGTTCTTGATGTCAACCTTGGGAATCTACAAGCACATACACTCAAGTGCCCATGTACACACACACACACACACACACACACAGAGAACAAGAAAAATGTATGCATGAGTGTTGCTTGTGGTACTATTCATAAAAGCTCAAAAGTGGATGTTGGGAGCTGATTCAATGGGCGTGGTCCCTAGTCATCTAAGTTTGATCCCCAGAAGCCCACAAGGTGGGAAGAGAAAACTAATTCCCATAAGTTGTCTGTCCTCTGACATTTACCCATGTACCATGGGCACATACACCTTCTTGCTCCTCTCTTTTTCTCTCTCCATCTCCAGTAGATAAAATATATTTAAAAAGTGGTATCAGCCATGGCCACCCATTTTTGCAAAGCCCCCTCCACTCTGGCTGGAATGTAGTAGTTTCTGAAATTGCCTACACTAGCCACTCACGAAACTAAACTAGCTTTACTTTCCTAAGATTCCCGGTCTCCCAGCTCTGACGACATTAAGGACAGCTTATCTTGAAAAGCCATTTTCTGCAGTTACATTTACTAGCATACCCTTCTAGCAAGATCTGAAAATAGACCCCCCCAAAAAAAACCCCTTTCCAATTGCATAATCCCCCTAGCTTAAGTGGCAGTTGGGCCTCTGATCCCCCCCCCCAGCCCGGAGCGTGTACCATGGAGTTTCTGTCAAAGGTTAAGATAACATATCCTCGGTGTGGGTTAAGTGCTTGTTGTACAAATATGGTGACCTGATTTTTGATCCCCAAAACCCAGGAGAAAAAAACAAAACAAAATAGGGGAGGCAGTGGTGGGCTGGAGCTTGCTGGCCAGCCAGCCTAACCTACTTGGTAAGTCCAGGCTCGTAAGAGACACTCAAAAGATAAGTGGATGATGTTCGAGGCTTGACCTATGGTTCACACACACATACACACTTGAACGTCACTCATGCAGTGCACACTCACATACCTATAGACAGACACATACATAAACAAATAAAAAAGGAATGACATCCCAGTCTGATCCATGCACAGCACCAGTCAGTCTTGAAAACGAAGAGAAAGAAGTCAGACACAAGAAGTCACATATCCGGCCACAGAATCTACAGAGAGGAAACTTATTGCTTGCCCAAGGGGGTGGGCTGGGCTGAGAGAAGAAGGCAGGGTGGGTGGGTACTGGACAGTGGCTGTTAAATTTGGCTTGGCTATTTTTTTTCTGAAGATCATTTGTAGTCATAGTGATGGTTAGACAACTCTTAATATACCTAAAACCCACTGAATTGTGTCCGTTAAACAGGTGAATCATGTGGCTCGGCAGTTACAATCTGCGATGGAAAGAAAATGAACCCAGATGTGGAAAGTAACTGTTCTGCCTCTGGCCTAAGGTTCTGAGCTTTCCTTCCAGCCAGGCCTGGAGACTGAGGGCTGCTGAGAGAGACAGGGTCTCAGAGCTCCAGCATCTCCCTTCGGGCCCTGGTGACCTTCCTTCCTGTTCCAGGGTCTCCACACACAGGATGGTGGATCTCCGGCAAAGCCCTGCGGGTCAGCGGTGGTGCACCTGCCTAGCACGAGCCACGCACTGGGTTCCTTCCCCAGCGTTGCAGAAACAAAACCTCAAGCCCCAGAAAGGCAAGAGTCAGTGTAAATCAGGAAGGTTGGAAGGGGACTGACTCATTCAGGGACCGTAAGATCTCCCTGAAAGGCAGCTGCAGCCCGGAGCCAGCCTGCCCTATGATGGCATCTGGGGCACCCTATGGCTGCTTTCTGGTGGGAAATCCAGGTTTTGACATGTGCTGAAGGATGAGGGGAGGAGGACTGGATTCCATATTCTCTCTGGGGCTTGCTGGGGATGGCAGGGGTGTCTGGAAACTTACCAGCGGAGCCATCCACTCAAAGAGGTTGACATTCTCCCCATCGTTGATGTAGTACGCCTGCCCACTCTGAGGGGGACAGAGGGAAGGGGGACAGTCAGACATCAGCCCACCAGCTTGACCCCTCCCCTTTTCAGTGACTCCCAGCAGCGCTTTGGCCCTCTGGGTCTTTTGAGCGGTTCCTAATCTGGGAATAGGTCTGAACCACACTCCCTTGTGAATTCTGGGGCCACTACACTGACAAAATGATGGATTGACTATGCAACTCTCTCTCTGCCATGGTGAAGATTAAATATGACCGTGCAATGTGAGGCGGTGGTGGCTGTGACTTTGGTTAAACACACAGCACACAGAATCACCGGGGAAGAACTAATGTTGTTCTTGGAGGATTCCACCAGCACCCCAGTGTTCCCCCTCCCCCTTCCCCAGTTCTCCTAGGCACAGGTGTCGTCCCCCCCCCTCCCCCGTTCACCACAGGACACTCACAGCCACATAGCCCTTGGCCATGGTGAGGGCCTCCGCCGCCAGCACGTGCGCCTGCACCAGATTCTGCACGTGGACCCAGTTCATGCGTGTCCTGCGGTCCCCAAACCGGAACATGAACAGCCTCTTCTTGATGTGGCTCTGCGGCAGAGGTGGGGGGCAGCAAAGGGGGTTCAACTGGGTGACTTTACCTGCAGCCCCAGGCCAGATCCCCCTCCCCTGACTCCCAGATCCAATCCTCTCATGTCTCCCCTTCCTTGCTGTACAGATGATCCTGGAACAACTCTCCCCTTCCCACCGTCTCTCATGCTCCCCGCTACCTGCAAACTCAGCAGTACCGACGATTACATCTGTTCAGAATCTGGATGCTTCTCTGCCCTGGGCACTGCAGCCGCTTGCCAGCTGTCTCCTGTCTGTATACCCTGCCCAGCCCAGAAATCTTTTAATCCCTAGAATCGGATCCTGTCACCTCGGGCCACCGTGCTGAATGTAAAGGCAAAGGTCAAAGATCCCTTCCAATCCTGGTCCAGTTACTCAGAGACTCTGAGCCTATGGACACTCCGGTGTATCAGTTCTCTGACAGGGCTGCAGGGCAGCCTGACTTTTCTCAGGTAATCTCAGGACTGGAGGAGTTGCCCCCTGCCTGGAAGGTGTGCTTGGCCCCTTCTTCCCTTGGATGCTCAAAACATCTTCTTTGGTACCCAAGTCCTTCCCCCTGCCCGCCTTTTCTCCTTCTCTGCTGTCCCCGACACCTCCCAACATGTCTGCTGTTTATTTCAATCAAGCTCAGGGTGACAACAGGAGCTTCGAGAGCAGCAATTGTCTCATTTGTTCATTCATCTGTCCCCAAACTGGAACGGCACTGAGCACACCACAGGTGTTCCATAAAGGTTTGTCACGTGAACAAGCACATGCACAGGGACACTCACTGTGGTGAACCCACATCCTGTGAGAACCCCAGCAACTTAACAATGAATAAAGATACGAGACCCCACCAGAGCAGTGTCTGGACCAGAGTGGCAGTCCCCAGATACAACCTTCCATGGCTCCCCATGGCTTACTCACATCCAGCCAGGAGATCTGCTTGGTACACGGACTGCAACCTTTCTCACATCTAGGTTTGTGCCCACACTACCTCCTCTTGGATCTACCTTCTCTTTACCACGCTGGCTCCTCATTGAATCCCCCCTTCTCCTTCCAAACAGCACAGGTATGTGAGACGCTTGGCATTTGGTAGCTGTGATTTTGGGGTAGATACACAGCTCGGAGTCTCCTCCTCCAGGAAACCCCCTTGGGCTTCCTCCCCTGCCCTGTCCATCTCTTGTGTCCCTCCACCCAACCCTCACCACCAGACTAGGTGGCGAAGGACAGGGCCGGGATGCCCTCATAGCCATATTTCTGGCATGTGTATTTTTTTTCTAGAATTTTCCTATATAAAGATCCTTCACTGGAAGACTGAGATGTACTATCCCATCTGAAGAGACTCCACATGAAGATCTTTCTGGGGTCATAGCTGCTCTCCACACCCACTTGAGTCTAGGCCCGACTGGCCATACACTAAGCACTGTGACTTTGGTAAGTCAGGGTCTATGGACTGGTGGGGCACAGGATATGCCAGACAGATACGGTGACGGGGGGCTGTCCGTGAAGGCCTGATCGGTGTGCACGCTGCACCAGCCCAGCTTGTTCTGCCTCAGGTTCCAGGACACCAGGAGGACATACCGCCACCCGGGGCAGGTGTCTCTGCTCTTCGGGTCCGTAGATCCCTGGGGGCCGGAGCACACAGGTACGAAGGGTGCCTCCTCCTAGGATGCAGAGGGGGACCATCAGGAAGCAGCCTGTGGAGGGCCCAGGGTGGGGATCCCAAGTCTGTCTATACTTCCTACTCCTTACCTAGCGTGGGAACCCAGTATAGAACATCCTCTGCCGCTAGCACCCCAATCTCTTTGGAGACCCCTCCCTTCTGCAGGTGGTACCTTTAGGTCTATTCTCATTCCAAGAATGACTCTCTGTAGCAGTGACATAGGGACCCAACTCGTAGACCCTCTGCGGCAACCCCAGGCCGTCTTGTCATCCAGGTCCCCTGAAGCTAACTGACTCCGTCTTTTCTAGGCTCTGTGGCCATTTTTCTACTTCCGTTCTCCAGATTCTGCGTCCCTTCCACTGTAAGTTCTCTCAGCTCCATCCTTTCCATTTTGTAAAGCCTCATCCACCCTGGTTAGAACATGTCGATTCCTGGAACTAACCACACATTCCAAAGCCCCGAGCCGCCTCTCTAATGGCTTTGAGAGAGAACCAGCTTTTGTGTGATGCTCTTTCTCTCCCTCCCCCTCCCCCACTGCCTTACTTCCCTAACAACTCCTTAGCAACATCTGACTATCATACAAATATAGAGGTCCCACTCAGGGGCTCTCTGTGGATTTCCTCCTGCCAGGCTGTCCGTGGCAGCTCTCCCTGACTTTGAACTCTCTTCTATTCTAATGTTCTCCCACCTTAAGGCTAAGCTGTGGTTCTCTTACCCGCCAGACCCTCAGCTCTATGATAAACTCATGGTCCTTAAGTCTATCCCTTGTGTTAGTGTCTCTTGTTTAATGGACCTCCACAGTGATCCTTACACATTGTCAGACTTGCTCTTGATCTCTTTCCCCATCTCTTCCCCCCGAAATGAATGAACCCCCTTTCCCATGAAGGGAACCAAGGACAGTGTCCTGCATCACAACCACAGCACCCCTTTCTTTACAACAAGGCTCAAGTAGTGGTTGATATGGTGGCCCCCAGAGGATATATCCACATCCCAGACCTTTCAAATGTGACTTTGTCTGGGGACAGACTCTTCCTAGTTGGGGCAAAGAGTGTCCCATTCAGATTTTCTCAACTTTTCAGCTGGGCCTGAATCCAATGACAGAAAGTTTTCAAGAGACTCAGAGAGGAGGCAGGAGAGAGAGCCCATGTGAGAGTGGAAACAGGGATGGGAGTTTTGTCCCCATTAGCCAGGGGCCACCTGAAGCCTGAGGAGACCAAGAAGGACCCCCTGTTCTGGAACTCTTGCAGGGAGCCCCACCCCACTAATATCCTGCCACGGGCTCCAGATTTCAGATGGCAAGAGAAATGTCTGTTGTTCTAAGCCGCCAAGGGGGACGCGGGACGCGAACACACCCGGAAGCAGGAGGACACACTGCACTGACGCTGAGCTAGGGCTTCACTGCCCAGATCAAGTGAAAGGGACAGCCCTAGGGACCATCCTGGGTTATAGGGAGTGGAAATCACCTAGGGGGCCACAGCTGGGCTCCTGGAAGGGAGGTGTCTGGTGAGCGTTCTATAGCCTGCAGCTAAGTTTAAACTCTGGGGCCCTGGGGTCATGGTGGAGGGAGGTCAGGTTGCAGCCCACAGTGATCAGGGGGGCACGGAAGGGCTGGGCCCAGGTGTCCATGACTCCTGAACATGGAAAGATGGGGACACAGGTATGAATAACTCCCAGTCAAAGGATTAGGTGTCTGGCCTGGCTGGGGCTGGATTGGGCAAGAATCCAGCAGAGGGAGGAATTAAACTGCTTTGGATCAAACCCACTGGGGGACTCCCTGGGAGATCAAAGTCACAGCTGAGGTGATGGGGGGCAGGCAGGGGTAAGAGCATTTTAGGGATAAGGTCTTGACACGTTGCCTGGGCTGGCCTTAAGTTCACTTTGGTCCACACAGGCCCTGGGCTTGTGAGCTTCCTACTTCAGCTTCCCGAGGAGCCGTGATGCCAGGACTTTGCTACTGTGCCCATTTTTTATTATAAAGGGAGACGAAGCTGTCTCAATTTTTTTTTTAATCTTCTGAATTTCTGAAAGCAAGTAGTAGTGAAGATTTGATGGCAAGGCAAGTTTCTGCCTAGATTTGACTCCTGTTTGGAGGGCCAGGGGATGTCCCAGGGATGCTTTGAAGTGGGAACAAACTTTCTGCATATGAAATTACCATACAAAATAGGGCTCCCAGATAGAAAGCGCTTAATAAATGTGGAATATTCATTTTCTATCCTTGCTCCTCTGCTGCTGTTCATATTGCCTTATTACAATGTAGGAAGGCAGGGTCTTCTGAAAAGATACAAGAGACTGGAGGTTAAGTTTCTCCATTGCCTGGCCCCTTTTGTGTGTGTGTGTGTATGTGTGTGTGTGTGTGTGTGTGTGTGTGTGTGTGTGTGTGTGTGTGAATCAGAGGGCACTACATGTGTATGTGTAGGCCCAATCATGACTTCAGAAATCAAACTGGATTGCGCTACTTTTCTTTTGCTTTGCTCTGGGGTTTCCCAGGCTCTGCCTTCCAGGGTTAGAACAACAGAGAAGGCACCTGATGTTTGTACATGGGATCTGGGATCTGAACTCAGGACCTTCTGCTTATGAGGCCGTCTCTGAGCCATCTCTGTAGCCCACTGCCCAGCCCTGTGTGAAGAGCTCTACAGAAGATCCTCAACACTAAACTTACTCTTCCAACACAGTAGAGAGAGAAAACTAGGCCTGGGTTCATCCAAGTTGCCTCCCCATCTGACCACAAGTCCAGACTGTGTTCTCTTGGGGGAGACACCCAGCAGCTTAAGGTTGACGGCCTGGGCCCTGGGGAAGCTGGCCCTTGGAAGGCCATCGGTCCTCAGACACCTATCGGTTAAAAGCTGACACGGGTCTGAGAGAGCAGCGGTGGGCAGACATGCTGGTCACCTGTGAGTGGGGTGCACGGCTCTCACCTA
Organism: Typhlomys cinereus; assembly: GCA_023101885.1. Lineage (NCBI taxonomy): Eukaryota > Metazoa > Chordata > Mammalia > Rodentia > Platacanthomyidae > Typhlomys > Typhlomys cinereus. The sequence continues at coordinate 910,928 of JALPQD010000244.1, read as the reverse complement.
GGAGTGGCGTCCCGTTGGCCATAAGGGTCAGCTGGTCAGCGATGGCTTTGGTTCGGGAATAGTGGTCCATGTGCTGCCAGGAGACAGGGAGGACAGAACCACCAGACAGGGGTCAGCGCTGCTGCTGGCCGTGCCTGCCCACACAGGCCTGGTCTGGTTCACGGTCCCGTCTTCCTGGCTCAAAGAAGCGCCTGGCGGTCCCCAGCGCCCGCCCGTCCTATGACACCGATGCTGGACACACGTTGAATTCTCAGATGACATCCTCTAGCGTTCCCATGGAATTCACATGTGTTATCTAACTGCCTTCTCTCTAGGCATAACCCCTCCCCATGGATCAGAGGAGACCCGAGAAGTGACTTCCACAGGGTCACAGAAGTCATGGGGAGAGTGAGAGGTGAGAAGGCTTGAGCCTCAAAAGCCAGGTCTGTCTGATTCAAGTCCCCGTGGGCATAACAAGCTGAAGGAGGAGTAAGTTTGTGTCACTCAGTTCTCGGGGTTCCCCCTGCTGAGACATACACCCTGAGTGGCGAGGGCGGCTTAGTTCTGCTCATGCCACCCTTTGGATAGTGCACCCCAGGCCCTACCCGCCTCTCTTCGAGGTGGTACCTTGTCCAGGGGGAAGTATGGCACAGAGTCCTCATTGCCCTGATCTATGGGCGTCCCGCCGAATGCCACGTTGACCGTGCTGGTATACACGAGCCTCGGAACCCGCCGGCGCACGCAAACTGCAGGGATAGGCACGCGTACATACACAGACACACATGGCATTGAACAGGAGCAGCGACTTGGCTAAGGCGGTGCCCACAGGGGCCCCTTGGGAAAACCCACACATCTTTCTTTATTCAGTTCTTCAACATACATCACCCCCTTAAGGGCCCTCCCAGAAGAATCCAGACCGTCTTAGAAGAAAGAGCTTCTGCCCCTCTACTTGGAGTGTGGGGACCAAGATCGCTCATTCTTCCTTGGGGTGTGGCTTTGGCTCCTGAGGCACCCTGCCAGGCTGGGTCAGAACAATCGCACTTGGGGGGGGCAAACGGAAAAGACACTCTAGAATCAGAGAAAACGGGGGTACTGGGTAAGGTTGGACATACCCGGAGGGGCCAAGACAGGCATCTTCTATTTGGAGCTCCGTGACTTTTGCTGTGGCTCCCCTCCCTCCCACAGCTTGGGTGGGTCCCCTCAGTTCCCACAGTCCCAGCCGCATGGACTGAGACTTCTGTCATTCTGGCAGGGCCCTGAGAAGGTCTCACACAGGAAGGACATGCTTTTCCAGAGAACTTGGCTCAGGCAGGCAGGACAGGGTGGGGCAGGAGGGTCTGCACCTCCGCCTCCCAGCCCTGTGTGTCTGTGAGCCAGGCCTCTCGCGGGAGAGAGAAGTCTCACAGCAGGCCACCATCTCGCTCTGCGCGCCTACCATTAATCACTAGTTTGGTGCCACCGACATTTATAGACTCAATCTGTTCTTTTTGCAGCTAAAAGACAAGATGGAGGTGGGAAGTCACGAGCTGCCTCCCACCTAGTCGTGAGGCCTCGGGGTCCAGGTCTGCAGGAGGCCTGGGGGGAGGTGGGGGAGGGGCTGGCATAGGCTTGGCAGGGATGAGTGACGAAAATATAATGGATACTTTTTCAGCCCCCAAGTCTCAGCTTTCTTTCTTTTTTTTTTTTTTAAATGTTTTTAACGTTTTATTTATTTAAAAAGGGAGAGAGAGAGAGAACACACACATCATGTCATGGTGCACAAATGGAAGTCAGAGAACAACGCTCAAATATCAGTTTTCTCCTCCCAACATGTGGGCATTTAGGAATGGAATTCAGATCCCTAGTACGACCCTTACCCACTGAGCATCTATCTTGCAGACCATAAGTCATCTTTTATCTGAGGGATGGATGTGGTAGTACTGACCGTGCCCTGGCGAGGGCACTAGAGCATAAGCCACAACTAGTCCGCAGTGACAGGCTGTTAAACACAGGGATGGGGCAAGGGGAACAATCTAGATGTCATTTAATTTATACATCACCCTCAAGAAGTGAGCTGTTCTGTATTTTTAAACTATATTCATTCTTTTTTTTTTTTCCTGTGAGAGGAGAAAGGGTCTGGTCTCAATCTAGCTATGTAGCCAAAGATGACCTTGAACTCTCGGTCGTCCTGTCTCCATCTCCCAGGAGCTGGGATTGTAACTGTGGATCAGCACCTGCTCCACACAGTGATGGCTTTGAAGCAAGCACTATACTAGCTGAACTCCATCCAGCCCTAAACTGTATTTAGCCTTCTTTCAGTGGTATTTGTTGTTGTTGTTTTAAATAGGAAAAAAATCCACAAGGTTAAAAATAATTTCAACAGCAGAAGAGGCACATTCAGGGGTCAGTGTGAAGGCTCAGTGAATAAAGGAGCCTTTGCACAAACCTGGTGACCCAAGTTCAATACCTGGAGGCTGCATGAAGGAAGGAGAGAGCTGACTTCCAGAAGTTGTTCCTCTGCACTCACAGTGTCTCATGATATGCCCACTCTCTTCTCTCAAAAGATAAAGTACTTTTTAAAAGAAAGGATACATATTATATATATTATATACATTATATATATGTGTGTGTGTATAAAATGTCCAAGGATGAGGAAAGTTCCCTCCCATTCTCAGTTTATTCTTTATTCTAGGTCTTTCCTTTCCTTTTCAGGAAGTAACTGTTGCTAATAGTGATGTATGTTTGTATAGAGAATCTGTATTTAATTAGTATATATGCCTGTGTATTTATTTTTTAACTATAATTATTTCTGTGTGTGTGTTGTATGTGTTTGTGTGTCTGTCTGTGAACGCAGGTGTGGGTATATGTGTGTAAGTCACATCCATGGCAAAGTGCCTTTACCAACTGAGCAATCTTGTCAGCCCTATTTTTTTTTAAATGTAGGAGGAATACCAAACACTATTTTTGAACTGTGGTAACTGTTATCTTAAACCCATTTGAGTTTCTTCATTCCTTTGAATGGCTGTATGGAACTGCAGCGTCTCGGTGTACAGGCAGCAAACTTTATTTCCATAGTCCTAGCTGATGAGCAGCTGGGCATATTATATCGGTGCTTTGTCAATCAAAGACATTGCTATTACTATGCAGAGAAATGTAAAGCCCGGGTCACGTGGACTGTGCGTGCTTTAACAGACTCTGACACGCTGCTCCCTAAAGAGACTGTTACTCAGACAGTGGTAAGAAAAAGGAGAAAAAGGCTCAGAGAGGTTAGTTTGTCTGGGTCAGCCACACAGCTAGAAGGTGGCAGAAGTAGTGTTTGGGATATGGTTACAGATGGAAAGCTAGGAGACACCTGAATCCTCTCTCACCTTCTCAGCCCCGGACATGCCATAGGAGGCCACATGGAAGACACAGTCCACTCCTTCAAAGGCACGATACAGGGCATCTTCATCTCGGACATCAGCCTGAGACAGAGAAGAAAGAGATGGGAGTGTGAAATTCGAACCCAAGACATACTGACCCAGCCCAGGCCAAATTCCCTGAAGGGCAGGATTCCCTGGGACTCCACCTACACTGCACCTGTTCTTGTAGCTCCTGGGCTCAGGGCTGACCTGGGTGTCTCACTGACTCTCCGTGAGACCTTGTAACCCTCTGTGGGTTAGGACCCTGGGCCCAGGGAGGTGGAGTCTTACGATCCCGGCTCCCTATCTGGGAAGCAGGGGAATCTGAATCCACAGCCCGAGTGTCAAACTCCACCACTGGTTTCACACCGGACACTGCCCCTCCCCTCCCCCCCTGCAGCAGCTCCCTCCGGGATCCCCGTTTCTGCACCTGGATAAACTCAGTTCCAGGGGGTAGTGCCCACTGGGGCCTGCGGAGGTCAAGCAGGACAACAGACGTGCCGCTCTCGGCCAGGCTGGAACCCAAGCTGAAGCCCAGGTAGCCTCCTCCGCCGGTCACCAGAACCTTCTGCTTGGGAACGTGGGCAGGTTTGGCTGGAGTCTTCTGCTGCAGCCCTGGTGCTGGGGCTGCTGCTAACTCACTGGGTTTAGAACCAGCCACAGACCCCCGTCTGGGCCCAGTCCCTGGCACTGGCCCAGCTCCTGACCCAGCTCCCTGGCTGAGGTGCTGACCCAGCTCCTGACCCAGCTCCTGGCTGAGGTGCTGACCCAGCTCCTGGCTGAGGTGTTGACCCAGCTCCTGGCTGAGGTACTGACCCAGCTCCTGGCTGAGGTACTGACCCAGCTCCTAACCCAGCTCCTGGCTGAGGTACTGACCCAGCTCCTGGCTGAGGTACTGACCTAGCTCCTGGCTGAGGTGCTGACCCAGCTCCTGGCTGAGGTGCTGACCCAGCTCCTGACCCAGCTCCTGGCTGAGGTGCTGACCCAGCTCCTGACCCAGCTCCTGGCTGAGGTACTGACCCAGCTCCTGACCCAGCTCCTGGCTGAGGTACTGACCTAGCTCCTGGCTGAGGTACTGACCCAGCTCCTGGCTGAGGTGCTGACCCAGCTCCTGACCCAGCTCCCAGCCTGGTATCAGATCTAGTTCCTGGCCCAGACGATGGTCCCAGAGCTCCGGAAGCAACACCAGGTCCCAGGCTGGTCCCTGACACAGTATCAGGTCCCAATCCGGATCCAGGGAAAGCCCCAGGCCCGGGGCCAAGACCTAACCCTGACCCTGAGCCAGGCCTGAGACCCCTCCCCAAGACTGGCAGACAGGGCAGCCCTTCTCGCCCTCGCCTGCAATTCTGCAGGTCTCTGGAGAGGAGCCTGTAGGGTTGTTCTTCATCCTCTACAGAGCCATGCAGCCCGGGGCTGTCCACCTGTGGAGAAAACCCCAACATTCTGGAGTTATCCTAAAGTATCCATTATTCGGGCCCCCAGGACTGAGCTGAAGTCCAGCTGGAAATGCAACACCCTCTTGAACTCTCAGGGACTCAGACTCTTTCAGAGCCCCAAGAACCCCCACATGGCTGCCGATCCTAAGGAAGCCAGAGAAGGCAGCCAGGCCTTGCGTTTTTACAGTAAGGAATCCCAGGTCCAGGGTCACGTGACGTGCTGAGCTTACACTAGGGTATTACCGACTTTGCTACAAGTTCCCAGGCAGTACCAAAGAAAGAGTGCTAGTCACTCCAAGGGATGCCTGGAGACTTGAGAGAGCTTCCAGGAGGAGGAGGAGGAAGAGGGAAATAAGGAAAAAGAGGAGGAGGAGGAGGAGGATGGAAATAAGGAGAAAGAGGAGGAGGAGGAGGAGGAGGAGGAGGGAAATAAGGAGAAAGAGGAGGAGGAGGAGGGAAATAAGGAGAAAGAGGAGGAGGAGGAGGAGGGAGAGGGGGAGGGTAAGAGGAGAAGAAGGAAGAAGAGGAGGAGGAGGAGGTCTGAGAAGTAGAGGTTACTGTCCTCCATCATCCAGATGTGGACAACATTTGGCAGTTAGCAGTTACAGTAAAAGGCAAGGGGGTGGAGCATGCCTGCAATTCCAGAGCTTCTGGAGGCGGAGAATTGCCACAGTTGGAGACCAGCCAGGTTTACAGAGTGAGACTGAGACAGACAGACACAGACAGACAGACAGACACAGACAGCAAATAGGGCTAAAGGATTCTGCCAGGATCCCGGGTCCATGGGGACCCCATAATGGATTTGGTGAGAAGGTGAGGAACGTGGGGGACGCATCTCCAGCGCCTTGGCGTGTGTTGGCCCGAAGGAGCACCCCCACCCACGCGGAGGACAAGTTGGCTGGTGGGGGGCGGATCCCCACGTCCTCCCTCGCCCTCCCCACTCCCTTCCCCCTGCCCGCCCCCGTATCCCGCGGCGGTGCTGACCTGGCCGAGGCTCCCGCGGCGCTGCGCGCTCCGTGTGCCTTTTGCATCGCCGTCGCCACCGAGCCAAGGAAGGAGCCACCTGCGCGGGGCCGCTCGGGGCGGGCTGAGCGCGGGCACCGCCCCGCTGGCCCAACGCCCCGAGGGGAACACGTGCGCTGTCCAACCAGGAGCCCTGCGGGTGGCTCTCGCCTGCAGATGAGGGACCTCAGAACTCACATTCTCCAGTGCCAGAGACTGGCTGGCGTTGGCTGACTTTCAAGGGGGAATCATCACTTGCCAGCAACTGACATGAATTGTGTCCCCCACAAAATTTACTTGTTGAACCCTCAACCCCAAGAACCACAGAAGATGACCTTATTTGGAAAATGGAATCTCTGGAGATGGAATTAGTATGGATGAGGTCACAGGTGAGTGGGGAGAGCTCCCACTTCACTATGATTGACACCCAAATAAAGGGGAAAATTTGGGGAGAATGTTTTGTGAAGGTGGGAGTTAAGGTGCCTCAAGTCCAGTGACTATTATACGTGGAAAAAATGGGTCATGATTTTTTTCCTAATGTCTTTGGATGTAGCCTGGCTTGGTTAGGACTTCCAACCTTGGGAACTGTGAGTGTTGGTCCTTTTGGAGATTATGTTTCAGGTTCTCTGAGGAACAGAATCTCTAGAATGTAACATATATAAATCAATTTATTAAATTAACTTATAATAAAAAATAGTGTCCTTCAAAGTAGTCACCCATAGCTGCTTCGTTCTTGTGCGGAATGTCCCACAAAGCCAAAAGATATGGAGAGGTCTCAAGCATTTACTTTCTCTGGAGGGTCGAAGACGCTGGTCGGTGCAGAAGAACAGCTGGACTCCAATGTCAATGAAGAACAGCTGGGCTCCGACTTCAGTAACGAACAGTGAACAGCAGCAAGGCCCAGAGACCAGGCTCCAAAGGCAGCGGGAACAGCAGCAGGTGAAAAGGATGGAACTCTGCGTCAGCCAAGGGCAGAGGCAGCAGCAACAAAGAAGGCGATGATGCTCTAAAAAGTGAACGACCCTTGCAGAGTGGACTCCACAGCAAGTTGACACAGGAGAAGGGAAGAGCCAGTCCCTCCTCCTTGCACCTCCTATTACTTGGTCCACCACTGTGAAGTACCGCCCACTATGGGCTGGGTTTTCCACAGCAATCAATCAAGTGCCTGCAGACTTGATCAGGGGCCATTGCAACCATTAATCTTCCACAGCTGTGCCCCAAACAGTCTGCAACTGTCAAGCTGGCACTAAAATGTAACCATAACATAAGCTAAGCTAATACCTTTCACATCAGTCTCCTAAGTTCTGGAAATTCCCAAGAGTGTGTGCACCACCACACAGTTAAAAACAAGTGTGCTTTACAATACAATTAAAAAAAAACTTCGTGTGTGTGTGTGTGTGTGTGTGTGTGTGTGTGTGTGTGTGTGCGCGCGCACTGTGTCCCTATAGAAAACCAAGGGAATCATCCTGAGTTACTTTTACCTCCTTTTTGCTTTGCTGTGGGCAAAAGGGCAGGCCTCTGCTTTTTCTGCCTTAAGTTTTTACCTGGGATCTGGGATCCAAACTTAGGACCTTCTGCTTTGGAGGTAGAGTCTTAATCCCTGAGCCATCTCTGCAGCCTGATTTTTTTTTCAAGGCAGGGATTTATTTTATCTATTTACCAGTATGACTTTGAACTCTTTATGTAGCCCAGGATGGTTCAAATTGGCACCTATACTTTGTTTCAGTCTCCTAAATGTGCTTAGTGTGCATACACACAGACACACACACACACACACATGCATGCACACACATAAACTAGTCCATGAAGCTAGAATGAAGTTTTTTGGGGGGTCAAAGTTCTGGAGGTGAAAGGCTAAAGGATTGCCTCTGGCCTTTTCGCTGGTAAAGCAAGACAGCACAGGTCCACATGGAAAAGACATGTCTCTCCTGGGGTTTCTCTTTTGCCGTTCTTGTAAATCCTTCAGGATTCAATTATGACAGCTCTACCTACTGACCTTACCTGCTCCCTGCAACTTCCCCAAAACCTCATGCTGGAACACTAGAACAAGTTTCAACACAGGGATGCATGCAGGATAACTCCGGACCCTATGCAAAGGACAGTGACATCCCAGTACCCCTCAGAGGGTGATACAGACCATCCCCCATCACTGTAGCACCATGCTCCATGGTAGCCAGCCTTCGGATTTCTGTCTCTGGCAATTGCCTTTCCCTATTCTGAAACCTCATCTAAATGGACTTGTGCAGCATGTACGCTGCTGTCTGGTTCTTTGTCTACCATTGCTCATGAATTTAAAGTTCTTGGTGCGTGTGGCTGTGGTTCATTCTTTTTCTATTGATGCATAGGTTACCGCTGCACAAGTATGTCATGATTTTTGTGCCCCGTGTACCACAGAGGGATGTTGGGGTGGTTTCTAACTTCAGGCTCTTATCCACGAGCTACTATGAACACCCTCATATCTATGCATGCCCTCCTTTTAGAGTTCCATCATTGGGTCGGATGCTAGATATGTATTTTGGTTTAGTGGAAACTGCTAAATTAGAATTGGAGAGACAGTTTAGTGGCTAAAGTGCTTGTCAGGCAAGCAAAAGGACTGGAATTCAGATCCCTGGGCTCCACATAAAATAACAACTGAGTGTGACAACCTGCCTGTAATTCTGGCCTCAGAAAGCAGAGACTGGAAATTCCTGGAGCAAGCTGGCTACCCAGACTAGCTCTATCAGTGAAGTCTGGGTAGACTAGAGACCCCGTCTCAAAAGTATGAGGGAAAAGAGTCATCGAAGATGATTTCTGATCTCAACTTTGGCCTCCACACTCACGCACCTGTACACACAACATGTGACTACACACACACACACACACACACACACACACACACACACAGCCCACTCCACATGAGAATTAGCTCTGTGATTGATTAGAGATCCTGACTCAAAAGAAATTGGTGGAAACTCAATTGAGAATAATTCCTGATATCATTTTCTCTCCTCCACATGCATGTCACACAAACATGTACCTGCACATACATGTGTAGACACACACATGTGAACATTCACCAACACAGACTCCCCATATGCACACGAAAAGCCAAGACAAACAGAAAAGTGAACTTGTTTTCTATATGACTACATCAATCAACATTATCTTTCTTTGACCCCCGTTTCCAGTCAGTTGCTAGCAGTAGGTTTTGATTGCTGTGTATCTTGATATGATCAATCCCTTTGTCTTCAGCCACTCATTGAGCATGTAGTTGTATTACATGGTGATTTTATCCATGCCAGGTTAAGTCATTGAACACCTTTCATTGTTTCTTCTTTTATTTTTGGTGTGTGTGTGTGGGAGTACTTGGGAGTTGGTTAGGAATTGGTTTTTGGAGAGTCCTCAGTAGCCCAGGCTGGTCTAAGTGTCAGGATTACAAGCATGTGTAACTATGCTTAGTTCAACTGTGGTGTGTGTGTGTGTGTGTGTGTGTGTGTGTGTGTGTGTGTGTGTCACTGGAGATGGAAGCCAGGGCCTTGTGTAGGCTGGGCAGTTGCTTTGAGCTCTACTCCAGATGTTGAGTATTTTTTCACATCTTTACTCTTCATTTACATGTGGGTGCTTCTCAGTCTGTTTTTAAAAAGTGAAGTAAGGCATCATTTGCACACTGACTTGAAGCTCTTATCTATTCTGGGTGTAGATGCGAGTCATTGAGATTGTTTTCATGTCATTCAAAATGGCACATACATTGGCACATACAACCCCCTTCCATGATCAAGGATTCAAAATCATTTTGACTTTATTAATAAGCAAATTTTCCATTTCAGAAGGTGAGCTCAGATGCTAGCACTGAAGCGTCCACTGATATGCACAGAGTAGGGCTGCATCCAGAAGATGCAGCTGCCTCTTGGCTCATTTGCTCTGGCCTGGGTTCCAGAATGGCCTTCAGTTCAGTTTGGTTAGCAAGGATGTGGCTGTTTCATCCCTGCGCCCCAAGCTGGGCTGTAGGTGGGTTGCTTGGAGGTACAAGGAAGCACAGGAAGGGCCCAGAGGAAACAGCCTCATTTGGCTACTCTCTAGCCCCATAATCAGCTGGGTGCTCACTGCTTACTGCTGTCGGCCATGTGTAGGGTTTTGGGACCCGTGGATGACTGGGACAGCAGCCTCCTGGTGGAGCCATGACCAAGAAGGGTTAGGGAAATAGGGGTATCACTGCCTGTAAGAGGATGGCTGGTCATCCATCTGGACATTACCAGAAGCTTCCAGAGCTTCCCAGCTCTTGGTGGATCCCGGGACATCTTCAGTGGAGTGGAAGTCATTTAAGCTGCACCTCGAAGGATGGACAGGAGTCCCCAGGCAGAAGGTGGCAGGAAGGATGATGCTTAGGCAAGAAGCTCCATGCAGGGTTTCCCAGTGAGCCTCTAGTCTGTGGCTGAAGGACAGAGCAGGAGCATGAGGTCAGCCCAGGGAGACGGCTGTGTGTGCTTCAGATCACAGCTTACGGTGCCGGCACGCCCTGCGAACAAGCCGTGCACAGAGAGTGGTTCTGTATGGAGGGCTCTTCCGGCCAGCGGAATCGCAGTGACAACCATCCGCAACACAGAGCGTGTGCCTGGCGCTTGCTGGGCACTCACTTGCTATGGTGTTCGTCCATTTGCTTACCTGAGAACACGGGTCTAGCAAAGAGCTTCCTTTGGTTCTACGTTCTTTTCCTTCTGGAGATGGGATCTGGAAGGCAGGAAGGGAGTGGGGTAGAGAAGAAATACTGTAAACGTTTTTCATATGTGGAATTTATAGGCAACTCTGTGTATATGACATAAAAGCAGGAAGGGGAACATTTGGCAGGAAATCAATAAAGGAGGGAGAGGACAGGTTCAGGAAGGTGATGGAGGGGTGCATGTGAACAAAATGTAATGATACACATGTATTAAAATGTCCTCATGAAACCCATCATTTTGTACGCTAAGAAAAATTTTTTATATTTTATCTATTATCTATTTATCTATCTGTCTGTCTGTCTGTTCTGTCTGTCTATCTATCTATCTATCTATCTATCTATCTATCTATCTATCTATCTATCTATCTATCTATCTATCTGTGTGTGTGTATCAGAAGGCACTGTGTGTCACTGTGGCGAGCCAAGGGTGACTTCAGGATTTCAAGGGATTTCAGTTCTTTTCTTCTACCATGTGGGCTCCAAGAACTGAACACCACGTTTGTGAGCAGGCACTTTTACCTACTGAGCTATCACATGGGACCTGCTCTCCACTTCTTAAATTTCTGGAGAGAATGGCTCAGGGGTTAAGTCCTGAGTTCGGATCCCAGGTCCCACATAAAAATACCAGGTGCAAACAGCAGTGGGCTGCACTTCTGGCCCTGGTGGGCGGAGCTTGGGAAATCCCAGACTGAAGCAAGAAGATAGAAGCAATCCAGGATGATTCCTGAAGTCACCCTTGGTCCTCCACAGCGACACACAGTGCCCTCTGACACACACACACACACACACACATTAAATATTTTTTTTTAAAAAGAAAATTATAAAAAATAGTCCTCTAACTTTCACACAGGCACTTTCTCTGTCTCTGTCTCTCTCTTGCTCCCCCTCTCAAATGAAAAATTTAAAAAGCAGGAGATGGTCATACTGGTGCCCACATTTCCAAAGCTTCCTGGTGGAAAGGCGTCGCTGGCAGGTGAACCTAATCATGAAAGGATCCAGGGTCTCGGTGGCTGGGAGAGGTAGTTTGGCGGGTGTACCTGAAACTGTGGGCTTGTCTGAGGAGGTTTCTGGCCTTGGTGATTTCCTGGGCCAACCTGTTCAAGTCATCTCCTTGAAATACTGGCAGTTTGGGATCCTTAAAGGAGAGATGAATGTGAAGTTAGTTCATGAAATAACCAGCTCAGGGCTGAAAACTTAAAATCTTGGACGATGTTGCAAGTTCAAGGCCAGCTTGAGTTGCACAGCAAGGCCTTGTCTCAAACACAATGACAGAAAAGGACAAGAAAGCAGAAGGGCTGGCAATCTAGGAGTGCAGTTCAGTGGCAGAGTGCTAGGCCCTGATTCCAATCCATCCCCAGCACTCTGAGGTACAGGAAGGGAAGAAAAGAAAAGAAAATCCAGGCAAACAGGGCCAGGGAGGCGGGGATGACTCAGTGGACAAGACACTTGCCCAAAAGCGTAAGGACTGGAGTTCAAATCCCCAGAGTTCATAGCACTCCAGCAGGTGTAAGGCTAGCATTTGGGCGGCGAACACAGGGGATCCCCACAGCACACTGGCTAGCTAGACTAGCTGACTGGTGAGCTCTGGATTCAAGAAGAGAACCTGCCTTAATAATAAAAGTGGAGTGATTGGCGAAAACACCTGATGTCAACTATGGACCTATACACACATGTGCACTTGCAACATACGTGAGCCCATACATGCACCCCCTTCACGGACACACGCAAATAAAAAAAAAAAAAACAGAAAACCAAACCAAAGTCAAATATGCATACTATTTTTTCTATCCATGGGAGGAGGGTCATTAGAACCCATGATTCTCTACACTTATATACTGGCTAACTTATGACGTTGCTAGATCTGTTGCTTAACAGACAGCAATGGGCATCTATGTTTCTGGGACTGAACACTGAAGACAGGAATCCACAGGAGATCAAACACAGAAGCTCGGGCTCTGGCTTCACCCCTCCTTTGACTTTATCCCTCAACTCCGCGAGCTGCCTGTCTTCATGAGAATACAAGGGTGTGGGTGGAAGGGTGCTTGGGAAGCTGATCAGAGACCATCTATGAGAAGCAGTGTCCTTGGAAGGTCTGTGTGCTCATTTATAATAATAACAGTAGTGCTCCAGATGTAGGCCAGTTTGACTGTGACGGACAGAGCTTCCAATTGCTTTCTTCCCTAACTTTGAGCAAGCTTGGCTTAGGAAGGAGTCTGCCACCAGGAGACATGCTCTATTTGGTTAGTGTTTTGTGTTACAAGAGAAGTGCAGAGCTCAGAAGGAAGCCCACCTCGACAGACGCACGCTCCAGTGGTGGGCGACCTACCCCTTCCTGGATGAAGCCCCTGGTGAGGATGCCGTGGATGCCGCTCAGGGTATCCTCCCCAGCAGGGCAGTGGTAGCGCCCCCCAGTGAGGGAAGCCAGTTTCCGCAGGAACTCAACTGCTGCTCTGGGGGAGGAGGCACAGAGGTTAGGGGAGGCGGGCCGAGCCCCCACCCCACGAGGGTCCCATGGACTTTAAGGGAAAGTGGGCTGGCGATTGGACTGATTCAGCTTGTACCGCTGAGACTTGGAATTAGCATTACCAAGCACACTGTCCCAGCTGGACACCATGTTATCTAGGTCCCCTAAAGCACGCGACTAGCACGTTCTGCCCCTAATTCCTCCATGGAAAACTCTCCAGTGCCTATTTGTATGTGAAGCCTAAAGAACACAAATATGAACTTTACTGATTTATAGTTTAGTCAGAGAGAGAAAATGTGCACCCAAGTGTTCAGTTTTGCTTCAAGTTGGCTTTTTGGTTGGGGGTTGAACCCCATGGCCTCGTGCATGCTTATCACCATGATACCATGGAGACACATTCTCAGTTGATAATAAAGGGGATTTGAAAGTGCTGGGGCTTGTCTAACACATGTTCTTCTATGTGGTTATTTATAAGAATAATAGTAGTTCTATGTTCATGTTTTTCTTCTCTAGCTTGACATTCACAAATACCTACCCAAGAAAAGACAGAAGGGAGATGATGGAACAAATGAGTTGGGATCTACCAATTATAGGCGGAGACAGAAGCAAGCACTGTCATTGGGTGAGTCTGAGGTGGAGAGGGAGCGGGCTTCTGCCCTATAGTGTGACACGTGTCCAGGTGGATGCATGAAGCAATTCACCTCCTAATTACCTGACTAACAGGACGGGGCCCCAGGTTGATCTGTGTCTAATGGAGGCTCCGAATCAGCAGATACATTCAGAGCTGTCCTTCAGAAGAAGCAAGCTCAGATGCCCCCTGCGGCCCACCTGTTCTCGCAGTTCAGGGAGATGGTATGCACCCTCACATCTTTGTCATTCTGGAGCCTTTGTATGGTATTGAGAACAAGGTTGAAGCTTGTGTCTGGCTTCCCATCCGTCAGGAGGTACAGTCCTTGCAGATCGTGAAAATCGAAAGCTTTCTGAGAGAACACAGGAAGGGAGGGGGAAAGGTCCAGACTCAGGGAAAGAAACTCACTAGGAAGGGTTCCAGCGTCCCCACTGTCCCAAAAGAAAATGTGTCTGGTTGGATGTTGCAAACTGGTCCGTTAAGATACAGGTTCCTCTTTCTGCCTAGGCTAGACCAAGGAAGCTGATAAGGTTTAGGAGGGGCAGCATGACCCTTAACCTTCCTGAGCATCCACGTCTTTATATGCAAGCGAGAACAAGCGACCCTCTCTCATTGGCTTGTTATGGAATGAAGTGACATGTTAGGCATCTCAAATCGTCATGGGTATCAGTGTAGAGGTGGTGCTAACTCTACTGCAGAGTCAGGTTCAATGGCCACAGTTACCATGAGCGCTGGCAAGATGGACGTGCTCCCCTGAGCTCGCAGGCGAGTGACCCACTGCATAGCCTCGTGACAGGTTGACTCTGTGGTCTTCACCAGAGTGTTTTGCCACAGTTGCAGGTCTTCCGCAAAGCTGAGCAGGCTAAAACTGGGGAGGGAGACAGAGAAGGGAGGCAGAGAGGGGAGAAAGATTTGGTTAGAAACTTGTCAGTCTGTGCTGAAGTGGGAAGTCATCTGTATGGGGAAGGATCACTGAGGACCCTAAAGCAAGCCCTGTGGTCTCCCAGGGAGGACTGTGGACCACCTCACAGTAAGAGGATACACCCTGAAGACTCCAGAGGCAGGTTTAAGTAGATTCCAATTCTGGCTTGGTTGCTACCTGGTTTTGTGATCTCAGTTCCTTTTCTGAAAACAGCATGAGAAGAGTTGCCTTATCGGGTAACTGATGAATGACATCATGCGCACAAAATGCCTGGCATACACGGAATGTCCAGTGAATGCTTATTTTAAAATATTAAGGAAGGAACAAGGTCTGGCTTAGAGTCAGTGTCTCCCTCTGTACCTTTGGAGTCCAACCCTTTTGGTAGCGGGGACAACTTTCTATACATACAAATCAAGATTGGGGTGACACAGCTCAGTGGGTGCGAACCTGGTGATCTAAAGTCACCAATAGAGGACGTGGGGTGGAAGGAGAGAACTGACTTCCAAAAGTTATCGTCTGAGTTCTGCCTACGAGTCATGGCATATATCTCTGCGTGTGTCTTTTTCTGTCTCTGTTTCTCTCTGTGTATTTGTCTTTCACTCTCCCTGTCTCAAATAAATAAATGAAAATCTTTTCAATAAAAATCAAGTTCAGAATTGGAGGTGTAGCTGGGTGACAGAATGCTTGTCTGATATGTGTGAGGCTGTGGGTCCTGTCACTACCTAGTGTCACAAAACAAACAAACACAATCAATTTCAGCCCAGAGCCACAGTTAAAGGCGACACAGTGACAATTTTGGTGTGCTTGCCACTGTGCCCGGACCTGATATGGCACCCTAAAATCTGTATTCCTGGCCAGGCACAGTGGCACATGCCTATAATCCTGGCACTCTGGAGGTAGAATGAGGGTCACAAGCTTGAAGCCAGCGTGGGCTACAAAACAACTCCTAGACCAGCCAGGTCTACAGAGGGAGAAGGTGCTTCAGAACAAGACAGAAGATTCCAGATCTCCAGATGGAAATTCCTTCCACAGGAGACCCAAACACAGTGTTCCTTCCTGTTCAAGGAGCTGGAACCTGTCAGCTCCTTGGAACTGTGAGAAGGGGGAAGGGAATTCGGCCAGGGAAACCTGGGGATTGTTCCGGGGTCTCGCTGACGCTGTCCACCCCTCTGCCTCCTTTTACCTGTTACAGTGCTTCCGCAGCTGCTCCCAGATCAGCAGAACCAGGTCGGTCTTCACTTGCTGCAAATAGGGGCCCATGGACCCTGAGGTGTCTAGCAAGATGCACACTTTGCTCTCCAAGATGGTGCCAAACAGCCTGCGGCTCCCTGCTCCAAGAAGGGTGGGGACAGAGGCAGGCAGGGATGAGAGTCAGTTCTCAATTCCTGTGACAAAACCTTTTAACACCTACGACCTGCCTGCTAGCTCTCTCCCCCACCTTGCCTAACCTCTGACCCCTGAGATCACGTCATGCATGGATTGCCCTCCTGGCCGACCTCCCTGGCTTGACAGTTCCTGAGGCGCTAGCTTCCACAGACCCACCCTGGGTGTCTGGGAAAAATCCTTCTACCTCCTCTCCGGCCCTTCCGCTGGGCTCACCAGACAGCAGCCACTGTAGCCTGTGGACATAGCATCTCATCACTTTCTCCAAATCCAAGATGTACGCCTCCATCTCCCGCAGCGTCCACTGAATGTGCTTCACCACTCCCTGGGGAAGCAAGCAAACACATCCTCTTGTCTAGCTTCAGATTTCCATTGCTGTAATAAATATGTGCCCCACATGATTTAGGGGGATGGGGATCTTTATACTGAGCTTACTGTTTCGGGTTGTAGTCCATTATGACCAGGGAGCGCTACACCATCAGGAGTGAGGCAACCGGTCACATCTTATCTGCCAAATTCCTACCACCTGTGTCTCCTCTGTTCTCTCTTCCTTCTCTATCCTCTCTACTCTTCTCATTGCTCTCCTTCCATCCCCTCTCCTTTCTTCTGTCTCTTTCTCACCCAGCTTCCTTCTCCTCTCTTTCCTCTCCTTCTACCCCTCTTCCTTTTCCTCCTCCTTCATCCCCCCTTTCTCTGTCACTCTCCTTTCCTCTCCCTTTCTGTTTCTCTCTATTCACCTAACTAGCAAATGGTCGCACTGACTGTGGGTTGGGTCCTTCCCACAGCAATTGTGTAACTAAGACAGTTTCATAGTTTCTTTTGAGGCTGCTCAAAGGTCTGCCTTAGCTAAACAATTTTTCATAGGTAGGCCCAAAGGTTAACTTTCAAGTATCAGGTTGATGGCTGAGACCAAGTGGAACACCTGCCCACACCAGCTGTTTCTTCATAGTCTCAGCGCTCCTAAAATAGTTTGTCATTGAAATTGTCACTGTAATCAATGATTCCCCCATATTTTTTTGACATACACTTTTTATTGCTTTGTGTGTGTGTGTGTGTGTGTGTGTGTGTGTGTGTGTATCAGAGGGCACTGTGTGTGCTCATGGAGGCCCAAGGGTGACATCAGGAATCATACTGGATTTCTCTACCTCCTTTTTGCTTTGCTCTGGGGTTTCCCAGGCTCTGTCATCCAGATCCAGAAGTACAGGCCACCACCATTTCTACTGAGGTTTTTATGTGGGATCTGGGATATGAACAGGACCTTCTGCTTTCAAGGCAGAGGCTTAACCCTCGAGTCATCTCTCCAGTCCTTCTGGCTTAGTTTTTTGAGATAGGGGTTCACCGTGTTGCTTAGGCTAGCCTTGATTATACAATCCTTTTCCCATGTCTGGTCCACTTTCATTTACTTAAAAGCTCTTTTTCCCTTTATTAACTACTAGACTTTAGGGATCTGTGAAGGAGTTATGGAATGGACGATAAATGCAGTCACCAAGTTTTAAAATAGAACATCCTCAAGGTGGGGTGGAAAGTCTATAAACTTCAAACAGAAAGCCAACCTCAGATGGACAGACAGCACAGCATGCTAAAATGACCCTCAATCCTTTTAGAGGGTCATTTTGATTTTTTTGGTGGCTATTTTTAGTTGATAATGTTGATAATGTACAAAAAGATCAAGCAGGGAACAAAATATTGTCATGTTGCACCAAATGTGCCTGACACGGTGTCAAAACAACAGAAAAAAACAACACCCCAAAGTGGAAAAGAGGGAAGGGGGAACCTGCTACCCACTGACAGCCAGACAGAGTCCAGGCCAGTACCAGGGTGCTGAGGGTTCTGGGGTGCATGCTTTAGCCACTGCTAGTGAGTGTGGCTCCCACTCCAAGCAGCCAGTGTGATCGCAGGGCCTGAGGGTTTAACTTTTCTGGCAGGATTCTGTCTTCTATCAATCTGGAGGAATCCTGTTTTAGGGACTGGGGCTACATACTCGGGAATAGAAATCGAGGGTGCTCTGACTTGCTCTCTGCCTCTTGAGCTAGTGAGAGAGCAGGAACTGGGTGGGCGGTGGTGGTGGTGGTGAGGAGCACAATGAAAACCAGTAAGGAAATGTGCCTTACGTTGATCTTGATGGTGGGGAAGACACTGCAGTACTTGGGGGCTGTCGCCTTTCCTCCTGACTTCTGATGTCTGCAATTGGGACCCAGGCATCTGGAGAGCTCCATGTTCAGCTTTTTCAGCCCGTAATTTGCCACCCACTTTCGAGTAAAGGAAAGAACATTATCTATGTAAGCAGGCATCACTGAACAGTTGACTCATGTTAGACATGCACGGCTCCTGGGAGCTCATCCATTGTTGAGCCCTTAAAGATACTTTCCTGGGCTCCAGAGAAGAAGTACACAAGAAATGCCCATCGGGAGACCAAATGTATCGAGCATCTATTTGGCCTTGCAGAGCGGGTGTTGTCGTGTCTCCAATACCTGTCCCCTTCTGCTACAAAGGTTGTGTTTGAAAGTACTGTCGGGTCTAAAGTTCAGCCTCTAAATCAATTAGGATTCTTATCAAGATGAGAGATGTCAAAGTGTGCAGGCTCAAAGCAGCCAGCACAGCCCAATCAGAACTAAGCTTAGAATTTTACTGACTGACTGTGGGGAGAAAGATGATTGAAAAGAGAAGGATGATTTTTGTGGCTTGCCACTGAATAAATGAACCTGACTCCAATAAATTTAACTTAAGATAAAATTCACTTTAACTCTGTGTCATGTCAGTCTTATGAAATGGATGCATTTGTGTTCATTTTATAAACTGACATTGAGATTGAATGTCACTGTGTGACTTCCCCAAGGTCACCCAGCTAGGAAGTGACAGACCCAGCCGTTGAGCCCAAGTCTACTGAGCAATGATCCCATCTGCTTCAACAGTCATTCTTAGCACGGCTGTCCTGCTTTCCCAGTATGTCCATCCTCCTAGAGGCCTCCGTTGATGGAGGAATTGTATTCCAGGGGCAAATGTTGGCCTGCACAGCATCATACCTCTTCACTTGAGCAAATTATGACCTTCTTCGGCAGCTCAACAGGCGAATAGGTCCTTCTCAGACCCCTTCCTTGAGGGTACTTCTTGTATACGGAGCCTAAGGGAAAGAGTGCCGAGGGGGGCCATGTATAGCTCTGTACCCTCCTCATCATCATCATCACTGCTCCCTTCCTCACGTCAGTTTCTCTGGTCCTCAAGTCAGTTGCAAAATTCTCTCACTGCCATTAGCTAAAGAGTTAGAAGGGAAGGCTAACAGACAGTTAGCTTCTCCAATTAGCAAGGAATCCCGCTAGGCTGGGCTATGATTGTTTATCTTCATAGTCAACTTGACTGAATTTAGAGTCATGCATTCAGAATGACATACCTCTGGGAATCTTTCAGTGTGTGTGTGTGTGTGTGTGTGTGCGTGCATGTGTGTGCCTATGGAGGACCAAAGGTAATTTTGGGAATCATCCTAAATTGTTTACTTCTTTATTGCTCTGTTCTGGGATTTCCCAGACTCTGTCTTCCAGGGCCAGAAATGCAGATTGCCCCCATTTCCACCCTGAATTTTTAACTGGGCCCTGAGGATCAGAGCTCAAGTTCTTTTGCTTGTAAATCAAGGGTTTTAACTCCTGGGTCATCTCCCCAATTCAGGGACTTCTTCTTTTTTTTTTTTTTTTTAAACTGCAGTGGGAAGATCCAGTTTGAATACGGGCAACACCATCCCATGGACTAGGATCTTGGGCTGATTAGAAAAACAACAAAAAAAAAAATGAAAGAAAGCAGGAGGTGCAGCTGCTCATGGTCCTGCTGTCTTCCGTGACTCGCATGGCTTCCCCTCAAGTATGACGTCATGGCGTCAAGAAAGCAGTTGATACAGGTATCATTTCCATCAGGCTGGCCTAAGGAAACCCCTTCTTTCCCAGTTATCCTCGGGGCTCTGGAAACACCCCTCCCAGCATGCCCAAGGAACTGGGGGAGAAGTCAGCTCTAACCCCGAGTCTTCTCATTCTTCAGCAGCATCAAGACTTTGCAGGTCTATTTTACTTGTTGGGACAACTGAGGACGGGCAGATTCCAGAGGCCGAGTAAGGATGGCAGGTTTGGGGGTTGTCATAGTGGTCTCTCTCCCTCGGGACTCCTTACAGGTCCTCTGGGGCTGGAAAGCTGTCCAGACATGTGTTGGCTCTAGCTTACCCACGTGATTCCTGGACTCTGTGTAGAACAGGGATAACGTCATCTCCGTTGCCTTGGGCTTGGTCTTCTTTCTCTGTTCTGCCATCTTCTCTTTCCCAGGCTGCACTGCAGTGGGAAGATACTTGGTTTGTCGACTGGGCTATTTTGTGAGTTCCTGTGAAAAGCTGTGAGGCCTGATTTACAGTTTAACTCAAGTTGAGTTTTAATGTAACCTTGGGATATGGGGCTCTGAGACGTTCCTTGTCTCCATCCCAAGCATCCTGGCCTTGCCTGGGCCAGTAGGAGCTACCCTGACTGAGTCCTGATGTCTCTCGTACATGGCGCTAAGTGCCATTTTACCCTCAAGGTCCTCAGGTCACGGATGAGTTCACAAAGTGTGTGTGTGTGTGTGTGTGTGTGTGTGTGTGTGTGTGTGTGCCTTATGGCCCTGAATCATGTTGGCCTCAAGATGGAGCCACTACCTGGTCTTAGGTTTGTGACTACTACTACTTTAATAAAAATAGCGAGGAACCCCTTTGATCTTGAACCCCCATCAGTAATGCGGGCTGATAAGTATAGGCTTTACCAGGTAGGGTGCTCCTCTGGAGTGGCAACATAAAGGCTCTTTGCATAGTGGTTCATGCCCATGGGCACCCATATAGCCAAGAGTCAACCACCACTGATTACATGGGAACCAGCCTCTTTAATCCATGCCTGGACCCTCCCTCCATTCCCGCCTGCCACAGCCACAACCTACCTGGGAGATGCCCGCTTTGCCATTTGGGGAGCGGCACTTCAGAGTTTTCAGTGGGGGGCTCTTCTTATTGTCCAGGTCATCTTTAATGTTCTAGAAAACAGGCCATCTTTCCTATCAGAGGCCTATTTCCTGTGGGGGGGGGGTTCCCCAGTCACCCTGGCTTTAATCTGTCAACCAAGAACAATTGCTGGGAGGGGCCCAAGTAGGTCAGCCCCTCAGACATGATTGCTCCATCTTCTGCCGTGGGTTCAGAGGGGACTCATTGGTTTTGGGAGCGGGAAAGTGTATGAACATGTACATTCATGCATGTGATAAGACAGTAAGTCAGACAGAGTACTGGGAAAGCTATGAGGGTTTACCAGAACTTTCTTTATCAGTTCTTGTCACTCTTCCTACTACACTGGAACTTCTGGGATTTCAGTGTGACAGATAACCAGCCATTTAGGTAACTTCTGTACCCTCATTTTAAGACTGTTCTTTCTTTACTGGACACCACTGGAATATAGTGATAGTTCAACTGGACTCCCTATCCAGCTAAGACCTCTGCATGAGTTGATGTAAAAAGGGCCTGGATGTTAGTTACTGTTCTGAAGACCACCCAGCATGGTGTCAGGGGGGTCCATGAGAGGCCCTGCTGCAGACTGGGTCTCCTCTCCTGGAGTCAGCTCAGAAACTGTTGAAGGTACCAGAGGAAGAGCTCTGAGATTCTGGAGGTTCAGAGTGTGGGACATTAGGAGAGAGAGACAGAGGCACGGGGGATGGGTCTGGGCTGTTAAGGCTTCTTTGATATTCCAAAACACCCAGCAGGTGTAGCCCCCCATTTTGGAAAAAAAAAGTTGTGCACTCCCAGGACAGACGTCCTCATTCTGAGATGCATCGTGTTCACTAGAGACTTAGCCAGTAAGCCGACAAATAGATCTCAGGTTTCACTGAGTAGCAAGACTTTGCATGTCTATTTCATTCTGTCCACAGTACTTTTGTGTAAGGGGATGTCTTTCCTCTCATAGGTCTCCTGATCATTGTGATGGGAGTGTTTTTACACAGAGTACATTTGGCAGCCCCCATTGGGTTCAGACCTGCCCTGAGGCTCCTGTCATGTCCCTGCTAAGCTTGCGTTATGGGAGCAAGACCCTAGAGCAACTTCATTCTCTCATCCCCAGAGACCCGCCAGGATAAACCTCCACATGCAATGCCTGGTGCCAAGGAGAATCTAGTGCTGGCAAGGGAGCGACGCTAAGCCTGAGATGAGTTTGAAGGCCAGAAGAGGCTCTCACAGATGAAAAACAGGTGTAGTCCTATAGGACACAGCCCTGAAGTAATGTCCCTATGAGAGCTGGCCCTGGGGTCCAGGAGCCCGGCCCAGCCCTCTTCAGATCTAGGAAAGACAAGGAGTCCACCTGGAAACAAAATCTTCTGTATGTTATTAGGGAGGGGAGTCAAACCATTCTGGTCACCGAGGGGGCTGTGGGCTTGGGAGGACAGAGTTTCTTCGGCTGACTGTGTTTGATGGTCTTTGCTTTGTCTTGCTGGAGGGCTGGGCTTTCCAGGTTTTTCTCTGACTGGTGTTTCAGGGAGGCCACGAGGAAGGCACACTGCAATGGGAATTTTGGGGGGTTAGCGGCACACCAGCTATTGTGGACAGACAGACACACATGCACAGCAGGATAATCCTCTTTGGGACTTTTTTTTTTTTTTTTTCCTGTCCTTAGGAGTGCTGTGGATCAATCCAGTGAAGGATGAGTACCATGGACAGAAGACCTGGGGTGCACTGGGTACTGGGCTAGTTAATATCTGCAGGTCTCAGACCCTCAGGTCAACAAGACATGCCGATAACACAGGTAATAGCCTCCTTATACCCACATGTTACCGTCTGCATATGAAATGTACCCGCATGGGCTCACGCATCAAATGTTTGGTTTCCTGCTGGTGATGTTATATTGAGGGGCTCTGGAAACTTTAGGAGAAAGGGCCTAGCTGTCAGAAGTAGTCCCTGGGGGCTCTGTCTTGTTCTGGATCCTTCTCCGTCTCTGTCTCTCTGCTTCCTGTCTGCGGTGAGATTGGATGCTTCAATCTACCACATGTTCCCCTCCATGTTGTTCATTTAAAAATATTTTAAATTTCATCTATTTATTTTGTGTGCAAGTGCGTGTGCAGGCGTGTGTCTGTGTGTCTGTGTGTATAAGAGGGCACTGTATGCCCTTGTGAAGGACCAAGGATGGCTTCAGGAATCATCCTGAATTGCTTTTGCTCTGGGATTTCATAGGCTTAATGTGCAGGCCACCTCTGTTTCTGTCTAGCATTTTTACATGGAACCTGGGAATAGAACTCAGGACCTTTTGCTTGTGAGGCAGAGTCTTAACCCCTGAACCATCTCTCCAGCCTTAAAGTGAGTTTTGAACAACGAGGAGCAAGTCATGGAAGATCTAGGAAGAGAGTAGCAGATCCCAGGGAACACAGCAGGTGCAAAAGGCCGTGAGCTTAGGAAGGGGCTAGATGTGTTGAGGGGGGACTCAAATGAGGCCAGAATCTGTGGCACATAGATATAAATTCTGTGACCTGCAGGAAACCTCTGTGGCCCATCTGAAACTTTGGGTGTCAGTGGATCAGGACACAGAAAGGGAATCTGATGCGGGCTGGATTGTGAATCCTAAGGAAATATGAAGTATGACCCCTGGTAACTGTGAATTTGACCGACTTGGAAACAGGGTCCTTGCAAGTGAATTTAAACTATGAGGTAATGCTGAGATCATACTGGAGCAGGCTGGCACCTCAGTCTCATGTGACCAATGTTCTTATGAGAGAGAAAAGACAGACGTCCATGAGATGACAGAGGCAGAGACTGGAGTGATACTCACGCAGCCAGGGAAGGCCCATGGACTGTCTCCTTGGCTGAACTTTATCTTGACATGGTTCAGGGATCTCCATATGGCCATCAAAACCCCCTTTTAGCAAGGAATCCTGCTAAATCAGTTTAGCAAAAGCCCTCGCTGTCTACTCAAATTCTTACCTGTGTCTTCGATCTCTAAATCCTTGCAAAAGGCCCTTTATGCTTGATGCCAATTCAATTTCCTCTTGGCAGCTTCCCATCACTCATTAGCTACAAATCCCCAACTATCTCTCTCCCTTACTGTGAAGTCTACATAGTCTTCCATGCCATTTGTAACAAGCTTCAGTACATGTAGTCCCCTTAAGCAGTGAGCCCCAGCCAAACCAGAAGGATGCAATAAGGAGAAGTTATACCCAGAATCTACAGGAATCTACAGTGGGTGCATGGTCCTGCTGACACTTTGATTTCACGCATCAAGTCTCTGGAAGGATGAGAGCAGAAATGTCTTCTATTTCTAAGCACCTGGCTTGTAATACTATGTGTTGGCTCTACAACCCACAAGTTGTACAGCCATTTAGCCCAGGCCTGAGGCATACCTTCTGGGAGTAGTTGAGGGCCTTTTCCATCTCAGAGATGATGGCATTGATGTCATCGCTCTCATAAATGCCTGGAAAGAAAGCACACCCTGAGCAGGGACGGGGCATGGAGAGGTGGGGGCCACATTGAGCGGAGTGGTGCGGTCCCACCCCTACTATCCAGTGGTGTGTCGTCACTACCAGTGGACTAAGTATCCTAGCACTCGCTCACAGGGGGACAGGTGAGGTTCAAAAGTTGCACGACTCTGAAGAGCACAGGGACCTTTTCTGAGATCCTTTTCAATGGCTAGTGTCTGCAGTGAACGTTAACGTCTCACTTGAAGGGACTCCAGTGTAACGGATGAGATAGCACAAGTTAATGCTGCTGGCCTTTGAGGCTGTGTCTCAGCTTCCCATCTGCAAATGGTTCAGATGGTCACCTACCTTACAAGGGTTATTGTGAAGGCCGAGACCTAATACGTGAGAAATGCTCAGAGCTGTGTCTGGCATGTAATAGCTGGTCCACAGGTGTTTGCTGTTATTAGTGATGATCACTGGTAACTTAAATGAACACACCCAGCGATTTGGGAGAAAGAAACAGCTGCAGGTTGGGGAGATGGCTCAGGGATGAAAGTCTTTGGCTCTCAAACAAACTGACCTAAGTTTGAATCCCCAAACCCCATGTAAAAATGCTGGGCAGGCATGGTGGCCCCACATGTAATTCTAGCCCTGGAAGGCAGAGCCTGGGAATCCCTACAGCAAGGGGGTTAGCCAGACTAGCCTTAATGGGTTAAATTAGAGATAAGACTCATCATAACATGGTGGAAAAGTGAGCAAAGATGATTCCTGGTATCATTCTGAGCCCCTTAGGCATACACACTCAGGTGCACTTGTGTACATATGCCAGGACACACATGCTGTATACCCACCCACAGGCAAACACACATGCATACATGCACACCCCCCCCACACATACATGGAAGGAAAAAAAAAGCTGAGAAACCACCCCACAGGGTCTCTTCTCTCACAGCAATGTCATCTAGTGTGACCAAGTGCACGCGGAAGACGCTCCCTCGGTGAGTGAGAGAGGCTGGACGCCTCAGTCACCCCCAAGTCTTTACAGCAGCTTCTGCAGCCGTACACCAGCCATGCTATTATTTACTTCGCATATAGCTTTGTTCCATCTTGTCTACTTGAAAGCATATTTAAAAGACAAAACTTACACAGCCAAAAATGAGAAGTCAGCATTTTAGTAAAGAATTTTTTTTAAAAAATTAAATTACTGTGCACACACACAAAATTATTCCATGTACCATCCACAACGGTCTTAATTAAGGGTTACCTGCTGTGCATATGCCACACTTCAGGAAATGTAACCCCAGGGGCTCTTTATGGTATGTTCTAGGTCTGATATTCTAACATATATATATGCATACTGGGGAGTTTCATGCATACTGGGGAAGTGCTCTACCACTGAGCTACATCCCCAGTCATGACTTCTAAAAGTATTTTAAGGGGCTGGAGAGATGGCTCAGGGGTTAAGATTCACAACAGAAGGTCCTGAGTTCAGATCTCAGGTCCCAGGTAAAAATGCCAGGCACAAATGGCAGTGGCCTGTATTTTCAGCCCTGGTGGGCAGAGCCTAGAGAATCTCAGAGGGAAGAAAAAGGAGGTAGAAGCAATCCAGGACGATTGCCAAAGTCATTCATAGTCCTCCACAGAGACACACAGTGCAGTCTCTCTCTCTCTCTCTCTCACTCTTTCTCTCTCTCTCTCTCTCTCTCACACACACACACACACACACACTTATGCGCGAATTAATAAACAAAAAGTTTAAAAGCATTTAAGGCTTTAGTTAAAAAAAAAAGCCTTTTAAAGAACAGTAGTAAAATATGCCTGTCATGAAATTTCTCATAAGGTTTTAGCTTCATAAGGTGCTGCTGGAATAAATGCTTGCCCCAAACAACTTAGGAAAGAAAGTGTTTGTTTTTTCAATTCAGCTCACGATCCAGGTTCTATGCCCGCTGCAGCCTTGCCTGCCTGCCAGTGCTCACCTTGCTCTTACCTTTATCCACTCTCCAGCCCTCCCCGGGCTGGGGTTTCCATAGCAACTGTGTAGTCAGGGGTACCTAGAGGGGCCGCCCTTCCTAGTGTCAGGTTAGCAGCTGAGACTGACCATTTGTCATACCACTGACAAATGGTCAGTGCTGGAGAAGTTTTAAGTGCAGGGCATTCCACTGAGCTGCGCCCTTGGTTCGTAAGCATTTTAATTGTGTAGTTCAGCAACGTTAAGTACACCCATGCCGATATACGCCTATCATCACTATTCATTTCTAGGACATGAGTTTTACAGTTTTATGTTATACTTTTTTTTGGGTGGGGGGCTAGAGTGGAACTTAGGGTCTATGTGTCTTAGCACGCACTCTAACCCCTGAGCTATATCCCCATCTAATTTTAATATGATTTTTTTTCTGAAGTATTTCAATAATACAAGGCTAGACCAAAACTATACCGAGTAGAAAGGAGGAGGTAAGGGACCAGGAACACAAACCTGTATCTCCAAACCAGTGGAAGCGGCCGCCGGTAACCTGGGTAATCTCCTTGTAGGCGGTGGACGTGTCTGTGCGGTTGGCATAATGGATAGGGAGTGAGCTGTCCACCCGTGGCTCGCCCACGTAGAAGAGACACACGTTCAGCTGGAGGTCACAACCCCCACAGGCTTCAGACATATAGGCGCTAAGCCAGGACTGTGGGGAAAGAAGGTAGTCTCCGCATAGCGGAAAGCCTGGGAGGCGCTGGTCTCCCAACGACCTGCTGATCACCTTTCTTGAGAGCCTACTATGTGCTGGGTCCAGTACTTGGCACTGCAGATAGAAAAGACGTGATCCTGGGTGTTTCTTAATAAGGTGTGCCAAGAAGGGTCTGTGACCAGTCACATGGATGCCCCCAGGGACCTGCCAGGATCCAGGAGCTGCAGTGTAACATCTTAACCACACCCCCAGGCACATGTCCGAGGACGTTTAGAAAATCACGCGTGGTCTGAGGGTGCAGCTCTGTGGCGAAGCATTTGCAGAGCATGAGCAAGACTTTGAGGTCCCGACCCAGCATTGCTGGAGTGGGGCCACGTGGGGGGGAAGAAGCAAGACAATGATAGGTGCCTGGGGAGTGGCCTACCCACCACATCCTGGTCGGGGATGCCCCCGGTGAAGAGGTAGATGCCCTGAGACTCGTGCTTGCTCTTGTCCTTGAAGTCCACTTCCACGGCCTTCCGCAGGGCACTGAGGATGTTCCTGCTGCCTTCACACCGTAGGCCCAGGACCCACCTGGGGACGCAGGGACATGAGTTGAGAGAAGCTTCCCATTGGCCCCTGAAGCCCCCAGGCCCCAGGCTCGGGCTAGCAGAATGGCGTTTTCTGCCATCAGCCCGTGGCTTGGGAGGACAGCCTGTGAGGACTGCTTCCGGATGGACTGGGTGGATGGAGAGGACAGAACCGGGACGCTGCTGGCAGACACCCCGACAGGAGGCTCGGTCATCACCTACCGCCAGGCGCTCTGTAGGTTTTCGTGGCTCACAGGGACCATCTCAGGCCTCCAGCTTTCGACGGTGCTTCCAAACCTTGGGGGCGGGGGGAGCAGAGGGCTTGCTCTTAACAGAAGCCTCATCCATTCTGTGGTCCAGCTCTTTGGACTCAGCCGACTTAATATCACCACCTAGACCAGCTGGAGATGGTCTGCACGGCTGTGAAATGTTGCAGGTGGGGCACAGCCAGGGTTCGGCTGAGGGAGCTTGGGGGCATCCCCCCGACACACTAACTTGTTGCCTTCCTTCTCTCCAGTGTGGGCTCCTCCCTTCCCACCTCCCTTCTTAGACTGAAGTACTTGTGAACGCTTCATCTCATTGTTCCTAGAAGACAGAACTTAACATCTCGAGGAGCCGCCCCCTCTGTGGAAGACAGGGTGCCCTCTCTCTGGGTCAGGATGATTCCCTCCAGCTGAACTCCGGCATCATCCAGGCTAATGGATCTCTTCTGAGGATGCTACCTAGCTCCTTAGGGTAGCACACACATTCTGTGCCCCGCTTCCCTGCCACCTCCATGCAGCCTTGAGCCCCTGTGTACTTAGAAACACCTCCTGCCCGGGGAGGCTGTCTCCCTCCCCCTCCCCCAGTCCAGCAGCTCCTCTGCCTTTTCCTTCTTACAGACAACTGTTCCTCCACTTCCTGTCTGACCCTCCTGCTTCAGCTCATTGCTCTTGTATTGGGAAGCTCTGGAAGGCTCTGGAAGGTTCTCTGGCAAACAGTACCAATAATCTTACTTCTCTCACTTGCAGTGGGAATATGTCTATTGTAGATTGATCAAAACCTTCTATGACAATACAACCAAACAAAAACAGATCATTTGTGTGTGTGCACACGTGTTTATCAGAGGGCATTGTGTGTGTCTGTGGAAACCCAAGGGTGACTTCAGGAATCATCTTGGATTGTTTCTACCCCTTTTTTTGCTTCGCTCTGGGATTTCCTGAGTTAGAAGTACAGGGTGCTGAGGTTTCTGCCTGGCATTTTTATGTGGGATCTGGGATCCAAACTTAGGTCCTTCCGCTTGTGAGGCAGAGTCTTAACCCCAGAGCATCTCTCCAGCTCCTGTTCTGTATTTGTTAAGTACAGAGATAGAACCCAGGGCAATGAGCATGTTAGGTAAGTGTTCTACTACTGAGCAGATGTCTAGCTCTCTTCTCTCATTCTGTGTATGTGTGTGCGTGTGCTGTATGTGTGAATGAATGTGTGTGCTGTATGAGTGAATGAATGTCTGTGTGTGCTGTATGAGTGAATGAATGTGTGTGTGTGCTGTATGTGTGAATGAATGTGTGTGCTGTATGTGTGAATGAATGTGTGCTGTATGAGTGAATGAATGTGTGTGCTGTATGTGTGAATGAGTGTGTGTGTGTCCTGTATGTGTGAATGAATGTATGTGCTGTATGAGTGAATGAATGTGTGTGTGTCCTGTATGTGTGAATGAATGTCTGTGTGTGCTGTATGAGTGAATGAATGTGTGTGCTGTATGAGTGAATGAATGTGTGTGCTGTATGAGTGAATGAATGTGTGTGTGCTGTATGTGTGAATGAATGTGTGTGTGCTGTAGGTGTGAATGAATGTGTGTGTGCTGTATGTGTGAATGAATGTGTGTGTGCTGTATGAGTGAATGAATGTGTGTGCTGTATGTGTGAACGAATGTGTGTGCCGTATGTGTGAATGAATGTGTGTGCTGTATGTGTGAATGTGTGGTGTATGTGTGAATGAATGTGTGTGCTGTATGTGTGAATGAATGTGTGCTGTATGTGTGAATGAATGTGTGTGCTGTATGTGTGAATGAATGCTTGTGTATGCTGTGTGAATGAATATATGTGCTGTATGAGCGAACATGTTTATGTATGTGCTGGGTATGTGAATCAATGTGTATTTTCATATGCCTATGCAGGTACACTTGTGTACACGTGGAGACCAGCAGTCAACATTGGGTATCTTCCTTTCATTACCTACCTTATAGTTTTTGAGACAGGGTCTCTCGTGGGGAAATTCACTGGGCTAGAATGGCTGGTTAGCAAGCCCTGGGGAGCCTCTTTTGTCTACCAGTGTGGCATACTCCAGGGTTTGGGGGTGTTTTTTGTTTTGTTTTATTTTGTTTTTGTGTGGGTTGCTGGAGAGAGAGAGAGAGAGAATGCATACATGCCTACAGGTTGTCAAATAAATTAATGATAAAACGGCTTATGGGAACAAGGGGTTTGTTTTTTTTCCCTACGATTGGAAGGAGAGTTCATACCAACACCAGAAGCCCAGAGAGCTGGCCACACCACATCCATTCCTGACAGAAGGGCAAATCTGTTTGCAGACAGCAAGCCTGTCCAAAGTTTGCTGAAGAAGGTCAACTTTCCTGAACCAGCTTCCTTCATTTTTCCCACCTGTTCAGGGAAAAGTCCCACTCACTGTGGGCGGGGTCTTTCCTCATCAATCAGACCATCTCCTGCAGGCTTGCTCAGGTTTTGCCTTAGCTATCAACTCTTCACAGATGTGCCCAAAGCTCACCCTTCAATCGTCAAGCAGACACCTGTGTCTAACTGTCACAGGTGGACGGAGGTCAGAGTACAGCTTTTGGAAGTCAGTTCTCTCCTTCTACCACATGGTCTTACGGAGAGTGAACTCAGGTTGCCACGTTTGCAAATAGGCACCTTACCCTCTGAGGTGTGTTTCTTGCTGGCCTGTCAAACTCTTGACTTAAACTTGACATGTTTAAAACTCCAAGTACTTGTAAATTAAAAAATGTAGCCCAGGCTGTCCCTGAATTTGCCGGGTAGCCTTGGATGATCTTGAATTCCTTGATCATCCTGCCCTTGCCTCCCAAGTGCTAAGATGACAGTCGTGTGCTACTATGCCAGCTAAAGCCTCCTTCCTTTTCAATTGGTTTGCCTGGGCTTCGACTTTTCTCCACCTTTCCCTCATCCCCTACAACCAACCAGAGACTCCTTTCTGCCGCTTCTGGCTGCTCAGTGCTCTCACACGCCTCCTTTTCTCCCATTTCCACTATGTTGGTTTGAGCGCCCTCAACACAAGGGGGCTACTTGCAGGAGGCCATCTGATCTTCCCCCACCCCAGTATACCTCCCGTATTTCACCCTTCACAAAGGGGCTTCAGCACTAGGACATATAAATTCAATTGTACAGGAAGTTCCTTAGCAGAGCCTATATAAATGTTCTATCCACTGGACCTTCTGATAGACACAATCATTTCCTCTATATACCTGCACAGAACTACATGACAGTTTCCGAAATTCAGTCACACCTCATGGCCTTATGCCTATGCTCATGCACATGGTACTTCCTCTCCTTGATACTTTGTCCAAATGCTTGCTCATTGGTCAACACCCAGCGAAGGAGGCATTTCCTCCATGAAGATTTCCTGACCTCACTGTGCACAGGAATGATGGACTGAGCCGGCCTTTCCTCCTTTATGGCCTGTGGTGCCTTCTACTGATGTCTTCCAGAGATTCTCAGCAGGGCTGGGGAGATAGCTCAGGGATTAAAGCAAAGCAAAAGGACCTGAGTTCGGATCCCCAGATCCCACATAAAAATACTTGGTATCCACAAGTATTACATGGTGGTTGCCTGTAATTCTGGCCTTGGAAGGTGGCACCTGGCAAACCACAAAGTGAAACAACAAGGACGTAGAGCAATTCAGGATGATTCCCAATGTCACCCTTGGGCATCCACAGGAAGACACACTCAAGCGTCCTCTTGTGCACACACACACACACACACACACACACACACACATGCACGCGCACACGTTTGTTATGTTTATAGTTTCAGAAATTATAAAATTATTTAAATCATGTATAGTTTCAAATTTTTATACCATTTATGGATAAAGTTTGCATTTGCATGCATAACATTCTTGTTTGAACTTAGAACTGGATTCTCGAGCATTTGACACGCTTGCTAGAGACAGGCTAAAGAGAAAGATCAGAGCATTTCTCTAGTGCGTGGATTGTCTTGGAAGCCGAATGGGGCAAGACAGACTGAACTGCATCACCCTGGCTGAGCGAGTGGTGTATTTTTGGGGCTACTTACCACCTTTGCCCCAGTGGGACAGTCCTGAAACCATTGAATTATTCAATGCCTCCAACAAGATCACCCGAGTCAGATAAACCGATGGTCACCTTAGGATGCCGGGTGCTTGTAACATCACCCTCTGTGGTCCAGAGGTGGCGTTGTCACCCTGCCCCTCCCCCTCCCCGCGGGGGACCTCGGGGCACGTACGCGATGAGGTTGAAGCAGTCCTTGTTGGACAGCTGCTCCTCCAGCAGCAGGCGCACCGAGTGCTGGATATGAATAATGTACGTGGAATTGGTCACCGAGACGTCCAGTAGTATAACCACCCTACAAAGAAACACAAGCCTCGGGTGGAGAACCGAATGGCTCAGATAACGTTTATTCCGTTCCATTTGACTATTTAAAGTTTTTTTTTTCCAAGGGCATTTGGCCTGCCAAATTCATAGCTGGCCAAAATCTCTGTGGTCTGAGAGCAACAGAGGTGGGTATCTATGACAGTCGATTAAGGGGGTTGTGGAACCATCTTTACCTTTGTGTGTGTGTGTGTGTGTGTGTGTGTGTGTGTGTGTGTGTGTGTGTACACAAGAGGACACTTGAGCGTGTGCACCTGTAGAGGTTCAAAGGTGACATCAGGAATCATCCAGGATTGTTCTACCTCCTTAGTGCTTTGCTCTGGGGTTTCCCAGGCTCTGCCTTCCAGAGCCAGAATTGCAGGTCGCTGCCATGTCTGCCTGGCATTTTTACGTGGGATCTGAACTCAGGTCCTCTGTTTGTGCAGCAAAGGCTTTAACCCCTGAGCCACCCCCCACCCCGTTTCTCCCTCTTTTGCAATGGAACAGAGTCTCTTGTCAGAGGTGATTTCACAGCTGAGGACTGACTGCATATGATGATTTTCATAAATTTCTGTTTCACTTTCTATTGTTGTTCTTGTTGTTGTTATGAAACAGGGGCTTACTCCGTAGCCCAGGCTAGCCTTGAACTCTTGATCTTTCTGCCTTGGTTCCCATATATGTTGGGATCACAAGTATGTCCCATAATATCCAGCACTCTCTTCCTTTCTGACTTGGAAGAATCCTGCTGACACTGTTGATGAGGGTGATGGTGGTGGTGATGTCTGATTTTGGGTTGAGCTGTGAGATAGATGAGTGATTCCGTAATCAAAGCCACGGCCCCCAGGACCACCCACAGGGAATGTTAAGTTGGTTAAACACTAGGTCACACCCGAGACTCACGGCGCCCTGCAGAGGAAGTACCTTCTTTCACAGACGGTACCCCAGATCCTTCTGCTGGCCAGCGAGAGCCACTCTACCCGCCTCTCGTACATCCGCACAGCTTTCTCAAGCTGCTTCTGTAAAAGTGAGAAGCGTGGCACCTCAGCAGCCTGGGGTCGGAGTGGCACGTGTTTCTGGAGACGGTACAACATGGCCAGTACAAGCCATCTGCTAAGCCAGATACACGTCCACTATACAACTAGGAAGGGACAGTGCAAGTGCTTCAGCACTGCAAATGAGGGACCAGGCAGATGTCTCAAAGGACCACTTACTTAAGGAGATATCTGCAGGGGGGCGCACAGCAAATCTCTAGCACAGTCAATAACTTGGTGCCGCTCTAAACCGTGGTATACCACTGACCTGGTACTCATAGAGGAAAGGTGGGTCCACGTGGACGTTCTTCATTGTTCCATCATGCCATTCGAATTGGACCATTGCTTTCTGCAGTCAGAGGTGGGCAGGATGGAGAGCAAGTGAATGGAGACATGGATAGAAGGAGTAGGTTAATTTTGGGCATTGGCTCTCCAGCCCATGGACTTTGGAAAGAAATTGCCTCTGAGCACATCTGGGGTTAGATTTCTCCAACCACCTACTTGACATGCACACCAACCACCACCACCGGGCCATTTGTCTTGTCTGAAGCCTTTAGGTAGGGGTTGCCATCCTGACACAAGCCAGATATTTTCTTGAGAGGTTTTCTGAGCATCAAAGCCATTAGGGCATGGCTGGAAGGTTGGACTAATACAGAGCCGAGTTGGAGATATTACAATATGCTGATATGGCTTCCTAGGACAGGGGACCCAGACTGGCTTTACAGATGTTCAGTATCCACTTGGTTGATCCTGTCCTGCAATGCTCCACCAAACTGCCGGCTTCATCTATCACCCAGCTACCGCTAGACTCATGCTTCAATTCTTTCCTCTCAATTGTCCTTCTTTCCACTAATCTTTCAATTTGCCTGTTGCTTCATTCTTCCACATCTCTATCCTGTCCCTACTTAATTTTCTTTTATCCCTTTGTCTTTCCCTTATGTCTACTTATTAATCTATCCTTATATTCCTCCTTCCATCTATTCACATTTCTATCCACACAGCCATCCATCTATATCTCCATTAACAGTTCCATCAATCCACCCATCCTTTTACCTACCCATCCATCCACCCACCCACCCATCCACCCACCCACCCATCCATCCACCCACCCACCCACCCATCCATCCATCCATCCATCCATCCATCCATCCATCCATCCATCCATCCATCTTTTTATCTACCTATCCATGTCCCATCCACATTTGTTGATTCATCAAAATTCCCATCCATCTATCCATCCTTTTATCTACCCATCCATTTGCCTATCCACATTTTCATTAATCCATCCATCCATTCATCTAATCATCCATCTTTTTATCTATACATCCATCACCCATCCACATTTCCATTCATTCATCAGTTTCCATCTATCCATTGACCCACTCATCACCTAGCCTACATCTGTGCATCCATCTACTGTTCATCTGTTTACCCATCCATCTGTCATCCTTTTACCATCTATCTACCCATCCACATTTCTATTAATTCATTAACATTTTCATCCATGCAAATGTGGATCATTCTTTTCCTTCTTCTCTTCCTTTCTTCCATCTACCCACCCACTTGGCTACCTGGAAAGCACTCATTGTTTACATGTATTAGACAGGGGGATACAGAGTCAGACAAGAGTCCTTTAAGAGATTATACTTGGTAGAGACATATGCATGGGCCCATCTTAGTAGCAACTGTAGAAATCAGCACAAGGCAATGATGATAATAACAGAGTAAGTCTGTCCTGAGTGCGGTGGAGGAAAACACCCATAAAGGAGTACCAATGCACTCTCTTTTGCCCAGTTTCCCGAGTTTCATTTTCAGATCTCTGAAAACCACGGTGGAAGATTTTTTTTGGTGGGTCGGCTTTTGTTTCAGTGCTAGGGATTGAGCCCAGGGCTTTATCCATGACGAACAGCACTTGTTTCCCTGAGCTGCACCTCCAGCCTCATTACACTGGACTTTGTGAGGTTCAAGAGTGGACAATAGACAGGCCCATGTCTCTCCGGCTCTGGCCTAGTGATGCCCACTGCACAAGGGGGGTGCTCTTGAGGAGGACAGAGGAATTTGCATTACCTCATGGATAGTAGACGATACCATTTTCTGGAGAATAGGTACAAACTCTTCCACAGGAGAGAAAGCATTGGGTGCCAGAACTTGATAAAGGCTTAATTTCTTAGCTAAAGAAAAAAAAAAAAAAGGTGGATTTGGGGAATTTCCTGGAAACTTTCAAGGGTCCAAGCCTTAGGGTCAGTCGCCTGAGTCCTGGGTCCTGCCCGTTTTGGGAATTTTACCTTTTAGACCATTGATCCTGAGCCATTCTGCAGACGTTTTTTCCAAGTTGGGAAACTCAATTG
The DNA here is from genome assembly GCA_023101885.1 of Typhlomys cinereus. Classification (NCBI taxonomy): domain Eukaryota; kingdom Metazoa; phylum Chordata; class Mammalia; order Rodentia; family Platacanthomyidae; genus Typhlomys; species Typhlomys cinereus. Next base: position 875,385 of record JALPQD010000244.1, on the reverse strand, counting down.
TGAGAGGACCTTCATGCTTCGGGGGTTTAGGCAGGAGACCCGTGAATGGCCCTTGTACAATCTCTGAGGAAATCTAAATTAAATTTTAAAACTTTTGTTACACAATCACGTTTTATAGCTGAAAGTTTTTTTCTCACTCATGTGTCCCCCCCCCCAAGTGGAGCATCTTTTAAAAAATTATTTATTTATGAGAAACAGAGAACATGGTACATGGATAGAGGTCGGAGGACAACTTGCAGAAGTCAGTTCTTTCCTTCGTAATGTGGGCTTCCAGGGATCGAACTTAGGACGCCACATTTGTGACCATGGGCCTTACCACTAAGCAATCTCACCAGCTCACAAGTGGAGCTCTTACAACATTATGAGGCAGATTAAAAGTAGTTCCTTTTCCCTCCCATCTTCTCTCCTCACTAGAATTTCCAGGAAACAGGGAGTGGTACGCAGTGCCTTGCTTTCTGTCCATCTTCCTGATACTTCCCATGGGCTCCAAGACGGCAGGTCACCCCTTCATGGGCTCAAATCACAAGGCTTCTTGACAACTCTAAAGTAACCAGTATACTAAGTCCTGGAAGAAAACCTTGATGGAGCTTGGTCTCCCCAAACCTTTGAGATTTTGAGAGGCTAATTTACATCGCTAGTGTGTTGCTGACAAAAAAGCAATTCCCAGACACAAAGGATAGGGTGCCACCTGCCTCCTTGATCGTGTCGGCCAGCTCCTCGCAGGGCTGTTGAGGCGTAGGGCTTGCACGTGGCTGAGGAGGCTCTGGGCTTTCTGTGTTTCTGCTAGAAGTTCGTCCACGTCCTTATTGGTATAGATCTGGGGGGAGGGAGGGTTGAAAGACTCAGTCAGTTCTCCAGAAGACACTGGGTTACCAGCAGTTACTAAGACAGGAAAGAGCAAGCTGCAGCAAACTCCCAACGCTGAACAGCAGTCTGTTTAAACCAGATGCTATCAACTGGTCCATGCGCCAGACAGGAGCTACACACGAGCTTCATCACGAATAGAGCGGTGGCCTATTGAAGTTCGCACAACTGAAGGATTTTCTAATTTTTAAAATGTAAAGGAAGGGCTGGAGAGATGGCTCAGGGATTAAGCCTCTGCCTTGAAAGCAGAAGATCCTGAGTTTGGATCCCAGGTCCCACCTAAAAAACACCAGGCAGAAACAGCGGTGGCTTGAACTTCTGGTCCTCATGGGTGGAGCCTGAGAAATTTCAGAGCAAAGCAAGGAGGTAGAAGCAATCCAGGATGATTCCTGAAGTCACCCTTGGTCCACAGTGCCTTCTGATGCACACACATGCACACACACACACACACACACACACACACACACACATACACATACAAATAAAATTAAATTAAAGGAAGACTTTGCATTCATTAGGATGACAATGATAACAATATTCAATAAATATTAATATTCAACAATAACAATATTCAGTGTTGATGGGGGAATGAAGAGGTGGAACGCTTGTCTAATACTAGTTGGAATGGGGGGTGGGATAGCTGTTGTGGAAATAGAACATCTCTCAAAACATTAAACATAGAAGCCAAGGATGCTGTCCGCCTGTAATCTCAGCATTAGGGAGGCTAAGTGAGGTCAGCCTGGGAAATAGAGTCAGAACTCGTTTTGAAGGAACTTGAAAGGAGCTGGGTCTAGCGGAACATGCTCACAACTAGCAGTCAGGTAGCAGCCGTGTAGCCCAGGCTGGCCTTAGAGCTCCGAATGTAGCAAAAGAAGACTCACAAACAAAAGGTCCTGAGTTCGGCTCCCAGGTCCCATGTAAAAAAATACCAGGCAGAACACCAGTGGCCTGCACTTCTGGCCTTAGTGGGTGGAGCCTGAGAAATCCCAGAGCAAAGCAAGAAGGAAGTAGAAGCAATCCAGGATGATTCCCAAAAGTCATCCTTGGTCCTCCACAGGGACACACAGTGCCCTCTGAAACACACACACACACACAATTTTATATAAATTTTATATTATTTAGATAATATCAAGATATAAAAATTATATATTATACATAATTATATATGTTATATTAATTTTAAATAAATAAAATATTCAAAATAAAAAATAAAATAAAGAGGACGATGAAGATTTTTGTACCCAGCTCTTCAGCTTATAACTCAAAACACAATTCAATAGACTTCCTTTTTTTTTTCTTTTCCATTTGTGTGTGTGTGTGTGTGTGTGTGTATGTTTATGTGTATGGTTGTAGAGTGTGCGTGTGTATATATATATGGTTGCATGTGCATATGTGTATAATTGTGGAGGGTGTGTGTGTATGCATGTCTGTGTGTGTGTATGCATGTATGTGTGTGTGTGTGTCTGCATGTCTGCATGTGGAGGCCTGAGATTAATATCAGGACTTGTTCTCAATTGCTCTTCTACCTTCTTTGAGACTGGGTGTCTAATTAAACCCAGAATCCACCTCTAGGGTTAATCTGTCTAGCCAACTTGCTCTGGAGAGACCCAGGCCCTCCCTTCGGGGGCTGGAATTCCAGGCAGGCTGTCAACCCCTCTCCCATCATTTTTCGTGAATTCTGGTCCCTTGTGCTTTTGAAGCAAGTACTTTTACCACTGAGCCACCCTCCCAGCCCAAGATACAATGTTTTCAAATCAGCCACATGCTCACGCATTCCTCCCCGTAGTCTGTGCCATCTATTTCAGAGTTCACACAGGGAGGTGGCGAGAGGGGCTGATACCTCGACTCCCTGGCATGAAATGCCGCTGTGGCGGCACCTGAACAAGGGTGGGATATGTGCAAAGGTTGGCTTGTGAGTAAACACACCTCACCCAGGGCTGTGATGGCTGTCCGGAGATACGGTCCATTAACTGAACTGAGGGGTGGTGGTCCCCCTGTTTCTTTTTTGAGACAGGTCTTGCTTTGTAGAGCCATTCTTTGAGATCCTTCTGTCTCCCTCATGCTGGTGTGACAGGCGTGGGACATCGAGCCTGTGATTGGCTCTTTCGGGTATGAGATGGGCCTGCACACCCATTACCTCCACTGCGCAATCTTAGTTATGAATGGGGACAATAGGGGCCACTAATGGGTGGGTGCTTATGGAATGGGGTCCTCATTTTACCCTTCTGTGGGCTGCTTCCGATAGTGGGGGTTTGAGCATAGTGAGCAAGGGAAGGAGAGGGGAAGCCCAGTCTCCCCAAACACAGCCTTGGAGGCTGGTGGTGGGTGTGGCCTCACTGCAGAGGGCTTACCTTTGATTCTGGGCTATAGCAGTGGTAGGAGCCGCCCAGTGCTTCTGTGAGGTTCTTCAACACAGCCTGAAGGACAGCGATGCAGTTGGTTAACTCCAGCAAGCCTCTCCTTGGCGGAGACCTTTGATTCGCGCACGCATCCCGTTCGCCAACAGATTGCTGCCAACCTCAGACTGTGGGGTCTTCACCCAGAGTTTGAGTTCTCTTTCACAGCTGGGGGTGGGGGAGTCCCTTGTCCAGGCACAGGGCCTCCAAGGCCAGCCTAGCTGCAAGGGACTCCTTGGAGAAATTCAGATACTCACAGAAGGCACAAGATTGTCACATTTGTAAGTGATGACACAGATGGAGAGGTCCCACCCCAGAGCGGACTGCTGGATGTAGTCAGACAGGACTTCGGAAGTCTGATCTGGGCTGTGGGGCAGACCAAGGAAGGGGGTGAGCGCCCCTATTGAAACCACGCTGAGAACAACCCATGGTAAAAAAACTGGTAATTCCCGGCGAACCTAAGTGCTCTTAACTGATCACCTGAGTCCAGGAAGCAGGGCTGTGTGGGCCCCAGGCTCACCCTAGCCATCCTGCCCCGTGTGTTCATGGGTGGTCCACACACACACATGTCTTCTGTCACGTGTCATGTTTGGCAATTTTGTTATTTTCATCAACTAACTCCCTTCATAAAGTCCGTTAACTTGCCAAGTAAGAAAGGAGACCTACCAGCTTCCCAATATGATCACCAGAGAATTCAGTCCTTTTACGGTGAAGACTTTCTTCAGGGCTTGTAGCAGATTGCTTCCTTCCTCGGGCTGCAGTGTCTTTACCCACAGTTTGAGTTCCTGGAGGCTGGAAAGAGAGAACCAGCTGCCTACCTGAGCTGGTTCCCCAGCATGGCCTTGGCAGTGGTGAGCAGGGATGGCCTTGGAGCTTCAAGCCTGGACCAGGATGGTGAAAATGTGGACCAGGACTGGAGAGATGGTTGAAGGGTTAAGGTTTTTGACTTTGGGTGTTCTCTCACAGCAACAGTTAAGAGTAACGGTTATACACGTCATTTGAGGGTATGTCACTGAGTCACTTCTTCCCACCACACCCCACACGTCTTTTCTGGGAGCCAGAACCGAGCTAGAAGCATGGACTCAACCCCTGTCCCAACCCACTACCAGGAGCGGCTGCCCAGCTGTGCCTCTTGTGGGTGATACGAGCGGGACAAATGGCTACACTTAGCACTTCCTTACTGAAATGCCTCTTCGCAGGGCCCGCATACAACTTTTTAAATTTTTGTAAATTATAATTTTACATTCCCATTCACACAGTGAAGGTTAAACAACTTTGATATTCTAGCATGAATCCTTAAAGTAAAAAAATGTGGCGAAACAGCACCATATGTAGTCATTGGTGAGGTATTCAGCATGTATTGTTAAAATGGTTAAAAAGTGCAAGGAATTACTTTATTAACTTTGCACTTATATATAAAAGAACGACACATATAATGTGTATATAATTTTTTAAAAAGCTATTCCAGATAAAGTTACTCATGAGTTTCTCAGATAGATGCTTAAAAGCCTGGGAAGTTTTCATTCATCCTTCATGTTTTTGTAGCATTTCAGTGTCTTCATTTTTTAAAATTTAAATTCCTTGAGGGTTGCAATTCTGCTCTTAAAACTGTTTCAAAATTAATTGATTTAAGAGACACAGAGATAGATAGATAGATAAATAGATAGATAGATAGATATCTAGATAGATAGATAGATAGATAGATAGAGAGAGAGAGAGAGAATGCACGCACGTCATAATGCACAGGAGACAACTTTCAGAAGTCAGTTCTCTCTCTTCTCCATGTGGGCTTTTGGGGATTGAACTCAGATCACCAGGTTTGCACATAGGCATCTTTCTTCACTGGGCCATCTCCCCAGCCCTTAGTTCCCTTCTTTCCATTTTTCTTTCAGTTCAGGAAAAGAAAAATCCCTGTCTGGGATGGTAATGACTCAGTAGTAGAATGCTTGCCTGGTATGTGCAATCTCTATGAGAGAGAGAGAGAGAGAGAGAAAGGGAGAAGAAAGAAAGAAGGAAAGAAGGAAGGGAGGGAGCAAGGGAGGGAGGGAGGGAGAGAAATCTCAGCTTAGTGCCAGAGTCTGCCTTTCGTTATTATAGCTGTCCAGTATCAGCCACAAGTCTCCTTATTGACCAGAGAAACAAATTCTAAACCCAAGCACTTTCTGTAGACAACAGTTTTCAAGCTGCAACTCAATCCCTCTATTTACTTTCATTGTATTTATTCTTACAACTGCTCCCTAGTTAAGGTGAGTCACACAGGCTTCTCAGTTACGGTACTGATAGAAAATGTCCTTCAATAATTAATACAATTGATACAAAGCACAACTAATGCTAGTACAAGTGACAGAGAATAAATAATTGCACCTCAGCAGAGATAGAACATGGCGATATGATACGGGAAGCTCAAATGATTGACACCGAGGAACTCTTGGCTAGGTAATCCCCAGGTGACTTCAAGGTCTAGTACTCCCAGGGATATTGGCAGATTCGCTGAAATCTGTCACGTGACAGATACTTTTTAAGTCATAAGGAGCACAGATGCATCTGTATATAGAGTCTCTGTGGTGACAGAACTAGGGAGCTATCATTGGAAGTGAGGGTAGAAGTGACCTGTAGGCATTTGTGACCAGCGTGCTTACCTCGCTTACCTGAATAGATTTTTCCAGAATGGGATCAGTGGGAATTGATCAAGCTGGGTCACAGGGGATATTGGAAAAGCCAAAACCAATATCAGATTTATTTTAGAATCTAATCCCTTATATACCATGAAGCAAGGGGGTGATATTGCACAGATAGATGACATCATGTACATTGGAACATAGACGACAGCCATGAACAAGGTTAACCACACTATATGTCTTAATGGCCTCAAAAGAACAGAAAGTGATATGCAGAAAACAAAACACCTTGCACTCTGGCCAGTTTCGAGGTAGGATGAGAACCACTCGACCCCCTCTGGGAAGGCCAGCAGGAGGCACAGGAGAGCGCCTGCTACCACTGGCCACCATGAGTGTCCCATGAACCATCTCAAGAAACTAGAGCCTTAGCGTCAGTGTTCCCTACAGTGACCAAAGAAGGTGATAAGATCACTTCACACTGTTTAGACCACTTAAATTGTGCATGTATATAGGCGCTGGAGAAACAAACCATTAAGGTTTAGCTTTAAGGATTTTATATCGAACTGCCTTCTAAACATTTATCATTATACCCACAGACGAGTGAACCACTCAGTCTAGAAGTTTTGTGATGGAAAGTGTTTACTACAAAAAAAAAAAAATCACAACTGGCCGAAGTGCAGAAAATACGTGATTATGGACTGCTTGGCTTCTAAACAGGATGTCTAAACCATCCCCTACTCTGACTCAGGGAATTGTGTGGAAGAGGAGGCGGCAAGAATGTAAGAGACTAAAGGTGGTGAGAAGCACAGCTAGATGGTAGATTTCAGACACATCCAGACCTCCGCGACCACGAACTAATTGCAGGTGGGTCTATTTCCACAAGACCAGCACAAGTTGTGGCTCGTCTACATCACATCATGAAAGGGGAAAGGCCTCAGGAGACATCACCCTTCAGAGACTGTCTAGTTACTCTCGTGTTGCTATGAGATAACACCCAGAGTCTAACAACTTAAAGGGAGATTGATTCAGCTTCCGATTCCAGAGGGGAGACAGTCTTTCACGGCGGAAGTGGCATGGCTGGTGGCAGAAGCTGAAAGAGACCTAGGTCACTGCAGACATCTTGGGGGCTGAGAGGTCACTGCAGACAGCTTGGGGGCTGAGAAGTAGGAGGAGACTGATCCACCTCAAGGCCCGCCCTCTGTGCCCGCCACGACCTTCCCAAACACATGAGACCATGGGGGACACATTCAAATCATGACAGAGACTAACGAGGGTTAAGACTGGATGGGAGAGGAGGGTATGCCCACGTTGTATCGTCCTCGCTCACCTCTAACCCAGATGGAACTTAGCAAGCCACACACACACACACACACACACACACACACACACACAGAATCACATGAGCACAGAAGGGAGACGGGAGGGGAAACAGAAAGCTTGAAGTGGGGACAAAAATGGGGATTGGATAATAAGGGGTTAAAACGATGCAACTACATGTGTGAAGCCCTAAACTATAAAAAAATAGTTGAAATATAAAAAAATACATGTGCTAATTTCATAACAGCCAACTATCCTCTCCAGTTTGCCAAACGGCACTTTAGGCTGGAAATGCAGCTTTGTGGTAGATCATTCACCCAGCATGCCCGAAGCCCTGGGCTCCAGCTCAGGATCACAGGGAAGTAAAACTAAGTAATGCCGAACTGATCTTGCCTTTGGTTGTGTAGCTGCTGGTCATCTTTCCAAAAATGACTGGCTACCTGTGTTTCTCTTTTTATGCACTGTCGCCCTGTGCCCACTTATCTGTTGGAGAAGGTCATGGTTCAAATGGGAGCTGCCTGCCACAGGCTCGAGTCTTTGCGTCCTTAGCGGGTGTCAATGTTTGGGAAGATTGTGGCACCTTTAGGGGGTAGAACCTTGCTGGAGGAAGGCACGTCACAATGGGTGGGCCTGGAGGTTTGGGGGGAGGCAGCTCTGCTTCCTCTAGCTTGTTCTTGCTTGCTTTGCCTCTTGATAATAATGGCTGCAGTGACCTGAACCAGCCTCCTATTTCTATATCCAAATCATGTCTTCTGCTTTGTGATTTCTGCCTTATCGTATCCCCCCCACCCCTGGAACCATAAGCCAAATAAATACCCTTTCCTTCTCTGAGTTGGTTGTGTATGAGTATCACCAATGATAAAAGGCAAAATAACTACCACACGGTCTCAGGGTTGGCATCTTAAGCTTTCAGAGAAGGGCTGTATCTCAGCTGGCATGGAGGCACGGATTCCATTCCTCGCACCTCGTAAGTCAGGCACGGTGGCACACCTGAAATCCTAGCACTCGGGAGGCAGAAGCAAGAAGATCAGAAGTTCAAAGCCATCCTTAGTTAATTAGTGAGTTTGAAATACATGAGACCTCGCTTCAAAATGAATGAACTTTCCGAAGCAAGCCTTCGCCAAACACTCTCATACGGACCGGCCAGCTACTCACGTGGAGGTGCTGACATCCACCGGGTCTGGCCAGAGCAGCTTGGTGGTGATGCCAAAGGACAGAACGTAAAGCTTCTCCTTAAAACTCAGCTGCTCATCAATGAGAATCTGTAGACAAGAGGATGTATGAGTGACTCGCTAAGCCAGTGGCCTGGGGCAGCTGGGCTTCAGCCCCTTGCCCGAGACGAGATGCCTTCTGGGGTTGCAGAGCTGAGCTGTGCTGGAACAGGGCTTGGCGGCTGCCCCTGGGCTGATGTTTGTTTCCGGCCCCTTGAGGTAAGAAACAACTTCACTGAACATCTTGGCATGGGCTATGGCGGGTTGGTGGAAACCTAACTGCCATCTAGGGAGGGAGTCCAGAAACGGGCAGAGGTTTTTCTGAGGCCTGAGTTAGGGGTGGAGCAATGGACCCGTACCTGCTTGTTCAGTGCCTCCAGCAGCGCTGGCAAGGGTCTGAGAGGAGCCACCCACCAGCCAGAACTCTCATGCCATTGCTCCTGTGCGAGCCTCGCCCTGTTGTCTAAGATCACTGTGCTTCAGAGCTCTGTTGGAAAACCAGCTCTGAGGACTTGTCATTTGGGGACCCTGTGCTGAGTGAGACTCGTTCCCCAATATGACCAAGACTCAAAGCAGGTACCAGTCTGGGTGACTCATGCCGCACTGAGTTGTAAGGGCTCTCGTCCAACCGTCACAAGACACGAGGGAGCTGTCGCTGTGGTGCCCCTCAAAACTTCGGGGATTCCATCAGAGAACAAGGACTCCCCTACCCCAATTCACCTTCCCGGCTGTCTATGCCGCTGTGCTATGCTGTGCTGGAGCCACACGTGAATGAAGGACCTCCCCACCCTCTCCCCAGGGAACCAGAGCTCTTGAGGCAGAGTCTGGTTTGGAGGGACCACGAGGGGAGAGTACTAGAAGTTCGCACTGCAAGCGAAAATGACACCCCGGTGAGATTTTTAGGGAATGCAACACATTTCTCTCACAGTAGGTGCTAATTAAGTGTGAACTGTTCTTTATCAAACACCCTGTTCCGCAGGCGCTATAAACAAAGCCAGTTAGGGAGCAGGCAGGGGAGGGGACACCTCCCCAACTCCCCACCCCTGCTCCAGGCATATGCCAAGCGTCAGAGAGACTTACAGTGAAGTCACTTTGGAACTCCTCCTCCTGGGGCCCGCCGCTGACTGACAAATCAATGAGGACGCCCACTCTGGTTCCCTTGATGAGACCGAATGCCTGAAGCCGAAGAGGAAATGTGAAAGCAGGTGAGGTGCTTATCGCCCCTCAAACAGGGAGGGGCAGGGGGAAGCCCTGTTCTAACGGGGGACAAAAAGCAGGACCTGACTTCCTGTTCCCATGTGGCATTGTCTGGCTGCTCCCTGGTGGTGATGCCTACTCTTTCTGGGGGCGTTTCTTCCTGACTGCCATCCAGTCTCATGCCAGGTACCCAGGGAGATGGCAGAAAAGCATCCTTTGTTAGATGCAAAGGTCATTGCGCAGCGATCCCTGTTTACCTTGCCTAATTTCTTCTATGCAGTCTGTCTTCTCCATCAGCAAGAGGCAGATGCGTGAGGCCCAACGCAGCCGTGGTACTTCTAGTGAGTTTCTAGTTACGTCCCTAACAGTCACTGCTATGCACATATCAGTGCCCTTGGAGTCTGTACCTCTGTTTATCCGACGATTCGTGCTACAACAGGAGCTGGAATGCTCATTGACATGGACCTGCTAATTCTGCAGGGTTAGAAACTGTCACTGGTGCCGCACCTCGCATTTGACTTAACGCACACTTAATTTCCCTGCTCCACTCACTCCGCTGCCCAGAGATGACTATTTTATTAATTTGATATCATTCTTCCAACATCTCCTTTCTGAACTCCCTAAACGACTGATTTTTTTTCCCCCTTCTATTTTCACTGAGGATACAGAACAAATTGAAGAGAAAAAAAAATTTTTTTTAAAAAAAGTCTTCCTGTGGCTGGTGAGGTAGGTAGCACAGCAGGTGAAGTACCTGCTTGCAAACCTGGCTACAGGGATGTTGAGAGATGATAGAACTAGTGTTGCTCTACCAATTAAGTGAATTAAGAGGTGATGGCTGTAATACTTGCTATAAGTCGTATGGCTAGGGTATGAGTTGGATAAAGAGGCTAATAGTTTTGATGATGAGTATAGGAATGAGTGGAACAGGGATTTCTTGAGGTAGAAAATGGGCTAGAGATGCTTTTGTTTTGTGTCGGAAGCCTAATACAATGGCCCCTGCTCATAAGGGAATTGCTGTACCTCAATTTATAGTTGGGTTGTGGGGGTAAATGAGTGTAGGAGGCAGCCTAGGAGATTGGCAAATAATTAGTGAAATTAACATTAATGATCATGTTTGGCCTTTGTTATTATGGATAGATACTATTTGTTTTAAGGTAATATCAATGAGTCAGTGTTGGAATGAAATTAAGCTGTTGTTGATTAGGCGATTGGATTTTGAAAATATAATGGATGGGAATATAGGGATTAAGATAGCAAGGGGAAGGCCCATTATTGTAGGGGTAAAGAAAGAGCCCATATGTGGAAGGAGAGAACAGCTTTCTGATATTTGTTTCTCTCTCCTTCCCTCCCTCCTCCTCTCTTTCTCTCTCCATAGTAAATGAATATTTTTAAAAATAAGGTGGAGCGCAATAGAGGAAGATGTTACACACCAACCTCTGGCCTCCTTACATACAAACACAGGTGAAGCACACACACACACACTCCTGAAGAAAGGTCCCAGGGGAGACAATGTGAGGTTGAGCAAAATAGAATATCACCCATGTAGAAAAATGCCACATGAAACCTATCATTCTGTACAATGCCTATGTGCTAAATGTGATGGTTAATCTTGTCAGCCTGACACTAGGAGGGAGGCCTCCTGCCCACCTGAGAGGGGGTCTCTAGATTAAGGTTGGAAGCCATCTTAAGATGGACACCTATCATTTGAAACGATTCTGATGCCACAGATGGAATGAGGGGAAAGGGAAGGGGGACCGCCAAGCCCAAGCCCATTACCTTCTTGCTGCCATCTGTGAGCCATTGCATTCTCCGATGATAGAGCTCAATCGTGCTGTCGAGACACCAGAAAGATGCGTCACCCAAAGTCAGCATCGCCCCTGAGCAGCCGTTGCTCACACACGGAAGGGAGGCAGGGGCAGAACTTCAAAAGTTTCCCTTACCTTAATTTTTAAATATTTGTTTGGCTCCCACTTTTCATGTGAAAAATGTGATGTGTGTATATGCTGTGTGTACATCTGTGAGTGTGTGTATATGTAGACGTGTCTGCACATGCACACATGTAGAGTTGGCATCAGGAACCATCCTTGATCATCCTTATACTACTACCACCATCACCTTTTCCTTTCTCCTGGCCTCTTCCTTCTCCTCCTTCGTGTGTGAGAGGTACATGCATGTGTGTATGTATGGTAGCATGAATGAATGAAATCACGTATGTGTATGTGAGTGAGCATGTGTATGGAGGATGATATTGAGACTCACCTTCAATCACTCTTCCACCTTAGAGGAAGGCTGGGTCTCTAATTAAACCAAGAGCATACCAGTAAGGCTAGTGCGGCTAGCCAGCTTGCTCTGGGGATACCCAGGCTCTGTCTTCTGGGGCTAGATTGACATCAATCTGTAAAATCTGGTCTTTTTCCTTACATGCAAGTGCTTTAACCACTGAGCCATATCCCCAGCCCCCACCTTATTTTTATTTTTAAATTAAACCCAAAGTTCATCAACAGGGCTATCCAGCTAGCTCTAGGGATTTTCAGTCTCTGCCACCCAAGGTTGGAATTACCCGTGGGCTGCCACATCTACTGAGCATTTTCATGGGATCTGAAGATCTGAATTCTGGTCCTTTTTTTTTTTTTTTTTTTTTTGGGTGGCAAGTACTTTAACTGCTCAGTCATTTTCCCATCTTAAATTTTAATTTATTTTAGATTTTGGAGGCAGAAAGAATCTCACTGACTCCTCAGAAAGTTAAAAATGAAACTACCATATGACCCAGCTATACCACATCTAAGAATATTTCCCAAAGACTCTACATCTTGTTTATCCCCATTATTGCAGCTCTATTCACAGCAGCAAGAAAAATGGAATCAGCCAACATGTCCATCAACAGAGGAATGGGTGATGAAAATGTGGTGCATATACACAAGGGCATACTATTAGCCATAGGGAAGGATGAGATTATGGAATTTGTCAGTAAATATGTGGAACTGGAAAATATAATACAGAGCAAATGCAGCATGTTCTCTCTTATATGTGGATGCTAGCATTGATCTCCTGACTGGAATATTTGGCTTTTTTTTTTACCAGAGTATTTGAAAGGGATCAATGAATGGGAAGGTGGGAAGGGATGGGTAGGATGAAATTTTTGGAAAGGGAGATATAGGATACCATGGCAAATGGAGTGAGGGAGGGCATAATGGGGGGCATAAGGGATGGAATGTAGGTGGGGCTGAGGGAACCTATGTTATCACTATGTCAAAAAACATTTCTTTTAAAAAGGGATTAAGAATGGACAGTCACTATGCAGAGAAGAACAGAGAGTAGAAAACAGGGCAAAACAAAACAAAATAAAGAAATGCCCTGGGTTGGTCCACTTAGAACTCATGATGATTAAAACTGTATTAGAAGTAGCAGGAATGTAACACTTCTTCATAAGTTGCTGATCAGAGAGGGCTCAAAGATCCCCAAAACCATACAATCTTTTGCCATTGCTTTTGGTTGCCCTTCAAAAACAGACAGTAGGACCTTATTACTGAATATGCAACACATATGGATCTCAGGACATGGACAAAAATCATCAACTGGAACTGTTTGGGTGCATCTTCCTTTCTGGATAGCGTATACAGAGAGTACTGCAGAAGCTATTGGGGGAGAAAAACAACCAAAAGTCTCATCAACCTGTGAGATCTGCAAGTTATAATAAAAATCACCGTGGTAGCAAGTGACTGCCAGTGTAATAGTGACATGAGTATCAAGGAGCCAACCAACAGCTTTCTGGTTGGATTTAAGACTCACTTATCAGAATGGAACACATTCCTGTTACTATAAACTAAAACAAGAACCTATGAAAGGAAAGAAAATAGGTCACAAGGGAAAAACAGACTAAGAATCGTTAGCTAAGAAGACAGTATACAAAACTGCTCTGTAAATACGTTATTGTACCCATAGATTGGAAGAGCACGCAGCCCAGGAGCTTCTTCTACAACAGAAGGTGTTTATTACTGAAAAGCACAACTTGCCAAAATGCAGAAAATAAATGCCTGTGGACTGTTTGTCCCAAAAAGGACATATAAGTGTCACCTCCTCCCCACCCCAAGGCTCAGGGAACATGGTGGAAGAAGGGGCAGCAAGATTGTAAGAGCCTGAAGTGGGAAGATGGTGGATGAGGCATTATATCCTGGACATGAAATAGTCGTGCTATACAAGATTTCATGGCAGACATGTATACTTATGCAAGAATTGCAGGGGAACTGTCTCATCAACCTCTCACCATAACATCAGAAAGATCTCAAGAAGCTCCGCACCTCTCTGAGAGACTGATGAGGACTCGTGCTGATGGGGAAGCAAAGGAGGAGGCTTTCCTCAGTGGTATGTCCACTGATCTAGGATGCTTGCTGGAGCATGAATCAGGTCAGGCGCAAGTCATCACAAACTAGTTGAAACTCAGTGGGCACACAAGCAAAAAGATTAGGAGAGTCTAGCAGGACAGATGAAGGGTTGTAAGGGGAAAAGAAGGGGGGTAGAATTTCGGGACTAAGGGTTGAAAATATTATAAAGTCACTATATTCATATATATATACATATAAAACATTAAAAATTAATTAAAAATAAAAAAGAAAGACTTTCACTATGTAGTCCTTGGACTCTCAGTTCTTCAGTCTCAGCCTTCCTGGTGATGGATTACAGATGTCTGTTACCAGGTCTGGCTGGAAGGGTTTGGGGGCATATGTGCCCACTAGAGGTCAGCCTGGAGTGCGGTTCCTTAGGAGCCCTTCATTTTGTTTACTGAGACAGGGTCTTTCGCTGGCCTGGAGTCCACTGAGTAGGCTGGGCTGATTCGTCAGTGAGTCCCAGCTATCAGCCTCTCTCTGCTTCTCCAATGCCAACACCCCCTTTTTAAAAAAGAGAAATGATGGTTCTACATCAAATATTGGAAGTAAGTAGTGAGACATCTGGTTAAGCCCACGCACTTTCCTTCTTGGCCACTTGCGACTGAGGGGGTTTGATCTCGCCAGTCAAGTAGGGCATAGGGTCAGGCAGATAGATGGTAACCATCCTGCAAATGGGAGACTGACCCCCCTTACCGCAGTCTCCTATTCCTATTCCATCTATCTTTGAATCGCCTCTTATAGTAAGATTTCACTTAAACAGCCTTTTATCTCTGGTCAGGAGGTGACCTCCAATACCAATCAGGATGGAGCCAAAGATGGTGCAGGAACAGCAAAACTGAAAACAACAACAAACCATAATTCGGAATATCAGAGACCCTACATTAACCAGATGGAACCAGACCAGCTAAATCTCTCCCTATCCTAAAGCTCAGGGAAATTTGCGGAAGAGGGGGCGGTAAGATTCTAAGAGCTAAAGATGGGGAGGAGCACCGATATGCGAGATGCTCCACACAAGTCAGGGCTGAAGTACCCATAATCGGACTTTGCATGACCTGTGCAATGACTGACATGTCAACGACCCCCCAAAGTCTAACATGGATCACAGGCACTAGGATCCTTAGAGGCAAGAGATTAACAGTCACAATAGTGTTCTCATACTAAAGGGGAACACAAGAAAGGGCTCTGGGCAATGCCACCGAGTCCTTACACCTCACTAGAGTGGAGGACTCAGAAGGAAGTTTGACATTCACACTAAAGGATGCTCCAGGGGATGGGGGGGGGAGGAGGAGGGGCACTGGGAGAAAGGGAAGGAAGGGTGTGAAAGGAAGGGAAAAAGAGGGGAGGGTCCAAGGGGGACTGGAGAGGGGTGGAGGGAGGGAGGGGACCAGGGTACTTATTAAGCTTGTATGATTGGGAAAAGAATAAATATAATTAAAAAAATGATGGTTCTAGAGATGAAGCTCAGTTCCTCATTTTGTGACGGAGCCGTGTCTCCCGCCCCTGGAAAGATGTTCTTGTTCTTACTCAGGTCTGAGAGGTCTCAGATGAAGCTGTCCCTAGTCTCCTGGGGCTGACCATAAAACAGTGACAGAGGTGGGTCAGCAGCTGCCTCTTCAATTAATTAACAAAAATATTAGTTTCCAAACGGTAGCCAGGGAACCTCCCTTTGCTGGTTGAACCCCACAGAAAAGGCTCAGTCACCCGGATATAACAGTTTCCTGGCTGAAGGCAGGTGGGATCTGCAGGTGTGAAGAAAAGCAAGCGAGAAAGGCTGGAGGACAGGACACCATGGGGTCAGAGTGTGCAAATACGAGAAGTGTGCTTGTGACCCTAGAACTGGGAAGGCTGAAGCAGGAGGATCTCAGGCTCACGGCTGCTCTGGAGCACACGGTGAAATCTCTTCCCAGACAAACAGGCAGACAGCTAAACATGGCAGAATTCCTTAAAGCTTTTAAGACATTCTAGCCCCCCAATTTCTCTATCAAATTTATAGTTGGTAAGTTGAAGAGATGGCTCAGTTGGTAAAAATGCCTGCCACGTAAGCACAAAGTCTGAGTTCAATTTTCAGCATCCATGTAAAACCAACCAAACCAAGGCAAAACAAAACAAAAACATGGCAATACAGAATGCACTGCGATCCCAGCCCTGTGGAGCCAGTCCAAGTGAATTGATGAGATCCAGGCTTCAAAAACTATTGGCAGAGAGCAATTGAAGCAAGACACCTGATGTCAACATCTGGCCTCCACTTGCACGCACACACACACATGCAGGTGCATCCGTACACAGACATACCCATACAGAATTCACAGTTCAAATGTTTTGACGAATTTGATACAATTGACCACCAGATCGTTGTGTGAAGGATCTTCTAGCAACTGAATAATACAGTGTTTTTGGCTATCCTGGAAGATAAAGCAATGTGTTCTGTGTGTACACAGGTAGTATATGTACATGTGCACTGTGTGTGCACATTTATCATGTGTACACTATAGTGGATATATACATGTGCAGTGTATGTGCATGTGCTGTGTGCACATGTAGTATGTGTATATATGTAGTGTGTAATATACATTTTGTTATGGTTAGGCACAGGTGTCAACTTGACTGTTGAGGGTTTGAGTTCTGGGCACGCATGTGGAGAATTAGTGGTTGGGTTAAGCCCAGAGCAAACCTGCAGGAGATTGTCTAGCTGATGGGGAAGGCCCAGCCTAAGGGGGGTGGCATTAGGTCCTGAACAGATGAATAAAATACTGACAGCTGGTTGAGAGAGTTGTCATCCTTGTGTATACTTGGCCAGACATGCTGGCCGGCAAGTAAGGATCATCCCTCTCTCAGCCATTATGTGGTAATGGTGTAGCCTGTTCCCTCGGCCCTGGTGTTGGTGTGTGCTTTCCGTCAAGCTAGACTGAGAACTGCAACTGGAAAATCATAAGAGAATAAACCCCTTGTTCCCTACTCTGTTTGATGGTCATTTATCAGCAACCATGCAGGCAAACTGCAGCACATTTTTACTGGTATATGTTTATTGTGTGTATATGTGTATTGTATGTATGTGTAGCATGTGTGCATACATTCCCTTGTGCCATCCAGATTGGCTTGGGAGAGGGATCTAAGCCTATGATTGCTATATATTTGCAAAAGTGTGAACCCACCAGTTTGACACTGAAAGCAGTTGCTTTTAGCCATCAAATAGCGCATGAAGCCGGGAGGTTTCACACACTCATCCTAAGGGACCATGGACTTCCAAAGGCAGCACGCTGTCAATCTGCTCCAGCTTTTTAATTTGAGAAAAGGGCAAACCAGGGCCAGAGATGGATGAGACCTGCCTGAGGTCCCACAGAGACTGCTGTTGGATCTCAGCTGTGTGCAGGCGGGGAAACGAGCGAAGGCATCTGCTCAGGGTTGTGGGGAGGGCGCCGAGTATCGCACTTACTCGGACAGCTTGGATTCAAAGAGAGAGACGGCCTGCGTGGAGAAGTGCATCTTCTGTGTGCTGCTGTCGGGCTCCTTCCTGCAAAAGCCAAGCCTTGTGAAGAGCCCGTGGAGTCAGGGGCTCTGGAGCAAAACTGTGGTCTTGGGAGAACCTAGAGCTCTGGGGAGAAGGGAACGATTTCAGACTTACAGCAGCATTGCACCCTGGTGGATCAGGTCGGCCAGGGTGAGTTCCTTAGACTTCAAACTGTTTGTCGAGAGCCAGTTTTCGGAGTCTTCCAAAGTCCAAGCTGGAGTCTCACTCCTCTGCAGGGTCAAAATCAGGGCCTGTCATAGCAAGGGGAAAGGGAGGCTGAGCATACTCACACAGCTGCACCCACATACCCACGGGCTGCCAACTCTGAGACACCCCAGCTTGGGGCATTCTAAGAATCCTTCTTGCTAAGTGGACACGGTGGTACACACCAGCAATCCCAGCACGTGGGAGGTTGAGGCAGGAGGATTTCAAGTTCAAGTCCATCTGAGCTATGTAGTGAGACCCTGTCTCAAAATAAAAACAAAGCACAGCCTCCTTGCTGAGCAAACAGATCTACATGGAGGCCTACGAGGGCCAGGTATCCTAGAACCACCTCACTTCAGGCCCCAACATGGCTCACACATTCAAAGCTCATCCACCCTTTTTCGAAGTTTGTCTGCATGCTGCTGATAAATTCCCAATAAAATAGCTTATGGGGACAAGAGATTTTAATCTAGTTTTTAATTATCTGGTTACATTTCTCAATCCAGCCTGGCGGGAGAGCTTATGCCCACACCAGGGGCTGAGGAAACTGGTCATTCCATATCTACAGGACTGCTGAGAAAGGCAAATCTCACTTGGCAGACATGTCTGTCCAAGTATGCCAGTTCCCGGAACCAGATAATCTGGTGCTGAAGGGCGGAAGATTCCTGGAGCTTTGGAACTTTAACCATGCTGGAGAGGCCTTAAAGCAGCAAAGAATGGAAGCCATGGGGAAATGGTCCCTCTAATATGGGGTAAAAGAGAGAATCGACTTCCTTTTTTTTTGTGCGTTCTTTGGTCTGAGCAGCTACTGGAAGGTATCGTGGGCCGAGCCTTTCCATATCAAAATTAGAACACTCCTGCAGACTTGCTCGAGACTTGCCTTGATTATCAACTCCTCACAACTGTGTCCAGAGCTCAGCCTGCAACTGTCAAGTTGATGCCTGTATCCGACTACCACATCCCTGTGATTACACAGTGTCAAGACAATCTGACAATAGAACTCTAACGTACGACCCGGGCAGGCATTGACCTGTGTCCTAGTTAAGCACAGGTGTCAACTTAACAGTTGAGGGTTTGAGCTCTGGGCACATTTATGGAGAATTAGTGATTGAGTTAGACCCAGAGCGAATCTGCAGGAGATTGTCTAGCTGATGGGGAAGACCCAGCCCATGGTGGGTGGGATTAGGCCCTGGATAAATCACAGAGAGCTGGTTGAGAGAGTTGGCATCCTTCTGTTCCCTTGACCAGACATGCTGGTCTGGCAAGTAAGGATTGTCTCTCTCTCAGCTGTTATGTGGTGATGGTGTGGCCAGTTCCCTCGGCCCTGGTGTTGGTGCGTGCTCTCCCATTGAGCCAGACTGAGAACTGTAACCAGCAATCGTAAGAGAAAATAAACCCCTTGTTCCCTTATGCTGTTTGATGTATTTATCAGCAGCCATGCAGGTGGACTGCAACAACCTGGAATGGCCAGGAATTGGTCAGCATCTGTTAGCTTTCACCCCAGGACCAACTGGAGAAAGTCAAATACAGTTCCCCAAACCAATCCCATGAAATGCTTTCTGTTGAATCTGCCCCTCCCTTACCTCCTCATGCCAAGAGCCTTCGGTGGCACAGACTGACTGACTTTGACTGACTTTGCCTGTCTCCCATGCTGAGGTTTCCTGCTCTTCCTGCTGACTTTGGGTGTATGACAAACAACTGCGGTTGACTTCTTCAGTCACCATGTACCGAACAAATGGCTTATTTGTTACCACATCTTTTGTGTCTGAGCTTGTGTACTCTGAATGTTTTCAGGGAAGTCCCGACTCCTATCAGTCTAAGATCTTCAGGAAACATTTGTTGACTAATTGATCCAAAACAAGAAATGAGGTATTCTGGCCACGTTAGAGACCAGGATGAGAGCGGTGGGTGGGCGGGTACTTTGGAGGCAGAAGTTCCCATCTGTCACCAGGGACGAGGAAAGACCTGCTGGTGCCTTGTGACATCTGTGTCACTTGGTACCAAGGCTCAGAGGATGTGTCCTCGGGTCTTGGTAGCACGGTTGAAACTATTCATGGCCAGCATCTTTCCCCAAGATGCTTTCTAGAGCCAGAAAGGGACAAGTTCCGATTTAAGATGGAGTGTGCCTTTCCTTCTTCACTTCTTCTGGGCCGTCCCTGAGCCGCTGCTAGGAACCTGTGCCGGGTGCTAACTGCAGTATCAAGAAGAGAAGAAGGTGTAGCCTTCTTAGGGCTCCCACTCGAGTGTGCGCAGATGGACAGGACATGAGGTGAGTCTACACAACAGCCTCAGAAAGGAAGGTTCTAAGCAGACAGAGGAGAGGTCGCTAGGACAGATGGGTGGAGATGGAAAGCTGCTTAACTGAGCGGTGGTCTTGACCGACGGGCCTTGGAACCCAGCATTGAAGGAGCCGGCCCTGTGCACAGCGAGGGAAGACACATTCCAGGCAGAGGCATGAAGGTCTGGATGGGCTGGGGTGTTTGAACATCAGCGAGAGTGTGATGCTCATGTGATGGGATTAGAGGCCACACAAGAGCACAGGTCTGGGTCAGGAGCTTCCAGTGTTACAGCTGCATGTCCCTGGAGTTGGGCATAACTCAGTGGACATCTTAGTCAAAAGCCTGAGAAGTGATGTGATAATTCACAGAGGGTCTGGAATCTAGCTCATTCTCACTGTAGAAACACACACACACACACACACACACACACACACACACACACACAGAGGAGAAAGAGAGAGAGAGAGAGAGAGAGAGAGAGAGGTTATGAGCCAGGGGCAATGCACAGAGCCACTTTGCACAGGTCGGAGAAATCAGAAGATGCATCGGCCAGAAGACCAGAGACCAGAGGGAGAGAAGCACGCAGGACAAGGGCTTTTCGGGGTCCTAGCTCCCTCCTTGCCCGCCAGTGGTTCCTCCCATCCAGGGATCAAGTAGGCAGCAGAAGCTATAGCGCACAACAGAACCCAAATCTTTTGCATTAGCAGTTCTCCATGATGATCTTTATCTCCCCTCAGGTTTGCTGGTAAATGGAAGGTCTCCATGAAGCACAGCAAGAATCAAAATGCTCTAACCACCTTCCAGCTAGAATTATCTGCTTTCTGTTCTGTGTCCATGACTTGCTCTGCTTTGTTTCCAGAGGAAATTGTCAAGTGTTCAGATGTGAGACATACACTCGTAATTACTGCAAACGCCAACACAGCCCTTAGGATAGATGTGGCAGGACATTTGCTATATATTAAATCATTTAGTTCCATGCAGTAGGGTCCATCAGGAGCCGCATTCTGGACAGGGAGGCTGAAGAGAGAACTTCTGTCAGTTGCCCAAGGTCACAAGCTTATGGTGGTAGAGCAGGGATTCAGCAATCTGAAGCTGTTACGAGTCAAGCTTGTAGCTGTAACACTATTATTTTTCTAAACTGGTACCAAGCTGGATTATCTCCATGAAGGAAAGAGAGAGAGCTGGCAGGGTAACTTTCTCATATGAGATTCCATGCTAAGGAAGGTCTCGCCCTTGAAATGCACTGGGTGTAATCACAGTCTCCGCGGCACACTTCAGCAGACACTGCATTGCACCCTTCGAACACTAGGTGGCACTGTTCTTGCCTTTCAGGATCCTGTCTTCCCGCTGGGTTAACACTAAGCTTGCATCTTTCTTGCATTTTTTGCAGTTTACGATGTACATTTATGTATCACTAATGCTGCCATAAATTCACAATCAATATTTTGGAGGAACAGGGAGTTTTATTCTGGCTGAAGATTCTCTGTGACAATTCACAGTCCAGCTTGGCAAGAAAATTCACATCAGTCCAGGAGCTAAGGGTACTGGCCACAGCCATATCTGGGGTTGCTGAGAGCGGACACATTTCACTTGCCAGAGTGTATGTATCCTGAAGTATGTCAAACGACTAAACTGGCTCTCTCCATCTTATCTACCTGTCAGGGTGAGTCTCAGGCACCACGGGCTAGGTCTTTCTACATCAATTAGATGGCTTCCTGCCGGTTTCTTCAGAACTTGCTACAATTACTAATTCTTCACAGGTATGCCCAGAGCTCAGCCTTCAGCGGTCAAATTGACACCTATATACGTAACCAGCACAACTGATGCGGGACATTGCTTCTGCTGGCCGCATGCTCTAAACATGAGCTTTACACAAAGGATAAGAACTCGGTGCTGGAGAATCAGAACGCTTTCCTTTTGCTCTCTAATTGAGAGGAGGAACACAGACACTCGTCTGTAGTCAGTAGGTGTGAGATATGTCCTTTGCATGCCAGGGAAGTTACTTGTTTTGACATGAAACCAGGTGAAATAAAGATCCACGTCATCGGCTATTAACAACCTCAAAACTCTATCCACCTTTCCTCATTTATTTTTTCCTTTTGAGGAGGAAGTTCGTGTAGCCCAGATGGGCCTTGAATTCGCTATTAGTAGAGCTTTTCTTTTTAATAATAGTAACATGAAGGCCTTTTAGTCACATCTTGGTTTTGGCTTCCTTTTAATATTTTATTTATTTGAGGGAGGGACGGGGACAGGGGTGGGAGAGAGAATACGACGTGCCATGATATATGTGTATAGTTTGGGGACAACTTTTGGAAGTCAGGTCTCTGAGGAGTGAACTCAGGTCACCAGGTGTGTGCACAAGCACCTTTAACTGGCCGAGCCATCTGGCAGGCCCGCCCTTGAACTCCTGACCCTCTTGCCTCCACCTGCTGAGTGCTGGCATTGCAGGCGCGTAGCAGCACACCTGGCTTCCTCGTTTTCTTTGCATTAAACTTACTTTCCCATAAGTGCCAACGCCTGAGGAAAGTAAAGGGGACTCTTTTCCCTGACTGATTGCCAACAATAATGACTGTGCAGCATCTGACTGGTTGTCCTTTCAAAGGCAGCAGGTTCATGTCTTGGTGAAGATTCACCCGTAGGTGGTTGTGGACTGACCGGGTACCTGGCAACCCGCTGGGATGAATCCTTCCACAGGATTCGATGCACTGAGTCAATACATTGGGAAGATGGTTCATGAATGCACAGAGTCAGCCTGAAACTGCAGTGTGGCTAGTCTAGAGGACACACCTCCAGCCTACAGCGTGGCTAGTCTACAGGACACACCTCCAGCCACAACCCTCTTGTTCCAATAGCACCCCCTTAAAAAATGGATTTATGGACCTAGATTTTAGGGAATCTAAGAGAAGATCTCTGGAGGGAGGACTTTAGAATTAGACACCTTAGAGTTTGATAATTACATGGTAAGTATCATGCTCCTACATATATAATGAAGTGGCTACATAGGTCATAAAATGCCTAGAAATGACAGATTCTTTCTTCATTTCTAAATGCAGGGGACTAGAGATGAATGTTTAATTAATCCTTGTCAGTCCTGGGATCCCATGTGAAGAAAGTAACACCCAGAACTGAGCCCATTTGCCCGTCTGACTAGAATTCCTAAGTGCCGCTAGTGACTTAAAAGGCTAGGACTGTTACCAGTAAGTCCTGGGTCTGGTTAACATGCGTCACCAGCAATCCATCGTCTGGATTTTGGTCAAGTGCATGCACGCCTTTCGGGTTCAGTTGCTCCTTTGGATCTTTGTCAGCGTTTCTCTCCATGCTACGGAGCATAAAGTGGTTGGATTAGTGCCCCTGCCCAGCGTTCCCCTACATGGCCTGCCCCCTTCTTTTTCTTCCCTGGCTGCAGAAAGGATCCTAGAACATTTTTAGACCGTGTCCCTGCAGTTTCTGAATACAATGTGGATTCCAGGTTCTCGAGACACTCCTTCTTTTTCGTGTGGACATGTGCAGGGGCGTGTGCGTATGTGAATACGTATATGCTTCTTTGCACGCGTGTGAGTGCATGTGTGTTAAAGGTGCATGCGGACACTGAACACACATGTGTAGAAACCCGAGGAGGATATCCAGGATCATTCTGAATTGCTCTTCCAACTGACTGGTAAATCCAGAGCAACCCATCGGGGCAAATTTCTCTATCTAGCTCACTCAGAGGATTCCCAAGCTCCGCCTGTCAGAGTTAGAGTTACAGGTGGGTTCTCACACCCACCTGACATTTTTTGCCTGTGTGGCAAGCATTTTAACCATTGAGCCGTCTCTCCAGCTCCAGGTTCAGGAAACGTTTAATTAGTTTTGGTTTTGATAGTTAGCTGTGCAAAGCCCCAGCTGGATGTCAAATGCAGTGTCTCTGCCTGGCCTCAGGTCAAAGCTTGTTTCCCTCCCAGCTCCCACCAGCAGGGTCCTGTTCTCACTGGGGAAAGCTGGAGAGTTCTGCTTACCAGGGATTGTCCTGGAATGTATCATCTCCACCGTGGAAAATATGATGAGTTTGAGCGGCCATTATAAGAACATCCGACGCTTCTTTCCCTAAGGAGCAAAAGGACACAAGAACATGCACGCACCGTTCTGCTCTTTCGTGGGCGTCTGAGGCAGGCTTGAGGCTGCGCGGCCCTCCGAGGGTCGGGAGTGCTTGGGGGCACTGTCTCTGAGACTCAGTGTTTTTGACACATGGGCAGATGCATCCACTACGCTTTCCTGCATCTGTGGCAAGTTCAGCAGCGTCTCTGACCTCTACCAGCCTGTGGCATCCTGTTCCCTTCATCACGACAACCAATAATGCCCCCCAGCGTAGTCCCCAAGGGACTGGACTGCCCCCAGTTGCGAGCCATGGCATGGGCATTGCCCGCATCCTTGCAGCACTTCTGTTCTCCAGTGGGCACTGACGTTTAGCAAGGCAGCAGTCATGAAGTGCCACAGGCTGGGAAGGAAGTCGGCAGGGGGGCTAGGACATCATCCTTGCACGGCTGAGGGGCTGGGGGGGCTGGAAGGGGCTGTCTTTGAGCTCCAACCTGAAGGATGACGTCTTGGTTCTAAACTCCATTGCCGTGATAATACCTGAATACCGAACCATTTAGGGGAACAAGGGATTTCATTCATCTTGCAATTTCAGATTATAGCGCATAGAAACTGACCTCACTGTTTCCGCAGTCAAGAGCGGGGTGGGGTAAAGGTCCATGCTGCACGCTCCCTTTGCAGCATACCACTTGCCAAATACCAAGCGACTTTTCTCTCCTTCCTTCTTCTTCTCTCTCCTTTCCTCTTCTTGTCTTTCTCTTTCCCTCTTCCTCTTTCTTCTTGTCTTTCTCTTTTCCTGTCTTCCTTCCTCTCCCCCTCTTCCTCTCTTCTCTCTCCCCCTCTCTTCCTCTTTCTCTCTCCCCTTTCTTCCTCTCTCCTCTTCTCTCTCCCCCTCTCTTCTCTTTCTCTTCCTCCCTCTTCTCTCTTCCTCTCTTCCCCTCTCTTCTCTCTCTTCCTCTTTCCTCTCTCTTTCTCTCTCTCTCTCTGTTTACTCACCTGCTCAGGAAATGGTGCCACCCGCAATAGGCAGGCCTTCCCACTTCGATTAAAGCAATTAGGACACTCTCCCACAGGTGCCCAGAGGCCCCCTCCCAACTGCCAAGTTGACAGCTGAGACTGGAGGAGGAGGAGAAGCCGAAGAGTGTGGAGGACAGCGTGAAGAGGCTGGAGGAGGGAGTGCGGGGAGTGTCAAGGCATCGCATGAGGAAGGGCTTGGCTAATCCAAGAACAATTGTTGGCCAGATTGATGGGTTTCAAGAAGAAAGGCGGAGAGGGAAAAATGTGGTATGCAAGTCCAAGTCACGGCTCCCAGAACCAGTGGTCCATGTGGATCCGGGTGGGGCAATCGGATCCGTCCTCTGGGAATGTGGAGGTAAGAACTTCAGGGCCAGAGTGCGAACTCACACGGGAACGGCGTGCAGTGCGCTCAGACACGGAGAACGGTGTAGGGAATGGGTAGATGGCCCCGTCCTTCCTTCTACCCGATCTGTTCTCTTTACCAGTCAGTTCTCTACCATCTCCCTCTTGCTCAAAACTGTTCAAAAGCTTCCTTCATTCCTAACATGAAACATCCCTTAACATGGCTTTCTAAAGCATTTGTTTTTATTTATTTATCTGTTTAAAGTGCATGCCACAGTGCAAGAGTGGAGGTCAAAGGACACGTTTTGGAAGTCAGTTCTCTCCTTCCATTAACTGATATTCAGCTCTTGGGTTCTGAGTTAACCCGTTCATTAAAATTCCCTGCCTCTTAGCTTATGTGAGCTCATTCATGTTTCCATTTCTTGAATGGAAACAACAATAACAAAATTCCCAAGATTCTTTTGGGGAATCTAACTCAATGAAACACAGTCTAACCAGGGCTGGAGGTTTGCAAGCAAGCAAGTGTTTTATCTGCTGAGCTATTTTGCCTGTTCCCTTAAAATGGCTTTTGAAACTTCACATGGTTGGCTACCACCTCCTCTCCATATTTCCCATCTCACGCTGCTTCCCCCTTCCAACTCCCACAGAGCCCTGGAATGCTATACAGTTCTTTTAAAATTTTTTTTTAAAGTATGTATGTGTGTGTGTCCCAGGGTATATGTGTATATGTGTGTTTGTATATGTGGGTGAAGGTGTCTATATGTACCCATGTAGGCTCAAAGTTGATGTCATAGTTAGACATAGGTTTCAACTTGATGGCTGAGGATTTGAGCTCTGGGCACATTTTTTTTTTAATTCAATTGTGTGTGTATGCACATGTGTATATGTATGTGTGTGTGTGTGTGTGTGTGTGTGCGCGCACGCGTGTAGAACCACGGGTGAATTCGGGAACCACCATGGACGCCTCCACCTCCTCCTTGTTTACTCTGCCCCAGGATTCACAGGCTTCACCCTACCAGGACCAGAAACGCAGGCCGCCCCTGCTTCCACCCGGCGTCTATACATGGGATCTAGGATCCGAACTCAGGACCTTCCGCCTGCAAGGCAGAAGTTAACTCTGAGCCACCTCTCCAGCCCCTCTGGGCATATTTGTAAAGGATCAGTGCTTGACTTAGGCTCTGAGCAAGCCTGCAGGAGATTGTTGAGTTGAAGGGAGGTCCGTCTCCATGATGGGTAGACTAGTCCCTGCGCAGGTGAGTAAGATGGAGGGAACTGGTTAAGGAAGTTGACATCTTTCTGAATATTTAGTCAGACATGCTGATGTGGCAAGTAAGGATTGTTCCTTTCTCCGCAGTCCTGTGGAGATGGTGCGGCCAGTTCCCTCGCCCCTGGTTTTGGTGTGGACTCTCCTGCCAACTGGAGTAAGAAATGTAACTGGACAATTGAAAGCTAAGAATAAAACTTCCTTGTTCCTCTATCAGCTGCTTGCGTAAACTTATCAGCCACATGCAGAGTAACTACACCAGCCGACATCAAGTACCAGGTATCTTCCCTGATCAAACCCCATTTTTGTTACTAAGGCAGGTTCTTTCAATTGAGCTTAGCGCTCCCCATCAGGCCAGGCTATTTGGCCAGTTTGCCCCAGCCTTTGCCTCCCAAGTGCTGGGAGCAGAAGCATCCACCGTGCCTGCCAGATTTGGGCATGGGTTCTGGGGATCTGAACTCTGATCCTCACGCTGAGGGCCAAGCACCTTCTCCGCTAAGTCATCTCTCAGCCCACACAGTTTCCTCAACCACAGGACCTCAGGTGCTGCTGTCCGTGCCCCTCCCCCCACGTGTTTATCTTAGATGCTGTAGCTAAGCTACCAGCTCCTCCCGAAAAGCTCCAGTGCTTTGTGGACTTTCAGAGAACTGTGCCCCTTTTAAAAAGAGCACTCATTTAAGTTCAGAATCACAGGCCTGGGTGTGATGCTTAAAAACTGGTATCTTTCCCCTTATATTGTAAGTTCATATTGTAAGTACCTGAGTGTGGGAACCGAAGGGCAAGGATTATTACTTCTGTTTGTTTCTGAGAGCCAGGCGTGCTGCATAGCTCAGGCTTTGAGATCACGATTTTCCCCGTCTCAGCTTTCTGAATTCTGTGATCGCGCATGGTTGTATACCACCACGCCACAGCAGGTCCTTTCAGGAGACTGAGATATCACCTCGATTCATGAAATTTCTAGGCATCCCAGGCACTTGCTAGAATTAACTGCTGTTCAGCTCTTGGGTTCTGAGTTAACCTGTTCATTAAAATTCCCCACCTCTTAGCTTATGTTGGCTCATTCATGTTTCATTCCTTGAATGGTAAAAATAACAAAATTCCCAAGACACGGGAAGCGAAAGGCTGAATGGAGTTACCACATAAACATTAATTTAGGTGTTCGCTGATGAAGTTCTTAAATAGCTCGATGGTGGTTTGGCAGCTTCTTTTCCTCCTTTGGCTCTTTAATCTTTTATTCAGAGGATGCTTGTCTTCTGGAAGCACCAGGATCAAGCACTGACATCTTAAAAGAAATCAAGCTGGCTTCGCTTGGATATGCTTTCTTCCTGAAACACACAAGCCTCTCAGAACACTGGCCCCCGAGTGGCGCCTCAGTCCCCTTTTCTGGGGCATTCAGAGGCCTGCACCTCTGGCTCTGGGGTGACTTGTGTAGACTAGATGAGTCGCATAATCTGATCATTCTGAAGAGTTCTGGGCCTCTGGTTTTTCCCCCACCCTGTTTGCCCTTCACTGTCAACAGGAGCGAAGCAACTGGAAAATGCAAAATGGCTCTGCCAAATGCAAAGTGGTAGGAACACAGAACCCCAAGGAACATGCGCAGCGGGGTCAGTAAGGTGGGTCAGAGGGGCAAGGTGCCTGTGTGCAAACCTACCCCCCCCCCAGCCTGAGCCTCAGAGCCCACTGAATAGATGTGGAGAAATGACCACTCCAAATGGTCCTCTGACCTTCACAGCACACTGTAAATAACTGTGCTGGCTGGCTGGCTGGCTCTCTCTCTCTCTCTCTCTCTTTCCATGCTACAATCTTCAAGTACTCCCGTCTGGCCAGAAGCAGCATTCATTCCAAATACTTTATTTTAAAGTGTCCTTTGAGTTGGGGGGGAGGAGGGGTTGAAAGATAGCTCACGGGTTTTAAGACTCTGAAGAAGCAGAAGGTCCTGAGTTCGGATCCCAGGTCCCACATAAAAACGCCAGGCAGAAATGGCAGTGGCCTGCATGCCTGGCTTTGATTAAGACAGAGCCTGGGAAATCCCAGAGCGAAGGAAAAAAGGAGGTAGAAGTGATCCAGGATGATTCCTGAAGTAACCCTTGGTCCTCCACAGGGTCACACAGTGCCCTCTGATACACACACACACACACACACACTAATAAATAAATAAATAAATAAATAAATAAATAAATAAATAAATAAATAAATAAAACAGGATACAGCCCTTACTACTGATGGAGCTTTCTCCAGGCTGCCTGTACTGTTGGTTTCACCTCCTGATTTGTGTGTTTATCGTCTGCCCGCCCCCTCACTAAAGGAAAGGAACTTAGTAATGTTTACTGCTAGATTTGAGGAAAGGAACTTAATAATGCTCACTGTTAGACTGTTTTGCATAAAATAGTAGTAAAATGCAGTAGTTGATAAAAAACACGAACGCAGTCAGAAGACTCCTCGAGGAGACAAGACTGGTTCTCACACTCCTAATGCATAAAATCTGTTACCTACCGGCTTCATGTCATTCCTTGTTAGTGATGTTCCTGTCCCTTCTCCCTTTCTGTGTCTCAAGGGAAGAGCCACTGGGTACAGGAAGACGTTTTCTGGGGACAAACAGGCCACCCATGTGTACCTTACACAGGAGGATCTCCTTAAACCACGAGGAAGAATTTTTGTTTTAATGTCATCGTCGTGATGCAAAAAGCCCAGAGTCGTCCGACATAAAAGCCCACTTGCTCCTCTCTCTGGGCAGCCTGGCTCTTGCCCAGTCAGCACCAGAGCCTTCCCTTTTCCTTCCAATAGAGTCCTGCCTCATCATTCCCCCACAGGCTGCTTCATTTCTATAATCACTGCGACCACCCAGTATCAAAGGGGGTGTCCAGAGATCCAGGAAAGGGGTAGGGGTGCCTTGCGGCAGGAGAGCGGTTGAACTAGAAGGGGCCACGTGAACCGGTCCCAGACAGGTGACATTTTGGTTGACAGGGGAGGGAAAGGGGTCCTTGTTGTTAGATAAAAGAGTGCCTTCAGCTAACTTCCTGATCGGCTAACAGCTGGATCCAGGATGCTCCTAATTTATCCAGGATAACGCCATCCCCAGGGCTTGCGTGAACCCACCTTGCCAGAAGGATCTTTCCCACCTGCGGCTGCTCCTTCGAACAGCTCTGATGAGGCTCCTGAGCAGGGGACCCTCTCCCTACGGCTTGCCACTCCTCGTCTCCCCATGTCGCCCCTCACCCTTCTCTGCTCCCTTGGGTCACACACCTCTATTCAAGCTTGTTCTTGTTTCTAGCGGCACCTTTTGCTCCATTTGTCAAGAGAACCTAGGAAGTTTTTCTTGAGTCCTGTATGCTACCCCCAAGTCCCCAAGTGGAGACCCTTGCTCTCCAGACCCAAGCCATCCCTTATCAAAGTGTCCTGGTGACTCTCCAATGGGCTCCATGGCTTGTCTATTGCAAAGCCTCGGCACTCAGTACGATGTTTGGCACATAGAGGGTTTAAATCCCTACTCTTCATCCTCCACCCTCTTCCTCCCCAGCATCCCTGGTGACACTCACCTCTGTCTGCATTTCTTCAGTTACTTCTCTAGTCTTGGGGGGAAGACACCCAGGACCTCGCTTCTTGGTTCCCGCGTCTGGTTGCTCTACGCTCCTCCAAGCGACTCTAAGGTGAAGCCCGCCCTGCAGGATAGTGTTAGCTGGTCTCCAAGGTAACAGACTGCACCACTGCCGCCTGGGGCAGGGAAAGGGAAAAGCCTGCTCACCCCAGGGAAGAAGGGACCACGTGGTTGCTGGCAATCACCTCTTCTGGATCTAGCTGGGCTCCTGCCCTCACCAAAACCTGGAAGCACGACTTCCAAAAGCAGGACTGCTTTGGTATTTTTTGAGGCTCTGGGTCAACAGAGAGAGCACTATGGTTTAGACCAGTAGAGCCCTGGCAGCAGCTGCCTTCTAAGGTAGGCGTGGAAGACGGATACCAGAGAATGAGAGGTAGCCTCTCCTCTGGATTGCCCAGATATGCCTGGCAGCTTCCAGGCTCGCACACAGCAGCGAGCCAGGGAGCTCTCAGCAAGGTGTTCCTGGCAATTCTTCAGGGCAGAGGTCCTTAAACATGCGCATGGTACTGTTGGCTAAGACAGCACGTGTGTGTTGCCATCTACACTGGCCCAGAACGGAGCTCAAGCTCGGGTACGGAAACTCTCAACAATGGCTCAAGCGATTGTGATGTAACCGGTTCCTGGCCATGGTTGTTGGCTTCTCTGAAGCCTTCTTTTATGGAGATGACGTTGACCCACCCGATACCAACCAGATTGAAGTGGCAAGCATTTCTTAACCCTGCTTAGTTCCAAGTCGGTGGTCTGCTCCTAAACATCTGGCACTTGTGGTACTTGTCCTTCAGGCTGGCCAGAAACAAACCAAGGTTCCCGTAGACATTGTCTCTCCATCACCATGACCTCTGAGCAGAACTGTCCCAGGTGGCAAATGCCGGGTGCAATCCAGGGCATGTACACCAACATCAACAAGGCAGGACCAAGTGAGGAGGTGGCAGGGGGTCTGTGCCCATCTTGATGGAAACCTTGGGTGGGAGATCAAGGCTACAGAATTGGCAAGTTCAGGGCCAGCCTTCGGAGAACCTGTCTTAAACAAAACAAAATACCTGAGAAAAGCTAAAACCTGGGTGGAAGGGGCTCATTTTGAGATGCTGAGTTTGTTTTGCTTGTTTTTGGAGACACAAGGCCCCAGAAAGATAATCTACTCCTTTTACTTCCTTTGTTTCTGGGACTTGGGTTTTCAACACTTGATAAGTAAAACCCCAGAGTGAAAATTATTGTCGCGGTTTCTACTTGAGCTTACATTCTAGATATAACTGCGCTAGGTGGGTAAGGTGAGTAGAATCTTCAGCCTCGAAGATCAGCCAAGAGGAGGGTCATGAAAGCTGTTAGAGAAAGGTTCTGCTTGGAGCCCAGGTTAGTCTCAAACTTGTGGCATTTATTGAGGTGTGTGCCACAGCCCTTGTAAGGGATCGGAAGCATCTATTCCATCACCTCTAGTTCTTGGGACCCGGTCAGGGTCAACTGGCCCATCTCTGGTCTTTTATTCCGCCAGTGCTTTCTTATTTTGGAGATACCGAACCGCCTTTTACTTCTTCACTTTGAGCCAAGGAACAACGTCGGCTGCTTTTTCCGTCTTTTGTAAAAGCCTAAGCTAAGAGTGACGTGCCAAGCAGGGGAGGTGAGGAATTTGTTTAATGTCAAGGGGAAGGTGGGAGTGTATCATGATCCTTTCAATTAAAAGAGACAGAAACCAAACTTAACTGGCTTAAGGAAAAAAAAAGGGGGGGGGGGGTTAGCTTAAATCTCAGAAAACTCCAAGGATTGCTCTGGCTTCTGTTAACGCGATGCCAGCAGGATTCTCTCCATGTCTCTGTTTCCTTTCTTCAGCGATGATGTGATTCAAGAGAAGGTTCTTCACGAGGGTCTGGCAAATCTGGTCCTTTCTAAACAACAGGCGTGACTCTGACCAATTTCTGTCCAGCTCTGCATGGCCAAGTAGAATCAGTCCCACTGAAGACACGTGGTCCTGTGGTCAGAGGTAAGAAAGGAAGTTTTACAAGATAAGTTTTTCCCTCCACTGAAACATTGAGTGCGAGATTAATGTCTCTGAGAGAAACCAAAGGGCAAAGGGATATTCTCCAGATGAAAAGCTGTCCAGAAATCAGAGACAGAGGAGTAGGTATCTCCATGTTTGGAAGCCAAGAGCAGATGAGTCCTTGGTGTAGTGGGACAGCCCTTGGCCCAGGAATCCCCAACTCATCAGGTTACCTCCCACGATGGCCGCAATTGAGTCATGGTAGCACTCGGCACGGGAAAACTGGGGTCTCATCAGAGAGGTGTAGACAGATGACGGTCTGAGGATCTGGAGAGTTGTGGACCCCCGTGTGGACTTGGGTACCTCATAATCATACATTTCCTAAAGGGGTCTGGTTTATTTCTAAGTGTCCTTGGAAGGGAAGAGAAGACTATTTGGGGACATTTCCCCGGATGTTCAAATCCTGAGAAAGCCCCCCCCCACATCAATGAGTGACCTTATTAGTTTCACCAATTAAGGAGGCCAGCACTATGAAGCAGCACTGAACAATGATTGCAAGGTGGAGCTTTGACAATGAAGACAGAGGAATGCTGGGAGATTAAAGACAACTTGAGCTCCCTTTACGGATTCTCTGCTAACAAAACAGAACATCAATAGTTCTTTCTAAATAGGGACCACCTTTTGTGAGTCTTTGCTTTCTGCTTCTAGAAGCAAACCGTGGATGTAACTTCATGCTTGAGCCAAGGAATCATGCAACTGGGACAGGCTATTTTTATTTCCTTTAGACCAGCCAAACCGGCAGTGTGTGACAGCAGGAGCTCTAGATGGGAAGCCAAGGAACCTAGGTTTGCAGCCCAGATTTACACCAACTGCCAGTTACAAAACCATTATTTCGGTCTTGGGTTTTCTAACTATCAAACACTACCTCTTACTACCCAGGAGGAGAGTAAAGATGTCATGTGGAAGTACACTGAACACATGAATTCAATGTTCTTTTCTTTCCCTCCATCCAAGTGCAGCTACTTAACCATGGCATTCTGCAAAATATGAACCGTATTAATAAAGTGATCTGTTGTAAAGTTATTCTGGTGTAGGGAAGTCCTTGCAATCTAAGTTCACAACAGCATCATTTATAACAGCAAAAACAAAGTAAGAAAAAGATGGGGAAGGAGCAACCTATGTACGAAAATGGTATAGATGTGATTATTTATGTTTAAAAAATGGAATATCATATAGCCCAAAAAGTGTGGGTACACGTGTATATATGCATATTGGAATAAAAGTAAACGTCTATTAGAATATCCAATAAATTGTTAACAATGGTTCTTTGAAAAGTAGATTATAGGTGGAAACTCAGTTTCCAACACCTGTGGACTTTGTTTTGTACACAATGCCACAGATATACATTTCTTCTAAAAAGATCACTTCAGTTTAGATTCATAACTTCCTACACAACAGCACTGTAGACTAGATCCTGGCAGCAGAAATGACATGAAATACTATTTGCTGTTCACTAACTACATTAGTAAGTAAAATATGCTGGATATGAGGTGATCAAATCTTTTTAGATATCTAAATTAACTTTTTTTTTTAACTCTAGAGACAGATGGATAAAGAAAAAGATCGTTAACTAGTCCTTCAACTGTATTTGAACTGGGAGGAAGGTAAAGTGAGTGTTAACTTTTTAGTTTAAGAGCATTCCTGTCTTAGATAACTCATATTAAATATCTAAACAATACGAGAAAGAATGCCCAAGTAAGGCACTGTATTTATTTTGCTGGTAGCCCCTAGAGGTAATGAATGGAAATTGATTTAAAAGTGACCAAACACAAATGGCAAGATTTACTAAAGTGCCTTAAAATGGGCATTTGGGGATAACTGAATCTAATAGGAGACCTAACACTTGAGTCCATTTTTAACAGCAAAAATAATTAAAGACGCCTTGACAGATCTTTACGACATATACCAGACGGCAGCAGAGAGCCCACGTGTTTGAGAAAGCCTCCAGAGCGTTCTCAGGACAGGACTGCATGGATCATCCTCGTCCTCTGCTCAAGGAGCCTAGTTGGAGCTGTGAGTTCAGCAGCAAAGGAGTCTGCCTGAGCTACAAAGGAATTCCTAAGGAGCGCGATAAAACTGACATTTTGTTGGCCATATACTTACCAGCAGAGAGACCATGCTTACAGACGGTGATGGGCAAGCTTCTGCCTTCAGAAGAATTTCGACCAAGTAATCCTAGCAGATAAATGACGGAGCCTTTCGACTTTCCAGATTTTCCTGTGTGGTCGCTCTTCCCTGGTGGTCTAGTGCTTAGGATTCAGCGCTCTCTCATGATTTTCCTGTATGAACTACTCAAAAATTAATTTGGGTATTTCAATTCAAAATATAAAACATGGGGCCAAGTCGCTCGGGAATACAACATGAGAAAGCCTTATTTCTTGTGTTGGAGAACTTAAAATCTAGAGAAGTGTTTAGTCATGGTAATAGCAGCAACAAAAATTTGAATGCTTGTGTTAAACACTTAAAATTTTTTTTGTGTGTGCATGAAGTCTGAGTTTATGTGCATGTGTGTGGGTGTGGGCACGTGTGAGCCATCGCATGTGTGGAGGTCAGAGGACAACTTCTGGGTATCAGCTCTTGCTTTTCTGCCTTTTTGTTTGTTGACAGCATAAGCCAGGAGAGTTGGGCTGCAAGCTTCCAGAGTTTTTCCTATCTCGTCCAATTAACCTGGCAGGTCTTCAGAGATTACAGATGCTTGTCCAACTGCAGCAGCTTTTAGGTAGGTCCTGGGATCTGAACTTAAATTGTCAGACTTGTGTAGCAAGTGCTTTACCCACCAAACCATCTCCCTAGCTTTGCTCTCTTTTACACCAGCAACCTCAGATGGTAAAACCAACTAACCAACCAAAATACCAAACCAACCAACCAAAAAAGCCCTAGAGGGTTTGTGTAAATGAAGATAAAAAACGTGGACCTGAGATTTGAGTCCAGGTAATCTACTCTCTCCTACGACTGTTACAGAGGAATAATCAAATAGGACGCCAAGCACTGAGCTTAGAGATGTGTATTGGAAATACGGGAGGTAGATGCAGATGTGATTGTGAATGGAGAACTCAAGTCATCAGTGAAGCATGGTGGGAAATCAAGATGGGGAGAGCACGGGGCTGGATCACCAAGAGTTTTCAAAGCTGCCCTGCCAAGGAGAACGACAGAAAAGTGTGTGGGGCTTCCTTTGGAGTCAAGTGTTGGGCAGAGTTAAAAAACACAGGGGTCGGGACGGCGGTGTGTGTGGGGGTCTCCATGGAGACGGGCTCGTGTGACTTCAGGGAAGTCAAATCCTTCTGAGGGTTTTGACCCGTGGAAATGAATTCCTTCAGGTGGTTTAATCTCGGATGGTCGCGGCCTGTGACTGCAGTTGGGGTTCATATGCACCTTGAAAAATACCATCCCATGGTTTCTTTCCCCTGGGGAGAGAACCAAAACTTTAAAAAAGAATGCATTATGCTTTCTATCTTTAATACCATTTATAAATAACTGCTTTTGCCTTGTTGCTGGGTAACTGACCCAGAAGAGTTGACTGAACCTACAGTCCTCTAATTTTGGTGTTTTTCCTGGAATCTTCTGGAATACAGTCCATGGGGGATTAAGTCCAAAAAAAGGGCATTTCTGAGCCCAGGTCACTGAAAACTACTGTGGTCCTATTGCTCCTTTTCTTTAAGGTGTTATCTAAGGTGCCTCATAGTCTAGCAGGAAAACTTTCACGCAACTCATTCGTTACCATTTATGAGAAAGAACCTGTCAGCTAGCTCTGCATTACAAATCCAGGTAAGAACTGGACAGTGCAAAGACCGTGTGAGCTGCTGAGCATTCTGGAACTTCCCCAGTTAGAACTTTCAAAGTCCCATATGCTGAGAAACCTCTTAGTCATGGGCAAACCTGGCTGACTGGGCCCCTGTGAAGATGCCCCTGAGCCCCCGAAGTTAAGGAGATCTACCGCTCACTGCGACTTAACCTTCCACTCCCCAAAAGACTCCTGAAAAAGTGCAAGTAAAGAAACAGCAGCAAGGACATTTCGTTATTATCCATCGCCTGGGCCAATCCTGGAAGTCACAGGAAAGCTGAATGGGCCACAAGCACAAGCAGATTCCAGAGGCGTCTATCAGATCTCAAGTACTTACTCTAAGACTTTAGAAGCTGATTCTTTGGGTCGCAATGGGGCAGAAACAGATGACGGAAGCAAGCATGGCCTATGCTTCCCCCCTCGCTCATGGAGCCGGCACCGAGGACAGTGTCTCGAGCAATGAATGGTCATCTCCTGGAGTGCTTGGGCATCTTTTCCCCAGGTGTGCGCTGGGTGTGGGCAGAGAGGAGACCCCTTCCTCCACGCACACAAGGCTAACCAAAGTAGTCCGAGATCGGTGGAAGCACCCCTTGTGTAAATGGGGTACCTCCGCAAGAAATTCTCTCTCTCTCCCCCCCTCCCTCTCTCCCTCCCTCCCGCCTCTACCTCCCAAGTACTGGGATTTAAAGGCACACCATACTCAGTTTATGTTAACAAATAAGCTCACTACCAACCTGAGCTACATTCGTAGTCCCAAGAAACCAACTTTTAAAACCGAAAGTTATTTCAAAGCAATGGAAGCCTTTTTAGTTTCTTTAAGTAGACAATTTATTTTGATAAACTTGCTCAATAACAAAAATACAAGTGAAGAAAATTATGTTCACTTTATACAGTTGTATTAACAATTTGCTTTGAAACTATTAATTGAAAAAAATGTTACAACCAATTAGAAAACAATTCTTAATAAAGTTTGGGATAATATACAGACCTTGATCACAAACTTTAAGACCTCTCGAGGCAATACATCTAGAAGTCCTGTGTAGGGAATTCCACCAACACAGGCTACTTTTTTCCTTCATATATTTTTTCCTTTCAAAAATTTCCGAAGGAC
This sequence comes from Typhlomys cinereus, assembly GCA_023101885.1. Taxonomy (NCBI): domain Eukaryota; kingdom Metazoa; phylum Chordata; class Mammalia; order Rodentia; family Platacanthomyidae; genus Typhlomys; species Typhlomys cinereus. The sequence continues at coordinate 838,193 of JALPQD010000244.1, read as the reverse complement.
AATTTACTGCTTTGAATTGTGAATGTAACTTGATTTTTAAAAGAAAACCAAAATGGGCTGATAAAAGTTACTATAACCAGAGTAACTTCTGGCTAGTAGTCTTTTAATAAAGACAAAATGAATGCAACATGTTCTTCCCATGAAGTCCACGATGCAAAATAATAGCTAGGAATATATCCAAAGTTAGTTTTCAATACTTCTTCAGTCCTTGCTTCTAATAAATAGGTTGCTTGTCACCAGGACTTTTATTTCACTTAAGAGATTAAACACTGAGGTACACAACGACATAAGTGGAGATATCAAAGCTTTAGGTGAAAGGGTAAAAACCAATAGAGTGTTTTGGTCATCTAGAACATTAAGAAGAAGAAAAAAATCCTTCAAAACCGAAACAGACAACACAGAAGACAGGTCTGTAAGAGATGGAAGAGTCAGAAAAATTACATACACACATTATCAACAGGGAACATGGATCGCCTTTGGGAAGAATCGTACTGAAAAGTTTGCTTTTAATGAATTGAAGATTTTTATGTTTACAGATGTTTAGGCATGTTCAATAGGAGCTTCCAAAAAATTCAAACTAATTCAGTCTTGTGCAAATAAAACCTAAAGAGTTTTCAGCAGATTTTACAGTGATATTCTTAGGCAAGAGAAGAATGCACACTCTCAAAACAATGGAACAGACAAGAGTTTGACAAATGATTGCACCATAAAACAGTGTCTTATATACATTTTACAAGGTATGGTTCCTGCTATAAATTAATACTGTACTCTATAGTATGTAGAGTGACCTTTTAAAAAGCAACTGCTGACAGTTGGTGATCTTTTTCACTTACAGGACTTATGGAAATGATATGAATGAGTCCATTTCAACGTTTGGTCTGGAAGTGTTTACAAAGACTGGACTCCACCTACTACAGATGGTCTCAGCCCTGGGCCAGGGCGCTGACTGGCTGACTGGACTCTCCCCAGCTGCCTTTCATGCCCTGGACTCCAGTGACCGCTGAAATTAAAGACAACTTCATGGTTTGGGTAACAGATACAAATAAAACCTTAACGCTTGTAATTTATATGCAATACCACTGTAAGTGAAAGGAGTAAACAGTGGGGAAATTCTTAGCAGCTGAGAAATTTTCTCTCCCCATGCTCATGATCCAGTTAAAAACATCTGAGAAACTATTTACAATAAAAACCCATCTTTTGGAAGAGGAGATCTCTTGGTCGTATTGTCGATTGATTTGAATCACACTTTGCTAACACTCTATTTCAGTGGTATGGTGGCAACAGACTTTCCTTCAGAGTGGTTGGTGTGACTGACCAAATCACCGTGGGAACCTGAATCCCAAGAATCCACAGAACACATCTGGCGGCAGTCTCAGAATTGACTAGACATCTTAATACCTGGGGGAAGGAAGTGGTCTTTCTCAGATTTGCCAAAGGTGACTTGCACAGGTAAAAGGATCCATGTGACTTGCTGGGAACCCTGGAGGAACGCCCAGCGGCATGGCCCAGCTCCTCCTGACCCTGTGTGAGCTGAAACACTAGGGGTATCATTTGCCATGAAATACTGTGGAATTAACAGTAAGATGAACTCACACAGGCAAGCTCCCCCATTGGGTAACGTATCTCAGGAGGCAGCCCACGTGGGCAGTCACCATTCTGTAGGGAATACTCAAGCTTAAACAACAGCACAGTCGCTTCTGCTTATGTGATGTGCATGGGACCCACACTACGGACTAATGGACACTTGGATTGCCATCTCACTATAAAGAGGAAAGACTCGGCTCCACTGCCAGGAAACACTCTCCCACCCTGCTTCAGACAGGAGGTGAGATACAGGGCTCCCCAGAAAAAAACAAACAAACAAACAAACTAGGTGTTGACCAGAAGGCAAGGAAATGTGGAGAAGAGAAAAACTGTATGTAAAAACCATTTGTGAGTTGGAGGGTGAGCTGCAGCAAGAAAAAACTTAAAGCTGTGGTTTAGTACAGCCTTTTAAAGTAAAAATGCAAATTGTAGCTTTTAGCACACAAAGGCATGTAGCATTTAAGGAAAACATTGTATTGCTTAAGTTTTTGGTAAAGATGTATTAATAATGCTTATAAATGAAATTTAATTTTTACGGCAGAATAAGATTAGTGTTGTAAATAGTTGGAACGGCCAGATATCTGCTAGTGAGCTTTGCATTTATGTAAAGTTGTGTGCTTGAACATATAAAATGCATTATTAACGTAACAGACCAAGCTAGTAGCTAAAAGGATCTTTACACAATAGACAACAGTTGCCAATAATTTAAATAGTGTCAGATTCCCCAAATTATAAGGTGTGACATGATCTTACTTTCTACCATCATATATAAATAAATTAAACCTAGAAAGAATTTTGAGCTTAACTTAAAATTGCACCTAGAAAGGTATGGGATTATTTGTACCTATTACAAAAACCTGTTAAAATCAAGGGCTGCTACAAAGAATGAGGTAAACTGAAGACTCTCTCACTATGCAGCCTTCAGATAAATGGCTTTTTTTTTTCTATTGAGTTCTAGGTTTGCACACCACAGTGTTTTGCTAGCAAAGCATTCAGAGTTCTCTTCCAGGAACTGTTTGCATGTGTGCATATAGAAACTTACACACACATACACACACACATATATATACACACTGTATACTGCATCAGCAAAATATATACATTATATATTTATATAAATATAAGGAAGATTTCCCCCACCCACCCCAAACAACATGTGTCTTAGTGTTTGATTTTCTTTTGTACACAGAGATTAGGGAACTTTAGAATTTCTACATACATTTTAGCAAACAGGTTTTGATCTATTGGCTTCTTGGTGCGATAATGCAATGGCAATCCGTTCTGGTGCCAAAGGCTCAGAACACAACAAGGAAGTTGCGAACACTAATTTCTTAAGAGTGAGGCCAGCCCCACCGGAACTTCGCTTGCATCCCTCTGGTCCACCATGATTCATAAATACTTAGTTCTTTTTTTCCCTCAAATGAATTTTTAGACGTTAAAAACAGAACAACGGAGTCACAAAGGGCCACGTGCTTTCGGTATAAAGCATTCTCCTTCACTAGGGTGCTATCACAGTGCAGACTGACTGCCTGAATATGCTCAGGAGATTTAGTCAATATCGTATTTGGTTACAGAAAAGGCTCTCCTTTTTTTTTTTTTAAATCCAAAGTGCATAGTGAGAACAAATCAAAACACTTTTTTTTTCCGGCATCGGTTCCGTCTGAGCGTCTTCCTACAGCAGGACGGCTCAGATGTCTGTTCTCCCACCCTTGACAAATAAAAAGAAAAATAAAAAAATAAAAAGAGCTAAGCAGGTTTAGACATTCATCAGCCTGGTAAACAAACTTTGCCAGCAAATAGAAGTCCTACTATTGTAAAGAAAATGGATAAGACAAACAGTACGTATGATGACCCAACTACTGTGTTGTTGGGTAATTTATAAGGTTGGCCTCCGACTTCATTGATGTAAAATCCTATTGGAAATATTAGGGCAGCCATACAGAAAAGGATCACTGTAAAACAAATCAAAATACAACATTAGTAACATGCTTTGGTGATGAAAAAAAACAATGAAAATTTGGCACATCAGCTATTTATAAGAACTGTGAATTGACAATAAGGTCAAACCTGTCAAACACAGACATCTATCGAGATTTGCATATATTATAGGTCATGTACCAAATACCTATTAAGTATTCACTCACATAATTGTTAACCATTTAGACTAGTAACTAAGGGCGCTGGCTTGTGTAGAGGTGAGGTCTGGCCTATGTTGCTGACTGGCCTCTGTTCCCACTTCAAAACCAGAGAGCTACTAGAAGACAAATGAGCTGTCAAGTCCCCGGCAAAGCGTCAGGTTGGCAGGAAGTGGTAAATGCTTCGCAGAACATAATCACATTACGGTCCTGCCAGCTCTCTGCTCCTCACACCATTAGAGGGAACTGGAGAAAAGGTGTATGAAAATGCATACTATTGGCTTGCAATCGGCTAGAGAAAGAACATTGGATCTCTAGGACGATTAGTAAGTTGTCAGGTGGTTCTCTCTCGTGGGCAGCGTTCCAGAAAAATATTTTTTATCAGGTTTCTAAACACATGTGATAATAAAGTGAGGAGGAATATAAACACCATGATGTCTATTATTCACTGAAATGTTTCTAGAAAGATATCAGGAAACCCAGTGTCCGGTGGAAGTAATTCCAGTCTTTTAGCAAACTGTGTGTTCCCCTGTGCTACCAAAGAGGTGCTTTTCTTCGTGAACATAAAGTTTTTCCAAGAAATTTTTGCTTTCTAAAGGCATATGGGTCACATGTTCACAGTCTTTTCAAATTTCTTTTTTTTAAATTTTTTTTATTATTATTTATTCAACTGTGCACATGTGTGTGTGTATGTGTCCGCGCGCGTGTGTGTGTGTCTGTGTATGTGTAGAACCACGGATGAATTCGCGAACCACCATGGACGCCTCCACCTCCTTCTGCCCCGGGATTCACAGGCTCCGCCCTACCAGGACCAGAAGCGCAGGCCGCCCCCGCTTCCGCCTGGCGTCTATACGTGGGATCCAGGATCCGAACTCAGGACCTTCCGCCTGTAAGGCAGAGGCTTACCCCCTGAGCCACCTCTCCAGCCCCACAGTCCTTTCAAATTTCTTTGGAGACAGAAATCTGTCCATGAAGGCAAACTACTAGCAGTTACTCCATGTGATGAGGTCAAGCTTGTAATTAACTAAGAACCTTTTCTACCATACACTTAACCTCAGGAAAACTGACAGATGCATCAGCTTACATGGATCTCCAAATTTCTGTGTGGGTGAATCAATCAACAGAACTCAATATGAGACTCTATAGAAAGCTACTTGAGAGACATCAGTACCATGCTGTGCTATGCACCACTGAGGCAGATTGTACTCTGCACACAGAGAACTCTTCTAGATTCTTTGTGATACCTAAAAGTGAAACATTTAGAATCAGGTTTGGTCTTTTTGTTGTGCAGCTGGCAGCAAATACTAAGTGTAATTACCACCCACTTATGAGAGTTAGCTGTCACGAGTTTCTTAGAGTTTAGAAGAGTAAACGGAAACCGCGGCCTAGTAAGGTTGTGCATGCTGAATCCAGCACGGTGGAGGTGGGGGTACATCCAGACTTTGAGTTCCAGGCCAGTCTGGGTCACACAGGGCACTCTTACTTGAGAGACAAACAAATAGACAGACAGACAGACAGACAGATAATCATATTCACCCACTGTGCAAATACACACAGCGTACCCATTGGGGTCAAGATTACTTAAAAACTCTTTCTTTCATGTTGATGAATTCAAGAAACACTAAAATAATTTAAAATTACCTTTTATGTATAATAAAAATCTATCCTGTATAATGGAACTTTTTTTTTGGTGACTACAGTTAGAATTTAGTATTTTCAAAAGGAAAACATTTTCCAAATTAGTTAGGAAAAGTTTAATGAGATTTTGAGGAAGCAATGAACTTCCATTCAATCTAATCCTGGTTTTAAGATCTGGGCACTTGGTTCTCTGTACTTTCTGAGCATGACTATAATGTAAGTGGATAAGTTTTTAAGCTATGGAAAAGTATAAAGTTCTTTAGCTCTTAAATTACCACTGATGCCAACAACAACTATTGACTTATAAAGAGTGGCTTGTAGAGACCTGACTTCATTCCCACCATGGCACAGATCTCTTGGTGTAATGGAGACGACCACTCAGACGCCAGTGAAAGAGAGGTGAAAGGGAGGAGGGTCAGATTTGAAGGAAGGCTCTCATCTTTGATCTCTTCCCCCACAGGCAAGACCCACCACATGTGACTCTTCTTGAAAGAACTTGTTACCTCACATTATTACAAAAACTGTAACTCAGTCTATGGGAGAGAATACACGTAACAGATCTAAATGACATCTTAGGGCTGCAGCATCAAAGGGAGCGAACTTTACTGAAGGAAATGAGGAAGAGTAAAGCAAAATGTCAACTTAAATAAACTCTACTCCAAGCCATTAAGGTAGTGACGTTATTATATAAATATTATTTTACAGCACATATGTTTCTACGAATGGGCTGCTGCTGGTGAACCATGACTTGCCCCAGCAGAGATTCTTTCTAATGGTTTGGTGATAGGGTTACTGAAGAGACTCTTTACTTCTGTAGACTTTAAATTGCGCATCTTATGTATGTATGATTTTAAAACAATTATTTCAAAAATAAAGGAAAACTGCATTTCATTTTGGGGCTACCTACACACACACGAAGAAAGAATTTTTACAATAATGTTGACTCCAGTGCTAAGTCGTGTGCATTTGCACAGTGGGGTACGTGTGTTTTCATTTGCTTGTAGATCAGCCTTTACTGGCCGCTATGCATTTCGGTGTCTCTTTGCCTTTTCCGGCTGCGTCACCTTACAGTGCAGATTTTTTGATACTCAGAGCACATACATTCCCAAGTGACAACTGAATGTAGAAACCAAATTTTTCTTTGATATTATTTTACTCATAGAGAGTGAAATACATCTAGGCAATGACAGTGTCTGTGATAGATGAAAAAATGATTCTCCATGAGGCTCAACATCCTTTGGTAGAGTAGACTTGTCTCTACTGCTTCTTGGCCATCACTCTCTAGGAAACTTACATCAGGTCTCTTTTATATAAAAAAAATTTATCCTGTGTATCTGTATATAGTGCATGTGTGCGTGTATGCACGCACATGGCAGGCGCACGCTTCGGTGCGTGTGGAGGTCAGAGGTTCTCGCCATCCACCTTTCTGTGAGTTCCAGGGATTAGACTCAGGACATTAGAGCGCCTTCAAGTGCTTTTACTTGCTGCACTGTCACGCTGGTGTCATATTGTTCAATCAAGCTGAGAAAGTGCTTACATCAAAGAAGCTTATCTAAACTTTAAAATTAAGGATGATTTCCAGGCAAAAATGGGACAGTGGAGCCAGACTAATATAAAGTTTCATAGAAATCCGTAGAGACTCTGAAACTCGTGAAGGAATAACTCTCTGCTGCAGCCTGGAAGAATACCTTGTTTTGCCTGCCACCTGGTGCTGGGGATGGAACGGGAAGCCGAGCTCACGTTTGGCAAGTGCTCTTGTGCTGAGCGGTGATAAACTGAGTGTTATATTAACAGGGACTCTAGAGACTACTCTTTACTCCAATCACACTGATTCTAAACAAAACATTGAGTGAAAAGAAGTTGTAGGCAAACATTCCTTTTTTTCTCCAAGAAATATCAATTTTTAATTTTTTTTTTTTTTTTGTATATGTGTGCGTGTGTCTGCGAGTCAGAGGACACTGTGTGTTCCTGTGCAGGTCGAAGGGTGACTTCGGGAATCACCCTAGATTACTTCTACCTTCTTTTTGCTTTGGTCTGGCTCTGCCTTCCAGGACCAGAAATACAGATCTGGGATCCAAACTCAGGACCTTCTGCTTACGAGGGCAGAGACTTAATCTCTGAGCCCTCTCTCCAGCCTGAAAACATTCATCTTGACAAATTTATGCAAGCCTGAGTTGACTGTAAGACCCTGGATTAGAAATCTGTGTTCTGTACACCTCCTTTCTCACCAGCAGGGCTGCTGCTATTATGTGCAGATGATTCTCGGCTGGGGAGGATGGGCAGCACCTTTCCTGGTCTCTGCACGCTAGAGAGAGAAGCCAGAAGCACCCTCCTACATGTGATTATTAAAACTGTTTTCAAATATTGCCAAATGCTCCCTCTCTAGAGAGAAAAGAGGATGCAGAATGTGTGCACTTTAACTTGGGATAAGCTTCTGAAATGAAACCACTTCTGCCAAATAAAGTGAATATGTAATACATAAATTCTTCACACAACTGGGAGTAGTTTAATAAGGAATTTTGTTAATCATTAACTAGCCAAATATGTTGATTTTTCAGTGGTCTGACAACATGGGAAAAACTCAAAATCAATGATATTAAAAAGCAAGTCATCACTTTCATCTAATTATATAATTTGCATATTTTAGCTCTAAATCACAAACCTGGAATATGTATGTCATAATGTGAGCAAAATTAAGATTCATGAAACCAGCATTTGACACAGAGCAACTGACAGCTGTGGATGTCCTGGGGCTGGAGTAAGAACTGCAGGGGCTGCACCGTCTCTCACGGCCCCCCCCCCACCCCCCACGTCGTGCTCTGTGACGATTATGAAGTCCTATGACCCATTCTTGAATATCTTCATAAAAAGGCCTCCGTGTGTGCCTTCTAGACCAATGCAGGAAGACGCTACTTACTTCCAGTGAATGCTATCCATCGAGCATATTTTGTAGCTTCTCTTCGCCAATGGGAAGCCACCAGCAGACCACACGTGACAGTCAATGAAATGATTCCCATGATGATAAAAAACAGTGTGGTGACCCATTCAGGGGGAAGCCGCGGAGGGATGCAGGTCCGGTCTCGTCCATGGATGGTCTGACACTGTCGCACAAGGCCCACAGTGAGCGCTCCTAGGGAGACGCAAAGGGGGGAACGCTGTAAGAGGGCTGGTCACTCAGGGAACAGCGTCTGCTCCATACCGTAGTCCTGGAACCTTATTGTTTGTGGGAGATTCCAGCACTGAATTCAGGAGTTCCCTTCTACCACGTTAGCCTCAGCAGCAAGTGCCTCTACCTGTTGAGTCATCTTGCTGGCCCTAGTTCACCTCTTCTTAAACCTCACTGGCATCAACAGAGCACAAGGCAGGTTTTGAAATGTCCCATCTCTAGATAATGTGAGAGCAATTACACCATGCATCGAGTGCTGGTTCCACATGCCAAACCCGAGGACCTCTGTTGAATCACGGTGAATTATTTTTTATGGGAACCCACAGACAATTTTCTCCTTTTCTGCACAAAGAATGATTAAAATTGACTTCCAAATGAGATTGTTGTTTTCCCTTTGCAAGAACAATGGCAAATGGGAAAGTGAGTACCAAAAACACAAAAGCAGAGACTTGAGGAGCAACTGAAACAGCAGGTTTCAGCATCCAGATGGCGCTTGGTGAACAGCACACATGTATACCCTCAACGGCACTGCACTTGACAGGGGCGGGGCTTCCTGGGATGACCTCCGTAGTCCTGAAAGCCGAGTAGAGCTGGATCTGTCGGTACAGATGTGTGCAGGCAGGTGGGGCTGGTAAAGGAGGTGCTCTGCACAGCTTTTATGTTTCGAATCCAGTTTTAGAGATAAAGCAACGTATTAAAAGAAAGTGAAGCAAAAAAAAAAAAAAAATCAGCTTTCTTATAAATGAGTTGTGGCCTCCCCTTCTCCAGTGTGAATTCTGTCTGACTGACAGAAGATAAGCTGTCTGACTAGCAGAAGATAAACAAGTCTTATTTTTTCTTCCAGATCATCTCATAAGCAGCTACAAGTGAGCCAGGTGCCCATGGGATGGCTGCAGGAGGGTGGGGGCAGGCAGGGTCAGCGGAACGGTGCTGCTCAGAGCCTGTGACCCGCACAGCAGCACAAGGCTGCATGACTTCCCACCCTGAAACACTACAAGAGTTTCCTTTGCAAAACAGCGGAGGTGGGAGACTCTCACTACGATCAAGTGTTTTACTCAATCCTGAACTGCAGAAGCATTCCCAGCGGTGCCCATGAGCTCCTAACAGGAAACTACTCCTCAACACCCTGTTAGCAGAAGACTGCTAACAGATTATCCTCCTGCTAACGGTTCCATTCATAAAAGCTGCAGTTGCTGTAAGAATAGACTACGGACAATGAAAGAGCTTCTGACAAATGTAATATTGTAGATTCCTATTGCAGAAGCACCTTTCTTCACATTGTAGCATACAAAGAATGTTGCGTGGCTAACCTTACTGAGAACTACCTTGTGTTGGCAAATATAAAAAATTATAGTAAACTGTAAAATATCTTTCCTTTGTAGTATTTTTGCATACTCTAATGTCGCCTTCTTAATCTCTGGTTGAGGAGTATTTGCTAATGGTTCAACTTTTTGGGAGAGATGGCTTTTCCTTATTTCCTGTCTAGCACACTACAACATGTACATATAAACATCAAGTAAGCAAATGAAAATTATAACTATAAACAAATTGCAAAAACAAAATAGTTGTTCAGCTATAACACATGTTCCTGTATTTATAAAATTTTTATTACCACAAGAAAGACTTTGAATGGAAGCAGACAGAGTTGAAAGAAAGCGACCTTTTGCATCACCCCCCTACTTGTTCTAGAAGTATTCTAATTGGCAACGAGAAAGTATACTACATATAAGAAAATTAGTACCCAAATGTTCTTCTGTGTGTCAGAGCTGTAGGTCAGCAATAGGAATATGGTTAGGGAACATGAGGCCCCAGTTTTGATCTCTAGCATCCCACAAGTAACTAGATTGGCTCTGTGGGAGCTTAGGGCTGCTACGGAGTAAGATCCCAAACACCTGGGATGCTTCCAGTGAGAATGGACTTTCCTTAGATATATAAAAGGGTGAACGGTGGTTGGTCCACATTACCGTCACACTTTTTTTCTGGAGCAAGGCTGTGCATGAATAAACTTTACATGGCAGTCAGTCACAAACATCCTGTAAGTTGCTGGAGAATGTGCACAGGTTACTGTCCTACCAATAAAGTTTGCAAATTCAGATACAAGGTTAGTGTAGTGACCAGCTCTTTAAAGCTCATTTTATTTCAGTGAATTATTCCTGCACCTAGATTCAAATCCATTTATCACACTGACATTAAAGATCTTTCACTTCCTCCAAAGTCCCTTAACACATTTTTCTGTACCATGCCACTTGATTTTAAGGAGTAGCTTTGCGGGGTGCTGGGCATCAAATTCAGGGCCTCGTGCATGCAAAGCAGGTTAACCCAAAAGGCAAGTTTTTTTTTTTTTTTTTTTAAACACACAAACATAACATGGTATTTTCAAAGAATTAACTGACTCTGAACTTCAATAGATGCTTCCTTGCCCCTAGTGACCTGAAGTATTGGATACACAGCAGGAATTAAAAGGCATTTGGTACCTTTAAGTGAATTAAAACCAAATTAAATTGAAAACCACACTGCGTCCCACAGGTTCTCTCGCAGAACTGCTACTCGCTGTGGCTTTGCAGCTAATCAAGTGAAAGCTCATCTGCTTACTAATTTTGTTTTACCCAACAGGTCTTTTGCCTTTTGAAGGGGATTGAACTGCATTCCTCAAACAGCCAATCTGGTTCACCCTGCAGCTGTTGCCTAGGTAACCAATCCAGCCAAATAAAAGATTTATACACAATAGATAAAAGAAAACCAAATTAGGAGCTCCAGCATCTCTGTGGCTCGCGGGAGCTCACCTGTGTCTCCTCTCCCACAAAAGGAAAAGTCATGTGAGTCCTACCCCGGGAGCAGGGCATCTCCACTAAACTGCTTTTGACACTTATCACCCACAGTTCCAGACACCCCAGTGGCTTGGCACAGCCAGTCTGAGCACGTCTGCTGCAGCGCTGAGGAGGATTTCAAGGCATGTCATCGCTGTGTGTAAAAGCATTGCACAGAGAATCTGTGACCCGGGGTGTAAAGTACAGGCGCACGCCCACCAGCGCCCGTCACCAGCCATGAAGTGACACGCTCACCAGTCTGCACACGGAGGCTTTTCATCTGCAGTGTGCAGATGGGACTGGGCAAAGATGGTGCAGGTGAGCAGCTGTGATCGTAGGGGTGTAGTTCAGTGCAGAGAGTGTGCGCAGCACGGGTGAGGCCCTGTCCTAGCTCCTATCTCACCCACAGAAACAAGCAGCCAACACGTAACCGCCTTGCTCTAACTCTCCTCATTCTGGAGTTCTTCCCGCCACTGCAGATAGGTGATTCTGACCTACCTGATCCCACCATCAGTGTGGCTCTCGGGACCCCAGTGGCTAAGACAACCTGTCCTTGGCAAGCGATTTCACTAACCGCACAGCCAGACAAATGCTTCATTGCCCATGTCTTAGGGGCTGATAAGGGCTCATTATATGCCCCCCCAAGAGCATCTATAATTTAAACAAGAGACACTACTCCGATCTGGCTAAAATTATGGAGTTTCTGATTTTGCTGGAGACATTTAGGAGAACTGGGGGCAGGTGAGGACGGAGGGGCTGGGAGGAGAGAGCTGCAAGGCAGACAGGGAGGCACCCCCTGCCAGGCTTGCCCTGCTCGGGCCCTTCCTGTGGGCAGATACACAGCATGGCAGCTTTTAACCTTTGTATACTCAGTTTTTTCTTCTGGACACATGACCTGGGGCAGCAGCGAGCACCCCAATCTAACAGTATTTTACTTATGGAACCAGCCTTCCAAAACGTAAAAGTGGACATGTAATGGTTGCTAAGGAAACTACCATAAAAAGAACTCAGCGTATTACTTCCCTGTCCAACTACTTTGGCATATCATTTAGGTTGAAGATTTTAGGCAAATCGAGTTGAGACTTGCTGAAATAAAAACTCCAGGCAGGGGTTTTCTAAAAATAGCAATGCTCAAGCCTCAGGATCGAGGAGGCTCTGTGATAGGATAAATGTTTTGTTACTCAGCAAGTTACAAAAAATTAACCTTTCAGCTCCTTTCCCTCACACTTTGCTGGTTGCTTCTTCTTTCCTTGTTCTAAAGGTAATTTTCACCTACTGCCTGTGAGCAGCAGCACGAGACATAACCATAAGACAGTTAAATCATCCCCTTACATTACAACTGATTCTAGGCCTTTGCTCCCTAATCTGGCCTTGGTCCAATGCGACAAAGACATTAAGTACTAACTAGCAATGAAAGGAAGGGCACAGGAGGTGTGTCTGATCAATGAGGCTGAGGCCCAAGAAGTCAGGACATCAAAATAAACTGCAGTCATTGATAAAAACAAGTAAAATCTGCTTCACTGGTAAGTACAACACAGAGTTAAAATCTGTCTTCACTATGATTCTGCCTGTCACTGAAGCTCTTAACATAATGTACAAAGAATTCATTTACAAAAAGCTTACCACGATGTTTAAACGGTCCATTCATGCATACAAGGTATGTGGAAGGATGTTGTCATTTTGCTGAGAGGGGCCTACAGGGGTGAGAAGGGTTGAGAGGTGAACTGGGGTGGGTCTGAGGAACTATCTTCCTTTTTACTCTCTTATCTGATTGCAGGTAAATCCATACAAGGTTATACTTTAAAAAAGTAGTTGTCTTAATATTTTAAAACCCTAAAATGTTTACATAAAGTATTATGAAGTAAAATGTACTAAATTGTGCTTACATTATATAATGGAAAACCTTCTAATCATGCATGAATTTGAACAGATGTTGTGCATCTAGAAGAAATGATGAATACAAAAACAGAAACTAGAGAAACTATGAGTACACCAAAGAAAGTGGGCATTTTAAAGTAATTTAGGTAGCCAAGTGGAATTCACATTAATCTGTCTCTTGTATCATGAGATACCCAGAGAGGACTTCAAGAGGTTGCACTGTACAACTACAACTCAACAGATCACACCTACACCTACACTGCAGCAGGACCCACTGCATACCTATACCAACAAGTCACACCTATAGCTACACCTCAACAGGATGCACTACATACCTACACGCCAACAGGCTGTACTGTATATTACACCCCAACAAATCATACTTTGTACCTACTCTTTCTTCACTGATGGATATGGCAGAAGGAACCCATGTATTTCACCCTAAATGAAGAATATCAGTTTGATTTGTAGGGTTGAGCTTAAGATAATTGATACTGTCAGAGTAAGAGTCAAACAAATTCGGTAAGTTAGATAGCTTGCGTAGTCCAAAAACCACTTCAGAATTACGTGCCAAGTATTTTGATGGAAATGCTGAGCCTTAATAACCCCATGGTCTCCGTTTCAGAAAGGGCTCACAGATGTACAGCGATCAAGCAGGCAAGCAAGGCAGCAGACAGGTCTGTCGCACACACCTGTCCTCCCAGCCCTCCCGAGGGGGAGGCAGGAAGATCACCCAATAGCATGAAACTGCTGTAAAATAACGAGGAAGGACGCTGCTGCTCAGAATAGTTACACAGATAGAGTTTAGAGCTGGGAGGATCTCATGTGCCCTGACCTTCACGAACTGGAGTCTGAGAACACTAAACTTTGGAGATTAAATAATAAAGTGACTAAGTGCTGGGCCAAAAGTCAGGGGTTCAATTGCCAACTTCAAAAATCTCCCTATCACGCTACACTAACTTCTTAGAACATTGTTTACTAAATAAGGAAAATGAACAGGATCTTAAAAACACTTCCAGATTTCTCTCAGAGCAATCTCTGAAAGCACCCAAAGAAGCCATCTCTGGCCCCTCCGCTAGGCTGAGCTCCGGAGCTCTAGTCTCTGGAATGTGGCCTCCTCCCACCCCAGTCCTCAACCCCATCTCTTTGTCTCAAGAACAAAAGGACTCCTTGTACCAGCTCTTTGCCCTTGACCTAGTTGGATATTTATATAGCCTATTTCCAAATACAAAATGACCATTCATCCTCCCGCCACCCAGCCGGAGCCGCTCAGGGCCGGGGAGGAGGACACCCCCGCTGCGCCCGGGCCCCGCCCCAGCTCCCCCAGGTTAAATAGCGCTCCCCGCCAACGCCCCATCCTCCCTTACCCCACTCCGCTGCCCAGGACACGCGCGCGGTCCAGCCGGGCCTCACCGCCACTTAGGTAAGCTCCGTCCCTGCCCACCCCCAGAAACCCAGGCCAAATAATTCAGTTTAGTGAAAAACGCACAGAAATTGAAAGATCTTAAGAGTTAAAACGACAATGCCAAAGTCAAAGTGCAAATCCATGAGAAACAACATTCAAGTAAACAAATCTCCCACTGAAGGAATTAATCCCATAATGTTAGACTCCAACCAGAACATTTTCTTGGAAAATGGCCAAGAAAGCCTGACCCAGGATAACGACTTTCAAAATATGATCATTACCATGTTCAATACTATGAAAGAGGAAATCTGGGAGGAATTAAATAATCGAATCAATCGCTTTGAAGAGGAACACCACAGACACTTGGAGGAGTTGAGAAAAACAGTGCAAGAAACAAAAACTGGCATAGAGCAGTTAAAACAGACTCAAGCAGTTTAAAACTGAGCTAAAAGACAAGTTATCTTCAACCCAGAACTCCACAGAGAGTCTTATCAGCAGAACTAATGAAGCAGAAAACAGAATTTCAGACCTTGAAGATAAAGTGGGAGTATTAACCAGCTCAATGGAAGAGGTTGGTAAAGCCAAAAAGATACTTGAGAGAAATATCCAGGAGATATGGGACACCCTGAAGAAGCCTAACATGCGTATTCATGGAATACCAGAGCAAGAATCTCAAAATACCACCCCTGAGGAAATTTTTCAAATGATCATCAAGGAAAACTTTCCTCATTTAAAAAAAGAGAGGCCCATCCATATACAAGAGGCATTCTGTACCCCAAACAGGTATGACCAAAACAGAAGCTCGCCACGGCAAATAATAGTTAAAACACTCCACATTCAAGATAAAGAACTGGTGCTGAGAGCTTCAAGGGAGAAAAAACAAGTCACTTTTAAAGGTAAACCTATTAAAATACAAATGACTTCTCAGTCGAAACAGTAAAAGCAAGAAGAGCTTGGAGAGACATACTTCAAGTATTGAATGAGCAAAAATGTCAACCTAGGCTGATTTACCCTGCAAAACTATCCGTCATGATCAAGGGAGAAAGAAAATTCTTCCAGCACAAAGACAACTTGAAGGGATACATGTCCACCAAACCAGGCCTTCAAAAAATGCTAGAAATGATGCTCAAGCTTGAAGAAAAAACAGGCATATCCAGGAGAACAGAAGGCAAGTATAACACCATTAAAAGTGAAACAATATACTTATAAAAACTACTAAACGTAATAAATGTCTGGAATTAAAAATAGTTTCTCCGTTATAACACTAAATGTTAATGGAATTAACTCACCGATCAAGAGACACAGATTACAAATTTGGATTAAAAATCACAATCCATCAATCTGCTGCCTGCAGGAAACCCATCACACCACAAAAGATAGGCATGCCCTAAAAATAAAAGGTTGGTCAACAATTCTACAAGCTAATGGAAGCAGAAAACAGGCAGGGGTAGCCATTATGCTATCAGACAAAGTGGACTTCAAACCAAAGAAAATTATAAGAGACACGGATGGATACTACATTTTAGTCACAGGTACAATTCACCAGGAAGAATTCGCAATACTGAACATATATGCACCCAATACGGGCCCCTCCACATTCATTAAGAAAACCCTACAGCGTCTAAAGCAAGAAATCAACCCCCAAACAATAATTCTTGGGGACTTCAACACCGCCCTCTCAATATGGGATAGATCAATAGATCAAAAGCTTAACAGAGACACTTTGGAACTTAATCAAACCCTTAAAGAAATGGACCTTACAGATCTCTATCGAACTTTTCACCCACGCACCAAAGAATACACATTTTTCTCAGCAGCACACGGAACTTTCTCCAAAATAGATCACATATTGGGCCACAAAACGAATCTACACATATACAAAAAAGTTGAAATTCTAACCTGTGCCCTATCAGACCACCACGGCCTAAAGCTGGACATCCACAACACAACAAGCAAGAGAAAATACACTAACTCCTGGAAATTTAACAATATGATGCTGAATGACAACTGGATTCAGGAAGAAATTAAAAAGGAAATTCAAGATATCCTGAAAGCGAACGATAATGAAAATACAACTTACCAAAATCTCTGGGACACAATGAAACTTGTTCTAAGAGGTAAGTTCATAGCTCTTAATGCCTACATCAAAAAAATGGAAACCAGAAATAAACAACTTAACAATGCAGCTTAAAGCTTTAGAGAAACTAGAGCAATCTGATCCCAAAAATAGTAGAAGAGAGGAGATTAGCAAAATAAGGGGAGAAATATCTGAAATTGAGATTAAGAAAACGATAGAAAAAAATCAACCAGTCAAAAAGCTGATTCTTTGAAAAAAATCAGTAAGATTGATACACCCCTAAGCTAAACTAACCAAAAGCAAGAGAGAGAAAATCCAAATTAACAAAATTAGAAATGAACATGGAGTTATCACTACGGATACCCAAGAAATCCAGAGAATTATAACATCATATTTCAAAAACTTATACTCTGTGAAGTTTGACAACACAAAAGAGATGGATGAATTTCTAAGTAAACACAACTTACCTAAATTGAATCAGGAAGTTGTGAATTATTTAAATAGTCCTATAACATACAAGGAAATTGAAGAAGTAATCTCGAAACTTCCCACCAAAAAATGTCCTGGACCAGATGGATTCAGCACAGAGTTCTACCAGACATTTAAGGAGTTAATAACACCAATACTCCTTAAACTGTTCCATCAAATAGCAAAGGAAGGAACACTACCAAATTCCTTCTATGAAGCTAATATCGTTTTAATCCCAAAACCTAATAAAGATTCACTTAAAAAAGAAAACTATAGGCCGATCTCTCTGATGAACACAGACGCAAAGATTCTCAACAAAGTCTTAGCAAATCAGATTCAAAAACATATTAAAAAGATCATTCATGGGGACCAAGTAGGCTTCATCCCCGGCACACAAGGTTGGTTCAACATACACAAATCAATAAATGTAATTCATCATGTAAACCAGTCCAAAGTCCAAGACCACATGATACTCTCAATAAATGCAGAAAAAGCTTTTGACAAGATCCAACAGCCTTTTATGATCAAAACGCTAGAGACAGTAGGAATGGAAGGAACCTTTATCAATATAATAAAAGCTGTATACAACAAGCCCACAGCAAGGATTATGCTCAATGGGGAACAATTGGAAGCATTCCCACTTCGATCAGGAACCAGACAAGGCTGTCCACTCTCACCACTTCTATTCAATATTGTACTTGAAGTCTTAGCCGAAGCCATAAGACAAGAAAGGGACATAAGAGGGATTCAAATCGGCAAGGAAGAAGTCAAGCTATCCCTATTTGCAGATGACATGATCTTATACCTGAGTAGTCCCAAAAACTCCACCAGGAAGCTCCTGGAACTAGTTGAGAAGTTCAGCAGGGTGGCAGGATACAAAATAAATGTGCAAAAATCAGAGGCCTTCCTATATGCCCAGAATGAAAGAAGTGAAAAAGCCTTGAGAGAAACAATCTCATTTACCATAGCCCCTAAAAAAATGAAATACCTTGGTATAAACCTAACCAAGGAGGTAAAAGACCTTTACAATGAAAACTTTAAAATCCTAAAGAAAGAAATTGCAGAAGACACCAGAAGGTGGAAAGACCTCCCTTGTTCCTGGATTGGCAGAATCAACATTAAAAATGACCATCCTACCAAAGGCAATATACAATTCAATGCTATACCAATCAAAATCCCAAAGCAATTCTTCAAAGAAGTTGACCAAACAATCTCAAAGTTCATATGGAGGCACAAAAGACCCAGGATAGCAAAAACAATCCTGAGTAACAAAAACACTGCTTGAGGTATTACCATACCAAACCTAAGTCTATACTACAAATCCACAGTTATAAAACAGCCTGGTACTGGCTCCAAAATAGACACACAGATCAATGGATAAGGATTGAAGACCCAGATATAAGCCCACAAAATTACAGCCATTTGGTCTTTGACAAAGGGGCCCAAAGAATCCAATGGAAAAAGAACAGCATCTTCAACAAATGGTGCTGGCAAAACTGGATCTCCACATGCAGAAGATTAAAGCTGAACCCGTACTTGTCACCATGTACAAGACTTAATTCCAAATGGATCAAGGACCTTGATATAAGGCCAGAGACTATAAAAACCATAGTTGAAAGGATAGGGAACTCCCTCGAGCTGATTGGGCTAGGCCAACATTTCCTAAACAGACATTCAATGGCACAGTCACTGCTACCAACTCTCAACAGTTGGGATCTTGTGAAAGTAAAGGGCTTCTGTTCAGATAAAGAGATTGTAACACGAGCTCAAAGGCAACCCACAGAATGGGAGAAAATCTTCACTAACCACATATCTGATAGAGCTCTACTATCCAGAGTGCACAAAGAACTTAGAAAACTAAACACCAAGGAAACCAATGGCCCAATTAAAAAATGGGCCCTGGAACTTAAAAGAAATTTTACCAGGGATGAAATTAAAATGTCTAACAAATATCTTAAAAAATGCTCCACTTCTTTAGCCATCAGGGAAATGCAAATCAAAACTTCCCTGAGATATCATCTCACCCCGGTCAGGATGGCAAAAATCCACAATACAAACAACAACAAATGCTGGAGAGGATGTGGAGAGAGGGGAACTCTGCTACATTGCTGGTGGGAATGCAGGCTCATACAGCCACTCTGGTGAGCTGTCTGGAGATTCTTAAAGAAATTAAAGATTGAAATGCCATATGACCCTGCTATTCCACTTTTGGGAATAACCCCCCATACAGCAGAGGTTCACCTCGATAGCACAAGCACGACCATGTTCATAGCAGCACTGTTTACAATAGCAAAGTCATGGAATCAGCCCAAATGTCCAACAGTTGACGAGTGGATAAGGAAACTGTGGTACATCTATACAATGGAGTACTACTCAGCCATCAAAAATGATGAATTACTGGAATTTGCTGGGAAATGGATGTCATTAGAAACAATTATATTAAGTGAAGTATCCCAAACCCAGAAAATTAAGCGCCGTATGTACTCCCTAATAGGTGGCTCCTAGTACCAAACCCACCCAGCCTACCTGGTGAAAAAAAAGAACATTTACATTTCTCTATTTCCACAGCTCAGAATTTACCTTACTCATAGGTAAATTTATGTATTACCTACAGTAATTTCAAGGAGTATGAACAGGAGGGATGGGGTTGGAGGGCCACACCAGAAACAAGGAGAGAAGTGACCATGTTACAGTAGAGAAAATAGGCCTCCATCAAGGACTGCAAGTAAGTAATGTGACACCTGGTTAAGTTCACAGATGTTCGTTACTGATCATTTACAACTAAGGGGATATGATCTCACCAGAAGGGGAGGGCATATAGTCTGGCAGATAAAAAGTAACCATTTTGCAAATGGGTGATCGACCCCTCCTTCACTGAGGTTTCCTACTTTTATTACATCTACCCTTGAATGTGCTCTTATAATAAGACTCCAGTTTAACAGCTTTTTGTCTCTGGCCAGGGGGTGACATACAGTGCACAGCAGGATGGAGTGAAGGTCATTGCAGGAGCAGCAAAACTGCAAAAGAAAATCAACAAACCACAATCCAGAACTTCAGAGACTCTATATCAACCACCTAGAACTAGGCCAGACTAATCTTTCCCCATCCTGAAGCTCAGGGAAATTTGCGGAAGAGGGGGCAGTAAGAGTGTAAGAGCAAAATGATGGGAGGAGCAATGATTTGCAAGATACTCCACACAAGTTAGGGGCGAAGGAATCATAATTGGACTTTGCATGCCCTGCGCAATGTCCAACACACTATTGACCTCACAAAGTCTAGCATCTGCTAAAGGCACCAAGATCCTTGGAGGCAAGGGATTGGCAGCCACAGTAGTGTTCCTATGCTTAAGGGGAACACGAGAAAGGGTTCAGGGAAATGCCACTGGGTCCTTGTATGTCATCGGAGAGGAGGGCCCAGAGGAGAGTCAGGGATGCACATTAAAGGACTCTCTGGGAATTGGGGCGGGAAGCACTGGGGGATGGGGAGGGAAGGGTGAGGAGAGGGGGAGCAGGGGGTTTGGGGGGGAGGAGGAGGGAGGGAGGGAACCGGTGTACCTATTAAGTTTGTATGAGTGGAAATAATAATAAAAAATGTTAAAAAAATGATATTGCAAAACCTGCTATTGTAACTGAGTCACTGGGCTTTCCTGATACTATGTATGTCTGAAGAATAAATACTGGAAATAAAATTTTCTAAGTTAAAAAAAAAAAAAAAAGAACATTCACATTTCTCTATTTCCACAGTTCAGAAAATGTGAATTACCTCCTCCAAAAGAACCGCAGAGAGGTCAGAACAAGCAGCCTCCCCGAGTCCGGCAGGGCCTCCATTTTACTATCTTCAGGCCTCTCAAATCATTCTTCATTTTTTCTAAATTATTTCTCTGATAAATTGTATTCCCTTAATTTATTTAAGTGCAGTGATTCTTAGGTGCAAATAAAAAATGACTTAGTCATACAACTTTGTATGAGCAAGGAGGCAGGGTATTAGTGGTTAAAGTTCAGAGTCTGGATTCAGTGGCCCACCACTTGCCACACGTGAGATCTGGGGCAGTTGTTTAACTCCCATGTACCTCAGTTTCCTCTACTCTAAACAGGGAGACTGACAAAATGATCTCAAAGTATTGGGCAGTCTAAGACAGAGATGCATAAAATTATTTTAAAATATCTTCCACAGAGTAGGAAACTTTTAATGCCAAGTGTTAATTACTTTAAAATAAATCAGAACTGTAAAAAATCTGGAGCCTTGCAAATATAGGAAAGCAAATCTATTAACAAGACACATGTTTATTCTAGGCCATTAACATGCTTCCTAGGTTGCAGGAGAGGATAGATTTGAAGTGGAGCGCTTTGGAGAAAGATGCAAATTCTGACAGCTGTTCTGTTTAATCTTAAAGAGGAGCTTGTATTCTCACTGTAGCTATATTTGGCTTTGACTGAAAATGTAAGATGATACCACCTTCAATTTTCAACATCAGAAAATACTACTTAAACTTTTGCAGAGGGAAATCAATCCCCCATTAATTATCTCACATTTATGGTAGCCACAATCTCTTAAGCAGAAAGACGGTGGTCCAGGAGAGCCATATACTAGGGAGCATATCTGATGAATCTGAGAAACCTGGAACCATGGCCTGACTTCACAGTGTGCCACACGGAGCCTTGGCTTACTTAGTCACTGCGCACTGCGCAACATGGTGTGGGACACCTCAAGATACGGCCGTTGGCTCTTGCTCCCAAGAACTTACATACAGCCAAGATACACATCTACATAAAGTTTATGAGCCCGACACAGTAACCCAAAGGACATGGTCCTCCCATCTCAAGGGAACGTGGAGCATCATAGTATGTAAGGTTCCATCTATGTAGGTTTAACTATGGAAACTTTTAAAGTGTCCCCTCAATAATGAAAAAAGGGTATACAATTAAATGAGTTTTGGCAAAGGCCTAAAAAGCTATGTCAAGCAGGTAGGTGCGCACTTACAGAAATGTCTAGTCCCTTCTCGGAACAGGTCTGCTTTCTGTAAACAGTTCTTACACAATTTCATACAATGAAATTATAAACTGTTTCTATTATGAATAGGGATTTGATAAATATTTGTGTACAAGCCATCAAGACCCTTACAGGTTTTCATTTTTTTCTTGTGTTAACATGAAGAAGTGAAAATGCCTGGTTGTTGATAAGCATATGGTTAAACTCTTGAGAAATTAAAATTCTGTTTTCTAAAGTGACTGCTCCATTTTGCATTCTCATGAGACACACAGGAGAATTCCAACTGTTGCCCAAACCCACCGATGCTGGGGTTATCGGCTTTCTTGGCTATTTTAACATTTTGGAGATAGGAACACAGAGGCTCACCGAGGCTGCCCTACTATCTGATGGTGCAGAACACAGGTTGATGTACCCATCTGCTACTTGCAGTCGGCTCAAATCTTTTTTGTCTATTCAAAAAAAAAAAAAATCAAGTGTATTTTTGATTTTAAGTGTTCGTTGCATATTGTCCATCATCCAATGCGGGTTTACAAATACCCACGCCAGAGTTTTCATTATAAATTTTAATGTTCCATTTGAAGGACAAATTATTTAAATTATTTCTCCGTTCCCCCTTTTCTCTTTTCCTCTTTTTTTCTGGGGGTGTATGCTAGGGATCGAACTGAAGGCCTGAAGCCTTAAGCACGCCAGGCAGGCAGGTGCTCTACTACTAAGCCACATCTCTAGCTCAAACTTGTCAATACCTTTTCCTGCCTCTGTGGCTGTTTTGCAGCAAAGGTGGAAGACCTGGGCAATCAGAGATGCTATCAGGCAGGACACAGGCAACTGATGACGTCTAAATCTATGTGTCAGAGGGTTCCCGAGGCTCCTCCCCAAAGAATAAAAACACAGCCAGGGAGCATTCAACTTCCTCATGTCTGGCAGACAGTCAGAATGTCCCATGCCTCAAGCACTTAGAAAATAAAAACATTACCAGGTAATTATGTACACTTCCTCCTCGGGAGGACATAGTGCCTATGTGTGATTTTAGAACTAGAAACTGCTCCTCTCCAGCCATCCAACCCGCTGAAACTTTGATCTGGACTTCCCAGTTTCCAAAACTCTAAGAAATACGTTTTTTTTTTTTTTAAATTTATTATTATTATTTATTCAATTGTGCGTGTGTGTGTCTGTGTGTGTGTGTAGAACCACGGACGAATTCAGGAACCACTATGGACGCCTCCACCTCCTTGTTTACTCTGCCCCGGGATTCACAGGCTCCGCCCTACCAGGACCAGAAGCGCAGGCCGCCCCCGCTTCCGCCTGGCGTCTATACGTGGGATCTGGGATCTGAACTCAGGACCTTCTGCCTGCAAGGCAGAGGCTTAACCCCTGAACCACATCTCCAGCCCAGAAATACGTTTTTGTACTTTATAAATTACTTGGTCAAGTATTCTGTTATAGTAATTCAAAAAACATGATAACAACACATTTATCATATTTTCTCTATTCCTAAAATAAGATGAATTAGGAAGTAGTTAATATTTTCCATTTTGAGGAGGTGAGTCCTTCGGACAATGGCTTCCTTGGGGGGCATTGATACTTCTTTGTTAATTAACTTCTTGAGGAGAAGGGATTCAAGACCAGTATTCATCTCAGTTAGGCAGTGACACAAGTAACATTCTGGTGACATATTCAGCTTATAATCCACAGACTAACCCCAAACAGAACCAAAGATGCACGTCTAACATGGCTGGCCCGCTGCTGCGTGGCAACACGAGTTCTTGATGGACTAGGCTAGGTCCTGCAACAGTGGAGTGAGTGCAACACACACAGACCAGGGACACATTTTTCTGTTTCCAAATTTGAAAAGAGGAAGAGGAAAAAGAAAACGAAGCAGAGACTTGAAGGGGAAAAAGGCTGGCAGAGCCACAGTGCAGGCACCGCTGTCGCTCTGTCCTGGCAACAGGCTGTGCTCTAGAAATGGGCCAGACGAAGCTACGTCTTAAGAGGAGGCAGCTCTGGGCAAAGCGACAAGGTTAGGTGGGCCATGATGGCTTAATTTTCCTCCTCTAAAGAAGTATAAATACCACCTCTGGTCCACCCAAGGCAAAGGGGCTTCCCTCAGGATTACTCTCTAGACCACAGTGCTGAGGCCAGCAGACAGCTCTTAGATGCTGGCATGATCCAATCTCAAGTTGCGTAATGTTCAAGTCAGTAAGGTAGCCAGATTCCTTTTCCTCTAAGACTAGTGAAAGGCCAGCGTACAAGAGAGCTATGGTGGAAACCACTTCTCCAGCCTGAAGTGTTGCGTAACGGTTAAGTAAGGTGAGTACAGTTTTCAATTTCTATGATCTAAACCATCAACCCACTTTCTACTCAAGTCCTGCGATGGACAGAGTCTGTGACTCAAGTTCTAAGGATCACTCTTCTTCAAGAGCGTTTCGATCTGTTTGCACTAAAGATCATAGATCATTCTGGAGTTTACTCTTGTGGCTGAAAGCCGTAGGAACACATTTAACATGGTGATGAAATAAATACTATTATGGTACTGCTCAAGTAATGGTGCAACATGGAAATCATTTGCCTGTATCTTCAGGGCATGATGCAGGTAAGTGCAGTGTCCCGTCATTGGAGGAACTTAAGGGAAGCAGCACTGGTGCCTGGAGACTTCGGAGCAGATCCGCACTGAGAGGGAATCAGCACCTGTCGCAGCAATGCCCACTTGTTCCACTAATGCAGGATGCTCTACAGAGGCTGCTCAGATTTGTCCTCTGTCCTGACAACTGAGGCTGGAGCTCCATGGAGAATTCATGAGTCAGCTCAATGTAGGTTACGTTTTAAGTAACAATACCCACATGATTCCCTGAAAAGAAAGTGTGGGAAAATCATTTGTGAACAGTTTTGAGGAGAAAGATATTCAATCAAGCTAAGGCATGAAAGGTTGACTACTGTTTCCTGTTATATAAAGAGACTCAATAATATCTTCGTGAGACATGCATGTATTCAAAATGCAGTGTTGCCTAATATAACTACCATTTAGAAAGAGCTGTGCTATGAACTAAAAAAAGGTATCGTTTTCCTCAAGGAGATGTTTATTTAAAAACACTTGGCTGGGGATGTAGCGTATGGCAGAAGGCTTGCCTAGCATGTGCACGGCCCGGGGTTCCATCCCAAGTACCACAAAACACCAAACAAACAGACCTCAGAGTCTTGAACAAAACCTCAGAGAATCCTCAGCAAGCAACATAAAGGAATTTAGGGAAGCTTTGGATCAGGCCTGAGAATAGGAGATCATTTATCTGTAACGAGTTTATTATTTTCCATGGAACCGAATCTCCAAATATTGGGCTGAGAGGTAAAGTAAGGACTTTGGTCAACAAAAATGAGCTTTGTTCTTCTTTTGTGCACAGTTTGGCAAAAGTACAAATTCATCAAGGTTAGAAATGATACTGGCATTTCTCCAGACATCTCTATAAAGTGATAAATCACTTTCCCTGAATATATTTTCAGCTAGAATTGGATAAGCACTATGTACATTTGCTGCAAAAATTAAAAAACTCAAAGATGCATATGTAGTGTGAGGCAATAAGTCAACAATCCATCTCCAACTACTCAGGTCTACTCCCTGGAGACAAAAGTACTGTTAGCGGTTTAAACCTAGTTTTCATTAGTTAATAAGTATGGGCATTTATAAAACATAAATGAAGCTTTAAAAGGCTATGATATAATGAACACTCAAATAACATTAGGTCATTTTAAGAAAAAAAAAAAGTCCCCATTTTAAAATTCTCTACCTCTTCTGAAATCCTCTTCCTTGAGGCAACTGACATCCTAGACTTGTGCTTATTGGTTTCTTTGCTCACAGTTTTGTTACATTTCTTTCCCAAACATGTTTGCTTCTGTGCTTCTGATCTTCATATAAGCAGAATCTTACTTTTTGTATCCTTTTATGATTTGTTTTTCATGCTCAATAATTTGTTTAGAATCGTTAAACTGTTCTAATTATAACTTGCTCATTTTTTGTTGGTATAGTCTAAACTTACTCTAGGGCTGACACGATTGCTCAGCAAGCAAAGGTGCTTAATCCTGATGGCCTGAATTTGATCCCCAAAACCTGCATGGGAAGCGACAAGCAAGCTGTCCTCTGACTTTTGCATACATGCATGTATGCACATGCACAAGTATACATGGTAAATAAATGTAATCAAAATTATTGAATTTCGGACACTTACATTGTTTTTAATAAGTTGTTGCAACTGTTCCATCGTCTTAGAAAAAAATGGTGATATAAATGATGGTGCACGCATACTACAGAATGCCAGGAAGAAAGAGATTATTGATGTGGTATAATCTTAAGACATCATGAGGAGAAAAACAAACTACAGAAACTTATTGGAGATCCATTTAATACTACATGTACAAAACACACACACACTTCTTAAGTCCATGTATTTGCAAATGTATAAAAACAGAATGGATAAGAGCAACGAAATCATCCACACAGCCAGTGTCCTCGGCCCTCCTGTCACCCGAATCTCACATCCTTCAGCTGCCTGCTTCTCACTGCAGTACGACTGTTTAAACTTTTCACTCAAGATTTCCCCTAACAGGTCTCCCCACTCAAATCCAATAAATCAGAATGACTTACAACTGACACCTGGGGTCATCCCAAGGGGACTTTTATTCTACAAATAATCCCATGGACAACCTGGACCCACATTGTAATCTTACAGTAGCCACATTCCCTACTGAGTCAATGAAATTAAAAGCCCTTTACATTTAGTGCTATCTTTTTTTTTTTTTTTTTTTTTGGCACAGTTATCTTTTTTTTTTAAACAAATACAGATTATTTTTATTTTCAGGATCCATTGCCTAATCATCTGTATTCCCAAATATTCTACTGCCTATCAAGGCCCACACTGAACATTAAAGAACCCAATGCATTTATCGTAAGGATTATAGAGATCCAGTCCACATGCATCCTTTATCTTCTTCCCTTTTTCCTCTCTCTCTCTCTGCATATAGTTTACACATGTTCAGGTGTGTAAACGTGTGTGCAGATGGATGCCTTCCAGGGACACTCGACACCTTATTTTTTTTTTAATTTATTATTATTATTCATTCAACTGTGCGCATGTGCGTGTGTATGTGCGCGTGCATGTGTGTCTGTGTGTCTGTGTATGTGTAGAACCACGGACGAATTCGCTAACCACCATGGACGCCTCCACCTCCTTCTGCCCCGGGATTCACAGGCTCCGCCCTACCAGGACCAGAAGCGCAGGCTGCCCCTGCTTCCACCTGGCGTCTATACGTGGGATCTGGGATCCGAACTCAGGACCCTCCGCCTGCAAGGCGGAGGCTTAACCCCTGAGCCACCTCTCCAGCCCGACACCTTATTTTTTGTAACAAATCTTTGACTGAACTGGGAGCTCATCTGTTGAGTAGCTGGCTCGTTAACGAGTTTCAAGGACCTACCTTTCTCTGCCCCCTCAAATAAAACTGTTCTGGGGTTATAGACGATATACCACATTTGGAATTTTTTTACACAGGTACTAGGGATCTGAACTACGTCCCCATGCTTGTGTGGTTAGCACTTAACTGATTAATGCATGCCTCTAGTCCAATAAAGCTTCTTTCTTATGCTTTTCCCACTTGTGCCAGTTAGTCTCAGCTCTGAACTAACACTTGGGAGACAGGCCCCTAGGTACACCTATTAGGAATGAATTAAGACAGGCCTTGAGAAAGCCTACAGGAGATTGTCCTGATTGCTTTGAGTGGAAAGACCTGTCCATTGTGGGTAGGATTATTCCCTAGGCATTCCCTGGAGATGGAGAGACAGCAAGTTAGCATTTTGGCAGAGCTGGTTGGTCAGCTATCAAGCAGGCATTCAGCACTGAGCCGTGCCCTTTGTTCTTGCTACGGACCGGCTATGACCAGATTCCATGGTGCTGATTCTGGTGTCATTCTCTTGCCACGATGCACGGTAATCTAGAATTGTGACCATGAATAATGTCTCTGTCGTCCTAAGTTGTTTGGGTCATGAATTTATTACAGTATCAGAATTTGAATCTAAGACAGAGTATCAGAAGTGGGGTGCTGCCATGCAACTGAAAGCACTGTATTGAAACCATGAACACGTTGGTTCTTTTCTTTCACTTACATTTTTCTGCTATTATACACAAACTCATCAGCTAACACATACTAACTTATTGAGTTATTTGAAAGATTATCCTTAATACAAGTGTCAAAGAAAGACAGAAAAAAGCGCAGCTAAGAGCACAGCAATCTGCAAGGCTCTGCCCCTTCCAGCCCTGCAAGCAACTAACTATCTTCTGCCTTTCAGCCTTCATCTGTGGAATACTGCACCGGTTATTGAGGAGTTAAATGAATTTACTTCTTCACAAAGCTGAGAAAAATGGCTAGCACATAGAAATATTTAATAGTTTTTACAATTAATATTCAGAGGTTGTACCAACAGTGCAAACACATCATTACTGACTACCCAGTTTTGTATATCTAATAGGTATACCCAGATAATCAACCATGCATTGAATTAATTATTTAGTAAGTTGAATTCTTTTCTTTAAAAAGATATTTATTTAACAGAGAAAGAGGGAGAGAGAAAGATAAAACTCAAGTCCATGCCATAGCATATATGTGGCGTCACAGGACAACTTTCAGAAGTTGGTTCTCTTTTTTCCGTGTAGACTCCTGGGGTTTAGAACTCAGGTCTGCATGCAGGCACCTTTCCCTGCTGAACCCAAAGGGTTGAATTCTGCATAAACTGCTTTCTATTTCATGACTGTCATTTCAGAATGTCTCTAACCCAAACTGAATCATATACTTTACTGAAAATCCCCTTGATCATACATTTGATAGTCAATATACAAAACCACCTTGTCCTTCATCATATTCACCACCTACAACCTGAAAGAAACAAAAACTCAGCAGGGAGAAACTGTTTTGTTCAGAACCAACACGTAATCATGCATTTCCAGGGGTAGAAAGTTAGTTCCTTGGTTCCACCTAGTTTCTGTTCTGCATAAATCTGTGTGGATCCTTGTGCAGGCGCCCTGCTGCTGTGTTAGTGCTGCACAAACAGGCAATCTATGTGCAACCTATGTGACTTTTAAATTAACAAAGTCCACTTTTCAGAAAACAGTAAGTCTTGCTAGCTCACTCTTGGGACAACCAGTAGAATGGCTAAAACATAGGGAGTGTTCAGTAAATACACACTGAAAACATGCAGGGAGGCAAGGGTGTGTGAACAGGCTGAGGAGAGGTAACTACCCACGTGAGCGATGTGAGGATATATATTTATGAAAAAATGATCCATATATATCAGATAGTTGTGCCAGGAATGCAAATGCTTTGCTGTGGCTAAAAGACTAAAATATGCAAGACCATCTGAGCATGCTGAAAACAAAAAACTCTGCAGTTCCCACTATCCCTAACTCTTCCTTGTCCTTACAGAAATGGGAAATTCTCTGTGTCATATCAGCAGCCAACAGGCCTGCGAAGGCAGGAGAAAGACGATGTCATAGACACTTTTCCTTTTATTAATTTCCAGTGCTGCGTTGTCTTTATGTATTGATCCTCACTGGGCAGTGCACTGTCTCTAATTAGAGATTACTAGTTCATTCATAGTCCTAAGTTTGTTTCATTTAATGCATGAGGACATAATTGGGTGGGCTATTTCTTGCTCAGCACGGTATGGTGAAGACTGTGAGGCCTTGGGGTGTGGAAGGAGACACGGTGAGAGCTTGATTTCCAGCTCTCTGCCTTTCTGCTCTGTGGCCGCAGGCAATATGGACACCAGGACCCAGCTTCCTTATCTGTAAATGGAGAGACTCTGTTCTCTACCACACAGGATTATGGCTCCTCTCTACTTAATGTGAAATGAGTCTCACTTAATAAAATGTGAAAAAAATTAGAATCTTCTCCTTTTCAGTCAGCTTCGTAAGGATCTAAGAAGTGTCGCTCACAGAGGACAAGAAAATGCAGAACAAACTATCGATGACACTTTGTTCAGCAGGGAACTGGGGTCACAGGGCAAAGCACAGCCTGCAAAACTGGAGGGATAAAGACGCAGACAACGATCACAGTTTATGGGAGTGAAACCTCAGAATCTCTAGATGCTAGTATGCACCCCAAGCCTCAGGAGGGAGGCAGGGACAAGACCACCAGTTCCAGCCACAAGCACAAGAACCTGTCTTACAGACAAAGTTCCCATGCTTATCTGGATTTAGAAGCAGGAAACCTAAACTCCAACTTTCAGATTCCTAAAAGCCCGTGAAGAATCCAAGAGGGTTTAGTCTAGAAGCTGGTGAGTTCTCACAGTGACCAATGAAGACCCCTTGAGCTGACAACCAGAGAGGGGGAAGAAGTCCTATTGACGAAAGACCAGAGCCGTGGGGCTCAACAAGGACTGGATGGAGACAAAGCATTTCACCAGAGCCCACCTGAACACCCAGCTCTACCCAGGACTTTCTAGCCTCTCCATCTCTTCTGAAAGGGGACAGAGACCAAGAAGCACTTGTGATGGTTACAACTCAGGACACAGGCTTACTAAAAGATGGAGACCTGGGCTGGAGAGGTGGCTCAGCAGGTAAGAGAGTTTGCCACAAAGCCTGACGACCTATGATACGTTTGATCCCTGGAACCTACATAAAGTTGGAGGGAAAGAACTGACTCCACAAAGGCCTTCTGTGACCTGCACACATGCACTGTGGTACGCATGTGCTCCTCCGCCCCAGTTGTTAAAAAATAAAAAACTGCGACCTAATGTCAAGATTATAGAACACTTCCTTTCTTCATGTATCTTAATATCACACCAACAGGGTTCTTGTATATGATGACTTAAAGAACTGAAGACCTTAGGTCTTATTTAAGAAGTCTTGGACAAGAGTGATGATTCAGGGGTTAAGCTTCTGCCTCACAAGCAGAAGGTCCTAAGTTTACATCCCAGACCCCACATAAAAATGTCAGGAAGAAATGACGGTGGCCTGCCCTTCTGGTCCTGGAAGATCAAACCTGGGAAATCTCCAGAGCAAAGCAAATAGGAGGTTGAAGCAATCCAGGGTGATTCCTGAAGTCACCCTTGGGCCTCCACAGGCTCACACACAGTGTCCTCTGATACACAGACACACAATACATATACACACACATGCAAAAAAAAAAAAAAAAGAGTCAAGAGTGACAAAGTCTATGCATACAAATATCACATTCAAATTGTAGAAATCAAAGAGAAAACTGGAACCTTCCTACACTGTGAGTAGGAAAGCAAAACGGCGACACCACTGTGGAACAGTCCAGAAGTTCCCTGAAAAGTTAGAGAACTAGCACAGAACTTAGCATTTCATTAGGTAAATACACAAAGGAATGAAAACATTTATCCATGCAAAAATGCATATAGATATGAATGCTCATAGCAACATCAATCAAAATAGTTACAAAAGGCAGAAACAACCCAAATAGCCATTAATAACAAAGCACCAGCTAGAATGTACAAAATGTAGATTGTACATATGCAGTGGAAATTAAAACAAAATACTGATACATACTATGTATGGATGCAACCTGAAAACCAAGTCAAAGAAACCAGTAATAAAGGGTCATATATCATGATTCAGTCACATGAAATATCCAGAATAGGAAAACAGACAGAGACAGAAAACAGAACCAAAGCTGCTTGGGTGATCATTAGAGTGCAGAGTTTCTTTAGAGGGATGATGAAAATCTTCCAAAATTGGTCAAATCTGATCGATGACAGGTATACAACTAGGAGCACACTAGAGAGCATTAGCTCGTGCTTTCAGAGGTGTGAGCGGACGGGCACATGCATGGTACCTCAGGAAGTCTGCTTTAGATACCTCCAGGACCCAGACCCCACTTCCCATGCTGTCTGTGATGCCCCCTTTCAAAACTGCAGTTTGGAGGCATGCTGAGCTCCCAGGTTCCTTATATAAAAATTGGATTATTAAAACCTTTGAGGCTTTAAGTTTGCTTTTCCTTCTACCTAGAACCTTCACATGCACTGTCTCTCTTTGGCCAATTCCTGACTGTTTCCTAGGTTTTGACTTAAATGTCATTTTTTTTTCAGATTGCCTCCACAGCGGTGCACACCTACCAATACTTTAGTACTTTTCTCAATGGATGTCAATGGCCTGTTTAATTGCCTGGATCGCTCACTCAATTGAGGCAAGTACTCTAGCTTTCAGAAGGTAAACTATATTTTTTGAAGGCTGGGATAAACTAATCATTCATTAGCTACAAAGAATACTGAAAACCATCTTAAACAAAGTAACACAGTACTGGAACTATTTAATGGCAGAGAGAAGTACTGGTTCCTCATTTAACTAAAATGAAGTGCTTAATGTGTAGATGCTCTGAACAAATTTTCAAATGGAAAAATAACCCTCTGTCTTATGCTCCGTTCAGGCTTGTGTAGTTTGACTTGACTGGTAAATACGGTTTTGATTTTCGAGTACTCTGTATCTGAATCTTGTGTGGGGTGTAGGACAAATGTGATTACCTACCTTTGAGAGGGCTTGAGAGGTTGAAGCGGAGAATACTAGGCTCAGTGCAGTCTTCTGATGCATGCACATTACCATTGAGACTGAAATAATATGGTGATGCCTGTGGTAGAGATTTTCTTAAGTTTAAGAATGGCCTTAAAAGCAGTTTTGTTGGGAAATTTCCAGAATTAAGGGAATAGGGTAGAGACACGGGTTCATGGCAGGAGGAAGTTGAGGAAACAGTGTTTTCAAACTAGCATTCATTTCTGTGAGATGGAGGTTAGCAAATTGATGATTTAAAAATTTCTACCAGAGATCCAAAACCAATGACTAAATGCTCTCAAAATACAGCAGTGTTTTCCTTTTCAATAGACTTCAGCATCTAAGGTTTCAGGCCAGCTGATTGTTAAATCACACCTTGAAGATAAAATTAATGGAGAAGTAGAAGGCTTAACACTGAAA
The DNA here is from genome assembly GCA_023101885.1 of Typhlomys cinereus. Classification (NCBI taxonomy): domain Eukaryota; kingdom Metazoa; phylum Chordata; class Mammalia; order Rodentia; family Platacanthomyidae; genus Typhlomys; species Typhlomys cinereus. The sequence goes on along the minus strand of JALPQD010000244.1, from coordinate 805,085 downwards.
AGTTCTAAGGAAGGAAGGAGAGAGGGAGAGAGGGAGAGAAGGAGAGAGAGGGAGAGAGAAAGAGAGAGATTTCTCATCATAAACCCCACAGTAATGTACACGCTATTTAGGTAAGCCAGACTTGTGTTTCCAACAGAAGACTAAATGGAAACTCAGTCAAGGTATAAGTAGATGTGGCCTGCTTTGTTTCATGAATCAAGCTCCTGTCTCACAGCCCAGAGAAAGAATGCTTTGGAACTGGAGGTATTGAAAGCGTCAAGAATGCGCATTAAACAACCTGCCCTTCATGACTTTAACATGAGAAAGCTGTAGAAAGGATGGAAGACCGCTCTGGGATGTACACTCATTCACGTCCGCAGCAGGAAGGGACAGCTACCTGGAGTGCAAATGCAGGAGGAGCGCCAACCTCCTAATTTACATCACCTTCGGAAAGCAAAGTTTAGAAAGAGAAAAACCAGAGGAAATGCTACTGAGCAATTATATATAACAATTCCCAAAGGAGACCAAGTACTCTCAAAAGGTCAATTTAGACAAGCTGCAGTTGTTTTAGACAGAAGCTGAGAAGGGTATTCAGGTATTTACAGCAGTCTTGGGCTCTGATGGTAAAGACCCTCCCCTCGTCCAGAGTCCACAGCCTCTCCATCCCAGCACTGCGATAATCACGACACACTGTGACTTCTACTTACAGCTACCGAATGTCACCACACAAGAAAGGCATGTTTGTATGTATAAATATTCAGTTGGTCCTCTGTGTGCGCAGGACTCATGTCCTCTCTGAAAGCGTCCAAAGAAGAAAATAACTGCAAGTATACCAAAGCTGTCAAAGGCGGTTTTCCCTTGACATAATTCCCCAAAATAACACAATGCAAGAACTATTTGCACAGCATTTCCATTGTGTGAAGCACTGAAAATGATCAGAGATGACAGAGTAAATGGGAGGATGCTTATGCTTACAAGCAAACACTGCATAGTGTTACATAAGGACTTGAGCCTCCATGGATGCAGGATGCAGTGTCTGGGGACAGGGGAGGGGATTCCTGGAACCCATCCTCTCTACTATACTGAAGGATGAATGAGAGATACATGCGCATAGATGCCTGGTGTAATGATTATATTCTGAAAACCTGAAGAATGAAAAATTCCAGGATCATACCTGAAAGCAATACCTTTATTATCAACTTTATATATTCTGGATGAAATACATACATCTCGAAGTGGAAGGTCAAACCTTGGAAAATTACTGGAGTCGGTAATTTAGAAATTTACAAATCTAAATGACTTTAAAAATGGAAACTATATCCAGATGTTCTTCCAGATGTTACCAAGTTGATATACAGTTAGTGAATGCCACTGACTTTTAATTTGTATTCAACATCAGGTTTAATTTATTCCACAGCTGACCAAAGGTGATGGTTAACTAGCCACAATAAAGGCTCTGCAGACATCCCTTTGAGGTAACTACACCCAAGGACAGAAGTCCATCTTCTTGAGCTTATCCAAGGGGAGCTGCTGTTCAGAGACTTACTTTCTCACTTCCCAAACAGGACTGCAAATGTTTGATTCAGTAAAATCTAGCTCTGTCCTTAATTCTGCCTGAAAACTATCACTCATAAGAAACTTTATTTTGCCATCACTCCTAAAGCTGGAGGAGAGGAAGAGGGGATAAAAAAATCACAGTTTCCATTGCGTTCCATGCTCAGTTAATACCACGGAATTAAATGCTTTCGGAATGCTCATTTAATTCTCAAAATAATCGAGTAGGGAACATGAATAATAAGCTAAATAATTAAGAACTAACTAGAGAAAAATTGAAGCCAGGAAAGAAACCAGGTCCGCTTCCACAGCTGTGCTCAGGGTTGATTATTTAGAAATATTTGGGCAGAACAGTTTGCTTTTTCTTGAATATTTATCCAGATCAAAATCTTAGAAACATCAGCAAAGAAGCAGACATTTTAAGTGGACAGTCCCCGCAAACAGCTGTTTTGAACAGAAAATTCTAAAATAATCTAGTGTTTAAAAATTCCATCTGATAAAGAACTATGATACACATTTTATTCTCTTACAACACTTCTTTTTACTTTAAGAAAGAGAGAGAGAGAGAAACATGTACACATATGCATGTCATGGTGGAGATCAGAGAACAACTTCTGGAAGTAGCTCTCTCCCTCCACCACGTGGCTTCCAGGGCTGGAATCCAGGTTGCCAGGTTTGTGAGCAGGCATCGCACCAGCTGAGCAGTCTTCAGATTCTACTTTATATTCTTAACCCTGATAGAAAGCACTTTTTCATTTAACCTAACTGTGAAGCTTACTTCCTTTTAAAATTATATAGAAATGCTAGGCCTACATCTTCATGAAAATTTCTGATACATTGTATAAAATAACATTTTTTTCAAGGTATCTGAAACATCTTATTTTTTCTATTCTTCTCAGTGTTTTCATACATGAATTTGGTGAATTTATGATATCTTTACACCTTAATTCCCAATCCCATCCCTCTCCTTTTCCCCTTATAACTCTTTTTCTTCCTGCCAGGCCCCTTCCTATTTCCAGGTCTTTGCCATGTGTGGGTTTCGTCTGGGTTGTTTTGATGACACATGCCTGAGTACTCGCTGGAGCATGGATCATGCAGGTGAGCGCACCATCGAGGATGGCATCTTCCATTTCTTCCCCATCAGCATTAGCCCTTATCAGTCTCTCAGGAAGGTGGAGCTCCTTGAAAATCTTTCCCCTCCCACAATGAGATGTTGAGAGGACAGTTCCCACACGGATTTCATGGAAATATAGCTGCAGTGAAATCATGGACAGGATAGCCCTGTCATGTCCAGAAGTAAAATTGTACTTTTTAAAGTCACACACTGCAATGACTTTCCAGGGGTGATTAAAAATAAAACAGAGGCTAGTGAGATGGTCAGCTGGTGAAAGCTTCAGGTCTGGGGACCCGAGTTCAAACCCTATCACTAGTGTACAGGTGGGAGGAGATGATTGACTCCGTGAAGTTGTCCTTTGACTGCCATGTCGCCACGGCACATAGGGGCACAAACTTCACACAAAAATAGTCATAAAACAAACTTTAAAAAGAGTCCCATTTTGATTCTGCTAATTCAAAAAGAAAGGTCTTGAAAAATGCTAAAATGTGAAAACATTTCTGGAGACTTACTACACAAAATACTTTAAGAAACATCCAACTAAAGTACTGAAGAGTTAGTTCCTCCCATCAATTTACTTGGTACAATTTCAGGCAGCAGCTTGTCTACCCGAGTTATTCACATACTTTCTTCCTTAATCATTCCCTTTTCAAAGGACACAGAGTTCATTTAACAACCAGTTATTATATCTTTCTTTCACTGCCATTTTTATTTGCCTTCTTTAATGAGTCATTTCAAAACCAGCTTATGAAGTAATACTTGTTTCTTGTATAAAAAAAATGCAGGTCCAACAATTGCATTCTTCAGCCTTTTCCTCCTCCATGCCTCTCACCAAATCCCAAGACATCCTAAGTCACCAACAGAGTAGGATCCGCAAGAACGACGTTCTGACCGTGTGCACTCTACATGCAACATGCGGTCATGATGTGCAGAGCCGAGGAGCGAGGCCTGTAACATCTTAGCTCAGATGCAGGACTCGTGTACGTGAAGAATCAGTGTTTTTACTGCACACACAAGGTTTTCTGCTCCTACAGAAACTTGATGGAAAGCAAAGACTTTTATTTTCTTACATCAGCCTCCAGTGTCTAAGCATTAACTCAGAACATCTCTGCATTACATTGTATTAGGATTTTTGAATCTAAAAATTGCTGTTTGAGGTAAGCAACTCTGAACTAACTCTTTTATACATATGTGTAAATACTAAGCCAAATAAACTGTACTACTTAGCCAATTCAACCAACTTCAATTAAAAAGCAGAAAGAAGAAAAAGCGAATCGAATTTCCATTCCCTTTTCCAAGTCCCATTGAAATGAGTGAAGATTCATGTGTGGTGTGTGCAGCTACATGCTATGACTCTACAGCAGCATGGGGAAACGACCAGGACGCCGTCAGCAAAGCAAACAGCCATTTCTGAAATGTATGAAATGGAAACAGCTGACAGAAAAGAAGTCAGCGTGCAGTCTGCCTGTATCAGCACAGTAAAAAACGGTCATCTTCACTACCCAAACAAATGAATCTCCCTTCTTCCAAAAAAAAAAAAAAAAAAAATTAACCTCAGTAAAACCACAGGTCAGAGAAACAGGAGCTGAGCACAGGAGTGGGCTGTGGTCAAGTCAAGGGGACCCCACAACTGGGGACGAGCTGCTCATCAAGTTGGGGACTTGCCACAGCAGCTCCTGTGCTGTGCAGGGGGAGACAGGCGATGCAGCTTTCACAGACAGAACAGAAGTTCTGCAAGGACGAAACAGGAGGAAAAAGGAAGCTCGGTAGGGAATCCCGCAACGCAACCAGTACCCTGAGAACTGTGCTGCTCACGCGGGAGGATCAATAAACCTTATTTACCTGCAGATTGGTTCACTTAAAGCAGATGTGCACATTCACCACCAGTGTGTGCTCAGTGGTCACAGAATGACAGCTCCTACCGAGGGTAAGCAGGTCCTCTCAAAGTCCAGGATTAGTCCTGTACCACGCACTTCCATGTACAAGGGTTTGTTGGTCTTCTGGTCCAAATCCGCAAGTGCTTTCTAGAGTGGGACTCCAAGGGCAACTCAATGCTGATATGTGAGTCACTTTAGTGACTTTTTGTACTTAAAGTACTTTCAAAGTACTTTATGTACATGGTAAAAATATGAAGATATTAATATTGTGTTAGTAACATTGTGTCAGTAACAATAAATAGGACTGTGAAATAAACTGTTTTACAGGCTACCCATGCTGATCTTTCATTTTTACAGTCCTTTGTGAGCACCTGGTCACTACCTTAGTTTGGGCTGCTCTAACACAGCAACTGAGCATGGGTGGCTTGTCAGTGACAGAATCCTTTCTGAGGTGGACCGTGTGGGTTGGTGCCATCAGCACAGTCTGGCTCAGTGAGGTCTCTCTTCTGGGTGAGAGGGGTGACTTCCCATTGAACGCTCACTTGGCAGGAAGGAGGGTCGTACTACTTTCTGAATACCTCTGGATATTTCATGCTGGGAGATAAGATCTTGCCATATGAATTGGTGGTAAGGGGAAACATAAATTATTACTATTCCGGCAACTTTGAGGAAAAAGAGTTATTATTCACCTACAGTTCCAGAGAGGGCAGTGTCCACTGTGGCAGTGACCGTGTGGTGCAGGCATGCAGCTGAATCAGGAGGGCTCCTGCTGTGGAGACCTCGTGAGGATGAGACCATGTGGGAAGAAGTGCGGCTCGGGTACCAAACTCCCAGGCCTGCTTCTGTGTGATGCACTTTTCCCATTAGACCTTGCTTCCTAGAGGGTCTGCAACCCCCAACGGTGCCACCACCACCGTGGACCAAGTGTGCAAGCACAGGAAGGATCTCGTAGGGAACATTCAAACCATGACAATCACTAATCTCGAGGTCATGATTTCCCCGGCTGGGGAAGAAAAAATCTACTCTAGGGTCACAGACTACTTCTGTAGCCCACTAAGCAAATGTTAGCTTCTATGAAAAGGCTGACTGGACACTACTGGCTTAGAGACCATCATATGGGAAGAGCATGTGCACATTGGGACAGGATGCTTGGCACTCTTGTCTCTAGTATACCAAGGTAAAAGAAGCATCAACCCAAGTGTCAGGGGGCACAGCTACAGTGCACATGGTAAAAATGGGATAGGTGGTCAGGTATAACACAATGAGACCAAATGTGATAGAATAACCCATTTAGGCACTTAACAACAGGAAATTGCCAGAAGTGTCTGTTTCATACTAGGTGTTTCAGATATATTAACTTTGATTCTTATAACCACCCTTCAAGGTCAGAAGTATTATCTACATTTACAGATGAGAAAACTAAAGCTTCAAGAAAACAAGCAATGTGCCCAAAGTCACAAAGCTGGTAAGGAACAGTCGGAAAGTAAATTGAATTATGACTTCAACTCCCATACTTTCTAGACTATAACTTTCTGAATGAAATACTTTTCTAAGAATACAATGGCATACAGCTCGTTTTGTTTTAGATTAAGTAATGGGACTCATTAGGATGACTGAGAAACATGAACTATTTTTTGGTTGTTGAATATAAATAGACTAAAATTTAGATAAATGTTCAGACACAAACATCTATAGTCAGTCTGGAGCTAGAACACAGATTCCAAATAGGCACTCTTAAAAACACATACAAAAAGATGTGAAGCAAAACAAGAATTTAATCTATCCTACTAGCACATTATCATTCTCCTTGCTCCACCCAGCCATGGAGTCTCTAAAGAAAGTAACACATGAGTGGGGGCTGGTCCCTGCTCCAGGGAGGGGCATTGGGTCCCATGTCCTCCTGGGCCACAGAAGACATCACTCACTCTAAGTCCCAGATCTCCTCCGACTCTACCACTGGGGCTAGTCTAGGAATCCAGCTCTGAGATAACTAAGCACCTATGAATTAGCATTTACCTTTAAAAGCTGAGAATGACTGTAGGAACTGCCAGATCTCATTTTCCAAATGAAAGCTAACTAATGCATATATTTTAAAAAGCTAGGCTGTAAGGATATAGCTACTGAGCAGTGATTTGATATATGTGACAAAGTAGTGCATGTGTAGAGTGAGTTAAGACTGGGAGTTGTCAACACTCCCCTCTGGAATTCTAGGCCCTTCTGCTTGGGCGCCCTCACTCTTACTTCAACAGGAACCTTCTAAACCAAGGTTCTTATTTTCACAATCACCCACTCTACAAAATTCCCACTCCTAATCCTTAGCCCTTGTTCACAATCACACACAGTTCTTTCTTGCTACCTGCAATCTTCAGCAGGACACTACCCAAAATATGCAGATCAGTAACTCATATCCCCTTTTCTTAAGGAACTTAAAAAAAAACTATATTGTAATATTTGGGTCTAGTTGCATACATCTGTAATTGTAGTACTTGGTAGCTGAGACAAGAGGAAGGCAGAAAAATTTAAAGCCAGCCTGGGCTACACAGTGAGCTACAGGCCTGCCTGAACCATAGTGTGAGCTCTTGCATCAAAACAAGAAAAATCTACACTAGAAAAACTGGGGCAAGAAACACATGAAGAAACACAGGCATTCCACCATAAAAAATATGTAAGGTGTTAAAGGTGAAAAATCACTTTGGACAGGGAAATAAGAAAGGGCTTTATGAAGATGGCAGTTAGGTTGCCAGATCATAGGATGCTGATAAATGGGATAAGTGGCGGGGCAGTCCAGGCCGAGAAAACATAAGCAAAGACTCTGAGATGAGAACAGTAACAAGCAGGGCTAGAATGCGCACCTGTGTGAGGAGAAAAGGGGGCCTGGGTTGGAAGGTAGGCAGGGGATGTGCCATGATGATCTCGGGCGCCTTTTGTTTGATGGATGCGGGAGAAGTGTTCATGGCTTCTGTACAGCCATCTGCAGTGGTTAAAACCAGAATCAGCTCTGTGGGCCATGCAACGCTTCCTGCAGCGCTGGAAACAGCACTTACATAAGGATGTCGTGGGGATTAAATGAGTTAACGTATAAAAAGTGCCTAGAACAGTATCTGTCACAAAGTACATGCTATGTTAAGTATTTACTATGATTATACTTGTGCTTTGGAAACATAAATTTAGTAGTGATGCAAAGGAATGGACGGCATCAGAAGTTTCCCTGCTTTACCCCCTTCATTCAGGCCATTCTACCTGCCCCACCTTCAAGGAAAAGGCCTACCCCAGACTTTCTGATTACTTAAATATCCATCATTAAACACATCACCTGTTAAGTTAAAATTCCATTCCCTTTCTGACCATCTGCTCTCCTTCATCTTCCCACAGTACAGGTACTTCAAGGACAATTTTTTCCCCATGTGCTTAAATATAGTCTCTGAATATTCCATGCAAGTTTCTTACAGACCATGAACCACTTCAACAGCTTTTGCTGCAAAGCTGTTTGGAAGAGGTCCGGTCGGCTAGGGAAGACCTATGGGGGGAGGAAGGAATATTTACATAAAATAGGGATTTCTTTTATCAAAATGCTGAAGCTTTATAAGGGAAACAATCACATTGTTGATAGTCCAGGAAGTACTGAAACTTTTGCCTTTTAAATTAGCGACTCAGCCAGCACTTCTGCTCTGAACAGGGTCTGCTTTCAGAAGCATTTGCATCGCCATAACTTACGATGGACATGCTGCGAATAGGGTGAGCTATGAACTCTGTGCTTCTATTTTCCTTCTTCAATCATCCACACACTGCACTTTGCTTTGCTCCCATTTAATCTCTAAGGCTATGGTCCTTAGTCGGCGGATCTATATTAAAAGTCAGCAGCTGCCTTCTGCTCAATATATACATGAGCAAGTGTCAAAATGCCAAATGTGACATTTTATTTATAGCAAAGCTAGTATAAAGAGACACATAAAAAGTACAGCCCCTTTCTAAATGAAAATAAATAAGTTAAAGCAGTGATTCAGAGAAATATCTCCGTCACAGCTGAACTGAAGTCAACCCTGAAATGTCATGTTAAGCAAGCCATGCATCAGAGCTGGTTCATATACATAATTCCAAGTACCGCTGACGGCAACACGCAGACCCATGGTCTTTGTCAACTCTGAAGAAACAGGTCCCAAAGGAATGTCACTTTGTACTTACTGAATAGCTAGAAGTATATTCTCTGTGTAACTTACAGAGAATACAGAGTAAAGCTTACAAAATATTGATAGGTGATTTCAATCCAGGTGCTTTTTTATTTGTCTATAGTCAAAAGATGAAACTATTTCCAATTTGTTGCTACAAACGTTAGGTCTTGTAATTACATGTTTCAGGGCTAGGTGCTGAGCGGAATGAGGAATTCTAGAAAAATACCTTAAAAGAGTAGCTGCAGAGCTTGAGAACAAAGTTTCAACAACTAAGATGATGAATGTCATGGGTACATGAGGCACCATAAGCGGGCAGAGCTTTAACGTGAACCAATGCCTACGTGCTGCCGCCGCCATGCAAGCTGGCAGCCTGGGGAAGCCGGGGGAGGGCACAGCACAAGATCAGCACAAAATAATGACCCATGAATGTTAAGCTCTTATTTACAATTTGATAATAACAATTTCATAAACAGTAACATGGCATTTTGTGCCCAAATTTCCCTTATAAAATTATGTGATGGTTAGTATGCAATGAGATAAAGTATGGAAAAAACAAATTCACATTTATATTAACTAAAAGACATTTCATTCCAGTCACTGTCTGTGGGTTTCTGTTAGGAGAGAACTATCTCGGCCATCATGGTCAAGCCTGCATTCCCACACCTGGGAGGTGAGGCAGAGGGACTGTGCTTTCAACGCAGCCCACCCACACTATGAGACCTTGTCCTAGAAATGCCAAAGGGTGGGGGGGGCTGCTGGAGAACACAGAGCTCGTACCAGCTCAGATATTTTCAGAGCTTAAGATGAGACAAACTGACAACACTCCAAACAGTAAAGCTTTCAGAACGCGAGTTCTAAATACAGTGTGCCTTCAAAAGTAGCATGGCACACGCCTGTCAGGCACACGCCTGTCATCTCAGCACTTGGGAGGTGGAGGCAAGAGTTCAAGGTCATCCTTGCTGAACGGGGAGCCTGAGGCCAGCCTGGGCTATGTGAGATCCTTCTCAAAATAACACTTCTGAACTAAGTGATTTCTAATGTCTACTGTGGCTATACCTTTAAAAAAAAAAAAAAATATATATATATATATATATATATATACATACACACACACATGTATTTATTTTATTCCTGTGTGTGTGTGTGTGTGTGTGTGATTCAGAGAGCCCTGTGTTTCCCTGTGGAGGATCAAGGGTGACTGTGAAAACCATCCTGAATTGCTCTATCTCCTTTTTGCTTCCCTCTGGGATTTCCCAGGCTCCGCCCGCCAGGGCCAGAAGTGCAGGCCATACCTGTTTCCACCTGTTGTTTTTATGTGGGACCTAGGAGCTGAACTCAGGACCTTCTGCTTGCGAGGTAGAGTCTTAACCCCTGAACCATCTCTCCAGCCCGTTAATGTCTTTTACAGGAAAACAGAAAAAGGTTTGAACCTGTATAACTCTTGAAGACCCAAAAAAAGAAATCTTAATCAGGCCTGAATGACCTAACTTACATTAATAAAAAGTTCTCAGTTGCAACCTGTCTAAAAACAATTACCTGACTAAAAGTGATATTGGGACTTTAAACACGTTGGTTTGCCACAGATCTGTGTGCTCTTTCCACACTGCCGATGCTTGGCTGCCTTTCACTTAGAAAACCTCTTCAATCTGTTCCAGATACATATAAACGCGATGCACTCCTTGGGTGTGGTACTTACATGTGTCCCATTAAGTTTATATTACCGCTACAGCTTACTGTGCAGTCTCTCGGCCAGATTGGACCCAGCTGGGTTTCAAGAATATTCAACTACTGACACACCATGATGCCTTAAATCTCTTTTTGGAACAAGGCAGGGGCATAAGTAAACAAGCAAGACAGACCATCTGAAAGGAAACCATTAAAAAAATTCATGTGTTGACTTTTTATATCACAAACAATAATTTATGATGAGCACTCAGGCATTTACTATGTATCAGATGACATGCTAATCCCTCGCATGCTACATTTATTTCCTCATAACCATCCTTTAGAGTACATCATCTCTCTTCTATAGCTAAGAAATCAAGTTATATGCCTCAAATCATAAAGCTATTATAATAAAGGCATTCCAAGAGTCAAATCGAGAGCTGTCTGCCTCCAAGTCCTGCAGGGGAAATGTCACTACACCACACTGCGACTCTAACATAAGCTTAGCACTTGGCTGCGGGGAGTTAAAGAGGGACAGTGGTTTGGTACATGATCATTACTCTGCCAGCTTTGAAAGGCTGGACTCCACTTTCCCATTACTCACTGGTCCGAGGCCTGTCAATCATGAGTCAGCTCGCTGCTACCCAGGGCGCTGTATGGACCAGCATCACTAGCTTAGTGAGTGCACCAGCAGTTATCACTGACTTCTACTGATTCCTTCTTTTAGTGGCTTCCTGTGATTTCTGCCTTCTGCTCATGTTCTTAGTACCAATTTTTCACTACAAAACTTTTAGGTTACTGGCTTATATTTCTGGTTACATCTTTGCTGATGGTAAAAGCAAAAAAAAAAAAAAAAATTGGAAAGCTGTAAAGGGGAAAAAAAACAGATGTTTTGCTCAGGGATGTTAATACAATATTGGGGAATCTGGCGTGCACTGCCGAAGTCAGTACCGAATCATTTCCAGCTCTAAGAATAGTCTGTGAATACAGAGAAAGACTGGTCTCTGAATTTTTACTTGATACGCTTATTGACTGACGTCACTTTTTTTGAGCATCCCTACGAGTACGTGTGTGTATGGATGTGTGTCCAAGAGGGCACTTGAGTGTATACCTGTACAGGCCAAGGGTGACAACGAGAGTCATCCTGGATTGTGCTACCTCCTGATTGCTTTGCCCTGGGGTTTCCCAGGCTCCGTCATCTCCCCAGTCCTATGAATTTTTCTAAAAAAGTTGCTGGACTAAACTTTACCATTATTCACTGGTCCAAGGGTCCATCAAATCATGAATATGATTCATTAACGTGATGCAATATTATTCAGTACTAGAAAAGTATCAAGTTTGATATGAATGGACTATGTAAGGAAAAATGCTCTAAATTGATGTAGTGATGGTGATGTCCCACTCTGTGAGTAAACCAAAAACCACTGAACTGTAAACATCGAATGAGTAATTCGTGATATATGAACTTTATCTCAGTGAATTTTAAAGAAAATTTTATTGGAAAAAGCCTGAAAAGGCCCATGAAGAAATGTCATGAATGCTTCCTAAATCAGAAAACACAACTGCAACATTTCCACCTCCTTAGGAGTCAAATTTGGTCTTTTCTTAAAAAGCATCCCCTGTGCAATTAATAAAGCAAAGTTCTGGGCAGTGCAGCTCCTTTAATGGGTCAATGAAGTCCTAGCTCGGAGGAGGGGCCTGTTGTTATTATTATACAATAATACCTCTGTATTTAAAAAGAGGGGCATATCAGTTACTCTGTGTGCTGCTTGCTGTGAGACACCACTCAAACTCACACAACGTAAGGGGAGATTTATTCAACTTATGGTTCTAGAGGGGAGATGCAGCCCTTTATGGTGGAAAAGGCACGGCTGGCAGCAAAAGCTGGAGAAGGCCCAGGTCACATGCATCATGGAGGTTGGAGCGGCTGCAAGTTCAGGAGCAGATGCAAAAGCTCAAGCAGGGCAGGACTAAAAACCTCAAGACCCACCCCCTGTGGGGAGCCAGGCTCCACCTCCTGAAGGTTGTCATGACTTTCCCAACACGTGAGCCTGTGGGGAACAACTCACATCTCACACCATGACAGGGAGTCTGCGTAGGCTGGTGTGTTTTAATGCTTTAAGCAAAGAACACCCAGCTTGTAGGTGCTACATGATTCTGCAGTGGCTACTATGTCTCACAGAGGCTTAGGGTGGCTTCACTACTTCCTGTAGGGAGCACAGCAGGAAGCTGAATGGAAATGACACCTCCATTCCCGCTTCTTCCAGCAACTTTCAGACTTGGGGAACAAGGTAAGTCTTCCTTACAAAATGCCTAACAATTTTTGAGTGTAAACAGGTAAGTCAGGCTTTTTGCCTCTTCTTGAGTTTTCTACACATGAAAAATGGGGCAGGGCAGAGAGAGAGCAGAAGCCTGTTACAGTGGTCACTGTATCGTCCGTGTCCTGGAAAATCTTTTCCAGTCGGAAGTGGCTTCACTTGACAGCATGGGAGGCAAAACCGAGTCCAGCCTTCAGCCTGTGAGAACATTTGTCTTCTCTGCTCTTTCAACTGGCATAGGTCCCCTGTTCCGCTTGGGACTGGAGTTAGTGTGCTGAATTTTGAGGTCCGGGAGTAGGAAGCTCCTTGTTCCTAAACAAGTCACAGTCCTAGTGGCTTCAGTACCGCCACATTTTAGTTCTGAATTACTTTACTTTTCTCCTTAACTAACTTAAAAACAGAAGCAGGGATACATGAGTTGGCCATCTGTCATCCCGTGTTCAGGACGCAGAGGCAGGACGACAGCCAGCCAGGCTACATGGTGAATGTGACAGTTCATCCTGACTGCCAACCTCACCAGATGAGAACCAACTAAGAGACACAGCTCTGTGCATTTGGGTGGGCCTGTGAAAGTGTTCCCAGGAAGGATTAAGTGAGGGGAGAAGACACCCCCCACAGTTAGCGCCTTCTAGAAGGCAGCCTAGGTACAGTGTTGCCTCTTGCCAGAGCACATCTATCCCACTGTTGCTGCTGCTGACACCAGAATCCAACTTTAGTCCTCTAACCTGCTTGAAGACCAGCAATACTTAAGACCCGATTCTTAAGACCTGCCAGGCTTTCAGCACCAGATTAGAGCTACAGAGGCATTCCACTTGGATGATCAACTTCTCCAGAAAAGCACACAGTTGACGACCAGTTTCATTGGTTCTAAGTCACTGTAGTGAATTCTCTTTCATGTGTATATTCTATTAGTTTTGTTCCTCTGGAGAACCCTGAGTAACACAATGGGCACAAGGCTAATCTGAGGGGGGAAGCAGCAGTTAGGACAAAAGTGTCACTTTCTGAGAAGCCTCCTTCAATACCCAAATCCCATCTAACAATTTAAAACAAAGGCATAACGGAGTATTTTCAAGGGTGAATGCACTAGGCTGACTGTCACAACCACTCTAGAGAGATTTTTGCTAGATATAAAGGAAAAGAAGCTCTTTCCTGCAATGAAAGAATAATTTTGGAAAACATCTAGAAAGCACTGTAAAGAACAGTAGGCAAATCTACTGCACATATCGTCCTAAATGGTCACTGAAATCCTTGCTATAGAGGGATGATGACTCAGTGAAGGGAACAGGGATCGGAAATAGTTGTGCTTAACTGTTGAGCTTGCTGAAATGAACAGTAATTTTTCCACAAGAAATCCGACCCTTTAGAGATGAGGAGGTTCAGAAACAAATGACGTGGATGATAATACTTCAGGACAGATTCGCAAACCTCTCCTTTCCTTTTCTGTAACCCCAAAGAACTGGACGTCACCTAAGATAGCTGTGCACAAGCCAGACACAGGTACTAGCTCAAGGAACGTAAGGATCAAACTGGAACCTCCACACTCAAGGCCAGTGTGCTGCTGCTGGACTACACTGCCAGGGAGGTTTTCTGAACAGAAACCTCTGCCACATTGAGACTCAAGTCTCAAGTGCGAATCCCTGAAATCAGCCAAACTAAGAAGGTAAAGGAATCCAGTCAAATGAAGCCACTGTGCTTCAAAAGCCGCACTACTACATAAACGATATTGCTCTTGCTGAGCCCAGTATTCAGCAGAAATCTGACCTCGAATTAGCAGGGTTATATAATTTTGTCATAATATTCACCTACCACTGCACATTTTTGGTTGTACTAATGAAAACGTCTAAGGGTCTTTTTTGGAGTGTTTTCTCTGTGTACTTCTCTCATGCATACACTGTTTCACTGCATCTGCAAAATGGTGAGTAAAAACAATCAGAATGTACCTTTTCTTTACCTGGACCAGTACAACAAACTAAGAACTCCAGTAGCCTAAAGTTTGGTCCACGGTAGGATGGGAACACAGTGTTCAGTTTCGGCTTGTCTCTAGAGTAGTTGCACTAGAAGCTGAAGACAGAAACTGGAGTATGGAGATGAGAAACCACAAATGAGAGAACATGCAGCAGTCACAGAGAAAGTGTGACATCAAGGGGAAGATACCTACTTTACTTAGTGGAAGCTTAGGTGTGTTATTTTTGGTGTTTCCGTACTTCTGAGAACATCAAGGCATGTTCTCACAGTAAAATTTAAACTTATTACAAAACAGGGTTCTCACACTTCTAAACAAGCAGCAATACAACAATATCGAACTTTTATTGCCCGTCATCATGCCAAAGGTTTGCTGTGGGTCTATATGGCTTAATCAACGCCATAAGCCAATGGGTGGTTATTATCTTTGTTTTACAGAGGAGAAAACAGACATAGGTCTGGGAGCTTGCAGCAACACTGCCAGCTAGCAAGTGTGGATCCGAATCTTGAAACTTCCTCAATTCATAGCAATGGTTTTCAAATTCAAACTACATTGTGCAGAACACTTTAGTCCAAGCGCTGTGAAATAAATATATGCTTCTATATCCACTTAAAAATTTCAATAAAACATCACAGTCAAATGTATGTAGGTTGAATATGATGTGCTGAAGGGAATATACTAACTCTTTGCTACTGAGCAAAAAAGTCACTTTTGTGCAGACCTTGGAATAAAGGTAGCCCTGTCACCTCTGAGATCTCATTTGTACTTCCTACAATTATTTCATTGATTTAGAAGATGTAACGTGTGTGTGGCCACTCAGACCTCTCTCCGCTCAAATGGAAAGTGTATGATGAGCATTCCAAGGTTCCAGCGCATCACCATAGAAAAGCGCACACTGCACAAAGCAGCACTTCAGTCTGCTCATTAGCGCTCCAGCCCCATCGGCTGGGGACTGAGTCCAGGGCCTCCGCAAGCAAGACAAGGGCTCTGCCACCCAGCTGCAGTCCAGAGACCACTTTCACTGCTAGGGGATCTACTTCCTGCAGAAGGGAAGAAATTACAAGTTGAAATTCTGTATTTTTTTCCTATTGCCTCCTATTACTGCCCTTTCTAGCCACCGAAAGTTTAACTGAAGGACAGTATGAGACAGCCAGGGAAACGCCGCCACCTCTAACACGTGACTTCGGCCACACGTCTTCAGTGTAACACACCGAATCTGGGGCCCACCATTCCCCATTACTGTACTTTGCTGTTATCAATCATTCTTACTTCGGTCTTGGATTTTACTGTGCCCACAATTCCACTGACCACACACCATCTGCTGTTCGATCAAGCACTCCATAGCTCTTTCCTTCCTTCAGCTGTTATCCATAGAGATGCCAGGAGTTGTCATTTCAAAGTTAATGTGGCCAATGCCCTCAACACTGGCGGCTCGGTCAAGGGTTGCAGGTATCTGTCACCTTCACTCATTAAGCTTCTGCTGGTTTTCTCATTGAATTCTTGATGTCTCAATTTACTTCCAAGAGCACTTGGAGAACTCAACGTCTGAGCATGGCTACAGAGGGGCAGATGGGTTATCATATGTATGTTCATAATCACCGCATCCATACAGTTTTGATGCCGCTGGATAATTCTACTATGCTGCCACACTCCACAGAGATGTCCTGTCTTAAACATCTACTTTCTTGAGACTTTACCGTCCCTTCAATGTCTGACAACTTGGTCAAAGAATTTAGGTCCAAATCAGCAGGTTTCATCTTACCATTCATTTCCCATCATCTCAGCAATGCTAAGCCATTTCTTTCCTCACTTAAACGATGTAACTGCTTCCCTTCTCAATCATATCTTCCTCATGGACATTTAGTCTATTTACATCTATGGGGAGTCACAGAAACTTATTTGCAAAAAGTGAAACCCTCTTGTCTCCAAGCATGTAAAGTCCCAAAGAAAGTCTCACAAGAGGAGTTGCTACCACTTAGGACTAAAAACAATAATGGGGATGAACCAAATATCACACATACGATTGCATTAATTGTCTGGAATCCCAGTACATTGGAAACAAAGTCCACAGTATAAGCAGATTCTAAATCACCCTGGAGCTTTCTTTATATGCTTTTCAATTGAGAGCCCTGTTAAAACTCTACAGGCAACAAGCAGCAGCAGAATCCTTTGGAGTGTGATTTTAATAAGCAGCAAATCTGACAGCATGATTTTGTGTTACCAGGTCTAGCTGAGAGACGGGAAGGAAGGATGAAGCAACAAATGTCCCAGCTACATCTTTGTGTGTGTGTGTGTGTGTGTGTGTGTGTGTGTGTGTGTGTGTGTGTGTGTGTGTAGGAGCTAAAAATACTGCCAGAGAACCATAGTGCTTAAGAAGTTTGACAATTACACCGTGGGAACTTGGCATGCCCACCTGCACTGAACAAGCAGTTTACACACACACACACACACACACACACGTTCCTTAATTCTGCACAGCTCTCCTGACAGCTGTTTACATTAATTAAAGCCTTGGTCTCACAGGTCCAGGTGAGAGAGAGAAAGACAAGAGGAGAGGAGATGACAGGAGTTGAGAGTCTTGCCAACGCATTCACCCGGGATACCCTTCGGAAAGATGCCGCCTCCTCACCACCCCGTCTCCCCTGCCTGCAACTCCACGGTGTTAGCGGCGGGCACTGCCACAGTCGCTGGGGCTGCCTGCGATTCTAATGTGTTATTTAATTCTGTAACTACTATTAACATCGCTCCAGCCTTTTTTTTTTTTTCTCCTGTAGCGCTGGAATGAAAGATGCGCCATAAAAATGAAGTTTATTATTAGTATTATTATAGCTCCCGGGCCTAAAATAAAGCAAAATTACCACCCCAGATACTTCAAAGGGAAGATGGGAAGCCACAAGCAAGCGGGCAGGGGGTAAGACCCCCGCGGCCTCCACCCACCGGCCCCCCAGCGCCGACCATTAGCCCTGCCGCGTCGGGTCGCCCGGGCTTGGGTTCCCCGCTCAGGGCCGCAGCCCCGGCCGGGAACCGCTCGGAGCCCCGGGATGGGTCCCGCGTCGTGGCCGCAGCCGTTCCGCCTGGGGTCTGAACCCCTCGTAGTTTCTCCCCATGTCCCACCTTGACTTTTTTTTTAAAACCCAGGACGCAGCTCGTCTCTCCGGGTGGCGGAGCGCCGATCCCCCCCCCCCCCAGGTTGCTCACGGACACTCTCCGGCCGGCCTGGGGGTCCCGCGCCCGCAGCCGCCTCCAGCGTCGTCCGCGGCCCGGGGCCTCTCCGCCCCCTTCCTCCGCCGGGCCGGCCCCCCGCGCCGCGCAGCGCGCAGCCGCCTCCCTCCCGAGCCCCCCGGGCGCTCACCCGCCGACTCCCCGGTGTTGATCCAGTCCGGGTTGGCGATGCTGGCGATGGCGAAGATATCGGCGGCCAGAAAGAGACATCCTGAGATGATGGTCAGTTTATCCATCTCCCCGCCCCGCTCCCCCCACCCCCCGAGCCCCGGGCAGGCCGCGGCCTCACGCCTCGCGCCCCATGGGCCGCCGCCGGGGCCCGGACCGCCCCGCGCCGCCGCCGCCGCCGCCGCCTCGCGCCCCTCGGCCCCCGCGCGCCGCTCGCGCCCTCCGCGCGCCCGGGACCAGCAGCCGCCGCCCGCCCCGGAACTGCTCGGCCCGCCCGCCCCTCACCCGGAAGCGAAGCTGCGGCGCCGGCCGGACCTGCCCCCGGCCCCGCCGCCGCCCGGAGCCCGCGCGCCGCGAGCCTGGGCGCCGCCGTCCCCGCGCCCCGTCCCCTCCGAGGCCACGGCGCGGCCGGGCTCCCCGCCCGCGGTGATGTGGCCGCTATTGGCTGGCTCGGGCGCGAGACCGCGCGGCTCGGAGCCTTGGGGTGGGAATGTTGGGGGAGCAGGTCGTCTTGTGGGAGGCGGCCCCGCCGGCCCTGGGTACCTTGCGCGGTCGTGACCTGACCCCGTTTGGGAGACAGCTCCTGGCAGCCACGGTGCGTCCTGGCACTGTGGGTGCTCGAATGGACAGTCAAGATGCCTGCTGAGCCAGGGCGTCCTGGTGGGAGAGAGGACAGATACAGGCTCGCGCCCTCTATTCAAAACGTAAAATCAGGTCTTTCCCTGAGCTAAAAACCGAGGTAAGGATAATAGGGGCTGTCAGTAATGGTTTGGGAAAGGACGCATTTCCTTTGAGACTACCAGGGTCTTAAACACTGACCCTGGAGCGAGACTACTCCAGAGACAAGAAGCAGAATACGCACGACCATTAGGGGAGAAGTCAGGGTAGAGATCGTCATGTTCCCAGACCTGCAAAATGGCCTGTGTGATTAGAGACTGGTATGGAAGAGGCAGGCAGAGGCCAGATGTGGGGCTTGGAATAGTCTCGAGGTGTGACCGGACGTGCCTGTGAACCCAGCAGCAGGCCACTGAGACTGGAGGATTGCCATTTTGAGGTCAGCCTGGGCTGTGCAGTGAGACCTTGGATGTAAGTAAATAAACGTGCCTGGGTCTGGATTTTGTTCTGAGCGCAAAGGGAAGGAACTGCCTTACTTCATTTGTAAAGGTCCATAGTGTAGATTGTAAGGGATGGAAGCAAAAATGAAATCAGAGATGTCAGAAGAGGTCGAATTAGTCCAGGAGAGAGATTAAGGGCTTTTGGTTAGGGTAAGAGTTGTCAAAAAGGGCAGATGTTTTGAATACAGAAGCACTAAGTGATAACTAGAGAGTCGAAAGAGAGGATCCAGAAAGGTCTGTTGACTTAGCAGGTGTTCAGTGATACTATTTATAGAGAGGAGGTATCAGAGAATGTTAGATTGAAAGCATAAGCAGAAAAAATAAAAATTTTGTTACAAATACAGTTTATCTATGTACAATGTTACTATCCAATGAAGGTTTTCTTTTCTTCTGTGGCCCTTGGCTAAATCACTATTAATGCTAACTCGAAATCCACCTCTGTCTCTCTCAGAATTTCACACAGTGAATGAAGGTGAGATGCTCATTTTCTCCCTAAGTGCTGCCTAAAGAAAGACCTAGAAGAATGACATCTGTCTCTATTTTTGGAATGCCTACACGTTCTCAAAACTCAGCAGGTTTCAAATTCCACCAAGTCCAACATCTTTGCAGAAATGTGCAGTTATCTGTGACACCACATAGATTAGAAAAGAAGGGATTTGATTACTGATCTAAAGACTTTTCTGTCCAACCATTGGTCTCCTGGGGCATTTTTTTTTATCTTATATTTTTCCTTTGCACACACATTGACACAAAATAATTCATATGTTCCAGGATCAAGATAGGATGCATATCACTTTATTGAAGTAGATCTTCAATTAAAAAAAGTGCTAAGAAGTTTGAAGGGTCATAGTTTTGACTTCTTGTCTGCATTTTTTTTTTTTTTTTATTGTACACTAACAGAAAAAACCCTAACTCTACAGTACTCATATCCACTAGTGTTCATACTGGCCATAGTCAAATGTTAGAGCAGTTTGCAACTATTTAACTCCAACCAAGTGTAATGCTGCTAACTTGATTCTGGTGTCTAAAACCACAAATTAACATTCTGCCTTCTACCTAGCTGCTCTTCCGTACCCTCTTTGTAGTTGCTCCTCTATAAAATGTCCTAGTTCTCACATGAAAAGCACAGACAACACATCTTGAGTTAAAAGGATTGAAGCATTTTCAAAATCTGGTTAATACACGTTCCTGTCCCTTTCAACCAGAACAGGAGATGGAGTTATCAGGGCCAAATATACTGCTTATAGGTTTTCTGTTAGCTCTCAGTTTTAGCCTTGCCTCATATTCTTACCTTCAGTCGCACTGCTGATCTAGAGTCACAAACCTTAGAGATGTATGGCACGGAGCAGTTCCTTCTACAGCTTGGTCCAGATTTTAATAGACTCGAATCCGAAGAACTTAACTCTAGTCCCAGCCCTGCTCCTGACATGAACTTAAGAAATTTGTGCCGCTTTCTGGGTCTTCCTCTCTTATTTACCCGGCCAGCTCCTCGAACCCCTGTGCTGTGGTAGAAGTAGCGCATCTTCTCATCTGAAGAGAACAGCTGGGACTTTTCCATTCATAAATGAGCCACCACAATCCTTGTGGCAGGAAGCCCTTGGGGACCTAGATCACAGAAGGTCCCCACGAGGGAACTGTGCTGGCAACCATGCTGTGGCCGTTAGAGGGCTGTAGACATGGCGTGCTTTATTGTGATAAATGGTTGGCCCTCAGCTCTGAAGAGGCTGAATGCAGATGGGACTTTGGGGAAAACTGAAGAGACCCAGTCATCACTCTTCACTGTAAGGAGTGTCTTTGGCCTGAAAGAATCATGAACATACTTCCTCTCCAGGGGTCAAGTGTTCTATGTGAGCCAACGGTGCAGTGCATGTGCTCATGGTGTACCTGTCATTTCTGGGTTTGGAGACCACAAAAGTGAAATGCAGAGGTCAGCTGCTTGCACAAAGGGTTCAGATTACAAGGTGGATTTCCTTGGAACTGACAGGGAAATGAAAGGGTATTGATTAGTGAACAGGAAATTTATTAGGGAGAGCTTTCAGAAGCAGCTCCCATGGAAGAAAGGAAGGAGGTAGCACTGGGCCGTGGAAGTCAACTGCAAGCACGAGAGACTTGGGAAGCTCAAAGGGTGTTCTCAAGTTGGAGTGGTCATTTTGAGTTGCTCTGCGTTGGGGTAAAGAGACCAAACCTTTTCATTCCTAGCACTGACCCCTTAGTTGTTGAATGCTAGCTACTCCCAGGTATGGGGTGTCACCATGGGGAAAGACCGCTCTCTTCAGCCAAGGACATTTCCTCAACAAGACGCTCAAGGCTGGAGAAATGACTCAGTCAGTGAAATATGAGAGATATGTGAAAATATGAAGACTTGAGCTCAGATCCTCAACACCCACATGAAAAGCAGGGGCAGCCCCAGTAACCCCAGCATTGGGAAGGCAGAGACAGAAGGATCGCTGGGCCTCCTGGCCAGCCAGTCTGCCAGATCAGTGAACTCCAGCTTCATGAGAGGTCCTGTCTCAGAGTAAGCGGGACAGTACCCACTGACCTCTGACCACCATAACATGTACACACATGGGCAGACAGACACCGCATGCATGCAGAGATTAGCAACCAAGGTCTTTCAGCCTATATCTCTCTTGGGAGCATCCCTCACTCCCAAAGGGACACTATGTAGCACAAGATCATTTGCCCCTGGAACCTTTGGGCACTGTGCAGATCACAGCATTTTGGCACTATACTGTATGATCTTAAATTGGAATTTTTTTTTCTTTTTTGAGACTGGATCTCAACCTGGAATTTAGAATCTCTATCTCTCAAGTGCTGGGATGACAGGTACACATAATTTTTCAATTCCTTAGATATCTTCAAGTAAAATTGACTCTACAGGAAAATGGGCCATATTTATCCAGGGACTTGAATTCCCTTCACATCTGCTGTACTTGAGCTCTGACTTTCCTGTTGCAATCAAAAGCACAGTTAAGGCTGGGTACACTCCAGCAATCCCAACCTTCTTTAGGTTAAGGCAGGAGAACTGTGCGTTCTAAGACCAGCCTGGGCTACACAGTGAGACCCTGTCTGGAAAAATAAAAAGAAGGAAAAGCATATGTATCACTTTTAATATCCCAGCTCCTAACTTTGATTTTCTTCATATAGGGCACAAGAATAGCTCCTTCAGGACTCTGAACATCTTTTCTGTAGGAAACTTACCAAGGAAGGTGCTGCAGCATCTTGAGGCAGAGTTAATCTTCACTGCCTTCCCGTCCACCCAGGAGTCCCCCTTACCTTTTGTCAGCACCTCTGATGTCCCTTGGGTGTCAGGGTCACCCTACACCCCATTGCTAGGTTATCATGCATGTGGCGATCATCTTCATTTATTTATTGTCAGAAATAGAACGAGTACTGTGATCCCAGATGGATCACTTGAAGGCAGAACGTGGCTCTCTGTCCCTATGTATAGCAGCAGCAATCTGCTTTCTTTGGGTCTGCTCTTGCCTGCTGAGTCCTAGCCCAAGGAGCGTCTGATGATCCCTGTTAGTACATTTTCTTCCACTGGTATGCCATCCTTTCTACGACTAATAAAACATCTTGCATCTGTTACTTCTCTGTGCCTAAGGCTGTCTATGCTCTAATTCATTATCGAGAATGGGTCCTTGTTTTTCCCAATGGGTGGTCCAGCTCCTGACTCCTGTCGCAGTATCTATACATTCAGGTCCATCTCTGCTACTAGCTGCTGTGGGTCTGGTTCCCGAGGAAAGAGATTGAGTTGCAGGGAGTTACTGAGGAATGCTGTTTTTCTCTGCAGAAGGAACCAAGCAGAACTGGACAGAGGGAGATGTCAGGCTGAAGTGTGGCCACGACAGTACCTTGTTGGGAAGTTCTGAAGCGGGATGACTACATTGGCCACCCATTGCTAGCGGCCTCACAGCCAGCAGCAAGTGATGGAGGGCGGAGGGAATTCTAGCCCTCCAGCCCCATGAGTGTCTGCAGCACACATTTCCACTTGCTCTAGAGAGATTTTTTTTTCCATCCTCTTACTAACAAGAAGCTGGAGGTAAAGGGTGCATTTTGTACCCAGGAAGCAGGTAGACGTCTTGCCAGACTGGCCCACACAGAACTTTTCACCAGAAACCATGGCAGAAGATTCACTTTGCATGAAGCTCTGTCACAGGATTTTGCCAAAGAAAACTCTGCCCTGAAAATGATTGTTTGGGCAGTCACAAAACAGCAGAACAAGCAGAGACCTACCTAAGTTCACTTTAAAATCCTGGCCGGGTGCTGGGCTCCCAGGAGAGGGTAGGTTTCTGTTTGGTTGAAGGACTGATACCCTGGGGGAGGTGGTTAACTTTTTCTCTTACTACAGTGGGCTCTACTCACCCTATTTCCTCTCTTATAATTTATTATTTATTCACACAAATATCTACAATGTATATTTTCCCACAGGTCTCCCTTTTAAGCTTAAGTTTCAAGAGGTAGGAGTTCTTGTTACCTGGTTTGCTCTAGTATCCTCAGCACCCAACAAACCACAGAGTGGCTTCCCGTGAATACTTGTGTGAGCGAGTGCGTGGGACGAAGGCCGCTTTTGAAAAAAAGAAAGCAATAGTCTGCATCCTAACAGTGACCCACTTTTTTCCGGCCACTCATCTAAGACATGCGTGAATGGCACGCTGGGGCAAAGCAGTTGGAGCACTGATGCAACAATGTTTTAAAATGCTATCGTTAAGGGAACAGCCGGGATTCTATGATCTTCTAGGTATCCGGTGATCTTGTAAGATCACTTAGCTGTGATCTTGGTCTGGAGACTGCCTCGTATTTTGCATTTTGAGGTTGTCTCCCTGACCTGTCTCTGTTTTACCATCAATGTGAGCAAAGCATTCTGTACGTTCCTGCAGAAGTTCCTTCTTTCTTTAAATTTTTACACAGTGCATGGGAATAGTTTCCACTTCTACCACACATCTCTAGGGTCCACAGAAGCCTATTTGACTATTTAAATACCGGGAAGCAGCCTTGCAGCGTCCCCTGG
Organism: Typhlomys cinereus; assembly: GCA_023101885.1. NCBI lineage: Eukaryota > Metazoa > Chordata > Mammalia > Rodentia > Platacanthomyidae > Typhlomys > Typhlomys cinereus. The sequence goes on along the minus strand of JALPQD010000244.1, from coordinate 780,927 downwards.
TGGCCAGATAGAGGTACGGCGCCTGAGTGTCACACCGCCACCGGCCCACAGACCTCCAGTGTTCTGGCGCTGGTGCCTCTGGGATTCCAAACTGTTGGAGTTGGACAGTTTCCAACCACGGCTCCAGGAGGGCGATGGAGAAGCGCTCCAAACAAAGCAAAGATGGTAACTGGGGAGCTGCCCTGGGTTTCAAGGCTTTTTGGTTTTTCCTCCTCTTTAAAATGGGGCCATCGCATCAGTGGCCAGGGAGATAACCTTTCTTTTTGTTTGTCAAGACATAATTTACAGTGAGATCATTTCTGACACTACAACAATCAAGATAGGGAACTAGTGACCCTTGGAAGCCAATTCCTTCTCCGCTCCAATTCTAACACTCCTTGCTCTCTAGAGTTACCCCCCCACCCATGGGTAACAGTCCAAATATGGAATATTGAGTTGCTTTCACTTGATTGTGCTACCTTTTAAAAAAAGGCTTTACATATTATATCACAAGTACACTTAACTTGTAAGCCAGGGTTGGAGATGGTCAACATTCGTTGTGACCTCATGAGTTCCCCACAGCTGGGCACTTGAAGTTGACCTCATGGGTTCCCCACAGCTAAGCACTTGAAGTTGGGGAACATCTCACAGCAGCAGCAGCAGCCCTGAAAACTCCACAGGCGATGTGGACTTGGCAAAAACCCAGCAAATTTCCTTGTGCCGCTAGTGCTTATAGGATCAGGTGTAGAAATGCGGGAAAGGTGTGCTGTAAACAGCTCTTCCCATAGGCTTCCTATGTTCTGAAAAGGAATCTTCCAGCAATTTCCTCTGGGGGAAATCATTTATTATTTCAAATCACTCCTCAAGCCTTTAAATTTGCTTGTGGAATCTGAATTCATGAACTATCCCCAGGCCTTGCATCGCGTCTCAGATGTGGCCTGGATCCATTTCCATGAAGTGTGTGGTGTCCGTAGGACCCTTTCTCATTCCACCCAGGTCCCCACTGAACACAGCAGCCAGAGGACGGCTTTTCTTTCTTTTTAAGAACAATGGGAACCTGTTCATGTCCACTTTAAATGACTTGTGAGCTTCTTTCTTAAGGTAACCCTGAGTGCACGCCCACCTGCCCAGCCACTGACCCTTCCCTAATGGCTCTCAAGTTCCCCACAAGGCTTGTTCCTTCTTGCTTCTGAACTATGATTCAGCTTGTTCCCTCCCATCTTTCCTTGCCTAAATATTTCCTGTTGGTCATCTCAACCTGGGGTCAGTCACAGCTTACTCCTCAGGGAAGGCCCCCTCCCCCAGCAACTGAGACCCAGATTCCCTGTTGTTGACCCGTAGTGTTCTCTGTCCTTTTCCTTAATTGTATTCAGCTTGGTATCAAATTTGTATTACAGGACTGATGGCTGTCTGGTCCACAAGGCTGTAAGATCTGTAAGGATAGCAAATCCATCTGGCTCACCATGGGTAACCCAGGACCTGTACTGTTAGCATCAATACATATTTCACAAATATATAGTAGGCACTATACAAAAGTCCTTTGGCTGTCTCATCCAATTCCCATACACTTTGCAGTACTCCTTTTACAATGGGATAGGGTGATCATGTAAGTGCTCCAGCAGTCTAGCTTCAGAACTCTATAGACTACTGACACGTTGTTGGTTTGATAAGTGACTGGCACACCTTCCTCTCATTCTGTTAGAAAAACAAGCCAGCCTCAAAGCCAAGAACCCTGCACAAAACTTGAGCAAAATTAAGCAGACCAAACTCACTGTGGGCAGCCTGGGATTGGGCTTGATCATCATCCAGAATGGGCCCTACCTCCAAATCAGCCACCTCATCAAGAAGGGGGCTGCAGACAGCGATGGCCAGCTCAACCCAGGTGATTGCGGTTTTTCTTTATGTCCCCCCATCCTGCTTTTAGGATGTCACCATGAATATACAATGACATTGGCTGAGTAGCTAGCCAATTGCTACTACTTATATAGTGCTTACTACTGGGTGTGTTATTTCATTCTTAAATAACCCTCTAGGTAGGAAGTGTTCTTTTCCCCCTTTTACATATGAGTTAGCTGAGGATCAGCTGGAGAGTTTCATGCTTTGAATTGCTGTCATCTTTAAGGTACAAACACAGGTCCAGCATCACTCCAGAGCTTATGATGATGTACAACAAAGATTTCTTTTCTTCTGGGCAGTAGTACCATAGTTAATGTTTAGATACAAGATCTCATTCACCTTCCCAGCAAACCCAGAGGTGAAGTCTGCATCAATCCACCCTAGAGATAGGGAATTAGCTACCTACAAGTTGTCCACAATTATAACTAGGAGCTGAGATTTAAAGCTTCTTTCTCTCACGACTCCAGAGCTCAAGGATCTCATCAACACCACCCAACTTCTCAGGTCTCTAGGGGGATCCAAAGCAAGACACGTTTTTCCAGTGCTGTACCCAGAATAGGAGAGTCCATGGGATGCTGAAGTGATGGAGGGAAAACCTTTGCAAGCCCAGAAACTGCACTTTCTAGCTTGTGACTTTCAGCAATCACTTATACCTTCTAGGCCTCTAATTGGGAGAATCTAATCCTCCTCATGGGTTGTTATGACTTGACAAAGTAGTTTTTATAAAAGAGCTTTGAAAACAAGTACTGTACAAACACTGGCACTTCTTGTCAGTTCTTACAGTTTTCCCCAGCTGTATTTAGAAAATTAACATAGGAGTGCTAGCAACCTTGGTTGCCTAGGGAAGTGCCCTAGGAAGAGTATGTCTTACCTAAAAGATACCTCCAATGACTTACCTAGATCCCCACCTCCTGACTAGACTGTCCTGACTATGCTAAGGGCTGGAGCCCAAACCTTTGCTGGGTGACCATGGGGGAGCAGACCACCAGAGACTCCAGGACTGGCCTCATGGGCTTTCCTGCTTCTTGTTAACACTCAGGACAAGCAAGTGGACAGAAATATATACTGGGTCATACCTGGGACAGAATCTCAAGGTGCAGGTACAATCAGTGGGCTCTATGAGGTCAGCAGAAGTTCAGAGTTCCATCATTAAAATTCAGGACTTATGTACTAGCCCATTTATTGTGTCTTTGTTTAACTAATGAACAGTAAATGAACCTTTGTCCCAGGCATTATACAAAGAGCTGCCATATTTACTATTGAAAATGTTTGCAATAATTCTGGAATATAGACAGTGAAATTTAGGAACCTAAAGAAATGAAACAATTCATTCAGTGTGGACAGCTGATTAGTTAAGTCCACACCTGTACATATACCAGTACATGCTATCCTGGCACCTGGGAGGTATCGGAAGTTCAAAGCCAGTCCTGGCTACCTTATCTGCAAAAACTGAAAAAGAACCTCCCCCAACACATGTATATTTGTACTCAGATCCAGATTTAAAGCCATGTTCTAGAAAACCTGAACATTGATACTAGCTGTCTAACAAGATTTCAATGCAGAAGAAATCCTGAGTTGTTGTTCTTAGTTGCTTGTCTTCAGTCTTCTGTTCCAAAGTTTTGTCATTGTCATTAAAAAAATATTGATGAGACAGAGCAAGTGAGCGAGAGAGAGAGAGAGAGAGAGAGAGAGAGAGAGAGAGAGAGAGAGAGAGAGAGAGAGAGAACACAACCAGAGTACAACTTTCGGAAACTAATGCTTTCGTTCCACCACGTGGACTCTGGGGATTGAATTCAGTTCTCTTTTATCCACTGAGCCATCCCTCCAAGCCCCATTCACTGACTTTTGACAAAGCTCATGGGACTTGCTATTTCTTTGAGAGCTGCCACTTCCATTATTTCTCATTCATGAACTTTTAACATTTTTGTCTTTGGTGTTTCATCTTGATTTCCAAATTTAGTGTTAATTTTTTAATGACTAATTCTTAAACTTCAAGAGGCTGTATGGCTTTCATAAACTCCGATACGCAAGATATTAAAACAGCTTTGAGAACAGATAACAGCCCCAGTTCTGGTTTCATTCATTCAGTCAACCCTGACAACTTCATTCATTCACCCAGAGTTGCCTGAATGCTTTGTGTACTGTGGGCCTAGGAGAGCCAAACAAATGTGATTCCCAACCAACAGAACTTGGACAGCTTGCGACCTAGAGAAGAACAAAGTGGCTACTGAAAAGATTAAATATAGGTAATCAAAATAAGTTTATATAACACCATTCCTGCAGCCTATTAAAGCAGAAAAAGAGGTGTAATGAGGTTGTTGCTTATAAATACCAAATTGATGTCTCACTATGAAGGGCAACGTTAATATCTATCGCTGGAGCAAACTCATTTGGTTTTCAACCAGAACGGTCAGAGGATTAAGCTGTTTATTTTCTGCTTTCCTGATAAAAGTCACCCTCTTACAACATAATTAAGCATGATGTCAAGCCATGGCTTTGGGCCATAAACATTCTCTTTAACATTAGACACATTAAACTCACCCAGAGAGGGTACTTTTTGCCATTGTAATTAACCTCGGCAGGACGAGCAGCTGTTGGATACTGCACAGCACAGCTACAGGTAACGGGGAAGTCATATTACTCTGAAGTTGGCTTTAGCATATAGCTGATTTTCTTATTCTTTTTGAGACAGGCTCTTGCTGTGTCATTCAGTCTGGCCCTGAACTATCAGTCCTGCATTGACCTCTTGAATGCGGTGTACCATGTGAGCATGTTGATGTGTGTATGTAGGTCTGGGGGACCCTGAGGCACTAGTCCTATCCTTCCCTCTTGAGACAGGGTCTTATCTTTGTTGATGTGCATGCCAGGCTAACTGGCCTGCAAACTTCTTGGGATTCTCCTTTCGCTCTCCCATTTGCCAGAGGGCACTGGGATTGCAGGCACTGGGGATTCAAATTTGGGGCCCCCTCATCCATGTGTGACATCTCAGCTCTCAAATGCTGGTTCCTCAGGCAGTGGATAATCTGGTGAGTTGCGGCTGATTCAACCCCCCCACCCCACCCCGCTGCTTCGACAGTGAGGTAGACTGTTTCTCTACCCTCTTAGGTGTTCACTTTCTGAAGCAGTGGGACCTGTTGTGTCTGACTGGCTCTGGCACTAGGGAGACCTGTCCTTGGCATTCCTCGGAGGCCTCGGTCTGAGTGTAATGCTCAAGGGAGCCCCCTGGGATGCTGTATGAAGATGCCTCTTCCCGACCCCCCTTTCCCTGAGACTGGGTTTTACCTGTTTTAGAATGAAAGTAATGGGGGATTCCTAGAGTCATATGTACAAACCCATTCACCAAACACATCCTCCTCAGGGTCGTGCCATCCTGTCAGTTATAAAGTCCCTGTAACTGACAGGATGACAGTCTTGGTAAGTACTGAAAACTGAGATTTTACTCAATGTAGGTTTGACCTTAAAAAAGCAAACCTGTATTTTCTTCAGATCTTTACTAAATGTATGTAGGATTCAGGTTCCTCATTGCAAACTACAGAAACCAGTCCTGTTCAGTCAGTGAGTAGTTAGATACCAAGTCTTACTGAGCTGCCAGAACTGGAGAACCAAGTTGGAAAATGGGGAAGACACCGGAGGGCCAGGGAACTGGCGCTGTTACTCCACTGCATCCACCTGATGTAGGTTCAGGGCCCTGGATGGGAGTACTTGATAGCTTGTACTAGCTGATGGGGTTGGGGAAGTGGGTTAGGTTCACAGGAGTGACTACCTATCTTTCTAGCATCTTTCATTTGGGGCCTGGAGCTTTGTTACCAAGATGTGTTTTTTTCCTTAAATGTGGTGCTCAGCTTTGTGGTGGAGTCATGCTTTTGTTTGGCACTGCTATCAACCTGGCAGTCTGGCAACAAATCCCTTTGACCGAATACACTCTGTATACGTCCCTTAAGAATAATTACCAAAAATCAATTGTCTAGTGTTTGGTAAAGATTTGCCAATACAAATTTTATGTGCACAGGCACATAAACTAGAAATTACCAGGCAGGTAGAAGAAAAAGTGGGTCATTTATCACTTAGTGTTGAAACGGTTCCTAAAAGATGGTTCAAACAATTGGCTTTTAGCTTCTGTTAAACAATAGCATCAGAAATAATTCAAAGTCAAGGTATATATGAGCTGGGGAGATGGCTCAATGGTCAAAGCACTTGCTACACAAGCAGTTTACATCCCCAAATCCCACATGTAATGCCAGGCAACCTGCATGTTTGGAAGGTAGGGCCTGGAAGTTCCCAGAGCAAGCTGGCTAGCCAGACTAGCCCTAATAGTATGCTCTGGGTTTAAATAGAATCCCAGGCTCAAACCGATGAATAGAACTATCAAGGATGATTTCTGATATCACCCTTGAACCTTCACATGCACATACATTCAATGTGCACTGCACCTGCAACACACTAACATGCAAACATACATGCATGTACCCCATAAACTCAAACATGTGGACACACTGTATGATATCCTGTCACACTATTAAGAAACTTAGAATACAAACATTCCTTATTATGCAAAGAACACTTCATGCCAAAGAGGTGAAAGTTTTAAAAAGAACTGACTTTAGTCCAAAATAAATGAACAATGTGAACCCATACTATGAAGTATCTTGCCACGAAGTCACCAATCAACGTGACCCTTTTCACCCAATTTTACTCTTCTTCTTTTCACAGGTGATGTTCTGATAAGTGTTGGCCATGCCAACGTGTTAGGATACACCCTCCGTGAATTTTTAAAGCTTTTGCAAAATACCACAATAGGAACAGTGCTACAAATCAAGGTTTACCGAGACTTTATTGCTATACCCCAAGAATGGCAGGATATATATGATCTAATCCCTGAGACCAAATTTCCAGTGGCACAGTAAGTTTACTTAAGAATGTTACAATGCTAAGCCTCAGGCTTGTGAATCACAGAGTCCTGGTTTAATACGAGAACCACCAAATGATAAGACCCGTGGGAAGGGGTATTTGTGACACAGCCAAAACAATTTAGTGAATTTCTAGATTCTTTGGCAAAGGACATTCTGCAGGACCCCATACAAGGCAAAACAAAGACAACTTGGAGCAGTCACTGAGAACTTTGTCTCCAAATCCATCTGCATTGTGTCCTTTCTAATCAGCCTTTAAAACATACCCTAAGAGTGGGTTCAGTGGGTAAAGTGCTTGGGACAGGAGTGTGAAGATCCAACTTTAGATCCAGCACCAGGTAAAAGCTAAATGCAGTGCTACCTGTGATGCCAGCACTAGTGCCTGGTCTAGAGTAGTCCACAAGCCCCGGGTTTAGTGAGACTCTGTCTCAAAAAAATAAGCTGGAAAGTGATAGAGGAAGATACCTGACAGACTTAGGCCTCTACACATGAGTGCAATAACTTGTGTGTACACACACACAAACATGTCGACAATCCTATTTCCTCTCCTCTCTGGATCCTTTCCGATTAACATTTAGGTCCTTTAATGGCTTGTCCCTTCTTGGCAAACACGGCAACTCCACTCTCTTTCCATGGCCCCTTTGCTTCGCCTTGATGTCCCTTGCCTCTGTCCTAAGACGTCGGACTAGACATCTGCATCTCCTCAGAAGTCACTTGCCAGGCACTCCTATACTTGCTGATCTGGTCTCCTGCAGGGTCATCCTTGGCCTTCAGAATGATTCTAATACTCCTGGGGCTAGAGAGGTGGCTCAGGGGTTAAGCCTCTGCCTTATAAGCAGAAGGTCCTAAGTTCAGATTCTAGACCCCATGTACAGAGGCTGGGCGGAAGCGAGGGGGGGGGTAGCCTGTGTTTCTGGTCCTGGTAGGGCGGAGCCTGTGAATCCCGGGGGCAGAGTAAACAGGAGGTGGAGGCAGTCCATGGTGGTTCCTGAATTCGCCATGTGGTTCTACACACACATACATACACACACACACACACACACACACATGCACGCACAATTGAATAAATAATAAAAAAATTAAAAAAAAGAATGATTCTAATACTCCTTAGACTTTACAGGGCTCTGTGACACCACTCTCCCTATTAACTCTAGCCACTTCTTCTTGGTATGTTTAACGAAGTTCTTCACTTATTAGTATCTAAGACAATCTCATTGATACCTTTTGGTTTCTATTACTAATCATACACTAATCACTTTAAAAATTGCATCATTTACTTGTACAATTAACTACCCACTGGAATCTCCCATCTGTAAGCCCAAGTATACTTAAAAGCGAAAAACCAGACTTGAGTTGTATTATTTTGGCCAATCTGTGAGCAAAACTATCTCTTTAACAGGACTGCAAGCACTCTTAGAGTGGAAGTGTGAGGAATGTTCTGGACTGAAATTCTGTGACAAAAATAGCCCTTAATTCCATCAGAATTTCTAATAGCAGGTTGCTGTAGCTATGCATTCATCACAGAAGTATTGCTAAGACTCAGGAAATGGCTCAGTAGTTAAAAGTCCTTGTCTTGTAAGCAAAAGGATCTGGGATAGGGTCCTTAGATCTCACGTAAAAATGCCAGGCAAGTGTAATGGCCTGCTTGTAATCCTAGCCTGGAAAGTGGAGCCCCCAGAGCTAAAAACTCTGGTGGGCCAAAGTTTGGCCCACAATCATATGCTTCATAAACACGATACCACTTGCCAATGTTCCTACCTTCACTTGAGAACGGGGGAGTAAACTCAGCAGGGTCAGGGGCTCTTTCTCAAGCAGCAGATGTCAACTTTCTGTAGTGATGCAGACAGATATTCTAAATCCGAGTTATCCCACATGCAGCTATTATGTACATAAAATATCTGTCAACAATTTAAACAGCCACATGTAGTCGGAGGTGATTGTATTGCAGTGTGACTCTGAATTTCCATTGCAGAGAAATATGAAACTGTAGTATTAAAATGTAAGGATGCAGAAGACTCCTGAGCTCCTAGTTGAGCGGTTAATTGCTGTTGGGGAGGGGCTTATTTTTCTGCATGGATGTAGCGTTCAAGTAGTCCCAGTGAAACCTAGTATGTTAAAGAAAGTAACGAAAGCAGATGTGCTGGTAAAAGGAGGGGGTCTATGGTGAGTGGAGAGAGGAAGTGCAAAGGAGATGAATATGAAGAAAATTATATACATGGATAAAATTGTCAAAAAAAAAAGGGCATTCCACACAGTGCTCTGGACCCAGCATTTCCAATCAACCCTGACCTCTGCTTGAGTGCATTTTATCACTAGTCCAGTTTATTTAGAGCCTGGCCCTATCCTGTATCTTTCATCATTGCCTGAAAGTTACCAGATGCTACTCAAATGCTGTTCATGAAGATCTGGATGTGCATAAGACAGATTATTGTAGTCCTGAGATCTTTAGATTCACTTTCATGGCCCTAAGTCAAAGATCAAGAAAATTACACCCTTTTAAGATTAGCATATTGCAGTGAAACCTCACAACACTACTACTAAAAGATAAAGTTTTAGAAAAGCTGCTTAAATTCTTAGAAGCAGAGTTGAATTTATGACCACATATGTTCCTACCATCAAGTACAAAAGTAGGGGCAAGCTACAAATGAATCTCAACAGCTTTTGCATGACAATAGAGAATGACAAGACAAGAGTAGAAGAGTAGAGGTGTGTGAACCCACACTTGTGACGCACATACAAAGCAGAGAACAGTAGCATGTTTGACAGTGTTGGGGAGAAAAAGACTCAGTGTCTTAAGTAATGACTAGCACGCTGAAGATCCTTGAAGCCCACTATTTCCTGACTCTCCTGACAAATGGCTTTGCTGCTATCATATGATCCATGAGAACAGAATTCAGGTGCAGAGGGCTAGAGACTGAATGTCACTCTAGAAGGAAAGAACTAATAGTCTGGTCAGTAGCCTGGCTCAAATCTGTACAAAACTTTTTAAAGGTAGTGAGAAATAATTGAAGGCAGGTTTTACATTTATGACTGGAAAAAAAAAAAGTAAAGATACTTTTGAAAAGAAAAACACTTCAATGACTTACAAAAAGTGGTTACTAAACTGTACTATATGTACATTCATGTACAGATTTATAAGTCAAAGCAGGTTGAAAGACATCTTGTGTGAGAAGACTTTAAAATTCAGACTAAATCCATCACATGCCCTCTTCTTTCATTTCAGCACACCAAAAAAACCAAAAGCAAAAGATGAACCTTTTGGGAAGAATGATGATGAAAATGTTGTTCTAGACAAGAGACTTAAGTATTACAGATATCCTCGGTCAGTTCGTCATTACCCTTTAAGGACGCCAATATCGATCTCCACAGAGTGGCATGGATATAAGAAGAAGAGTCACACAATTAGTGTGGGGAAAGATGTCAACTGTGATGTGGTGGTTCATAGAGATGACGAAAAAGAGTTGAGACCTCCTTCTCCATATTGGACAATGGTGAAGCCAGAAGGGGACGACAGTTCCTCCACATCCTCCTCTGTCTCAGACATCTTCTGGCTGGAGGACTATGCCCGAGCAGAGTGAGGCAAGGTTGACAGCATCAAAGGTTGTCAGGCAGGTTTACAAATCTGTGGCCATATAGAATTTACTTTGAAAATGCCCAGTTTTTGTGCCTCACCATGCTGCAGTTTGCAGGAATTCTTACAGGAATATGTACGGCCTATCGGTTCTATGACTGCATAAAGCTTTTACAGACCTTTAATTGACAGTTTGGCTTTTCTGTGGTCTAACAGGCCCCAGAATCATGTCTTCCAAATAGGATCATCATTCAGGTTGGCAAGACCCTCCTTTCTGAGTAAGAATTCCTCACTTTTGACAAAATGTAGTAGAGGAACCTAATTATCAGTACGTCTGAATGTTAGTCTTTTAAGGCGAACATAATGCTTTTCTTTGGACATTCTTTAGCTGGTTATTCAGATTGGAACACTCCGTTCCTCATCCCCTTTCAGTTCTTTTACTTTGAATGTTGGATCAGTAAAGGAAAATCAGACAGAACACATAAAATGAAAGAACAGATATATAGGATAATCCATAGGAAATTTATATAATCCATAGATAAAACCAGGTCCCTTAAGTGTTTACTCCAAAATGAGAGTTTGAAACTTTATTTCCTTAAAAACCTTGATAGCTACTGAGAATGAATCTTATAGTTTAATTAATATAACTCATGTGTTCAATTACTGTATTACTGTCTCCTTTGAAGAATATAAAACAAAGATCTTAGCAGATAAAAACTTGTTGACTACCTAGGAGAAATGCAAGAAAAAACATTTTAGCAGAATGCTTTATTGACTCTAGGTCAGCTGCATTTATATTTTAAGGTTATTTTACCTCATTGGAGAAAAAAACCAAATGTTAAATCAGACATTCTAACTGATTTGTTCGCTGGTCTGTGCTGAGAAAAAATTTAGTTTTTTTCCCCTGCAATACGTGCTGGTCTGTTACAACTCGTCAAGAAAAGGTGTGTGTCCCAAGTTTCCACTTGCTGCCATTGACTTCTGGCCAGACACAAACTTTTTTGCAGCCTTAAAATAAACAAACAAAAGACAGTGAGTTAGAGGAAATAATGTCTGATCAAGTAGATAAACTAACCATTTCAAGAGTTTATGGATAAGACATTCTTAGCCAGCAATTCTGAAATATCTCTTATGAAAATTAGCTATGAGGTGGCTTGTGCTTTTTGTGTGAATGAGTTATCATTTGTTGTAGCCAACTAAACTAGTGATTCTCTAGATAAGTAGCATTGAAAATAGCAATGCTCACTGACATTACACAATTAGGGCAGAATGGCGTAGACAGGCTGTACTCTATGATGGCTAAAGCCCGGGTCAATTAAAAATACCTTCATTAACATAATAGTTCAACTTTATGTCTGGTGGAGGTGGTAATGGTGTATGTCTACAAGTATGCTGATGTGGATACCAAGACAAGGTTTTGACCAAGCTGCTTTGTAAGTTGATGATCTTCCTGCCTTGGTCCCCGGGCATGCTAGGGTTCCAGGCACGTGTTGCCATGCCTGACTGTCCTGGTATTCTTTATGTCACTACTGTATGTTCATAGGTTTATATTAAGTGTCATACCACAGGGCAGGTTTGGTAGAGCAGAAGCCCCTACTTTACTCCCTGACCAGCTTTTTCTAATGGAGGAGACACAGGGACAGAGGCATGCTAGTGAGGATTCACATAGCACTCTATGTGAGTATAACTATATAGCAGATTATGTACTGAGGACCTTTAGGCCAAGTGAAATGCAGTCACGGCTAGTATCTAAAATAGTCTTGTCACTTTTTCTACCCCACTGTCCCTCTCCAATGGCAACAAGATATTTGAGATATCTATAACGGAAAAGGGGGTAGCATTTTTAATGCAAAAAGACCTGGGAAGACCCACTGATGTTAGAGTTATTCTATAGTTAGAGTTATTCTGTAGTTAACTGGCTTATTAGTCAGTTACAAACTCTCTAAACAACTCAGGCTTGTAGGAACAATAACCTGTGACAGGTAGGGAAAGAGACCAGGATGTCTCTGACTGAAAAGAATAAAACCATGAGATGCTACCTGGTGAAGAATTTGCATGATAAATTATTTCTTGAGGGCCAAGAGCAGAAACAACTACTACCTAGAATTTAGGTCAAATCCTATGAAACTGTCAAGTGTTTGATTCTTCTTAACCTCTGAGAGTTTAAAGTAGTTTAAACTAATGGTCATTTATTTGAATAAGGAAGATAAACACTACCCTAAACTGATGAGGGAACTATCTGCAAACCCATCCTCCATCCACATTAGACAGAGAGGCACCAAACAGCACGAGAAGAACATAGTCCAAAAAGGCCTGTGCAGTTCTGAAAGTGGATCATTAAGGCTAAGTTTGATACGGTTAAATCAGAACACTTCATTTGCTTACATTTATGACATCAGCATCAGACACTGAATCAATCTGTTGAAGGACGGTGGGTGGTGAAACATAAGAACCAGCAACAAGAGCCTGGGACCCAACTTCATTCAGGAAGCCTTCGGAAGTTTCCACTGACATTAAATACCAAGCTTTCAGCTTGTTCCTGTCCAATAAAAGATAGGAATCAGTTATATATGAACAGAGCAGTTTTAAAGTATGCACTTCAACCTCTGTAGTCTTTCTCCAGTCACCAAGTATTTTATCATTTATATTACTATTTGGAAAGCTGTCAATACAAAATACTGAAAATTCAAAGGTTGCCTACTGATTTAGGAACAGAACTTAAATATATATATATTCATAAAGCAACTCCTACCTTATGGTACATTTTTACTTATAATTTCAGGCATTTCTATCAAAAATATCTACCTATGTGGGCTTTTACTGCACTGTCCACTTAGCAGAATACTGCTAATTATGCACACGGACAAAGTAAGGTGCTATTTGTCAATTGGGAATTGTCTTAGTGAGGGAAAGGACGATACCAAGTCTTCTGTGCCCCACGGCTTACACATGGTACAGAAGCATCAATGTGAAATAAGACAAAACCCAATTCGCAAATCTCCCATGAGGAAATTATTCATTACAAACACGGCCTTCAAAGGTTCTTGAGTTATCTAAACCTCAAATAAACTATTGTTCCTTGGCACTCTATAGCAAGACTTCTCTTTTAAATTGTAACTTAACCATACTACTATCTTAAGGAACAAAGGATTTATCTGTGATAAACTTTAACAACAGGTTATCAGTTTGTCCCTTTAGTAAATGATAACTTACTTTCTCTCTTGCGCTACAGGAAGACGAAGGAAAAACTTAATATATTAATAATCTAAATTTCATTTTCTACATATTGTTTTCTAAGGACTGTGCTATATTTAGGAAAATCAATTTTGCTAAACAAACGGTATTTTGTCTTAGGTTTTCCTGAGTAAATCTGGCACTACAGTTTATTCTGTTTCAGGGGTACCCATCGGTTCCTGGTTCTGGGTAAGCATTTAGTTAAGTTGCACTGTAAATTAAAAAGATGCGATTTTGTAGTGTGCTCAGAATGACAAAAGTAACAACAGTAGCAGATGTACAAAGGTTGCAATTCATCCTGTAGGCAATAGTGAGTCTTTTGAGTTGCAGGATTCCTATCTTAAATTGTCATAGGGAGATGGAGTATGATTTAAATGTTTTGAGCTGCTGAATGAAAAATGAAGGTTGTTTCTGACTTTGTCTAATGCCTGTCTGTAATAGTTGTAGAAAATTTCTGAAGGAGTAAGGGACAGTGGGAATATAAAGTTCACCAACCAGCAGAAAATCAGTTTTTCTTAACAAAAACACAAAATTAAAAAAAAAATCTTTTTTAACGATTTTTTTTTTTTTTTGCATGTGTGTATGTGTGTGGGGGTATTCGATGACACTGTGTGCCTGTGGAGGTGACTTTGGGAAATATCCTGGATTGCTCTTTCACCTTAGTGCTTTGTCCTGTGGTTTCCCAGGCTCTATGCCGTCCACAGTTAGAAACACAGACCACCCTCAGTATTTTTACATAGGATCTGGGATTCCAAATTCAGGTCATATTGTTTTGAAACAAAGGCTTTTTAACCTCCGAGTCATCTCTCCATTCCTACTTATAGTTCTTACTGCAACATAAATGCTACTGCATTTTAGGGAATGACAAGAAAAATGCCTGCATATTTTTAATGTTCAATATAAATTGTTTCTCAAATATTTTTTGCCTATGCTTGGTCAAATCTGCAGATGCAGAATCTGTGGATATGGAAGACCAATCATCATATATGAAATATAAAAATATTTTAAGCCCAGGGGCTGGAGAGGTGACTCAGGGGTTAAGCCTCTGCCTTGCAGGCGGAAGGTCCTGAGTTCCGATCCTAGACCCCACATATAGACGCCAGGCGGAAGCGGGGGATGGCCTGTGTTTCTGGTCCTGGTAGGGCGGACCCTGTGAATCCCAGGGCAGAGTAAGCAAGGAGGAGGTGGAGGCGTTCCATGGTGGTTCCTGAATTCGTCCGTGGTTCTACACACACACGTACATACACATGCATACACGCACAACTGAATAAAAAAAAAATTAAAGATAATTTTAAGCCCAAAGATATCCTTCATAGTTTCAAATTTACAACCGTAGACAATGTCCACTAATACATACATGTATTTCCCCTCGCAATCACCCAAAAGGGTCTCAAACTCATGACCTTCCTGCCTCAGCCTTCTAAGTGCTGTGTTTCAGGAATGTGAAACTATGCCTGGCTGGTAAATTGACAGTATTTTGACATACTTATTAATACTGTTTAGATAAATCTTTAGTAATCTGAATTAAATAAAGAATCCTTTATGGTACTTAAAAAGTAAAAATCACTGGGAAGGAAACGAAGGGAAGTTTTTTATAATTCTCAAATTTCTACATAAATGTTTAAATAAGATATACAAGTATAGATATATTATGAGAATAAGAAAAATATTAACCATCACATCTCTAAGCAATAGAACACAGGTGTCTTATTTCTTTTAATTCTGTGCTTCTGGAGTAGCAACCACAGCCTATGCATGTCATGGAAGTAAGTGCTCAACCATTCAGCATAGCCCTTCTTTTCCCTTTTAATACTTTTCAGAATTTCTCAATTCTAATGAGCACTATCTTAACTCTAAAGAAGTACAACTTGTGGTAAGTAAAACGTGTAAATACACAGCTAATAGTAAAACTTACTTGGCAGCCTGGACATCTGCACTGGAAAGGTTTCCTTGAGCAACTGATTTTACTTGGCCATAGGCAGCCTTGATGACCTGGGACATACAAATAAAGGCTGATCATCTGTGGGTAATGCTTTAGTCTCCTGAGGTAATCAAGGCTACTCTACGACATGAAAATAAGTTCTGGAAAAGAGCAGTGTCCACAGAGACATACTTCTTATTCCAGCTCCATACTTCTTATTCCAGCTCTTCTTAGCGTTTTGAGTAGAATGTGAACTGTCTTCTAGGGGCTTGTGTATATGCACAATGGACCCCTGCTGCTGGTGGTGTTTTGGGAGATTACACAACCATGAGACATTGGGCCTTATTTTCCCACTTTATACAAGCAAAAGATCTGTAATACTTTAATTTGCTCTCTTCCCCCCAATTTGCCAGATCAATTTCTTTTGGCAAGGCTACCAAGTACTTCCTTGTATTCTTCCTAGTTTAACCTATTCATCTTTCAGGACTCCAATCTGGCATGAATCTCACTATCTGCCTCCCTCATTTTCCCATAGGGTAGGGAATTCCAATGAAAAAAAAATCACAGAACCGTGCTGGCTGACTACTATTCACCGGGTCACTTCCTTCAAGGCGATACTCACTGCTGCATCTACTCTGTATGCCGCGAGCCATTCATTTGACCCAAGTCTCTCCATTTTCTTCAATCTTTTCCTTCTCTCTCTCAAAGCAAGACTCTGCTGTCCACCTCAAAGTTGCAATCACCCGTCTTCCCGACATCACTGCTCCTCAGCATTAGCTTTTGTTGCCAAGATTAAAATACCCACAGTATTCTATTCTAATTCTATTTGCTTTTTTTCATTTATCATTTTTGAACTTCTATCTTTTCGTCTACTTCTTCTAACTTAAAACTTTAGGTATAAAAACTGTAACAACTGCTTTCTTACAAATCCAAGCTCCTCTCACCTATATCGACTTTTCATCTCTTGTCATTCATTCCCTAAAATTCATTAATTCACTTTCACTATTCTGAGGGAACCTAGTAAAATCACCAATGAAGTCCTGGTTTCTTGAAAAGCACCAAAACATAGTTTGGTCATGGGATAGTAGTCCATAATGGATACAAATGGTGCTAACCATTCTTTTTCTGGTTTCTAAACATACTAGTTTCTCCTATTTTCCCAATCATTTTACCCATAAATGGTGGTTTCCCAGTATCAGAGCTTTTAGTTTTCTTTTCCTATCATTACTATGATTTTTTTGAGACAGTCTGATCTTGAACTTATGTTTCCGCATCTACCTCTCAAGTGCTATGATTACAGGACTGCAACACTACACCTAGTTTATATGCTGCTGGCGACTGAACCTTTCTATCTTTAAACAAATTCTGTATAGTGAAGTCCTCCTGCAAATACGCATTTTGGTCTTGACCTCTCCCAGGTTCTGAAATATATGTATGTGGAAGCCAACTTAATATCACTTTCCAAATAGAAACTAAATACCAGGAGACACTTCCCTTCCTGCAGGTTGCTGCATAAACTCCGAAGTTCTCCCTAAAACCTACAACTCAATGTTACACCACAGAGAGCTCTGATGAATCAAACATTTCAGAATTAACTGAAAATAATATTAATGGAAGGAAAAAACTTGTGAGAGTTGGTTAGTTTGTAACTTACATCTCCAGCTGTGGCAGCCTGGGAGACAGTGTAAATTCCAAAGAGTCCGGAATCTGAATAACTGGCATTAAAAGCAGAGACCTGAAACATAACTGAAACTTTATTATACAGTATTTTACCACATAAAATACCCTTCAAGTACTTCAAGTTTAATTAAAACTTTAAGACTACCCTAATTACATTCCAAACTTCTGGCTAAGTTTTAAATGACAAACTTCTATCATGTCACTGGACTAGGAGGTTAATCTGATCCAATTACTGCACAAAACCATCAGTTACCTTCACTGATCAAAAGCATTAAGAAGACAATGGTTTATGAAATAAAAGAAAAAATCTACAGATTAAAACAAAATTTAAGATCATATAACATAAGAGATTTCAAATGTGTTCCAGGGAAATTTCAGGCTATGTACAAAAGATTTGAAAGGTTTCAGTGTTTCAGTCAAGTAGCCTTCAATCTGTTTAAAAGTTAAAAAATGTTTGTGTTGTATATTGTAAGTGGAAGATATACACCAAAAATAAAAGTTCCTTTGCTTAAAAACTACCACTCAAATATTAAACAGAAGACTAAACACTGAAGAAATTGATTTTGAACATCTGCTAAGCCCAACAACTAAAGGCTTATTGAAATACAAACTTGTATGTTCTATGTACTAGAAAAGAAACTTGACTTACACTGAATCCTATTAACTTAGTATATTTGTTACCTTTTGTTTGGACAGGGCTTGAGACAGAATGTCCTGCAGTCCAGTTGGCCTGGAACCTGCTACATTTCTGGGGCTGGGCTTAAACTCCTAATCCTCCTGGCCTTCATGCCTTAAGTGCTAGATTACAGATGTGCAGGATTTTATATAGATAACGAGGTTTTAAAAACTTGTTCACTTGGTTGGAAAACAATAGAATGCAAGAAGTAGACATAGGAACAGAAGTCAGAGAAAAAAACACTAGTTCAAATCCTGAGGAGGACCACCATACCTGTGCTAACCTGTTACCTTTTAAAGGCATCCCGAAGGCCATGTAACTGTACTTACTGACATTTCATATTCTTTCTTTCATGGCAGGGTTTTGCTTGTAGTCTAGAGTGGACTTGAGCTCATGATCCCCATCCCTTAACTGCCCAAGGACAGGGATTACAGGAATGTATCATCATATCTGGGGGACATTTCATATACCCTTGACATGAGGATCATCATTTTGCAAGTTCTGGCATTTTTCTGTCATCAAGTATCTTCTGAAGTAAACATGAGCTGAATGTGGGTAAGTGGAGGCAGTAATAACTGGAGGTCATATTGTCCTAAGTTATATACCAAATTTGAGACCAGCCTAGGTTATGTGAGACCTTGACTTAAAAAAAAAGCTAATAGGAATATTCTGTTATTTTTCATAATTTTTTTATTATTATAATCCCCAAATTAGAATGATTCGATGAAGAGTTTTATGTCCATTTGGTTGGAAAACAATGAAATTCAGGAAGTAGACAAGGAAACAGAAGTCAGAGAGGGAAACTAGTTTGAACTTAGGGGAGGGCCAGCCAAATGCCTCAGTGGGCAAAGGTACATGATACAAATCCTGGGGACTGAGTTAGATCCCCAGAGCTCACGTGATGGAACCAACAGAGTGGTCTTTCAAGGTTTATCCTCTGACATCAACACACTTGTGTGTACTGTTCCCCTCCCCCCTGAAAAAACAAACGAAACACAATCTATCATAAAGGAAAATGTAGCAGGCCTTTCATTTCTAAGCATATGTTTATGTATGCACGACTGTAAATTTGTGTTCATGAATGTGTGCACAGACAGATACACAGAACTACCCCAAGTATTATTCTTCAGGTGCTGCCCATCTTGTTTTCTAGGACAAGGCCTGTCACTAGCCTGGAACCTGTGTAGTAGGCTGGCTGGCCAGTGAGTTTCAGGGATCCATCCGTCTCCACCTCCCCAGTGCTGGAGTAACAAGGAGGCACTAGCTCAACCAGCATTTTCAATGTAGATTGTAGGCACTGAATTCAGGTCCAGGACATTCAGGAAAAGCTCCTGGGGCTGCCTCCTGAGTACAGGGACTATAAAAAGACTGACCAAACGCAGCTTTCATCTGTTCATCTTAAAATTTTAAGACCAGACTAACCTTAAGAGCAGACAATCAGGACTGTAGCACGAATAGTAAGCCTCTAACAAGTGAGATGCCCGCTGCTCATACTCACGTCAAAAGGCTGGTTATGTCCCGTGGCAACAGCCTGGCACAGAAGGCTGGTGGTGTTGCTGCCCCTCTTGACATGTGGTCCAGCACCAAGGACATGCTGAAGAACACTGAATGCATTTGCTTCTGCACTTCCTATGGCAGCACTTTCTGCTACCACAGCAGCATGGACAAGGCTGTCTCCATCGTGTTTCCGAATTTCACCTGGGGCCATGCGAGCAGACAGGAGAGGGAAATGCCTGGGGTATCACTGAGTGACCCATCGGCCAGACAGTGCCAGGTAAGTAAGATGATGCTCTCCTGTGGCCCTGCGTTTTACCAGGCCATTCTGCCAACACACGCACGCACACACACACGAAAACCAAAAGCCCCCCAAAACTCAATATGACACCCAAGTCATCAAATTCTATTTTTCTGTATTGAGAAGGTTGAGCAGCAAATATCATGCCTATCCCATTCTAGAGAGAAATGTCTTTAGGATACATTATTAAATCTAACAGAACAGAATGCTTACCTCCATGGTATTTGGCTTTGACAGCAGCTAACCCAAGCCCACCTCTCATGTTGAGAAACTGCTCAGCAACTTGTTTCAGGACAGGATGACTCACACCTGTTGCAATACAAGCAAAAACAAAATTATAAAACATACTTTTCCTTGTCTTAAAATGTGATTATAAAACTCGTCATTAGGGGCTGGAGAGGTGGCTCCGGGGTTAAGCCTCTGCCTCGCAGGCAGACGGTCCCGAGTTCGGATCCTAGACCCCACGTATAGACGCTGGGTGGAAGCGGGGGCGGCCTGCGCTTCTGGCTCTGGTAGGGGAGAGCCTGTGAATCCCGGGGCGGAGTAAACAAGGAGGAAGTAGAGGCATCCATGGTGGTTCCCGAATTCGTCTGTGGTTACACACACACACACACACACACACACACACAATTTAAAACTCGTCATTACAGAAATAAACAGCAATCAAAAACCTTCTCACTATAATACCACTTTCTCTAATAAAAATTTATATTGCTATTACTAAACTATTTTATTATGCTAACCTAGATTTCTTTTGCTGTGCAGTTATCTTCGTTTTCTTTCACACTGATTCTCTTTGGTTCTAGAGGTGGAATCTAAAATTTCAAGCAGATAAAGCACATGTTCTACCAGCTATAGCTCAAACTCCTATTTTTAAAATGGAATTACTCTCTTGATGCTTCTTACCTTTCATAACTGCAAATTTCTGAACAATTAGAAATCTATGTTAAGTATTCTATTCTAAAGATATATATTACTTATCCAATCAGTATCTTCTCAATGGACATTAGAATGCTTCTATGTGATGGAAGAACATTTGTAAAATATACCTAGTAAGGGTTATCTAATATCCAAAATGAAAAACCACCAAGGTGCCAATTATAGCTCTATCAATTATTTTTGATAATAATGATGAGTCCGAATACTACCAATACTGGGAAGTATAAACCTTTAATTTTTCCAGTCTCACAGAGTAAGATTTTTCTGAGTTCTCAGTAAGGTTCTTTGCTTACAGAAACTTTACAAACACTGAAGAGTGTAAAGCAAAGAGTTTGATATAATTTTTTTTCAAATAACCAGCAATTCCAATACTATTCTATATTGCTTATCTCACATACCTTTCAAATTTTCATATTTTGTACAATCCTACACACAGATAATTACTTCGAGGGATTGCTCTTAATAAACAAACTGATATTTAGGAAACTTCAAACTTACCGAGTCCAACCAAAGCTATTCTTCCACTTGTAAAGTGGTTCTGAACAAAGTAATGCAACTAAGGAAATAAAGAACAGTTATTAGGCCATATGTATATACAAAGTTACAAAACACAAGAGAGTAGGAAGGCAAGAAATATAAACCCTGACTAAACGCCACTATAATGGACTACAATGCTGAGCACACTGGAATTTTATCACAAAAATTATAGCTTGAAAAAATTAGAACTTAACGGCTATAGTTCTAACACTATGAACATAATGAAAACCACTGCAATGAGCACTTTAAATAGAGAAAATGTGTGGTTTGTGATTACATCTCATCTAAAGTTATTATTCAAAAAAAGAATAAGAAATTAGCATATGCATCTGACTTCTTGTATATTTATTCAAGTAATACAAAACTGTAATTTTTACATTAATTCTGTAATGATCATGTGTCTTTGGTCACACAAATTTTAGTTAAAAGATATAAAAAAAATTGATTGGACAGAATTTTAGTTATTAAACAAGTTTATGGGAAAAAACTGCAAGACTAACTCTGTAGTATTAAGAGGTAAAAACAAAAATGAACCAACATCCCAAAAAGGCAAATGAATGTATCATTTGACATGAAAATGAGCAGTTTAGAATATACTACATTTCATCGCTCACCTCCTCTGATGTCACTTTCCCAATCCTATAGTCGGGACAATACAAGGAATTAGCCAAAGCATTCTTGTAGGCAGCAGCATGCAAATCTTCAATGACACCTGAGACA
Source organism: Typhlomys cinereus (assembly GCA_023101885.1). Taxonomy (NCBI): domain Eukaryota; kingdom Metazoa; phylum Chordata; class Mammalia; order Rodentia; family Platacanthomyidae; genus Typhlomys; species Typhlomys cinereus. Next base: position 759,072 of record JALPQD010000244.1, on the reverse strand, counting down.
GACAAAAAGCAATTACCAAAATACAATTTAAGTTAAAAGGTGGCGACATTTCAAAAGACAGTAAGAAGCTTACAAATATTTGGGATCCAAACATTAAAAGGACTTGAAACTTGGTATCACTTAATCTCTAGCAATTTATACAATTCTGTTAGCGGAACATGCAGAAAAAAGGGGTTACACGGCAGTAGCCCATATATGCCAGAATCCATCTCAGCACTTCCCTAACTTTAATCTAGCTTGAAAGTAGAACGGCCTCCACTTCAGGAGTCTGAACTGAGCTATGATCCTGCTAACATCTTGCCACTGGACCTTGGACAGCTCATTTCACCTGAATTTTACTTTACTTTCAGGTCACCTTCTAAGATGCGGAGATGTCTGACAGTGTCAAGCCAATGTTAAGTGTAGGCATAGTTTTTGAGGGTCAATTAAACCTGGACGTATTCTTCACTGGCGCTCTGGCACTGCTCCTCCTGCCTGCCCATGGAGGCAAGATGCTGTGCTAGGTGTTAGAAACACAGAGACGAGTCACATGCAATGCCTATCCTCAAAATACTGAGAAAAATCATGAAATAAACCATTAGGAGAGCATGCAACAGTATACTGTCTGTCAAAAGTGCCGCAGGGGGGCACATGGAACAGCAGTGAGAACTGAAAAAAAGTAAAATCTGAGAAAAGTTTTCTAGAATGAGTGCTCCCAGGTGGTATTTGTAAACAGCATGAAAGGAAGAAGAAACAAAGAAAGCAAAGTCTGGCCCAGAGGAACCACTGCTGGCAGAGGAAGAGGACTGCACAGCAGCAAGAGGCAGAAGAACGGTCTTTAAGTCTGTTCAGAAATAATAAATGTACAGTGAGACAGATTTGTTCAAGCTGATTTAAATATTGCACATGTAGACAAGCATCAAAACATTGATATAAACACTTTCCATGAATCAATAAAATTGGAATCAGATTATGAGAAGCCTTGTAGGTTAAACAGAAGGGTTTGGATTTCATCCTTCAGTAAGATGTCTGAAAGGATTTTCACATCAGAAGTATCACTGAGAAGGAATGTGGAAGCTGGGACTACATTACTAATTGTAAACACCAAGGAGACTATGCAGGAAATGTTTGATCAGAAAGGATGAGGATTACAACTTTCTGGATATATAACTTATCTTTCCCCTTCCTATTTCTTTAGCACAGGTGTTAATAATACAGATGACAATTCTGTGGCACAAAGCATCACAAAACATTTGCTGAATTTCTCAGGTCCCTTTCTAGGCTGCATTTTGTAGCTTGTGCCATACTGTGCTACTATAGTGGGTCTCTACTCTCATCTACATGGTCATTTCTACCCCCACCATGATTTCTAAGAGTCAGTAGTATTTGTTACGGAACTGTTCTATTAGCTGTACTTGTCAAGATTATATAAACTTTAACCAAATACATATTGTAAACATAAGAATCATAATTTCTAAAGGTCTCAGTGCTTGCTTTTGAAAGACCCAGTAGAGTTATTTAAATAGCAATATATAACAATACAGTGTTATAAGAAAAAAAAAAAAAGCGGCAGCAAAGACAAATTGTGGTTGGGTTTGGTGTAAGCAAACTATTAACACTATAAAACTCAAGGAGGGAAATAGGAAGAATATTAAGAGTTCTGCTATCAATTTGCTTACTGGAAAAGCATGAAAAATAAAGAATAAATATTTCCAGTAACAAAAAAGCAAACTACTTTAAGTAACTGAGCATATTATTAGACTAGATATTTTCAAAACTAGTAAGACAAAAAATCATAACAGAAATATTCTCCTTCACAAACTGATTTCTCAGTGCCAAGAAATGGCTGAGTGAAATCTGAAAACATGCTTACGAGCTTGTGGATTCTGAAAAGCCACAGCTTTGTCAATCCTTAGCTGAGACTGAAGAGCAGCGACTTCCCAACGACGAAATTCAGGTGCTGTGGTAACGTTGAGCAGGAACTCCATTAGAATCTCACTATAGAAAACATGGTAATTGCAGGTCAAATATTTACCAAGTAAATATTTAGATAGATGCAGCACTGGCTACTCCAGGACAGCCTGGTCTATATAGTGATATCCTGTCTCAAAAAGTCAAGGGTTTTGGTAGTACCTCAATGACAGAATGCTTGCTTGGAATGTTCCAAGCCTTTGGGTTGATCTCTAACATCCCCATCCCCCAAAATCCTATAATAAAAATGCAAAATTGGCATTCAAGATGCTAAACTTCAATGTTTTTATATTATACTTTAGGCTCTGCGGTTAGTAGGATTTATGAAAAAGTGAGAGGCTTGGTCTTCCTTTTACTTTTTAGATCAGTACACAAAATATTAAGCATTCATGATGGCATTTTCAAACATGTTTTTGGTTGATCCACCTCTTAACCTCGCCTCCCAGTACCTCTCCATTCCTATGCCTTGGTCTTGTTGATATTCCTTTCATCGATACCTCCTCTCATCCCTCCATTCCCTTTCTAGTTTAAGACACATACTTCTCCCCAAGCCCATATATATAATATATATACATATATATTTTTTATATATTCACACACACATATTAAAAGTTGGGATCTGCATATGAGAGAGAAGTCTGGGTCACCATGCTTAGTGGTTAATATAAGTTTAGGATTTCTTTAAGGCAAATTTTTTTTCTGGTACTAGAAACTTTTTTTTAAATGTAGAAAATAACTAGGTTCGTCATAACATTTTTACATATCTGTGTCATTGTTGTTTGTTCACATTCACCCTCCCCAGCCTGCTCTCTAAAGGGATGTTCTCAACACGAGGCACTTACATGTCATCCCGCAGACATTCCACCATGTAAGCCATGCTCTCCCTTGTTGCAGTCACACTGAATTGGAAATAAATTACAGTGAATTACTTGACTCAGAAAAAATAAAGCTTTTCTTTTTATATCCTTGATTAAATTATCTTTGCAACAAGTTGTTTAAGTATTATGAAAAGTAAAAATACAACACATACAACTAACATTTCAAACTATTTTCTTAAAAATGGCAAATAAATCTACTTTAAAAAGTCAACTTCTGACCCATGTTACAGCTTGCAAGAACTGTGAAGACCTTATGTTCAGTAAGTTACAAAAAGATGTATGTGGTATGATCATATTTATATGAGGAGCAACAACACAGCAAAATGAGAAATCAGCATTCTAACATGAGGACTAGTCAAAATCAGAGAAACCAGGAAGGTGATGACCAAGGATGGTGGAAATGGAATGTTAGTTTAAGGGACAGATTTCAGCTGGGTATAATATAACCAAGTTCCAGAGAGGGATGGAGGTGATGGCTGCTGAACATCCTTAATTTAAAATACGGCAGATAATGAAGACCCCTTGAGCTCTTTCTAGCCAATTCCCATTCTCCAACTCCAAAAACTTTGTTTTTAAGTTCTAGGCAGATATTCAGACTTAGTTTACTTCCTTATTGCTGTGTAATAGTCCCTTACCGACTATAGCATAGTCATTTCCCCAAATCTACACCCTTACAAAGAAATAGTGTAGGTAGACTGAAGACCCTTAGATTTTTTTTTCAAATATTAGATACTTCCTGATTCTTTTCTAAGTGACTCTATTAATATTTTGTTAGCACAGTAAGATGAATTATCTCCATAATGTCTGAAAACCTATTAAAAAAAAAACAATAAAACCCAAAACCTGTATGCTGTGATGTAGCATCTCACAGCTGGCACTATTACTTCTGGTTTTTCTTTCGGGAATTCTTTTCCTCTCTTGATTTTAACTTATTTTTCCAAACAAACACCTTTGGCATATTGTGTACACTGTAAATACCTGCTCCAAGAGCCAAGATGGTGGCAGAGGTATAGTGTGAACCCATGCTGTATGTGAAGTCTGATGTCAGCATTTACTGAGTCCCACACCGAGACTCCAACCAGGAGTCTCCACAGGAGATGTGACTGGAAATCAAACCAGCCTGTGGCCAACTCCAAATCACTTCCAAGGGAACACTGCCTGTCTCAAACTTGAAGATAAAGCAAAGGGAAGCCCTTTGCATGGGCACCAGTAGAACAGTATCCTGGCATTGCTATGGAGACATTGACAATTTCAGCTGATACTTGGCAATCCTGAGCCAGGATGGTACTGCACACATAGTGAATTTACTGGCCTCAGCTTCACAGAATGGGGCAATGCCTTTGGTTTTAATGTTTTCTTGCAAGATCACTTCAAGCAGATAAAAGAGAAACTTGAAATTTCCAAAGAATCTCAAGAAGTGGATAATTGTCCTAAAATGATCTCAGTTTCAAGGAAGGAGAGACCATCAGGTTGAGTACTGGGAACATTACAAGCAAGAAAGGATGTGCTTCTAAGTCCAAGACTTCAGGGCTAGAGGCCTTAGCGTACATCCACCTCTACCAGAGGCAGAGTCACTGTATCTTCACTGTCTTCAATTGCTGTCAGCGATCATGTCACTCTATCATGGATTCCAAAATCTAAGCATGGAGGTAGCGATGCAGATACTCTTTAGATTTGGATTTTTCTACTCCTGTCATAATTTCAGCACCAGCTCGTTTCTACAAGCAATGACTTATAGAATGACACTTCAGCATTGCATCCAACTGTTCTAGACTAGATGTCACAGACCTCTGAGTCATTTCGAATAGCATTAAAAAGACATTAAGTACAGACTTGAAGAGTCAAAATGACCTTGAGGGTACCATTCTATGAGGAGGTTAGGAACACTTCATTCCTCAGAACCAAAATGATGGACAATCTTTTTCATAGCTTTTCACTGCATTCAAGCAACAAAGCAGACAGTACATATTTCTCTGTCAGAGATTCTATCCACAACATTGTAAAAAGGAATAACAGGAAAGAAAAGTAATAGGACAACAAGTTGCTTTTAAGGTGCCCTAGGTGTGGGCATCAGGGCCTGGGCAAAACCTGGCACAAGTAAAGTGACTCCAAATTGCTTCAAACATAGCATTATATATTACCACACTTGTGGCTGACCATGCTGAATTTGGAAGTCAGTGCCTTTTCAGACTGACAGTGATTTTTAATGTGTGAAACTTTTCTCTCTTAAATTATTGACTTTTAGAATCATCTCATAACTTGCATGCCTGTGTGTGATCTACTTACCAATTTCAGGGAAGACAAAAAAACCTTGCAACTTTCACCTCCCCTATCTTGAGACACTAAAATGGACAGTCTGAACTTAATATGTAGAAATTCAGAATTTGATTGGGATAGGATTGGAGAAAGATCTGTCTTGGGTTTCTTCTGAAAAGCCTTTCAGGCTCAGCTTATTCAGTGACCATCCAGCATTGGGTACAGCTTCATTGCTCTCTTGTGTTTACATGTCTTACTATAAGAAGGCTGGGTTGGTTGCACCTCCACTATTAATAGTGTACTATCTTTGACCTGTGGATATTTCTGAGATGAAGATGTTCAAGGGTTTGTGCTTTCCAAGTTGTATTCTACAAAATTTGTCTCTTTTTTAAATACTTATTTATTGTGTGTGTATCACAGAGCATGTATGTCCCTACGGATGCCAAGGATGATTTCGAGAATCATCCTGGATTGCTTCTACTTATTCCTTGCTTTCCTCTGGAATATCCCAGGAGTGGAAGTGCAGGTCACTGCCATTTCTGCCTGACATTTTTACATGGGACCTGGGATCAGAACTCAGGACCTTCTGCTTACAAGGCAGTCTCAACCTCTGAGCCATCTCTCTAGCCCAAAAGTGTTTGATTTCTTCCAACACCATGTGGTTCCTGAATTTAAAGCATAGCATTACTTCATATTTATCCCTTTATTTGATCTAAGGTTAAAGAATTTCTAATCTTATCTGTAGAGCAGAAAGGCTGAAAACACTTAATCTCATTCAGTATCCACATTGTTTTGTTGCCTGGCTATGTGACCTCTTTCCATATATATTTCTTTTTCTATCCATCTAGCTCTTAACAAAAGCTGCTGTTACACATAATGTTGTTTTTGAAGGAAGTTGGGGTCACTTTACATGTGTCAGGTTTTGCCCACACTTAGGGCATCTTAAAAGCAAGTTGCTGTCCTACTACTTTCCTTTCCCTTCATTCCTTTTCACAATATTGTGAATAGAGCCTCTCTCAGGCAAGTGGGTACTGTCTGCTTTGTTTGTCAGCTGACAATAGATGAGGATGAAATGACAGAGTTATGGGCATCCACGAGTGTCTGGTTGTACATTCTGGATGAAAAAGGGAATTAGTTATATAGTTTCAAATATATGGTTTTTCTAGGATTTCCTTTTTAACTTTTTCTAATTTTGGGTCCATTTTTTCACTGACTCCCCATCTAGGCAGATTCTTGTAGAGCCATGGCAAGATATTGTAAAATTCCGATAGAAAACACTATGGAAAATCTGAAGAATCACTAGTGAGTATCACTATTGGGAAGCTTATTTTCTCAACCTTCCTCCGTGTTGTGTTCTTTGAATTCCTAGATGATAATATATTATGGAATTGCTGAAAATTGAAAATAAAGTTTAAGATATATGTATATGTATATTAAGTGTATTCTGTAAAAGTGCAATAACTGGTAATTAAACATATGGGGAAAATACTTATTCACAATCAGTCCCTCAAATTTCTGTTGTAAGACATGAAGAGATTTCCCTTTCTGTTCAAGAAATCTTATATGACCTTGATGCCGAAGAGCCCTTACAACTGAGTATTTTTAGAATTCTTTTTTTAACTATTATTATTTAACAAACCTTAGTTTACCACCTACTGCTTCAATTCCTCGGGTTATCTTGAAAGAGGATGCTCCTTTGGTAGTCTTGAAAAAGAAAGGATGATTTTTTTTTAGTAGTTCTTCAATGCCAAGTCTGTCAAACATCACACCACATCAAAATCTATTATCTAACTCTTTCTAGCAGACCCAAAAGGAACTTTACCTTTAAGAAATAGATTGTAAGTAGTAGTCCTTTTTGGTCAAGAATTAAAAGGTTTAAGAAGGCATTGCATATATTTATTAACACACAACATACACTTTTTTTTTACAACCCAATTTTTAAAACATTCACTTTGTATGTGCATATATTGTGTGTGAGAGGTCAGAAGACAACTTAGAGGAGTTGGTTCTCTGTTTCTAACAAGGGAGTTCTGGATATCACACTCAGATCACCAGGCTTGCACCACAAGCTGCCTTTCTTTACCGGGTGAGCCATCTTGCCCACCTCTTCTGTTTTTTTGAGAGAGCATTCCCTATGTAGTCCAGTATGACTGAAATTGAAGTAGTTGGGTTCCCTTTAAACTCAATAGAACTACCTTTTATTTCTTTCTCTCCCTCTTTTTTAACAAGTGCATGTGTGTGTGCCTGTGAATGTCCAAGGACGACATCCTCTATGCTCTGGAGTTCCCAAGGCTCTGCCCTCTACAGCTGGATTTACAAGCTGTTACCATTTCTGCCTGGCATTTTTTTTTTTTTTTTTTTTTATTATTATTATTTATTCAACTGTGTGTATGTGCGCGCGCGTGTCTGTGTGTGTGTGTATGTGTGTGTAGAACCACGGACGAATTCGCGAACCACCATGGACGCCTCCACCTCCTTCTGCCCCGGGATTCACAGGCTCCGCCCTACCAGGACCAGAAGCGCAGGCCGCCCCCGCTTCCGTCTGGCGTCTATACGTGGGATCTGGGATCCGAACTCGGGACCTTCCGCCTGCAAGGCGGAGGCTTAACCCCTGAGCCACCTCTCCAGCCCTCTGCCTGGCATTTTTAAGTGGGATATGGGGACATGAATGCAGGTCCTTTTGTTTTCAAGGCAAAGGCTTAACCCATGAGCCATCTCCTCAGCTCACTCAATAGAATTTCTGCCCTATCCTCCTGAGTAGTGGGTACAGGCATGCAGGCATGTACGAGAGAGAAAGGAGAGAGGAGAGAGGAAAGAGGAGAGAGGAGAGAGGAGAGGGAGAGGGAGAGGGAGAGAAAGAGAGTCACCTTCCTTTATTTTCTTATTTTACATTAATGTTAACCCAAAAAGTGAGAATGTCTTAAGGAAATTTGTACATTCATTTTAGGTGAAATCAAACTGATTAGGATGGAGACTAAAATCTATAATCCTTATAAGAGACAACTGGACACAAGGACACAGACTAAAGAAAGCCCAAGGGCCAAGAGAAATAGGGACTGGAGCAACACAGTCATGTCAAGGGGTAAAAAGGATTTTCAGTAATTATCAGAAGACAGAATAGGCAAGGAAGCTTCCGTACAGCCTTTAGAATATCAACTTCTTTTAAAACACTCAGACTGTGGTAATAAGTTCTGGCACTCAAGGAAATTAAATACAAACACATTTCTTTAAATTTTTGTTGTTGATTTCTGAGACAAGGTCACTGTAACTCACCAAAGTGGCTTGGAACACTTCTGATCCTTCTGCACCTACCTACCGGACGCTGGGATTACAAGGGTGTGCTACCATGCCTAGGATGCTTTTAGTTTTTCCTTTGCGTAGTTTCCCAACACTGAAGTAATAAAGCTACTTACCAGAGTGGATGCAAGACGTAGTAAATGAGAGGTTCCTAAATTGCTGAAGTCCTCATGTCTGCTACCTGCTTTAATGAATAAACCAATTCTTGATAAAGGAGCATAGTTTTCCAGAGATGCAATCACCAAACCATTTGGTAATTTGGTAAACTGTAATGAAGATAAAGTGAAGATGTGAGCTCTGTTTACCAAGAAGAGTTAGGAACATACGAGTGCCAGGGAACAAGTTAGTAGAACTAACCTCAAGGTCCTTTGGTTGCAGAGGCACTCCTGCAGGGCCAGCACCAGCTTTAATTTTGGGAGCAACTTTCAGAGAATAAAATCTCTAAATAGACCAAAAAAAAAAAAAAAAAAAAAAAAAAAAGACAAGTTACATATGCTTCTTATAGTGATAGGACCTTATATGTAAAAGCACTGCCAAGCAACACAGGCTGTTCAAAAGTAAAATGAGTAACAACCTCTTCCATAGGAACCTTAGACAAATAACTTGTTATCGATGCTTTTATTAACCCACTAGGTTACAAGCCCCTCTCCCTATGGACAGTGTCTTGCAATGTAGCACTCGGGCCTCAAACTCTCAATTTTCCTGGAATTACAAGTGAATACCACCATGCCTGGCCCAAAACACTCTTAAAAAACTTGTCTTTATTTGTGACTTATAGAGAAAACTGAGCTTTCTGTGTTCAATTTTTACTATGTAAAGAATCACTGAATTTAGCTGATCCTTTTTAGCTGTGATGCAATGGAAATTTTTGAATAGCTACATTATTAAATAACACCCTTTTATAGATTTCAGTACTGCTTCCCTAATCTGCTCTACTTTGCAGCCGAAATAACTTTCATTTCCTTAATGATTTTAGCAATTTTAAAAAAAGACAAAGGATACCAACTTCCTCAGAGCCCCTAATATCTCCATTACATCTTCATCCTCTCGTGTACTATACATCAAAAGTAAATAGCCAAGGCCTTAGTTTCTCTGATGAAATACAACACTGATATTCTGAGACCAACAGTAGAGTCACCATCAGCAGATTCTCAATATTATTAACATGTGAGTCCTGGTAGGGGAAATGAGACCCACCAAATGATGGATATATGGATCCAAAGCTGCATTCACTTTACTTGGGGACTTTTCTTTTGGGGGGGGGGTTATATACAACAGTGATACACAACGTATTATCCTGAAGGTCCACAAGATGGTGCTCCTAAGAGCCAATGAACATATGGCTGTAGTTTTCCAAAAATCCTAAGTCTGCAATGCCTCTACTGTTTTGTTCAGAAAGATTCTTGCTGCACTTAGTGATGTAGTAAAGATGTTGTAAATGAGAGGTTCCTAAATTGTTGGGAGCCCTCATGTCTGCTACCTGCTTTAGGCGAATGGCTCCCACTTGCTCTTAGTATTACTTTTCCTCTTGGTAACCATTTTTAGGCAAGTGTGGGCACACTCATTCGTGGCATGCAGGGGACAGCTTCAGGTGTTGGTATTTGCCTCCCACCTTGTTTGACAGGATTTCTAGTTAGATTTTCCAGTGCCTGTGACAGGATAGCTGGCAGGTGAGCGTCTGAAAACACTTATCTTCACTTCCGGTTCTGCTGTAGATACACTAGGTGAGACTGTAAATGTGTGCTTACTACTATACCCGGATTTACTTGGATTCTGGAAGATTTGAACCTGGGTCCTTATGCTTGTGTGGCAACCACTTCCATGCACTGAAACATTTCCTCAGCCCTAGCAGTTCTTTTTTTTCTCCTACTTTTGCAAGCATGTTGAGTATTCATCTTTGTTTCCCTCCCCTCCTGGCTTCCTTGCAGGTCGTGTCCCGTCCCCGTCCCCCCCCCCTCCCCGCATTTGCCTGTGTAAGAAGATCTTTTAATTATAAATTACATCTGGCTCTTCATTCATTATCAATGGAGTTTTCTGGGTGTGTCTGTCTCTACACACTTCTGATTTCCCCAAATGTAACTTCATGTTATTTAGATATACAGATTCAAATATGAAGAATCCACAGTTCCATTTCCAAGTAAGTTTTAAGAACTTTCCACTATAAGGGGCCGGATAATGTCATTCTAAAAACTATACGCTTACTTGTCCCTTTTGAGTCAGGAAAGATTTACCTTTAATTATCGTATAATTACTATTGTGCTTCGGTAACACATGTATGGATTTATTCTCATGGAAAACAAATGTTATTAAAATCATGAATAATTGCTTTAAAGTTTACTACAGTATTTTTTACATTGGTCTTTTCCAACTACTATCTATCAGCTCCTTTTTTCTACTGGAACACGGAATAGTGAAGATTGCAGGGATTTGTGCCAATCAAGCAGGACTGTCCTCAAAGGACTGTCAGTCATTGGTTTTTCTAGGCATGCCAGGAATACAATCGTAGACTGCTGTTATGTGTAACCTACAATAATACATCTCAAATACAAAGCACAAAGAAACGCCATTCTCAGGTCCGGACTTCTGCTTCTCTGTCTAGCAGGGTTTCAAGTGTAAGTCACTGTGTAGGGGGCTCTTTTAAGTGCAGTCAGCGAGCCTGGCAGCACCTTCTCAAACTGGTACAAATCTGTCTCTACACACAAGGGTCCTAAGGGGCACATCACACATTAGTTCCTGCTGCAATTTTTTAAAAAGTCCTTTTTCTCTCATGATAACCACCGCTTCACGGGTAACGCCGATCGTGGGGACACTGCCCACGACTCAAGTGACAAGTGCATTGCACGTGGGTTTGGAGAGCCTTACTCAGCGCCTTTGCAGAGGAGATGGGGCGCCCCTCCCGCAGAAGCCACGCGCCCCGGACCCCAGCTCTGACCCAGGACACCAACAGTGTCGTGGACGCGGAAGAAGCTGCCCGGGGACACGCATCGTCTCCGCTCGGCTGCTCCGGCCGCCGCGGGAGCGGAGGCCGCGGCTGCAGGGGCGCGCGCCGGGTGTCGCCGCCGCCCCCGGGTGACCTTGAGTCTCTGTACCGCGGACTCAGGCGCCCCGGCGCCCTCCGCGCCCTCCGCGCCCTCCCCGCGGCTCTCATGCCGAGAGCAGCGCCTCGCAGGCCCGCCGCGCCCGCGGGGTCCCACTCCAGGGAGACCCGACCCCGACCCCGACCCCGACGCCCTTCCAGGCCCGGGGCCGCCACCGAACGCCTGCGGCCCGCGCGCGAGAGCGACTGCCGGCCCCTCCCGGCCCCACCGCCGCCCGCTGCGCTCACCGAGAACGACCCGGCCCTGCTGAGGAGCTTCATGGCTCAAGACCGCGCCGGGACCCAGGTTCACCGCCGCCGCCCGGAAAGCAAGATGGTGGCTGACGGCCGGCGTTTCCCGGCATGCCCCGCGGGCGCTGTTTCCCACGCCCCCTGCTCCAAGGTGACGCTCTACCCCGCCGCGCTCGACTGCTCCCCGCCGGCCCGAGTCCTCCCAGCCTGGGCCTGGGGATGCACAGACTTGTCTAGTGAACCTCCAGAAGATGGTTCACGTTATCCTTTTGTGTCCACTTTTCCAAATGATGTCTACCACAGTGCACAAGAACCCATGCCGTGTTGGACGCTCCCATGCCGAATCGTCCAATGAGCCGGCATCTTCCCGAGATCCCGCCTCCCGACCCTGCACTTCCTGTGTCCCTACTGCTCAGGCTTGTCCCCGCCCCCGGCTCCCTCCTCGGCTCTACCGTTGCTCCCAGCAAACAGGACCTGAGTCTCTTAGGTGACCCCAATACGTGAGGGCTTCAACACAAAAGTCAGACTCAGGGAACTTACATCCTGGGCTGGGTTATATCCTTCGCGTGTGCAAAGTGTGTGAAGTGTGTGTGTCTTTGAGTACAGCTTAAGAAGGTGTCTTGTAGTCATTCTGATGCACATGAAAACTTCGGAAGACTAGTGGGGAATTGCTCCATGGCTACAACTTTGACAATATCAAGCATTTAAGATCCGGTCATTGAGTGCAAACTCACCTTTTTAAAAAATATTTGTCATCTATCAGTGTGTGTATGTGTGTGCAGGTGTATGGACCTTAGGACAACTCGTGAGTCCATTTTCACTGTTTACTACATAGGTTCCCTGAATGAAGTTCAGCTAGTGAGGTTTGGTGGCAAGCCCCCTTTACATGCCAACTCAATACCTGTGTCTTCATGCAGCGATACACGGTGTTTTAGATTTCTACAAGGTGTTTTAGATTTACAATATTGGTGATGACTTTAAGTCAGTACATGAATTAACCTGTATTCTACTTTAGTGGTTATATAATGAAGTCGTGGCAAGCAATTCTAGTAATGTCTCTCTAAATGCATTCATAAAAGAATAAATATTGGTTTAAAATACTCAATTATTGATATGTAGATACAGAACAAATCATGAATGAATTAATACCAATGAGTCAAATTTGGGAAATGCTGTCCACATCAAGCCACCTACTTACTTAAAACTCATTAGTAACTTTTCAGGATAAAGTTTAACTTCGTTGACAGAGCTCTGTCTCCAGTACTTGTGTGTGTGCTGATTTGTATTTATGTGTGCATGGAGGCCATAGTTCAAGTCCAGTACCTTTCTCAATCACGATCTTATTTTTTGAGACTGTATCTCTCACATAGTCTATGCTAAACTAACTAGTTAATGAGTCTCAGGGATATTCTTGTCTTGTCTCAGCACCTCTTTCCAACCCAGCATTAAGTTTACAGATGTATGCCCTGCTCATCTCTGTTTACTTGGGTATTGGGAATCTGAACTTTTGGCAGTTTAAGAGCAGCTGACTCTGGCAGCCATTTTTGGTGCTTGCCCCTCATGGCACTTCATGTCTGGAGTCCCTGAGTTCTTCTCCAGCTCACTGCCCCTCATGGATTCCATGCCTGGAGTCCATTCCATGAGTTTTTTAGGGTGCCCTTGCCCCTCAGGTGTAAGGTGTAAGGAAAAAATAAGCTAAGTCAACAGATGCCTCTGCGTGGGCTAGATTTCCTGCTAGAGTTGGATACACAATTCAACCTGTACTGGCCCCTGATTCAACCATTGAGGAAGTTAGTACTCCACATCTGGAGACCGTGAGTGAGTTCCATTTTTTCTCTCCTCTAATAAACTCTGCCTTAATCCTCTACATGTATTCTGGTTTCAAATATTCGACTCTGAACACAAGAATTCGGATTACATACAGACTCCAGGAGAGTGGCCTCATAACAAACTTAAATCCTCATGTTTGCTTGGCAGACACTTTACTGTTGAGCCATCTACTCAACCCCTGTCTCCAGTACTTTTAAACTGACTTAGCTGCATCCCAAGAATCCAGTCATTGGAACTACATCATCCTATAGTTAAGTACACAGACACAAACACACAGCTGCACTTGTTTACAGTGTCTTTTTTTTTTAGCTTATAACATTATCTGTACAACAAATTGTGACTCAAATATTCTAAAGGGGAAAAGACTGTATTCAAAAATGTGGTAACTTTTGAAATACAATTCATGGTATCAGCTACAAAGGTAATGTAGTGTTTTGAAACATTGCAAATTTGCTCATTAAGCTTTCAACTACTGAGTAGGAGTGCCATCTGTAGACTAATGTACCACTTGCATAGGTCAGATCCTGCCCAACATCTCCATAGGAGGCTTTTGCTACATTTCAATGCTAAAAAAAAGAGTCCTTGAGATAGTTTCTGCAGAGATTTTGGAGGCCCTGATAGGTGAAATAAGCAGACAGGAAGACAGCAGACATACTCAGAAGACCAGAGAATGCACTGCTTGAAGGCTCTGATTCTAGATTTACTAATGTGGACTTCAGTCTGACTTCATGGAGCTCATCTCCCTATTTGGAGCAGCTGGAGTGTTTGGGGTGTGTGTGTGTGTGTGTGTGTGTGTGTGTGTGTGTGTGTGGTGTGTATGTGTGTGTGTGTGTGCTGTAGATGGAAGAATTAAAAAAAAACACACAATATGTTGGTGAGGGAAACTATCCAGTTACTCTTCATTTGTTATGGCAAAATACTTTGACCAAAGCAACTTAGAAAAGGGGTTTATTATTTTGGCTGACAGGCCTAAAGGGGATAGAGTCTATCATGGTGGCAGGCAGGGAAGGTACACAAGATGACTTACATTGAATCAGCAGGCAGGAGGGAAGAGAAGACGGGAGGGAGGAAGTGGGGCTGGGATATCAAATTAAGAACCATGTCCCACTTCATAGACTTTTTCTGGCAAGGCTCCAGTTCCTAAAAGTTCCTTAATCTTCTTAAACAGCCCCACCCGTAAGCCAATGGGGGGCAGTTTACATTCAAACCACTACAGGAATTGACCACGAGAGTATAGTGTGGTCATACACATCTGTAGTCCCAGAATTTACATTATTCTTCTTGAATCTGCATTCATATTTTTATCTATTTTGAAGAAAACACTATCAAAATTTTCTTACATAAGCAGAAGCTTAATAAACTGTTTATCAATTCCCCAGTTTCAACCACAATCAACATTTTCCCTATTGTATTTCTTTATTTTAAGGGAATTATGATTCAAATGCTTGAGATGGCTTCAATCATAATTGAGGAGCCAAGATTATAATTTCCTCCCTCCCTCTCTCCCTCCCTCTCTCCCTCCCTCTCTCCTTCCATCTCTCTTTCCCTCCTTCCTCCCTCCCTTCTCCCTCCCTTTCTGCCTCTCTCTCTCCCTCCCTGTCTCCTTCCCTCTCCCCTCCCTCTTTTTCTCTCCCTCCTTTCCTCCTTCCCTCCCTCCTTCTTTCCTTTCTTGCTTTCTTCTTTCCTTCTTTTTTTTTTTATTGATTTTAATTTTTTGAGATAGTATCTCTTATATCCCAGGCTGGCTTACTCATTTCTATCTACTTACTATTCACTGCTTTTGCTTCAGTCCTTTTCTTCTAGTGTGAGGATTTCACATTTACCTGGACATACAATATTCAAGCACTTAGTTCTGACTTTTGTTGCTTTATGTCCTTTCTGGCTTTCTATCCTTCAGCATTGTGTGTGTGGGTTCTGTTTCATTTTCACTTAGTTTTTTAATATCAAAATTTAGAAAGCCCCTTGGACTCTGATGTATAAGCTGAAGTTGTGGCTCAGTGGTAAAGGGCTCGTCAAACATGTATTGTACACGGGTTTCACCCTCCAGAAATGACCCCATCCCCCCAAAAAATTGAAGACTTCTGACCTACGGCTATTAAGTCCAGCCCTTCATTTTTGTTGCATTATCATTCTAAAACTATCTCAACTAAGTTGTAAAATCTCACATGATGGAGTGCGGGCCGCGCAGCCCTGGGCCCCGCGCGCCAGGCGCGGGTGCGGGGCGCAGGGCACGGGGCACCGGCGCGGGCGCAGGGCGGCGGTGCAGGGCGGCGGGCCAGGGCTGTCGCCCTGGGCCGGCGCGGTGCGGCCTTGGAGGTCTACATCCCGTCCTTTCGCTACGAGGACAGCGATCTGGAGCGCGGATATACGAATCTTCCACCTGCTCACTTGCAGTATCCCATCTCCAATGCATAAAGCAGCTTCATAGATCCACGATCAGATGCCCATGAGAACATGTTCTGCTTCCTGTTGGGGACCGTGACTGACTCTGCATCATTAACACTAATTAGTCCTTCAATTTCAAAGCCTCTTGCAGCACCAAGGCATTTGAACCTAAAAGAAAAACGTTTTAAGCAGCGTTGGGCACGTTGTGTGCTTTTCAATGGCAACATAATGGAGTCAGAGTAACCTCCACAGCTGTGTCTACGCTGTGAGCCTGGTGCTTGTGAATGGAAGTGCTAATGAATGGAAGAAAGCATTTTGTTGAGAAAAGATACAGTGAGTTTCACGCCTTACACAAAAAGGCCCAAGACACTGTCGGGCATCCTGGCTCTTTCTGCTCAGTCATTTGGAGCATCTTCACTCATTCCACCTTCAGCATTGCCTCATGGACCTAAAAGGTTGCAGTAGCTCCAGTCATCACAGTCACGTTCTAGGAAGCAAGAAGCAGAAGCTTAAGAAATGTGTCAAAGCTCCAGAAACCCCTTCCAAACACGTCCGGAACTGGGTCCCCCGAGTCCTGGAGCAGCTATGGCAAGGCTTGGAGATGTGTCTTCAGGCTGTCATTTTAGAGAATGAAGACCTTCCCAAACTCTTTCTCGATTTCCTGAACGTCAGACACTTGCCCTCTCTACCAAAGGCAGAAAGTTGTGGATCTTTTGATGAGACGGAATCGGAAAAGTCAAGCAAACTGTCACCCGCCCGTGCTGCTGTTCCTCAGGGATTCATACTTCTTGCCTGCAGCCAGAGATTTCCCCAATGTGGTCATCGAAGGAGTCCTGCACGGGATGTTTTACCCTCATCTGCAGCCCAGGTAGAAATCCTCCCGACTCAACAAAGCTGAAGTGAGTTTCAGAATCATAGACAAGAAAACTGATATCTACCAAATTTACCGAAACTCTGGGATGCAACAGCAGCTCTAGCTAGTGGGAAATTCATAGTCCCAACTTAATTCACAGCAGGGACGTTTCCATTAGAATGGTGCTTTTAAAATTAGAAACCGAATCAGGGCGGGTGTGGGTCAGGTTAAGGCCAAGTATTTAAGAAGTAAGAAGGTAGCTACCAACTTCAAAAGCCACCAAAAAGAGGCTACAGTGGATTCCCCGAAGCCCCAGGTATCAGAACGTGGCTGCATCGTTTGCTGCACCGTTTGCTCCTTGGAAATCACGACAGCCAGAGTGACCGCGGGGAGAATTCTGATGGTCTTCTGTTCAGATTTCTACACACTCATCTGTTGACCATGAGACGTTTCCCCTGAGGGGTGCTGGCCCCAGAGGGCCGCTGGCACGGACATGCTGTGCTCATGGGGGGGCAGCAACCATAGTGACCTAAGTCATATTGACGGGAGCAGATGTTGAAGAATCCTGGCATCTTTGTGTCCATTGTAATTGGTTAACAGAGGTGCTGCTCATGTCAGCTCAGGGGGTATGTTGGGACAGCTCTGGAAACTCTTGAGGCAAACAGCATTAGCGTTCTGCCATCTAGCTTTTCCTCTCGGGTCGGAAGATGTGAGTGCCCTTCTGAAGACCACCCAACATTGCTGGTGGAGTTTTAGTAGTCATTTCATATACATATAAAAAAAAGCAGACCTTGGACGCTAGAACCATACTGCGTGATTCTTGGCAGGTGTTAGTTGACAGTGATTGCAGCAGGAGCAGATGGAAGGTGGTCGGCTGGGCTTCCTCACTGTGGGCTTGCTTGGAAAGCAGCGTTGCTAAGGGCTTCCACGGTTCCTATGGGCTCCTCTCCACCGACCTCATACATGGATTGATGCAGGTTGCTGTGTTCATACTCCTCGGGGTATCTTTTGAGTGGCAAAGGATCAAAACATAGGCACTAGCTGTGTGTATGTGCTGGGTGGGCATTCCACTGAAAACTAATTAGCAGCCCATTTGTGGTTATTGGTGTTAGTAAGTTTCAGGGTGGGAGAAAAATAGGTAACTTTAGAAATAATAACAGCCTCTGGTTTTTGGTTAGAGTCTAAATGTACCAGGTGAAAGAGCACTGTAGACTTTTTTTTTATTATTTCAGCTCATACAAACTTATTAGGTACACCAGTTCCCTCCCTCCCTCCTCCTCCCCCCGTACCCCCTGTTCCCCCTCCCCACCCCTCTCCCTCCCCATCCCCCAGTGCCTCCCACCCCAATTCCCAGAGAGTCCTTTCTTGTGCATGACTGATTTCCTCTGGGCCCTCCTCTCCGATGACCTACAAGGACCCAGTGGCCTTTGCCGAACACTTTCCCGTGTTCCCCTTAGGTATAGGAACACTGCTGTGGCTGCCAATCCTTTGCCTCCAAGGATCTTGGTGCCTTTAGCAGATGCCAGACTTTGTGAGGTCAACAGTGTGTTGGACAATGCGCAGGGCATGCAAAGTCCAATTATGATTGCTTCAGCCCTAACTAGTATAGAGTATCTTACATATCATTGCTCCTCCCATCCTTATGCTCTTACACTCTTACCGCCCCCTCTTCCGCAAATTTCCCTGAGCTTCAAGATGGGGAGAGACTAAGCTGGCCTAGTTCTAGGTGGTTGATATAGAGTCTCTGAAGTTCTGGATTGTGGTTTGTTGATTTTCTTTTGCAGTTTTGCTGCTCCTGCAATGCCCTTCACTCCATCCTGGTGGGCATTGTATGTTACCCCCTGGCCAGAGACAAAAAGCTGTTAGAGTCTTGTGATAAAAGCACATTCAAAGGTAGATGTAATAAAAGTGGGAAACCACAGTGAGGGAGGGGTCTATCACCCATTTGCAAAATTGTTACTTTTTATCTGCCAGACTATATGCCCTCCTCTTCTGGAGAGATCACTCCCCCTCAGTAGTAAATGATCAGGAACAAAAGTCTGTGAACTTAATCAGATGTCTCATTACTTATTTGGGTCCTTGGTGGAGGCCTATTTTCCCTGCTGTAACATTGTCCCTTCTCTCCTTCTTTCTGGTGTGGCCCTCCTACCCCATCCCTCCTGTTCATAATCCTTGGAATTCCTGTCTCTAGGTGGGCTGGGTGGGTTTGGTACTAGGAGCCACCTATTAGGGAGTACATACGGCGCTTAATTTTCTGGGTCTGGGATACTTCACTTAATACAATTGTTTCTAATGACATCCATTTCCCGGCAAATTCCAGTAATTCATCCTTTTTGATGGCTGAGTAGTACTCCATTGTATAGATGTACCACAGTTTCCTTATCCACTCGTCAACTGTTGGACATTTGGGCTGATTCCATGTCTTTGCTATTGTAAACAGTGCTGCTATGAACATGGTCGTGCTTGTGCTATCGAGGCAAACCTCTGCTGTATGGGGGGTTATTCCCAAAAGTGGAATAGCAGGGTCATATGGCATTTCAATCTTTAATTTCTTTAAGAATCTCCAGACGGCTCGCCAGAGTGGCTGTATGAGCCTGCATTCCCACCAGCAATGTAGGAGAGTTCCCCTCTCTCCACATCCTCTCCAGCATTTGTCGTTGTTAGTATTGTGGATTTTTGCCATCCTGACCGGGGTGAGATGATATCTCAGGGAAGTTTTGATTTGCATTTCCCTGATGGCTAAAGAAGTGGAGCATTTTTTCAGATATTTGTTAGACATTTTAATTTCATCCCTGGTAAAGTTTCTTTTAAGTTCCAGGGCCCATTTTTTAATTGGGCCATTGGTTTCCTTGGTGTTTAGTTTTCTAAGTTCTTTGTGCACTCTGGACAATAGAGCTCTATCAGATATGTGGTTAGTGAAGATTTTCTCCCATTCTGTGGGTTGCCTTTGAGCTCGCGTTACAATCTCTTTATCTGAACAGAAGCTCTTTAATTTCACAAGATCCCAACTGTTGAGAGTTGGTAGCAGTGACTGTGCCATTGGATGTCTGTTTAGGAACTGTTGGCCTAGCCCAATCAGCTCGAGGGAGTTCCCTATCCTTTCAACTATGGTTTTTATAGTCTCTGGCCTGATATCAAGGTCCTTGATCCATTTGGAATTAAGTCTTGTACATGGTGACAAGTACGGGTCCAGTTTTAATCTTCTGCATGTGGAGATCCAGTTTTGCCAGCACCATTTGTTGAAGATGCAGTTCTTTTTCCATTGGATTCTTTGGGCCCCTTTGTCAAAGACCAAATGGCTGTAACTTTGTGGGCTTATATCTGGGTCTTCAATCCTTATCCATTGATCTGTGTGTCTATTTTGGAGCCAATACCAGGCTGTCTTTACAACTATGGATTTGTAGTATAGACTAAGGTTTGATATGGTTATACCTCCAGCTGTGTTTTTGTTACTCAGGATTGTTTTTGCTATCCTGGGTCTTTTGTGCCTCCATATGAACTTTGAGATTGTTTGGTCAACTTCTTTGAAGAATTGCTTTGGGATTTTGATTGGTATAGCATTGAATCTGTATATTGCCTTTGGTAGGATGGTCATTTTCACGATGTTGATTCTGCCAATCCAGGAACAAGGGAGGTCTTTCCACCTTCTGGTGTCTTCGGCTATTTCTTTCTTTAGGGTTTTAAAGTTTTCATTGTAAAGGTCTTTTACCTCCTTAGTTAGGTTTATACCAAGGTATTTCATTTTTTTAGGGGCTATAATAAATGGTATTGTTTCTCTCAAGGCTTTTTCACTTCTTTCATTCTGGGCATATAGGAAGGCCTCTGATTTTTGCACATTTATTTTGTATCCTGCCACCCTGCTGAACTTCTCAATTAGTTCCAGGAGCTTCCTGGTGGAGTTTTTGGGATCCCTCAGGTATAAGATCATGTCATCTGCAAATAGGGATAGCTTGACTTCTTCCTTGCCGATTTGAATCCCTCTTATGTCCCTTTCTTGTCTTATGGCTTCAGCTAAGACTTCAAGTACAATATTGAATAGAAGTGGTGAGAGTGGACAGCCTTGTCTAGTTCCTGATCGAAGTGGGAATGCTTCCAATTGTTCCCCATTGAGCATAATCCTTGCTGTGGGCTTGTTGTATACAGCTTTTATTATATTGATAAAGGTTCCTTCCATTCCTACTGTCTCTAGCGTTTTGATCATAAAAGGCTGTTGGATCTTGTCAAAAGCTTTTTCTGCATCTATCGAGAGTATCATGTGGTCTTGGACTTTGGACTGGTTTACATGATGAATTACATTTATTGATTTGCGTATGTTGAACCAACCTTGTGTGCCAGGGATGAAGCCTACTTGGTCCCCATGAATGATCTTTTTAATATGTTTTTGAATCCGATTTGCTAAGACTTTGTTGAGAATCTTTGCGTCTGTGTTCATCAGGGAGATCGGCCTATAGTTTTCTTTTTTAAGCGAATCTTTATTAGGTTTTGGGATTAAAACGATATTAGCTTCATAGAAGGAATTTGGTAGTGTTCCTTCCTTTGCTATTTGATGGAACAGTTTAAGGAGTATTGGTGTTATTAACTCCTTAAATGTCTGGTAGAACTCTGTGCTGAATCCATCTGGTCCAGGACATTTTTTGGTGGGAAGATTCGAGATTACTTCCTCAATTCTTACTGTTATAGGACTATTTAAATAATTCACAACTTCCTGATTCAATTTAGGTAAGTTGTGTTTACTTAGAAATTCACCCATCTCTTTTGTGTTGTCAAACTTCACAGAGTATAAGTTTTTGAAATATGATGTTATAATTCTCTGGATTTCTTGGGTATCAGTAGTGATAACTCCATGTTCATTTCTAATTTTGTTAATTTGGGTTTTCTCTCTCTTGCTTTTGGTTAGTTTCGCTAGGGGTGTATCAATCTTATTGATTTTTTCAAAGAACCAGCTTTTTGACTAGTTGATTTTTTCTATCGTTTTCTTAATCTCGATTTCAGATATTTCTCCCCTTATTTTGCTAATCTCCTCTCTTCTACTACTTTTGGGATCAGATTGCTCTAGCTTCTCTAAAGCTTTAAGCTGCATTGTTAAGTTGTTTATTTCTGACGTTTCCATTTTTTTTGACGTAGGCATTAAGAGCTATGAACTTACCTCTTAGAACAGCTTTCATTGTGTCCCAGAGATTTTGGTAAGTTGTATTTTCGTTATCATTCACTTTCAGGAAATCTTGAATTTCCTTTTTAATTTCTTCCTGAATCCATGTCTCATTCAGCATCATAGTGTTAAGTTTCCAGGAGTTAGTGTATTTTCTCTTGTTTGATGTGTTGTGGATGTCCAGCTTTAGGCCGTGATGGTCTGATAGGGCACAGGTTAGAATTTCAACTTTCTTGTATATGTGTAGATTCATTTTGTGGCCCAATATGTGATCTATTTTGGAGAAAGTTCCGTGTGCTGCTGAGAAAAATGTGTATTCTTTGGTGTGTGGGTGAAAAGTTCGATAGAGATCTGTAAGGTCCATTTCTTTCAGGGTTTGATTAAGTTCCAAAGTGTCTCTGTTAAGCTTTTGACCTGTTGATCTATCCCATGTTGACAGGGCGGTGTTGAAGTCCCCAAGAATTATCGTTTGGGGATTGATTTCTTGCTTTAGACGCTGTAGGGTTTTCTTAATGAATGTGGAGGGGCCCGTATTGGGTGCATATATGTTCAGGATTGTGAGGTCTTCCTGGTGAATTGTGCCTGTGACTAAAATGTAGTATCCATCCGTGTCTCTTATAATTTTCTTTGGTTTGAAATCCACTTTGTCTGATAGCATAATGGCTACCCCTGCCTGTTTTCTGCTTCCATTAGCTTGTAGAATTGTTGACCAGCCTTTTATTTTTAGAGCGTGCCTATCTTTTGTGGTGAGATGGGTTTCCTGCAGGCAGCAGATTGATGGATTGTGATTTTTAATCCATGTTTGTAATCTGTGTCTCTTGATCGGTGAATTAATTCCATTAACATTTAGTGTTATAATGGAGAAACTATTGTTAATTCCAGACATTTATTATGTTTAGTAGCTTTTATAAGTATATTGCTTCTTTTTTAATGATGTTATACTTGCCTTCTGTTCTCCTGGATATGCCTGTTTTTTTCTTCACGCTTGAGTATCATTTCTAGCATTTTTTGAAGGCCTGGTTTGGTGGCCATGTATCCCTTAAAGTTGTCTTTGTGCTGGAAAATTTTTCTTTCTCCCTTGATCATGACTGATAGTTTTGCAGGGTAAATCAGCCTGGGTTGACATTTTTGCTCATTCAATACTTGAAGTATGTCTCTCCAAGCTCTTCTTGCTTTTACTGTTTCGACTGAGAAGTCATTTGTTATTTTAATAGGTTTACCTTTAAAAGTGACTTGTTTTTTCTCCCTTGAAGCTCTCAGCACCAGTTCTTTATCTTGAATGTGGAGTGTTTTAACTATTATTTGCCGCGGCGTGCTTCTATTTTGGTCGTATCTGTTTGGGGTGCGGAATGCCTCTTGTATATGGATGGGCCTCTCTTTTTTTAGATGAGGAAAGTTTTCCTTGATGATCGTTTGAAAAATTTCCTCAGGGGTGGTATTTTGAGATTCTTGCTCTGGTATTCCATGAATACGCATGTTAGGCTTCTTCAGGGTGTCCCATATCTCTTGGATATTTCTCTCAAGTATCTTTTTGGCTTTAACAACCTCTTCCATTGAGCTGGTTAGTACTCCCACTTTATCTTCAAGGTCTGAAATTCTGTTTTCTGCTTCGTTAGTTCTGTTGGTAAGACTCTCTGTGGCGTTCTGGGTTGAAGATAACTTGTCTTTTAGCTCAGTTTTAAACTCTGCTTGAGTTTGTTTTAACTGCTCTATGCCACTTTTTGTTTCTTGCACTGTTTTTCTCAATTCCTCCAGATGTCTGTTGTGTTCCTCTTCAAAGCGATTGATTCGATTATTTAATTCCTCCCTGATTTCCTCTTTCATAGTATTGAACATGGTAATGATCATATTTTGAAAGTCTTTATCCTGGGTGGGGCTTTCTTGGCCTTTTTCCATGGGTTTGTTCTTGTTGGAGTCTAACATTATGGGATTAATTTCTTCAGTGGGAAATTTGTTTACTTGATTGTTGCTTCTCATGGATTTGCACTTTGACTTTGGCATTGTCATTTTAACTCTTAAGATCTCTCAATTTCACTAAACTGAATTATTTGGCCTGTGGTCCTGGTGGGCGGGGCGGGCGGAGACTTACCTAGGTCGTGGGGTGAGGCCCGGCTGGACCGCGCGCGCGTCCCTGACCGGTGGAGCGGGGCGGGGTGCAAAGGGGGGATGGGGGCGACCGCTTGGAGCTATTTAACCCGAGGGCAGCTGGGGCGGGGCTCGGACGCAGGGGGAGGTCCTCCTGGTCCCTGGGTCCCGCGCGCGGCTCCGGCTGGATGGTGGGAGTCGGAGCCGGGTCCCTGTGGGCCGACCTGGGGGTCCTGGTGGGCGGTGCGCGGGGGGGCGGGGGTACTCACCAGCTAGGGCGCGGCGTGGATGCCCGGCTGGACCGCGCGCGCGCGCGCGTCCCGACCAGCGGAGCGGGTTTAGGGTGCAAAAAAGGGGCCACTGTAGACTTTTTTAAAGATAGGTTTTTATGATGAACTATGGTATTGCACATTGAGAATAAGAATAAAAATAATTGTGTTGTCAACAAAAAGTAACTGAACAGTGAAGTATTATAGATACTTTTCAGATGTTTTTATGTTACTACATATTTGAGTTAAATAAAAAGAAACATTTGAAAAAGAAGAAAAAAATCTCACATGATGCTTACAATGCAATAGTTATCATTATTCCGACTTCAGTTCAATGCATTTTAGTGATTGCAGCAGGAGCATTGATACCAACAGCAGCACAATAACGATTTTCACAAAAGGCACTGACGTTTTGTTAAAGAAGAAATCAGACTACATGTTTGACTGATATCATAAAGCAAACGAGGATGGCTTTAAAATAACACAGAGACAGTTTCACTTTCAGATACTTTTTTTTTCACTTTCAGATACTTTAACACAGTTACTTAAGCAGGTGATATATAATGGCAGATATAGGTCTTCTAAGTGTAGAATTGGCCATTTATACATACAATAGACATAAAGTCTTAGAAGCTGACAAATTCATCTTTGTAATAATCTTCAAACCTGAAAGAGCAAACAAACAAGAGGCTTCTTATTACAAGGTATTGTGATCATTTACCTATTTCAGGTATTTAAATAAAAACTTCTTTGTTTCTTTCTAAGTCTGATGAAACATATTTTAACTTATATTCAGATTATGTCAGATAAGTAGAAACTATTAACAAGCTTACAAAACTAACATTAGCAGCCATTGTGATAATACTCCTCCTAGTAAGTTCAGTTAGTGATGCTTGTAACTAGGTGCTAGGTCCTACACAATAATCATTTAAGTGTGCATTACTCTCCTTTTTCATGTCAGGAGACATAACTGGCAGTAAAAGCAAATGTTCCCCAAATCACACTCCTTAAAGTCAGAAAGGCAGGAGTCAAACCTAGTCCTTCGAGATTGTAAGTCCTATCTTCTTTCTTCATTTTTTTATCACCTATACTGCACTCATCTTTATGAAGGAAATATTTATCTCATTAAATATATTTCATTCCCTGTAAACATGCCAATTAAAAATAAAAGGACTGGGCTAGCAAGATAGCTCAGTTGGTAAATGTGCCTGTATGTCATACCAGATACCCGCGTCTACTCCCTAGAGCCCATGTGGTAGAAAGAGAGGGCTTCCCAAGTATGGTTCTGTGACATAAAGTCATAGTATGTATGCAAATGCTCTCTGTTTCTCTCTCACTCGCTATTTCTATCTTCTCCCAAATTAAAAAAAATTAAAAACAAAAAAGCATCAAAATGTATTAGAATTGAAAAAGGAAACAGCAAGCATTACAGAATTTGGCAACAGCAACTAAAGACTGCTCGGAGAAAAATCGAACATCAATATTCTTCTAAGACATCAGCTTAAACCAGTGTCCTCCAAAAAGCATGATTTTCAACTCTTATTTATGCCATTGCATACAAAAGGCAATTCCATAAAACCAGAGCTTTAAAAATACTCTAAAAATTAAGGAATTCAGATTTGGGGAGATGACCCAGGGGTTATAGCTTTTTCCTCCCAAGTAGAAGAACCTGATTTTGGAGACCCAGATTCCATGTAAAAATATCAAGCAGATATGGCAGTGACTTGCAATTCTGGCCTGAAAAGATGAAGTCTTGAAAAGCCCTGAGCAGCGATGATTCTTGAAGTTACCCTTGGGCGCTTGCGCGCACGCGCACACACACACACACACACACATACACACGCCAAAAGTAAAAAATAAAATATTTAAGAACTTCAATCATATGCTCTTGAGTCTAGTATGTTCACTATGAGACTACTTACTGCATGACATATGAGGAATGTATACAGAGGCTGTATACAGTAAGTACCATTGCTTTGGTCTGAGTCTCACCAGGTTTCAGCACAGCATTCATTACCAGCTGATCCATCTTGGTACCCCTCTGTCTAGATCTAATGGGGCATATCATAAAACTACAACATGCAAATAAATCATTATACTGATTTTTAATTCTACCAAGTGATGAAGGACAACTTGTTCTTTTGGGGCACTTTGGGTATGTAATATTCAGCATTACTAATTTTCACTTGAAAAATCTACTTAGAAGTTATCTATGCCAAGAAATAGTAAAAATGTAGGATTTTTATCATACATATGTGGCGTAAACCATTTTCAGTAACATTTTCTCAAGATATATTAATACGAAACTACTGAAGTATTATATAAACAATTCAGTAAATAAAATTGCAACTTTTGGAAAAAAATGTATTTCTTTACCATTTGAGAACATTTTCAACAAAGTCCATCTTGACTTAGTGTCTAGGCCAAGAGGGATAAGCTTCGCAGGACCAAGGCTCAAGTTAAGCAGCAGCTGGAAAGAGAAAGTAAGACTCCATTGTTAACAACCTAAGTCAAGCTATTATCAGTATAGGTAAAATTGAAAAAAATACATGTATCACTATGATGAAAAATCAAAATGAAATATAGTTTGCCTATAATTGCACACTGTATTCTATCTCACGGGGCTAAGCATCAGAATGTTTTCCCCTTCTTCATGCATTTACTCAACAAGCATGTGCTCAGATAGTACGAGGAGCGCAGAGCTCAGAAACCGAAGAGGCCGTTATCCCTCCTTCAAGCAGCCATGTAGTGTAATCCCAAATCGGCTGAATAGACAATGTTGTGCAGAGCCATAGACTCTATTACAAGCATCATACCAGGAGTTACTGCAACGTGCAGAAGAGACATTGATGCCAGTGTTGTGTCGATATTGTAGTTCTTTGTTAGTTGTGCTGTGTAAGTCTGTGCCTTAGGGATAAGCAGGAAGGAAGCCAGAAGAGGGAATTGGTACATGAACAGAGGTGAGGAAGAGCACTCAGATTGTGAGTAGTCTGTGTGGACAAGGGGCTAAAACAGCTGAACAAGTACTGGCATGTGGCAAGGGATATGGAGGCTAAATAACTTGGCAGCAATCGATTTGCTTCGGATACTTTTAGTCCATGATAAGGAAATCAGAATAAAATCAGTATTTTCACCTGAGGGCAAAAAGTAAACTAACAAGGGATAGTAGTAGGAGGTTTAGAATAGTCCTTCTTCAGGGACAGTTTATCAAGTGTGATCTCTTGACTAAGCATCCATAGGACAACCTGTCCTGCTATGCTATCACTGAGGAGGTGATGATGGAGGATGCTAAGGAACTAGTGCGTAGAATAATAAAAACATGAAATATGCACTCTTTAAAAACCTCAAAAAATTTTTGTGGAGCAGTTGTTCATTTAATATATCTGATTTCATATCTTTTATTTAATCTGTGAATGGATAGTATTACTGTAGAATGTACACGTAAAGTGCAAGATTCCACTTGCTATTTGTTATTTTCACTTACAATATGTTTTGAAAAATCAATAATTTCATCTAAATTCAACTCAGAAATTCTGGCAACATACCTTCGTCTACCTCTTCAATGATGTGTTTTATCATTGTCTTCTGTTTCTGAAATACCAGATTATTTATAAGTTAAAATTAAACAAGAGATACTGTGAGAATAATGCATCAGTTAGAAGTATTTATTTCACATAAAATTTCAAAGAGTAGGGGCTGGAGAGGTGGCTCAGGGGTTAAGCCTCCGCCTTGCAGGCGGAAGGTCCTGAGTTCGGATCCCAGATCCCACGTATAGACGCCAGGCGGAAGCGGGGGTGGCCTGTGCTTCTGGTCCTGGTAGGGCGGAACCTGTGAATCCCGGGGCAGAAGGAGGCATCCATGGTGGTTCACGAATTCGTCCATGGTTCTACACACACACATACACAATTGAATAAATAATAATAATAATAATAAAAAAAATTAAAAAAAAATTTCAAAGAGTAGATTTTACTTGAATAATGTTCATAAAAATCACATAAATAAAATGAAATTCCTACCGATTTTAAGTTTAACTCATTGATAATATATGGGTGTTATTGATTAAATTAATTTCGATGAGAAAATCCATAAATAATGCTCTAACACATATGCTAAAAACATGTATTTTATAAGGGAACAATTTATTTATTTATTTATTTATTTTTTATTTTTAAATAATGTCTTTATTTTTTTTTCCACTTATATAAACTTAAGCAGTACCCAAATCTCCTCCTTCCCTCCACCCCTCCCTGGATCTCCCTGCTCTCTCCCCCCTTTTCCCCTTCCATTCCCCTCTTCCTCCCTTTCTAGCAGTGCCCCCTCCCCCCATCCCTGGTACATCCTTTAATGTGTATGTCAAACTTTCCTCTGGGTCCTCCTCTCTGACGAGGTGTAAGGACTCAGCGGCATTTCCTGGAACTCTTTCTTTTGTTCCCCTTAAGTACAGGAACACTATTGTGGCTGTTAATCCCTTGCTTCTAAGGATCCTAGTGCCATTAGTCCATGCTAGACTTTGAGGGGTCAATGATGTGTTGGTCATTGCACAGATCATGCAGAATCCTATTATGATTGCTCCGGCCCTAATTTGTGTGGAGTATCTTGCATATCATAGCTCCTCCCCATCTTGGGGCTCTTACAATCTTACTGCCCCCTCTTCTGCAAATTACCCTGAGCTTCAGGATAGGGAGAGATTAGGCAGGCCTGATTCCAGGTGGTTGATATAGAGTCTCTGATGTTCTAAATTATGGTTTGTTGATTTTTTTTTTCAGTTTTGCTGCTCCTGCAATGCGCTTGGCTCCACACTGATGGATGTTACCCCCTGGCCAGAGATAAAAATCTGTTAAAATAGAGTCTTATTGTAAGAGTAGATTCAAAGGCAGATGGAGTAAGAGTAGAGACCACGGTATGGGGGGTCAGTCTCCCATTGTTAAAATGGTTACCTTCTATCTGCCAGACCGTATG
The DNA here is from genome assembly GCA_023101885.1 of Typhlomys cinereus. Taxonomy (NCBI): domain Eukaryota; kingdom Metazoa; phylum Chordata; class Mammalia; order Rodentia; family Platacanthomyidae; genus Typhlomys; species Typhlomys cinereus. Next base: position 729,833 of record JALPQD010000244.1, on the reverse strand, counting down.
CCCTCCCTTTCTGGTAATATCATACCCCATCAGTTGCAACTGACCAGGAAGGAAAGTCTGTGAGCTTAATCAGATGTCTCATTACTTACTTGCAGTCCTTGATGGTGGCCTATTATCTCTGCTGTAGAATGATCCCCTCTCTCCTTGTTTCTGTTGGGGCCCTCCTTCCCTTTCCCTTCTGTTTATAATCTTTGCAATTATTGTAGGTATTACAGAGATTTATCTTTGAGTGTGCAACTAAGTGGATTTGTAACTCGGATCCACCTATTAGGGAGTACTATAGGACGCTTAATTTCCTGTGTCTGGGATACTTCACTCAATATAATCTTTTCTAATTCCATCCATTTCCTTGCAAATTTCATTAATTCATCATTTTTGATGGCTGAGTAGTATTCCATTATATAAATGTACCACATTTTCCTTATCCACTCATCAACTGTTGGACATTTAGGTTGATTCCATGACTTTGCTATTGTAAACAGTGCTGCTATGAACATGGTCGTGCTTGCGCTATCGAGGTGAATTTTTGCTGTATTGGGGGTTATTCTCAAAAGTGGAATAGCAGGGTCATATGGCATTTCAATCTTTAACTTCTTTAAGAATCGCCAGATGGCTCGCCAGAGTGGTTGTATGAGCCTGCTTTCCCACCAGCAATGTAGGAGAGTTCCCCTCTCTCCATATCTTCTCCAGCATTTGGTGTTGTTTGTATTGTGGATTTTTGCCATCCTGACCAGGGTAAGATGGTATCTCAGGGAGATTTTGATTTGCATTTCCATGATGGCTAAGGATGTGGAGCATTTTTTAATATATTTGTTAGACATTTTAATTTCATCCCTGGTAAAGTTTCTTTTAAGTACCAAGGCCCATTTTTTAATTGGGCCATTTGTTTCCTTGGTGTTCAGTTTTCTAAGTTCTTTGTGTACTCTGGATAATAGAGCTCTATCAGATATGTGGTTAGTGAAGATTTTCTCCCATTCTGTGGGTTGCCTTTGTACTTGAGTTATAATCTCTTTATCTGGAGAGAAGCTCTTTAATTTCATAAGATCCTATCTGTTGAGTGTTGGTTGTATTGAATGCGCTATTGGATTTCTGATTAGGAACTGTTGGCCTAGTCCAATCAGCTCGAGGGAGTTCCCTACCCTTTGAACTAAGGTTTTTATAGTGTCTGGCCTTATATTGAGGTCCTTGATCCATTTGGAAATAAGTCTTGTACATGGCGACAAGTATGGGTCCAGTTTTAATCTTCTGAATGTGGAGATCCAGTTTTGCCAGCACCATTTGTTGAAGATGCTGTTCTTTTTCCATTGGATTTTTTGGGCCCTTTTGTCAAATGGCTGTAGTTGTGTGGGCTTATATCTGGATCTTCAACCCTTATCCATTGATCTGTGTGTGTATTTTGGAGCCAGTACCAGGCTGTTTTTATAACTATGGATTTGTAGTATAGATTAAGGTTTGGTATGGTAATACCTCCAGCAGTGTTTTTGTTATTCAGGATTGTTTTTGTTATCCTGGGTCTTTTGTGCCTCCATATGAATGTTGAGATTGTTTGGTCAACTTCTTTAAAGAATTGCTTTGGGATTTTAATTGGTATAGCATTGAATCTGTATATTGCTTTTGGTAGGATGGTCATTCTTATGATGTTGATTCTGCCAATCCAGGAACATGGCAGGTCGTTCCACCTTCTAGTGTCTTCTGTAATTTCTTTTTTTAGGGTTTTAAACTTTTCATTGTAAAGGTCACTTACTTTCTTGGTTAGGTTTATACCAAGGTATTTCATTTTTTTTAGGGGTTATAGTAAATGGGATTGTTTCTCTTAGGGCTTTTTCACTTCTTTCATTCTGGGCATATGGGAAGGCCACTGATTTTTGTGTGTTTATTTTGTATCCTGCCACCTTGCTGAACTTCTGTATTAGTTCCAGAGTTTCCTGGTGGAGTTTTTGGGATCACTCAGGTATAAGATCATGTCATCAGCAAATAGAGATAACTTGACTTCTTCCTTGCAGATTTGAATCTATAGAGAGTATCATGTGGTCTTGGATTTTAGATTGGTGGGTTATGTTTATTGTTTATTGATTTGCGTATGTTGAACCAACCTTGTGTGTCTGGGATAAAGCCTTTTTGATATGTTTTTGAATACGATTTGCTAAGACTTTGTTGTGAATCTTTGCATCTGTGTTCATCAAAGGGATTGGACTATGGTTTTTTTTTATAAGTGTATCTTTATTAGATTTTGGGATTAAGATGATATTACCTTCATAGAAAGAATCTGGTAGTGTTCCTTCTTTTGCTATTTGATGGAACAGTTTAAGGAGTATTGATATTATTAGCTCCTTAAATGTCTGGTAGAACTCTGTGCTGAATCCATCTGGTCCAGGACATTTCTTGATGGGAAGATTTGAGATTACTTCATCGATTTCCTCATATGTTATAGGACTATTTAAAAATTCACAACTTCCTGATTTGGTTTCGGTAAGTTGTGCTTACTTAGGAATTCATCCATTTCTTTTGTGTTGTCAAATTTCACAGAGTATAAGTTTTTGAAATATGACGTTATAATACTCTGAATTTCTTGGGTATCCATAGTGATAACTCCATTTTCATTTCTAATTTTGTTAATTTGGGTTTTTTCTCTCTTGCTTTTGGTTAATTTAGCTAAGGGCGTATCAATCTTATTGGTTTTTTAAAAGAACCAGCTTCATGACTGGTTGATTCTCTGTCCATTTTCCTAATCTCAATTTTGGATGTTTCTCCCTTGATTTTGCTAATCTCCTCTCTTCTGCTGCTTTTGGGATCAGATTGCTCTAGTGTCTCTAAAGCTTTAAGCTGCATTGTTAAGTTATTTGTGATGTTTCCATTTTTTTTTAATGTAGGCATTAAGTGCTATGAACTTAACTCTTAGGACAACTTTCATTGTGTCCCAAAGATTTTGAAAAGTTGTATTCTTATTATCGTTCACTTTCAGGAAATCTTGAGTTTCCTTTTTAATTTCTTCCTGAACCCAATTCTCCTTCAGCATCATAGTGTTAAGTTTCCAGGAGTTAGTGTATTTTCTGTTGCTTGTTTTATTGTGGATGTCAAGCTTTAGTCCGTGGTGGTCTGATAGGGTACAGGCTAGAATTTCAACTTTCCTGTATATGTGGAGATTCATTTTGTGGTCCAATACCTCCAGCAGTGTTTTTGTTACTCAGGATTGTCTTTGCTATCCTGGGTCTTTTGTGCCTCCATATGAATTTTGAGATTGTTTGGTCAACTTCTTTAAAGAATTGCTTTGGGATTTTAATTGGTATAGCATTGAATTTGTATATTGCCTTTGGTAGGATGGTCATTTTTACAATGTTGATTCTACCAATCCAGGAACATGGGAGGTCTTTCCACCTTCTGGTGTATTCTGCTATTTCTTTCTTGAGGGTTTTAAAGTTTTCATTGTAAAGGTCTTTTACCTCCTTGGTTAGGTTTATACCAAGGTATTTCATTTTTTTAGGGGCTATAGTAAATGGGATTGTTTCTCTCAAGGCTTTTTCACTTCTTTCATTCTGGGCATATAGGAAGGCCTCTGATTTTTGCACATTTATTTTGTATCCTGCCACCCTGCTGAACTTCTCAATTAGTTCCAGGAGCTTCCTGGTGGAGTTTTTGGGATCACTCAGGTATAAGATCATGTCATCTGCAAATAGGGATAGCTTGACTTCTTCCTTGCCGATTTGAATCCTTCTTATGTCCCTTTCTTGTCTTATGGCTTCAGCTAAGACTTCAAGTACAATATTGAATAGAAGTGGTGATAGTGGACAGCCTTGTCTAGTTCCTGATCGAAGTGGGAATGCTTCCAATTTTTCCCCATTGAGCATAATCCTTGCTGTGGGCTTGTTGTATACAGCTTTTATTATATTGATAAAGGTTCCTTTCATTCCTACAGTCTCTAGCGTTTTGATCATAAAAGGCTGTTGGATTTTGTCAAAGGCCTTTTCTGCATCTATCGAGAGTATCATGTGGTCTTGGACTTTGGACTGGTTTACATGATGAATTACATTTATTGACTTGCGTATGTTGAACCAACCTTGTGTGCCGGGGATGAAGCTTACTTGGTCCCCGTGAATGATCTTTTTAATATGTTTTTGAATCCGATTCACTAAGACTTTGTTGAGAATCTTTGCATCTGTGTTCATCAGAGAGATTGGCCTATAGTTTTCTTTTTTAAGTGAATCTTTATTAGGTTTTGGGATTAAGACGATATTAGCTTCATAGAAGGAATTTGGTAGTGTTCCTTCCTTTGCTATTTGATGGAACAGTTTAAGGAGTATTGGTGTTATTAACTCCTTAAATGTCTGGTAGAACTCTGTGCTGAATCCATGTGGTCCAGGACATTTTTTGGTGGGAAGATTCGAGATTACTTCCTCAATTTCCTTATATGTTATAGGACTATTTAAATAATTCACAACTTCCTGATTCAATTTAGGTAGGTTGTGTTTACTTAGAAATTCATCCATCTCTTTTGTGTTGTCAAACTTCACAGAGTACAAGTTTTTGAAATATGATGTTATAATTCTCTGGATTTCTTAGGTATCTGTAGTGATAACTCCATGTTCATTTCTAATTTTGTTAATTTGGGTTTTCTCTCTCTTGCTTTTGGTTAATTTAGCTAGGGGTGCATCAATCTTATTGATTTTTTCAAAGAACCAGCTTTTTGACTGGTTGATTTTTTCTATGGTTTTCTTAATCTCGAATTCAGATATTTCTCCCCTTATTTTGCTAATCTCCTCTCTTCGACTACTTTTGGGATCAGATTGCTCTAGTTTCTCTAAAGCTTTAAGCTGCATTGTTAAGTTGTTTATTTCTGATGTTTCCATTTTTTTGATGTAGGCATTAAGAGTTATGAACTTACCTCTTAGAACAGCTTTCATTGTGTCCCAGAGATTTTGGTAAGTTGTATTTTCGTTATCATTCACTTTCAGGAAATCTTGAATTTCCTTTTTAATTTCTTCCTGAATCCAGTTCTCATTCAGCATCATATTGTTAAGTTTCCAGGAGTTAGTGTATTTTCTCTTGTTTGTTGTGTTGTTGTGGATGTCCAGCTTTAGGCCGTGGTGGTCTGATAGGGCACAGGCTAGAATTTCGACTTTTTTGTATTTGTGTAGATTCATTTTGTGGCCCAATATGTGATCTATTTTGGAGAAAGTTCCGTGTGCTGCTGAGAAAAATGTGTATTCTTTGGTACGTGGGTGAAAAGTTCGATAGAGATCTGTAAGGTCCATTTCAGTAAGGATTTGGTTAAGTTCCAAAGTGTCTCTGTTAAGCTTTTGACCTGTTGATCTATCCCATGTTGAGAGGGCGGTGTTGAAATCCCCGAGAATTATCATTTGGGGGTTGATTTCTTGCTTTAGACGCTGTAGGGTTTTCTTAATGAATGTGGAAGGGCCCGTATTGGGTGCATATATGTTCAGTATTGTGAAGTCTTCCTGGTGAATTGTACCTGTAATTAAAATGTAGTATCCATCTGTGTCTCTTATGAGTTTCTTTGGTTTGAAGTCCACTTTGTCTGAAAGCATAATTGCTACCCCTGCCTATTTCCTGGTTCCATTAGCTTGCAAGATTTTGGACCAGCCTTTCATTCTTAGGACGTGCCTATCTTTTGTGGTGAGATGAGTTTCCTGAAGGCAGCAGATTGTTGGATTGTGGTTTTTAATCCAAGTTTGTAATCTATGTCTCTTAATCGGTGAGTTAATGCCGTTGACATTTAATGTTATAATGGAGAAATTATTTTTAATTCTGGACATTTTTTATGTTTAGTAGATTTTGTAAGCATGATGTTTGATATTTATATTTTGTTGGTATTATACTTCCCTTCTGTCCTCCTGGATACGCTTGTTCTTTTCTTCAAGCTTGAGTATCATTTCTAGCATTTTTTTTTTTTTTTTTAGGAAATCTTTTTTTTTTTATTAAAAATTTAATTATACATTTTAAAAATTTTTTACCAGTTCCCTCCCTCCCCCCTCTTCCCCCTCCCCTTCCCCCAGTGCCTCCCCCCCCAATTCCCAGAGAGTCCTTTATTGTGTGTGCCTAACTCTCCACTGTGTCCTCCTCTCCGATGACATATAAGGACCCAGTGGCATTTCCATAAGCCCTTTCTCTTGTTCCCCTTAAGCATAAGATCACTACTATGGCTGTCAATCCCTTGCCTCCAGGGGTCTCGGTGCTCTTATCAGATGCTAGACTTTATGAGGGCAACAGTGCGCTGGACATTGCGCAGGGCATGCAAAGTTCCATTATGATTGCTTTGGCCCCAACTATTGTTGAGAATCTTGCAAATCGTTGCTCCTCCCATCCTTTTGCTCTTACAATCTTACCGCCCCCTCTTCCGCAAATGTCCCTGAGCTCCAGGATGGGGAGAGATTAGGCTGTCCTAGTTCTATGTGATTGATATAGAGTCTCTGAAGTTCTGGATTGTGGTTTGTTGATTTTCTTTTGCAGTTTTGCTGCTCCTGCAATTCCCTTCACTCCATTCTGCTGGGCACTGTATGTCACCCCCTGGCCAGAGACAAAAAGCTGTTAAACTGGAGACTTGTTGTAATAGCACATTCAAGGGTAGATGTAATAAGAGTAGGAAACCTCACTGAGAGAGGGGTCCATCACCCATTTGCAAAATGATTACTTTTTATCTGCTCATTTCTAGCATTTTTTGAAGGCCTGGTTTGGTAGACATGTATCCCTTCAAGTGTCTTTGTGCTGGAAAACTTTTCTTTCTCCCTCAATCATGACAGATAGTTTTGCCGGGTATATCAGTCTGGGTTGGCATTTTTGCTCATTTAATACTTGAAGTATGTCTCTCCAAGCTCTTCTTGCTTTTACTGTTTCCATTGAGTAGTCATTTGTTATTCTAATAGGTTTACCTTTAAAAGTGACTTGCTTTTTTTCTCTTGAAGCTCTCAGCACCCTTTCTTTGTCTCGAATGTGGAGTGTTTTGATTATTATTTGCCTTGGCGATTTTCTATTTTGGTCATATCTGTTTGGAGTGTGAAATGCCTCTTGTATTTGGATAGGCCTCTCATTCTTTAGTTGTGGGAAGTTTTCATTTATGATGAATTGAAATATTTCCTCAGGTGTGGTATTTTGGGATTCTTGTTCTGGTATTCCATGAATGCGCATGTTAGGCTTCTTCAGGGTGTCCCATATTTCTTGAATGCTTCTCTCCAGTATCTTTTTGGCTTTAACAATCTCTTCCATTGAGGTGGTTAATTCTACTTTGTCTTCAAGATCTGAGATTCTATTTTCTGCCTCATTTGTTCTGCTGATAAGACTCTCTGTAGAGTTTTGGGTTGAAGATAACTTATCTCTTAGTTCAATTTTAAACTCTGCCTGAGACTGTTTTACCTGCTCTATACCTATTTTTGTTTCTTGAACTGTTTTTCTCAACTCCTCCAGGTTCCTGTTGTGTTCCTGTTCAAAGTGGTTGACACGGTTATTTAACTCTTCTTGGATTTCCTCTTTCATATTATTAATCATGGTAATGATCATACTCTGAAAGTCGTTATGTTGGGTCTGGCTTTCATGGCTATTTTCTATGGATTTGTTCTGGTTGCAATCCATCGTTATGGGATTGATTCTTTTGGTGGGAGATTGTTCTTCTTGGGTTTTGTTTCTTGTGGATCTGCACTTTGACTTGTACATTGTTGTTTTGTTTTTTAGGACCTTTCAGTTTCTGTGTGTTTTTCACTGAACCGATGTAGTTGGTATTGTTACACCTGCCAGTTGTTACTAGTGCTTGCCTTGGATTGGGTATATTTGTGTACTGGTATTGTTATATCCTAGATGAGACTACTAGGATGTTAGTACGTCAGTTAAGTAACCAGGGGATGAATATAAGTATGGTAGTGCACTTTTACAATCTAGTGTCTTGGTGAAATGTGAGGGTGGGTGGTGTACTCCCTGGAGTTGTATGTTTTTGGGGTGGCTGTATGAGGAAGCTGACCTACAACATTGATACTAGAAAGGATCAGTAAGGTGAGAGGAAAAAAAATAAGGTTTACTTATCTTTGGGCTGGATGTGAAGAGTCTCGCATGTGATACAATGGTTGTAGTGAAGTCCAGATGTATGGCCTGTGTTCTCTTTGTTCCTTAGAGTTTTGCTTGAGTTTCCTTTGGACTCTATTGAATTCTGAGTAGCAGTGTGTCTTCCGTGGACCACGTGCGTAGGTCCCCGGTGGGCCAGAGAGGCAGAGGGTCTGATGTTGATGGCAGAATTCTTCACCTGCAACCTGGGGGGGGGCGGGAGGGCGCGAGGGGCTGGGGTCCGGGGCGGGGCCCCGGAGGCTAAGCCGGTGGCCATGCGCGGGTGCTGCTGGCCGGGCGGCTTGGCTCCGGGTTGGGGGGCTGGTCTGGGAGGGGCTCTCTCTCACCTGGGCGCTGGTCGGGGTTCGGTGTGGAGGGGGAGCTGGGCGTAATCTGTGTTTCTTGACCGGTGAGTTAATACCATTGACATTTAATGTTATAATGGAGATATTATTTTTAATTCCAGACATTTTTTATGTTTAGTGGCTTTTGTAAGTGTATTGTTTGACATTTATGTTTTGGTGGTATTATACTTCTCTTCTGTCCTCCTGGATACACTTGTTTTTTTCTTCAAGCTTGAATATCATTTCTAGCATTTTTGGAAGGCCTGGTTTGGTAAACATGTAAGCCTTCAAGTTGTCTTTGTGCTGGAAAACTTTTCTTTCTCCCTCGATCATGATGGATAGTTTTGTCGGGTATATCAGCCTGGGTTGACATTTTTGCCCATTTAATATTTGAAATAAGTCTCTCCAAGCTCTTCTTGCTTTTACTATTTCCATTTAGAAATCATTTGTTATTTTAATAGGTTTGCCTTTAAAAGTGACTCGTTTTTTTCCCTTGAAGCTCTCAGCACCTTAATGTGGAGTGTTTTGACTATTATTTGCCGTGGTGAGTTTCTATTTTGGTCATATCTGTTTGGGGTGCGGAATGCCTCTTGTATTTGGATGGGCCTCTCTTTTTTCAGATGAGGAAAGTTTTCCTTGATGATAGTTTGAAAAATTTCCTCAGGTGTGGTATTTTGGGACTCTTGCTCTGGTATTCCATGAATGCGCATGTTAGGCTTCTTCAGGATGTCCCATATCTCTTTAATATTCCTCTCAAGTATCTTTTCAGCTTTAACAACCTCTTCCATTGAGCTGGTTAATTCTCCCACTTTGTCTTCAAGATCTGAAATCCTGTTTTGTGCTTCCTTAGTTCTGCTGATAAGGCTCTCTGTTGAGTTTTGGATTGAAGATAGTTTGTCTTTTAGTTTGATTTTAATCTTTGCCTGATACTATTTTAACTGCTCTATGTCTATTTTTGTTTCTTGAACTGTTTTTCTCAACTCTTCCAAGTGTCTATTGTGTTCCTGTTCGAATGGTTGATATGGTTGTTTAACTCTTTCATCGTATTGATCATGGTAATGATCATACTCTGAAAGTCATTATCTTGGGTCTGGGTTTCTTGGCTATTATCTGTGAATTTGTTCTGGTTGGAATCCATCATTATGGGGTTAATTCTTTCGGTGGGAGATTTGTCTTCTTGGGTTTTGTTTCTCATGGATCTGCACTTTGACTTGGGTATTGTTGTTTTGTCTCTTAAGACTTTTCAGTTTATATGTGTTTTTGACTGAACTGATTTAGTTGGTATTACTACTCTTGGTCAGTTATTACTAGTGTTTGCCTTGGAGTTGGATACGTTTGTCTGTTGTGATTGTTATTTCCTAGATGAGGTGCCGCGCTCCTATCCAACTAATTTGGTAGAATATGTCTCAGTTTGGAAAAGGTGGATTCAAAGTAACATGTTTTGGGATAAGGACATGGCTTTATTTTAGAGAAATAAGGAAAAATATGGTAATTGTCAGGTCTTGGTGTTTCTTCCCAGTTCAGGCCTAAAGCCTGTTCCCTGGGAAGGTCACAGTAATCCATGGGCAAGTGCTAGGATTTCTCGGTATGTCACAATAAAGCCCATGGACAGGTGCTAAGCATTTTTACCTAGGTTTTGTTTGGGATAATTCAAGTTTTGCCTCTGGCAGGAAGAATTCTTCTGGGATTTAGGAGTGCCCTTTCTTAAGGTTTTTTGGAACTAGCTTCCTGCTCTCTGTTCTAGAGAAGAAGCCTGTTTTTTAAGTTTCAGTCAAATACTAAATAGAAATTTCATGTCTAGTCATTTACAATAAGTAGACTTGTTAGCCAGAATGTGTGCACTGATATTAAGGAAATTAGAGAATAACTTCTAGAGTCTTAAAATATAGGTGGGTAAAATTCCCACCTACGTACTAACTCAGAAATTCCAGAAGTATAAGGCTATGCTATCAGTCCACCAGAATCTTAAAAGAAACTGTGATACCCTCTGACCCTGGCTGAAGGCCAAGGAAGAGACCATCATGCCAGAAAATCTAGATGCCAAGACTGCCCCTGGAGATGGTATTTGCAATCCAAACTGGGAGAATCCATGTCAGAAGCAAAGGGAGCCATGTCTTTCCTACCCCAAACAGCACTCTTATGAGAAATCACAGAGATGGACCATCTGAGCGCACTCCCACCAATGATTGCCTCTGCCCCAAAAGAGACACCCTCGGCATATGGGGCCTGACTGGACCCCAGGTTTGGAGTATGCATGGTTCATAGATGGGTCATCTAACTGATGGCGATACACTTCTGGAATTCCTCAAAGGAAGACATAAACAACCTTACTATTAAAGGAATAGAAGGGTGCTATTATAGAAGTTATTCTTTTAATAATTATATTGCTTAAGTGTTTTTCTTCAGTGCATACCTCAGTGCTCCATCGACAGAACCAGCTATAGCTTATGGGCCTTGAGTATCCAAGTCAAGGCCTCCTTAGAGATGTAGTTTAAGCTTGGATCGTAGAGACTACATGAGCTGCATACATTTTCCCAAGTTAGAACCTGCTGCCATGTCTGGTGCATATGTCGACCTGTCTGACTGAGAGTATCAACCTGGAGAGGACAACAGTAAAAGCTCACGCTGGGACTTATGGGGTGTTGAGGATTCCTATAGTTAATTGTAAAATATGTTCCTTGCAAAAATCAATAGGCGAACATTCTGCCTTTGTATTTTAAAAGAAAGCAGTCTCTGTTAAAATGTGGGCTCAGCCCCATAGCTATCCGGTGAAGCATTATAGATTAGATAAGTTTGGAAATACTGAGAGAATGTTTCTGTTAAGTGCCTTTGCCCTGAGGCAGTGGGTTAGGTTCTTGAAAAAATGTCCACCCCGAAGGTGATTTTTGCTGACTAAAAAATTATATGTCTGTTGTAGGTGCAACATTCTTTACCCCAAAATTTTCTGTATAAAAGTTGTCACGAAAGTTTCAATAAACGGGTTCAGAATACACTCGGACGAGAGGGAGCCGCGTGTGTTCTGTTCTCCACCCGGTCCTGGGGAGCCCTGGTCTCGAGGCCACGACTCTGGTCTGCGGCAATGAGGCTATTAGACTGTTAGTACATCATTAAGTCAGGTTTAGTGTGGTTGTGCACTTTTACAATTTAGTACCTTGGTGATATGTGAGGGTGAGTGGTATAATACCTGAAGTTGTATATGTTTTGGGGGTGGCTATATGGAAAACCTAATCAACAGTGATTAATAGTTGAAGGGCAGGATGGTAAAAAAAAACAAAAAAATTAAAAAGGGGGGGTTTACTTTGGGTTGGAAGTGAAGAATCTCTCCCATGTGATAGGATGTTTTTAGAGGACTTCAGAAGATGTATGGCCTTTGTTCCCTAGAGCTTTGCTTGAGTTTCCTTTGGACTCTGTTGAATTCTGAGTAGCAGTGTGTCCTTCGTGGACCACGAGCGAGGGTCCCTGGTGGGCCAGAGGGGCAGAGGGGCTGATGGAGATAGCAGAGCTCTTCATCTGGGACCTGAGACTTGGTTTAGTGGCCCACCTAAGCTCCAGGGATGGAGGACCGCGAGCAAGTCCTGTTTGGGTCGGTTGGGCAGGCTGGCGGGAGGAACAAAGGGGCTGGGACCTGAGGCATGGCCCAGGCAAACCGGAGGCAGCCTGGGTGTTGCTCAGGCTGGCTGGTGGGAGAAGCTGGGACAAGAGGCAACCTGGGGGTTGGGGGAACTCACCTGGGATGGAGGACGGTGAGCGACTCCTGGCCGGGTTGGGTGGGCATGCGGGCAGGAGGAACCGAACAATTTATTTTGTAATACAAAGATTAAAGAGTTCAACTTCTGTTTTATTCTTAATGAGTTACTTGGTGTATCATAGCAAAATTGTTATAAGTTTTTTTCACTTCAATTTTTTTTCTTTAAAATCAGTATTCCATTGTCTACTTTAGAAAGCAAAGTATATGTGCTATATGCCATTAACATCTGCACAGACTCTTATACACAAAAGTGAAGGTAGTAGTATTGTCATAATAGCATGAGAAAATTCCATTGGTAGCAAGCTTAAAATATTATGATGTGCAGATTATGTATATATAATTATTAATTGATATTTAAGCCAGATTTCAGAAAGTTTGCTTGAGAGAGATGATGGTAATCATTAGTGCCAGCTTTCAGAGGAGATCAAGTACATTCAGGGTGGGAAGGCCACAGGCTAGGGTCAGTTTCAAATTTAAGTTTCTTTGATTCGTTATTTTTCAAGAACTGAAGACAGGGCTGGAAAGGTGGCTCAGGAATTAAGACTCTGCCTTGCAAGCAGAAGGACCTGAGTTTGGAGCCTGGATCCCATGTAAAAAAATGCCAGGCAGAAATGGTGGCAGCTAGAACTTCTGACTCTGATGGGCAGAGTCTGGGAAATTCCAGAGGAAAGAAAAAGAGTTAGAAGCAATCCAGAATATTCCTGAAGACACTCTTAGGCTTTGTGTGTGTGTGTGTGTGTGTGTGTGTGTGTGTGTGTGTGTGTGTGTGTGTGTACTTAGAAGAGGAGAGTGTAGACCCAAGAATGACTTTTGGGAATCATCTTGGATTGCTCTCCCTTCTTATTACTTTGCTCTGTGGTTTCCCAGGTTCCTCCTTCCAGGGCCAGAAGGGCAGGCTGCTGTCATTTCTGCCTGGTAGTTTTTACATGGGAACTGGGGATCTGAACTCAGGACCTTTTGGTTATATAACAAAGTTTTTTATCCCTGGAGTCATCTTGCCAGCCCCAATTAAAAAAATCTTATAACTACGTGTTCTAAAGTGAAAGGTCCTGTCATGAATTATGAATATTTATATTTCTCAGAACTGCATCACAAGAAGTAAAGAGCACTGGCATATCCCACGTAAAAGTCCAGAGATGTGATCTATTACTTTTTTAAACAAGAATGGCTTAGTGCAGCAATGTCATCCTGGAAGCTTCTCAGGTTGCACATAATAAGGGAGCATACCAAATCATATCTGGATTTTCTGGTACTGATGAATGGGGTCCTTCAGCTATAATTACTAGTTAGAGGGGTGATTTTCAAACATTACCACACACTCTCACATGTGAAATGCCCTCCTTTGAATATGAGCTGTTATTACTTAGTAATAGATGTCATGTGACTTTAAAGGGGAAAGAAGAAAATATGGTGGTGCTGCACTTGACTCTATAGAGAAGCTCGTCCTTACATTCAGCCACTATAGTGTGAGGAAGCCTAAACCACAGGAAGTACTCGAGTGGGTGGCCCAGCTGTTGTCCCTGCTAAAGGCTAGGTCAGAAGCCAGCACGCACTGCCAGACAGATGAATGGATGCGCCCTCGATAATTTTAAACCCAGCTCCAACCATCATTGCTGATACCGAGACGTCAGCTGCAGTCACAGTAATCATCACTTAAACGGCAGACTGTGAGCAAAGTAAGTGTTTCTCTGAGCGACTGGGTTTTGAGGCTAACATCTGTAGTCAGTACAGGCACCAAGACTGTGAGTTGCTGACATGTGAGAAGACCCTGGCACATCGTAAGGTGCCTTTGGAGGAGAAGTCAAGTGGAAGCAAAAAACACCTAGGAAAGAACAAGGCAGGACTTGAAAATGGGGCTGTTAGTGAAAGATGGGGATCAGTGCACACATTGACAGTAAGGGATTCAAGGGCAGTGGGAAAAATGACTTCAAAGCTGGGAGGAAACATGACTTTCCTATGTAGAAACTAAATGTAAAAGCCACATACATGGTGGTAAACTGAAGGCAGACTGTCAATACTAAAGGAACCAGGCCTCGCTGGTCTCGCTATGTGCTTCCTATTGGCGGCCCCTCCACATGTCAGCAAGTTAAATAATTGTGGGATGGGAAAGTCCAGAGTGCTGTTGGGAATTCATGGTCTAAAGATGAGGCCCAAGCCATGACTCTGGGGCACTATGTAAGTCTTCAGGAAGGTTTAAGGATGGTCTCACACTCCTTCCTGGCGCTGCGGGGTACAAAGTCTTCAAGGTGTGCAGCTTTGTTGGAAGCCCCAGGTGACTAGCTTGTCTCAGAAAGACTTGTGATGTGGCCTTTTGAATGGTATAAACCCTAGTAAAAACCATAGTTTCAGCAATGTTTCTCTTTCAAGAAATGTAGTCAGAAAAACACTGGTTAAAACCTTGGACTCAGAAAAGCTAAGTGTAAATTGAGAAAAGCCAGTGGATCTTGGGAGGTACCCAAGGAGGAAGCACCCTGAGAATATAGTTTAGCTGCAAAAGTGAGTTATTTGTCAAATACAAAAGGTTTAAAGATGCAAAGAGCCCTGTGGGCATAGCTAGGAACCATGGGTAATAATGTTCATATTTAGGTCAAATGTTTAATTGAAGAAATAGCCTCTTTATCTCTCTCTTACTCTGTTTTCCCTCTGTAGAGTTGAAAATGTTTTAGCAAATGCTGAAAGTAATAGACCACTCTATTTATTAGTCCAATGAGTGGTATATCTACTTTCCTTTTCTGAATGAGAAAAGAAGAATCTATTGTGGATTCATTTTTAATCTTAGAAGTAAAGCAAAGGTAGGATGGATATAAAGTAATTTAAAGTAACTTTTGCTTTTCTGTACTTCAAGCTTGTCTGTATTAAAAAGACAATTTCATTCTCATATTATACCATAAAATTCTCCAGATCACAAGCATTGGCTTTGAAATTTGAAAATCCCAGTTACTAGTATGACTATTATTTGTCATTGAGAAATTAGTCAACATGATTGACTATTGATTGAGTTTTTAGGTGATGTACTCTTGAATCTATTTTCTTTGGATGGGTTGGATACAGGGAATCATGATTTCTAAGAATATTGGATTTATGCTAGGAGAGAGATTGACTATAGTAGTTTACACAAGAACCCATTTCTAGTATACACAAGAACCAGCTAGGAACCATGGGTCAAAAGAGCTTCTACTTGTGAATTGTAAGATGACCACTTGCTCTGTTTCCAAAGAGAAAGGCTTATGACCATCTTAATATTCCTGTCCTAGTTGGTAAAAATCTAGAAACTATTCCATGAAACTGAAGGCAGTGAATGCCAGCTGAGACCTGAGCAGATCCTGAGACCAAGATTTGATGGGAAGGGGAGTGAGGAGAGAGGTATGAGTTGAGGAGCTAAATGTTTCAGTGCAGAAAAAAATGGTTTCTTGGGAGACTTGATTTCTCATCATGTCACCAAGCATAAACTGGCCATAGATTTCTTCAAGAAGCAAAAAACGTCTCCAGAAGAGTAAAGCTACCAAAACTCTACTTAACAACTTATTTTATAGGATAACTGCTAATAGGCAACATGGCTGAAAAAGCAGCCTCATCTGAGAACTTAATGATTTCATAATGGCTTCATAAGCAGCACTGGGAATAAAGCACTGTTAAAAGTACTAGACAGAATCTGCACCAACGTTGAGCGACAACTTGGACTCCAGACAGCAACTGAGCTTCGGTCCCATCAGCTTGCACCTTTTCAGAGCTCAGATGGGGCCTCGTAAAAGACCACAGTGTGGGACAGTATGGGAAGACTTGGAAACAGAGCAAGTGCTCATCTTACAATTCACAAGTAGAAGCTCTTTTGACCCAGTAACTGGTTCTTGTGCATACTAGTTTAGTAACAGGTTCTTGTGTATACTCCTATAGTCAATCTCTCTCCTAGCATAAATCCAATATTCTTTTTTTATTATTATTTCTGCTCATACAAACTTAATAGGTAGACCGGTTCCCTCCCTCCCTCCTCCTCCCCCCGAACCTCCTGCTCCCCCTCCCCTCACCCCTCCCCTTACCCCTTCCTCCCCATCCCCCAGTGCCTCCCGCCCCAATTCCCAGAGACTCCTTTAATGTGCATCCCTGACTCTCCTCTGGGCCCTCCTCTCCGATGACGTACAAGGACCCAGTGGCATTTCTCTGAACCCTTTCCCGTGTTCCCCTTAAGCATAGGAACACTACTGTGGCTACCAATCCCTTGCCTCCAAGGATCTTGGTGCCTTTAGCAGATGCTAGACTTTGTGAGGTCAATAGTGTGTTGGACATTGCGCAGGGCATGGAAAGTCCAATTATGATTGCTTCAGCCCTAACTTGTGTGGAGTATCTTGCAAATCATTGCTCCTCCCATCCTTTTGCTCTTACAATCTTACCGCCCCCTCTTCCACAAATTTCCCTGAGTTTCAGGATGGGGAGAGATTAGTCTGGCCTAGTTCTAGGTGGTTGATATAGAGTCTCTGAAGTTCTGGATTGTGGTTTGTTGATTTTCTTTTGCAGTTTTGCTGCTCCTGCAATGACCTTCACTCCATCCTTCTGGGCATTGTATGTTACCCCCTGGCCAGAGACAAAAAGCTCTTAAACTGGAGTCTTATTATAAAAGCACATTCAAGGGTAGATGTAATAAAAGTTGGAAACCTCAGTGAGGGAGGGGACAATCACCCATTTGCAAAATGGTTACTTTTTTTTTTTAACATTTTTTATTATTATTTCTGCTCATACAAACTTAATAGGTAGACCAGTTCCCTCCCCATCCTCCTCCCCCTGAACCCCCTGCTCCCCTTCCCTCCTCCCCGTCTCCCAGTGCCTCCCCCCCAATTCCCAGAGAGTCCTTTATTGTGTATGCCTAACTCTCCTCTGGGTCCTCCTCTCCGATGACGTACAAGGACCAGTGGCATTTCCCTGAACCCTTTCTCGTGTTCCCCTTAAGCACAGGAACACTACTGTGGCTATCAATCCCTTGCCTCCAAGGATCTTGGTGCCTTTAGCTGATGCTAGACTTTGTGAGGTCAATAGTGTGTTGGACATTGCGCAGGGCATGCGAAGTCCTATTATGATTGCTTCAGCCCTAACTAGTGTGGAGAATCTTCAGATCATTGCTCCTCCCATCCTTTTGCTCTTATAATCTTACCGCCCCCTCTTCCGCAAATGTCCCTGAGCTTCAGGATGGGAGGAGATTAGGCTGGCTTAGTTCTATGTGGTTGATATAGAGTCTCTGAAGTTCTGGATTGTGGTTTGTTGATTTTCTTTTGCAGTTTTGTTGCTCCTGCAATGCCCTTCACTCCATCCTGATGGGCACTGTATGTCACCCTCTGGTCAGAGACAAAAAACTGTTAAACTGGAGTCTTGTTATAATAGCACATTCAAGGGTAGATGTAATAAAAGCAGGAAACCTCAGTGAGGGAGGGGTCAGTCACCCATTTGCAAAATGATCACCTTTCATCTGCCAGACTCTGTGCCCTCCCCTTCTGGTGAGATCATACCCCCTCAGTTGTACATGATCAGGAACGAACGTCTGTGGACTTAACCAGGTGTCACATTACTTACTTGCAGTCCTTGATGGAGGCCTATTTTCCCTACTGTAACATGGTCACTTCTCTCCTTGTTTCTGGTGTGGCCCTCCTACCCCATCCCTCCTGTTCATAATCCTTGCAATTACTGTAGGTAATACATAGATTTACCTATGAGTGTCTCAAGGTGGGCTGGGTGTGTTTGGTACTAGGAACCACCTATTAGGGAGTACATATGGCACTTAATTTTCTGGGTTTGGGATACTTCACTTAATATAATTGTTTCTAATGACATCCATTTCCTGGCAAATTCTAGTAATTCATCATTTTTGATGGCTGAGTAGTACTCCATTGTATAGATGTACCACAGTTTCCTTATCCACTCGTCAACTGTTGGACATTTGGGCTGATTCCATGACTTTGCTATTGTAAACAATGCTGCTATGAACATGGTCGTGCTTGTGCTATTGAGGTGAACCTCTGCTGTATGGGGGGTTATTCCCAAAAGTGGAATTGCAGGGTCATATGGCATTTCAATCTTCAATTTCTTTAAGAATCTCCAGATGGCTTGCCAGAGTGGCTGTATGAGCCTGCATTCCCACCAGCAATGTAGCAGAGTTCCCCTCTCTCCACATCCTCTCCAGCATTTGTTGTTGTTTGTATTGTGGATTTTGGCCATCCTGACCGGGGTGAGATGATATCTCAGGGAAGTTTTGATTTGCATTTCCCTGATGGCTAAAGAAGTAGAGCATTTTTGAAGATATTTGTTAGACATTTTAATTTCATCTCTGGTAAAATTTCTTTTAAGTTCCAGGGCCCATTTTTTAATTGGGCTATTGGTTTCCTTGGTGTTTAGTTTTCTAAGTTCCTTGTGCACTCTGGACAGTAGAGCTCTATCAAATATGTGGTTCGTGAAGATTTTCTCCCATTCTGTGGGTTGCCTTTGAGTTTTTGTTACAATCTCTTTATCTGAACAGAAGCTCTTTAATTTCACAAGATCCCAACTGTTGAGAGTTGGTAGCAGTGACTGTGCCATTGGATGTCCGTTTAGGAAATGTTGGCCTAGCCCAATCAGCTCGAGGGAGTTCCCTATCCTTTCAACTATGGTTTTTAAAGTCACTGGCCTTATATCAAGGTCCTTGATCCATTTGGAATTAAGTCTTGTACATGGTGACAGGTATGGGTCCAGCTTTAATCTTCTGCATGTGGAGATCCAGTTTTGCCAGCACCATTTGTTGAAGATGCTGTTCTTTTTCCATTGGATTCTTTGGGCCCCTTTGTCAAAGACCAAATGGCTGTAATTTTGTGGGCTTATATCTGGGTCTTCAATCCTTATCCATTGATCTGTGTGTGTATTTTGGAGCCAGTACCAGGCTGTTTTTACAACTATGGATTTGTAGTATAGACTAAGGTTTGTTATGGTGATACCTCCAGCAGTGTTTTTGTTACTCAGGATTGTCTTTGCTATCCTGGGTCTTTTGTGCCTCCATATCAATTTTGAGATTGTTTGGTCAACTTCTTTGAAGAATTGCTTTGGTATTTTAATTGGTATAGCATTGAATTTGTATATTGCCTTTGGTAGGATGGTCATTTTTATGATGTTGATTCTGCCAATCCAGGAAAATCCAATATTCTTAGAAATCATGATTCCCTGTATCCAATCCATCCAAAGAAAATAGATTCAAGAGTACATCACCTAAAAACTCAATCAATAGTCAATCATGTGTAAATCATGAGTAAAATCTAAAATTTGTTTCTTTTGAGTTAAAATTTAGGAGGGGAACTGAAATTTAATGTGTGTGTATATACATTATGCAAATATATATGTATATACACATATATCTGTGAGAATATATATACCCACCCACAGTAAATATACATACATACACAATATATATACATTCCCCTAGTAAACTGATTTCCAAGGTGGCAATTTCATTTTTCATTTTAAATCATAGTGTCTGAGAATTTCAATCCCCATTATCACCCACATGTGTAATAATTTAATTTTCATGCCTTTTAAAAACCAGTATGTGTAGTTAACTGTGGATTTGTACACTTTCTCAATGATTGCTAATATTGAGAATATGCTTATATGACACTGAATATTGCCTTTGTGAAGTGCCTACTCAATTTTTACCTTTTCTTAGTTTGCTTAAAAAGTTTTTCCACTTTGTCATATAATTTGTGTTTTGACGGTTCTTCATATATCTATGTGATCTATAAATATTTTCTCCAATATTTTGGTATTTGAAGTGCTTTTTCTTTCTTCAAAGCACAAAATTTCATTTTAATAGAGCCCAATTTAAGAGTTTATTTTATGGTTTATTTGCTATAATAAAAAATTCTAAGTTCACAAAAGTGTTTAGAATTGTGTCTTTATGTTTTCATTCTCTTGTGTATATACATGAAGCAATGCATGTGTGCATGTATACATGTACATGTGCGTATACAAATGAAGACTTAAGTTTCATATTGGGAATCATTGACAGTTCTTCCACCCTATTATTTTGAGATAGAGTCTCTGGATTAAATTCAGAGCTCATCTATTGGGCTAGTCTGTCAGTTAAGCAGCTTGCTCTGGGGATTTGTAATGTCCACCTTCAGAGACTGGAATTACAGATGCACCACATCCACCTGGCACTTTACATGAGTATGGGGAAATGAACTGTGATCTTTGTGCTTGTCCAGCAAGTGGTTTTACTGCTGAACCATCTCCTCTACTCTAAATTTTTATTAGATATTAATCATACAAAATGTTTCATTAATGTATTTAATAATAAAGGATTTTTTTCCTGTTTGTTTCTAGACACCGGAGATTTGGGTTCTATATTTCAATTTATCATACATTGTAACAATGAATCTTTCAGTTTAGAATAGTTTCAGGTTTATAGAAGAATTGAAAAAAAAAAGCACATAGTATTCTCACATACTCCAGACCACTTTCCATCATTTGGTTTGATGTAATAATTTGTCAGAAGAAATGAACCAATGCTAATGCATTGTTACTGACTCAAGTTCATATTTTGTTCATATTTCCTGTTTTTTTTAGCCTCAAGTTCCTTTTCTATTTTAAGGTTCCATAAGGACACTACAACCCACAGATCTCCTTAGCTTCTCTTTAATATGGACAGTTTTTCATATCTTCCTTGTTTTTGATTTCAATTAGTGTGTATGTGTTCACATGTGTGTATGTGTGCACATGCAGGGCTGATTTTCCCATGCACACACTGACGACTCCAGGCCATCGGGGTGGAGAAAGGCAAACGTACTGCAGGTCCTTCACCCCCTCACCCAAATCCAGGGGACTCTGGAAACAGCAGGGAGTTTGTTAAGGCGAGACTCATTCACTCACTCATTCACTCACTCAATTACACAGCTGCTGGCTGTGATGACGGAGATAAGTAAAGCCTGACTGCCCACATCTCCGCCTCAGCCCTCCAGAGACTTGGCAAAGGATGGGGAGTTTGTCAGAGCAAGATCTTGGTTTATTGGGGATAACAAATCAGCTTATATAGACAAAGAACTAGAGAGCATGACACAGAAGGCCAATTACCTTAATGGTCAGCACAGCACATAGGCTGCATAGGTCAAACTAAACATAAATCTATGTTGGCTCCTATGAGCCAATTAGGGCTCTCTGTAATGTGATCAGGGTTACACCTAAGACACTAGCTCCCAGCGCCATCTTTGGTCCCATGTGCTAAGCCATGCCCTGCTCACTCCCTCCCAGACCATTATTCCTGGGCAGGCCCAACATCTCCCCCCCCCCTTTTTTTTTTATTAAAAATTTAATTATACATTTTAAAAATTTTTTACCAGTTCCCTCCCTCCCCCCTCTTCCCCCTCCCCTTCCCCCAGTGCCTCCCCCCAATTCCCAGATAGTCCTTTATTGTGTGTGCCTAACTCTCCACTGTGTCCTCCTCTCCGATGACATATAAGGACCCAGTGGCATTTCCATAAGCCCTTTCTCTTGTTCCCCTTAAGCATAAGATCACTACTATGGCTGTCAATCCCTTGCCTCCAGGGGTCTCGGTGCCCTTATCAGATGCTAGACTTTATGAGGGCAACAGTGCGCTGGACATTGCGCAGGGCATGCAAAGTTCCATTATGATTGCTTTGGCCCCAACTATTGTTGAGAATCTTGCAAATCGTTGCTCCTCCCATCCTTTTGCTCTTACAATCTTACCGCCCCCTCTTCCGCAAATGTCCCTGAGCTCCAGGATGGGGAGAGATTAGGCTGTCCTAGTTCTATGTGATTGATATAGAGTCTCTGAAGTTCTGGATTGTGGTTTGTTGATTTTCTTTTGCAGTTTTGCTGCTCCTGCAATTCCCTTCACTCCATTCTGCTGGGCACTGTATGTCACCCCCTGGCCAGAGACAAAAAGCTGTTAAACTGGAGTCTTGTTGTAATAGCACATTCAAGGGTAGATGTAATAAGAGTAGGAAACCTCACTGAGAGAGGGGTCCATCACCCATTTGCAAAATGATTACTTTTTATCTGCTAGACTATATGCCCTCCCCTTCTGGTGAGATCAGGAAAGAACGTCTGTGAACTTAACCAGGTTTCTCATTACTTACTTGCAGACCTTCATGGAGGCCTATTTTCTCTGCTGTAACATGGTCTCCTCTCTCTTTGTTTCTGGTGTGGCCCTCCTAACCCATCTCTCTTGTTCATAATCCTTGCAATTACTGTGTTACATAGGTTTACTTTTGAGTGTCCCAATGTGGGCTGGGTGAGTTTGGTACTAGGAGCCACCTATTAGGGAGTACATACGGCGCTTAATTTTCTGGGTTTGGGATACTTCACTTAATATAATTCTTTCTAATGACATCCATTTCCCAGCAAATTCCAGTAATTCATCATTTTTGATGGCTGAGTAGTACTCCATTGTATAGATGTACCACAGTTTCCTTATCCACTCGTCAACTGTTGGACATTTAGGTTGATTCCATGACTTTGCTATTGTAAACAGTGCTGCTATGAACATGGTCGAGCTTGTGCTATCGAGGCGAACCTTTGCTGCTTGGGGGGTTATTCCCAAAAGTGGGATAGCAGGGTCATATGGCATTTCAATCTTTAATTTCTTTAAGAATCTCCAGACGGCTCGCCAGAGTGGCTGTATGAGCCTGCATTCCCACCAACAATGTAGGAGAGTTCCCCTCTCTCCACATCCTCTCCAGCATTTGTCGTTGTTTGTATTGTGGATTTTTGCCATCCTGACCGGGGTGAGATGATATCTCAGGGAAGTTTTGATTTGCATTTCCCTGATGGCGAAGGAAGTGGAGCATTTTTTAAGATAATTGTTAGACATTTTAATTTCATCCCTGGTAAAGTTTCTTTGAAGTTCCAGGGCCCATTTTTTAATTGGGCCAGTGTTTTCCTTGGAGTTTAATTTTCTAAGTTCTTTGTGCACTCTGGACAGTAGAGCTCTGTCAGATATGTGGTTAGTGAAGATTTTCTCCCATTCTGTGGGTTGCCTTTGAGCTCGTGTTACAATCTCTTTATCTGAACAGAAGCTCTTTAATTTCACAAGATCCCAACTGTTGAGAGTTGGTAGCAGTGACTGTGCCATTGGATGTCTGTTTAGGAACTGTTGGCCTAGCCCAACCAGCTCGAGGGAGTTCCCTATCTTTTCAACTATGGTTTTTAAAGTCTCTGGCCTGATATCAAGGTCCTTGATCCATTTGGAATTAAGTCTTGTACATGGTGACAAGTACGGGTCCAGCTTTAATCTTCTGCATGTGGAGATCCAGTTTTGCCAGCACCATTTGTTGAAGATGCTGTTCTTTTTCCATTGGATTCTTTGGGCCCCTTTGTCAAAGACCAAATGGCTGTAACTTTGTGGGCTTATATCTGGGTCTTCAATCCTTATCCATTGATCTGTGTGTCTATTTTGGAGCCAGTACCAGGCTGTCTTTATAACTATGGATTTGTAGTATAGACTTAGGTTTGGTATGGTAATACCTCCAGCTGTGTTTTTGTTACTCAGGATTGTTTTGGCTATCCTGGGTCTTTTGTGCCTCCAAATGAACTTTGAGATTGTTTGGTCAACTTCTTTGAAGAATTGCTTTGGGATTTTGATTGGTATAGCATTGAATCTGTATATTGCCTTTGGTATGATGGTCATTTTTACAATGTTGATTCTGCCAATCCAGGAACAAGGGAGGTCTTTCCACCTTCTGGTGTCTTCTGCAATTTCTTTCTTTAGGGTTTTAAAGTTTTCATTGTAAAGGTCTTTTACCTCCTTAGTTAGGTTTATACCAAGGTATTTCATTTTTTTAGGGGTTATAGTAAATGGCATGGTTTCTCTCAAGGCTTTTTCACTTCTTTCATTCTGGGCATATAGGAAGGCCTCTGATTTTTGCACATTTATTTTGTATCCTGCCACCCTGCTGAACTTCTCAATTAGTTCCAGGAGCTTCCTGGTGGAGTTTTTGGGATCACTCAGGTATAAGATCATGTCATCTGCAAATAGAGATAGCTTGACTTCTTCCTTGCCAATTTGAATCCCTCTTATGTCCCTTTCTTGTCTTATGGCTTCGGCTAAGACTTCAAGTACAATATTGAATAGAAGTGGTGAGAGTGGACAGCCTTGTCTTGTTCCTGATCGAAGTGGGAATGCTTCCAATTGTTCCCCATTGAGCATAATCCTTGCTGTGGGCTTGTTGTATACAGCTTTTATTATATTGATAAAGGTTCCTTCCATTCCTACTGTCTCTAGCGTTTTGATCATAAAAGGCTGTTGGATCTTGTCAAAAGCTTTTTCTGCATCTATCGAGAGTATCATGTGGTCTTGGACTTTGGACTGGTTTACATGATGAATTACATTTATTGATTTGCGTATGTTGAACCAACCTTGTGTGCCGGGGATGAAGCCTACTTGGTCCCCATGAATGATCTTTTTAATATGTTTTTGAATCCGATTTGCTAAGACTTTGTTGAGAATCTTTGCGTCTGTGTTCATCAGGGAGATCGGCCTATAGTTTTCTTTTTAAGTGAATCTTTATTAGGTTTTGGGATTAAAACGATATTAGCTTCATAGAAGGAATTTGGTAGTGTTCCTTCCTTTGCTATTTGATGGAACAGTTTAAGGAGTATTGGTGTTATTAACTCCTTAAATGTCTTGTAGAACTCTGTGCTGAATCCGTCTGGTCCAGGACATTTTTTGGTGGGAAGATTCGAGATTACTTCCTCAATTTCCTTATATGTTATAGGACTATTTAAATAATTCACAACTTCCTGATTCAATTTAGGTAAGTTGTGTTTACTTAGAAATTCATCCATCTCTTTTGTGTTGTCAAACTTCACAGAGTATAAGTTTTTGAAATATGATGTTATAATTCTCTGGATTTCTTGGGTATCCGTAGTGATAACTCCATGTTCATTTCTAATTTTGTTAATTTGGGTTTTCTCTCTCTTGCTTTTGGTTAGTTTAGCTAGGGGTGTATCAATCTTGTTGATTTTTTCAAAGAACCAGCTTTTTGATTGGTTGATTTTTTCTATCGTTTTCTTAGTCTCGATTTCAGATATTTCTCCCCTTATTTTGCTAATCTCTTCTCTTCTACTGCTTTTAGGATCAGATTGCTCTAGTTTCTCTAAAGCTTTAAGCTGCATTGTTAAGTTGTTTATTTCTGATGTTTCCATTTTTTTGACGTGGGCATTAAGAGCTATGAACTTACCTCTTAGAACAGCTTTCATTGTGTCCCAGAGATTTTGGTAAGTTGTATTTTCGTTATCATTCACTTTCAGGAAATCTTGAATTTCCTTTTTAATTTCTTCCTGAATCCAGTTCTCATTCAGCATCATAGTGTTAAGTTTCCAGGAGTTAGTGCATTTTCTCTTGTTTGATGTGTTGTGGATGTCCAGCTTTAGGCCGTGGTGGTCTGATAGGGCACAGGTTAGAATTTCAACTTTCTTGTATATGTGTAGATTCATTTTGTGGCCCAATATGTGATCTATTTTGGAGAAAGTTCCATGTGCTGCTGAGAAAAATGTGTATTCTTTGGTGCGTGGGTGAAAAGTTCGATAGAGATCTGTGAGGTCCATTTCTTTCAGGGTTTGATTAAGTTCCAAAGTGTCTCTGTTAAGCTTTTGACCTGTTGATCTATCCCATGTAGAGAGGGCGGTGTTGAAGTCCCCAAGAATTATCGTTTGGGGGTTGATTTCTTGCTTTAGACGCTGTAGGGTTTTCTTAATGAATGTGGGGGGGCCCGTATTGGGTGCATATATGTTCAGTATTGTGAAATCTTCCTGGTGAATTGTACCTGTGACTAAAATGTAGTATCCATCCGTGTCTCTTATAATTTTTTTTGGTTTGAAATCCACTTTGTCTGATAGCATAATGGCTACCCCTGCCTGTTTTCTGCTTCCATTTGCTTGTAGAATTGTTGACCAGCCTTTTATTTTTAGAGCGTGCCTATCTTTTGTGGTGAGATGGGTTTCCTGCAGGCAACAGATTGATGGATTGTGATTTTTAATCCAAGTTTGTAATCTGTGTCTCTTGATCGGTGAATTAAGTCCATTAACATTTAGTGTTATAATGGAGAAACTATTGTTAATTCCAGACATTTATTATGTTTAGTAGCTTTTATAAGTATATTGCTTCGCTTTTAATGGTGTTATATTTGCCTTCTGTTCTCCTGGATATGCCTGTTTTTTTCTTCACGCCTGAGTATCATTTCTAGCAGTTTTTGAAGGCCTGGTTTGGTGGCCATGTATCCCTTAAAGTTGTCTTTGTGCTGGAAAATTTTTCTTTCTCCCTCGATCATGACTGATAGTTTTGCAGGGTAAATCAGCCCTGGGTTGACATTTTTGCTCATTCAATACTTGAAGTATGTCTCTCCAAGCTCTTCTTGCTTTTCCTGTTTCGACTGAGAAGTCATTTGTTATTTTAATAGGTTTGCCTTTAAAAGTGACTTGTTTTTTCTCCCTTGAAGCTCTCATCACCAGTTCTTTATCTTGAATGTGGAGTGTTTTGACTATTATTTGCCGCGGTGTGCTTCTATTTTGGTCGTATCTGTTTGGGGTGCGGAATGCCTCTTGTATATGAATGGGCCTCTCTTTTTTTAGATGAGGAAAGTTTTCCTTGATGATCGTTTGAAAAATTTCCTCAGGGGTGGTATTTTGAGATTCTTGCTCCGGTATTCCATGAATACGCATGTTAGGCTTCTTCAGGGTGTCCCATATCTCTTGGATATTTCTCTCAAGTATCTTTTTGGCTTTAACAACCTCTTCCATTGAGCTGGTTAGTACTCCCACTTTATCTTCAAGGTCTGAAATTCTGTTTTCTGCTTCATTAGTTCTGTTGATAAGACTCTCTGTGGCGTTCTGGGTTGAAGATAACTTGTCTTTTAGCTCAGTTTTAAACTCTGCTTGAGTTTGTTTTAACTGTTCTATGCCACTTTTTGTTTCTTGCACTGTTTTTCTCAACTCCTCCAGATGTGTGTTGTGTTGCTCTTCAAAGCGATTGATTCGATTATGTAATTCCTCCCGGATTTCCTCTTTCATAGTATTGAACATGGTAATGATCATATTTTGAAAGTCTTTATCCTGGGTGGGGCTTTCTTGGCCTTTTTCCGCGGGTTTGTTCTTGTTGGAGTCTAACATTATGGGATTAATTTCTTCAGTGGGAAATTTGTTTACTTGAGTGTTGCTTCTCATGGATTTGCACTTTGACTTTGGCATTGTCCTTTTAACTCTTAAGATCTCTCAATTTCACTAAACTGAATTATTTGGCCTGGGGTACTGGTGGGCAGGGCCTGAACGGGGACTTACCTAGGGCGCGGGGTGAGGCCCGGGTGGACCGCGCGCAGGCGTCCCGACCGGTGGAGCGGGGGCGGGGCGAAAAAGGGAAGGATGGGCACGTAGGCGTGGAGCTATTTAACCCGAGGGCAGCTGGGGCGGGGCCCGGGCGCAGGGGGAGGTGCTCCTCGTCCCTCGGCCCCCCGCGCGGCTCCGGCTGGATGGTGGGAGTCGGAGCCGGGTCCCCGTGGGCTGACCTGGGGGTCCTAGAGCGCGCGTTGAGGCCCGGCTGGATCTCGCGCAGGCGTCCCGACCGTCCCCCCCTTTTTTTTAATAGAGACGGTATTTTACAATTAACTATACATATGTCCAATGTTCCATAAGTCCCAGAATGAGCTTTCGTTGTTGTCCTGTCTCAGTTGGTCTTCTCAGTCAGGCAGGTTGGCATCAGCACCAGGCATGGCAGCAAGTAGCTTGGGGAAGTTGCATGTGGCTCACACAGGCAGTACAGGCCTGCCTGGTCTGTTTTTAGTCCAAGGCCTCACAAGCCTCCAAGCTTGAATTGAGTCTCTGGGGGGGGGCATGGCATGGATGTCTGTAGCGTGGTCTCGTAGATAGAGCGCTGCAGAAAGATGTGCTGAGGAAACACTTAAGCAACATAGTTATTAAAAGAACAATTTTTACTAGATGTTAGGTCAAACCCAGATTGACTCCACCTTGGTTTAGGCAAGGTATCAATCAAGTCATCTTGAGTTAAGTCAGGCCTATAACAAATACAGTTAAATTTTTTTTAGAGCACACTGTGGATAGTTTCCTGACAGAAAGTTAGGTGGATAGGCTTCCCAGTGTCTTTGGAATCTCAATTTAAGTTGTCCTTTTTGAAAATTTAAAATTTAAAACGTTGATGATAAATAATGCCAACCTAGCTGTTGGTGCGGGCTTACTCCCCCTTTTTGTTTTAGAAATTGGACCTTTAATTTAGTTGAGTATGGGGTCATCTAGCAGAGGTGGATATCATTTTTGGAATTTTGAAGTCTTTCAAAGACCTTGAGAGACCCATCCCAGCATGGCTGTTTTAAACCTGCCTACTTTACCTCTAGCCTATTTGAGGATCCAGACTGCTCAGGGGATAAGGGTTGACGATCATTCTGGCTGCTTCCTGCTGAGATGGGATATTGAGAGTGAGAGCAGCCTGCTATCCTCATCTAATAAGTGCTGGGATATGGCTCAATTACTTTAAGGTCCCTATAAAAGAGACAAAATGCAGTTTAAGCTTTTAGGATCTATACAAGGATTAAACTGTTGTAACTGGAAAGGCACATGGGATAAACCAAATAAACTTAGTAATTTTACTGTGGGTAGAGGCAAGAGTTAGTGAAGAAAACCTGTTACTTTACCTGGAATAGTCATTGTCTTTGTTTGGTGAAAAACTAAGAATTAATCTACATACTGAAGACCTTATTTCTTGGGCAGCTGTGAATCTCTATGATCACATCTTAAAACCTGTTTAAAACCATGTGAACTGTCTATTTTGTTTTATTAAACGAGGGAATGTCTAAAAGCAACATTATTAAGCATATAAGGAATGTCAGTAGTTACTTTGTGAGCGACTGATGAACCTGTCATTTTCTTGATCATTAATGTTCTAGTAAAATCAAAGATTGACAAAAGCCTAGGAAGGAAGTTGAGCACTGGAATTTTGTGCTCCCTAGTGTAGAAACAAAGAGGCTTCCCATTGCATGTTAAACCCAAGGTTCTCATGAGATGCTCAACCTGGCATTTTGGGCCTTCTTTTGCTGGATATTAGAGGCAAACTCCTTTTTCCCATCAGAGGGAAGCTAAGAGCTTCAGGCCATTTCATTGATCTCCACCAGGGAGCTGGACCCCTGGGCCCTGATTTCTTTGTTTTGTGGTTCTTTTTTCCTTTTGTTTCCTTTTTCCAAATTAAGTCCTAGATTAGTTGTCCTATTTTTATTACAGGCAAAGTACACAGAACAACAGACAGTTTTTGTGGTCCCTTCAGTGCATGAGGGGCAAAATCTGTTTTAAATCAAGCTTAGATAAACACAGAGACAGTCCCCATCCACCTGCACAGGGAACTGAGGAATTTGCACTAGCCTTCCTCAACCCCCCACCCCCAGTAATGGTGATTGATGGCACTTTCCTCTTCCTGGTATGTGCTGGGGGCGAGGGTGGGGGCTTGCCAGGTTTTTGTACAATGCCTATTATTGGCACTCCAGAGGAGTCTTTATCTAGTTTTTTCCGTTGTCCTCTTTAATTTCTTTGCTTCCCTGGATACCATACTGCAGGGCGATTGCCCTGTGTACCTAGGTTCTCAGTACGCTTGGGCTCCAGCTCTGGATTCTCTGCTTTAGCCTGACAGGGACCAGTGGACCCGAGCACTGATTTGGGAGAAATTTTGGTGAGGGCAAGCGGGGGAGAGCTGTCGTCTAGCCCACCTGTGCCCTGTTCCCTCTTGAGGGGAGCTAAGTCTGGATACTGGCAACTGGTCCCAGTTGCACTCCCCAGATCAGTCCCGCTCCCAGACCAGTCCCATTTCACAGACCAGTCCCACTTCACAGACCAGTCCCACTTGCATTTTTTTCCAGCCCCTGGACTGCGCGGCCCCTCTAAGTCTGGATGAAAGGAACCACCCATGCCAGGCACCATCTCTGGCCACTCTCCGACCTGCAGGTCTTGAGGCTTGCGCAGCCCTGCCACCCTCTCCCAGCTTTCGGCCTGGCACTCTGGGTTTTCTCCCCCACGGACTTTTTCCAATCTCCTTGAGCACCCAGCGCTGGGGCACTGTGGCCCAGTGTGAATCTCTCTAAGTGACTGGCCCGCTCCCCGCTGCTTTCCCTGGCCCGCAGTCCAGCGGTCTTGGTTACACGGAGGTTTTCCTCGCACTGCTGCCCTGCAGCCTCGGTGGTCTGGTGGCTTCGCCCTACTTTCCCCGCCCCGCTGTGGCCCAGGATAGCTTGCCTTTGGCTCTGGCTGCTGGGGAGCGCACAGAGTTGGCGGCCTGGGAGTTGTTGGGGAGCTAGAAACTGGCTCTGGTGGCTCCTCCCCTTCCATCTGTCCTCCCTGCACCATCTATTCCAGGGGAGGCTGGATTGCATCTGGAAGGAATGCTGCCTCAAGGGTAAAAACAATGGAATAAAATCCTGGAGAAAGGGACACCCCAAAATGTTCCTCCCGCTTCCTGGCTAGATTCCTCACCGGAGTCCAGGTGGTGGACAAAAACACATTACCCGATTGGATCCAAGGTGCTAATTCAAGGGCTCTTTGCCACATTTTTGAAATAGCAGAGCTTGTAACTTTAAACCCTGGCTTCTTAGTATAGATCCCAGTGCTGCTACCACTGGTTCAACCCTGCACGTTGAATTCCCCATATTTCCCAAGTTTTCACTTACCCCAAAGTCTGCTTAGCTCTGCCGGTTTTGAGAAGCCGCCTCACACTGGGCACCAGATGCGGGGCCGATTTTCCCACGCACACACTGTGATGACTCCAGGCCGTCAGGGCAGAGAAAGGCGATCGTACTGCAGGTCCTTTACCCCCTCACCCAAATCCAGGGGACTCTGGAAACAGCAGGGAGTTTGTCAAGATGAGACTCATTCACTCACTCATTCACTCACTCAATTACACAGCTGCTGGCTGTGATGACAAAGATAAGTAAAGCCTGACCGCCCACACCTCCGCCTCAGCCCTCCAGAGACTTGGCAAAGGATGGGGAGTTTGTCAGAGCAAGATCTCGGTTTATTGGGGGGTAACAAATCAGCTTATATAGACAAAGAACTAGAGAGCAGACACAGAAGGCCAATTACCTTAATGCTCAGCACAGCACATAGGCTGCATAAGTCAAACTAAACATAAATCTATGTTGGCTCCTATGAGCCAATTAGGGCTCTCTGTAATGTGATCAGGGTTACACCTAAGACACTAGCTCCCAGCGCCATCTTTGGTCCCATGTGCTAAGCCATGCCTTGCTCACTCCCTCCCAGACCGTTATTCCTGGGGAGGCCCAACATGCACACAGGTAGACCAGAGGTCAACTTGGGAGGTTGTTCCTCAGGACACACTTTTTTTGAGTCAGAGTCTCATCAGCACTGAGGGACTCACCAGTTCATTAGGGTGGCTCAATAGGAAGCCCCTAAGATCTGCTTCTCTTTCATACTGAGATTAAAAGTACTTACCATCCTGCCTGGCTTTTTATATGGGGACCAGGGAGTGACCTCTTGCTTGGGCAGCAGCACTTATGGACTAAGCCATCTCCCCATCATGGAGTTTGACTATTTTGAGATATATTGTTTGGGCACTTTGTAGAATTATCTCCAGTGAATCTTTTCCTCATATCTAAACAGGTTTTAGGAGGAAGAGCACAGAAGCAAAAAACCATTCTCATTCACCTAAAGTTTAGATGTCAACGTGCCTTAGCTTTGTTGAAGTTTGCCTTGATCACCAAATGAGACAGGATTTGTGTGGTCTCTGGTGTGAAGCCATTCTTTACCTCTTCCTTCCTGTACCTTTGGAAGGCTGTTAATGTGACCAAGCTACACTTAAGGGGTGGGGATTTACACTATGATCCATTTTGAGTTAATTTTTACAAGCTGTTACATACATGTTTTTGCACATAAATGTTATACATCATTTGCTGGAAAGAAGATCACTTCACATTTGTCAAAAATCAGCTGACCACTTCACATTTGTCAAAAATCAGCTGACCATATGTGAGGGTTCACTATCAACTTGACAGAATCTAGAATCATCTGGGAGATGAGCTTTGGGACACACATGTGAAGGATCATGCGTCTTAAAGCTAGTCCCCCAAAATAAATGTGATATCTTAATTAGGCTATTTGACTTTTGACGACCCATCTTGACTATAGGTGGGACCATTCCTGGGGTTCCTGGTCCATATGAAATTGAATGAGTTGAGCATGTACATTCATTGATTTGCGTTACCTGATTGTGGAAGCTCAGGAGGTCAGCTTTTTTAAGAGGCTCTTCCCCAATTTATATAAGCAGTAAACAATTTCTAGAGATGAAGAAGCTATCTGGTGAAGCTACCTGCAATGTAGGTAGATGCTCCATGGCTATATTTCCTATGAGCCACTATCCTGGTGGGTTGAACATTTCAATGATACAGCTGCTTTTGAGTCACCCATGCTTTTGTGGGTAACCCCAATAAAATCACTGGTTTGCTGATCTAGACCAGGACGGAATTGTTTCTTTGGTCTGTCATAAGTTACTCACATGGGGTAAATAGATATTTGTTCACATCTCCCCAGGTAAAATCTTACAAAAGTGTGTACCAAACCTCTAACTGTTTTCCATGTGCTGCCTCCTCCTCTCTACCTAGTCTTCTTCTTCCTCTGGTGCTGATCACTGCTTATTGTACACCCTACTATATCTTACTAATACACTCATCTAAATGGAAAGATTAATACATACACATAATAATCACATATGTGATTTTCAAGGTAGAATCAAATAGTTTTGTTCATCTACTTGCATTTGAGATTCTGGGGGGCATGACTGAAATCACATACTGTAGATTAAGAATCATTCTGTTGATTACAATTATCAAA
The DNA here is from genome assembly GCA_023101885.1 of Typhlomys cinereus. Lineage (NCBI taxonomy): Eukaryota > Metazoa > Chordata > Mammalia > Rodentia > Platacanthomyidae > Typhlomys > Typhlomys cinereus. Next base: position 696,842 of record JALPQD010000244.1, on the reverse strand, counting down.
AAGCTCTCATTTCAATCTCAGATTAATTATAGCACTTGAAGGAATGGCAGTATTCATGGGAAAATTTTCCAGAAGGGGATGTGGAATAGCAGCAAGGGGGAGATTGTGGGAAGACAGTTCATTATGGGTCACTTGCACTCTTTCCTGAATTGTGACTTTTATTGCAGACTGCTTTTTATATATTTTTAAATATATAAAACACATTTTATTATTTCACTGTGTAGCATTGCAGTGAATATACCAGGCTGAATTTTCTCAACTGCCAAATGAGATATCGATATTTTCCTCTGATTCTCCCAAGAATCTCAAGATCAATCATAGGTCTTCAGGAGGATTCTTACAACACCTGTGAAGCTGTCCGTGAGGACACCAGCAATGCTTGGTAGTGAAGAACATCTTGCTGAGCTGTTCTGTTATGGCTCCTTGTGCAGAGTGTTCACTTTTTCTTCTAATCTGGTTTCCAACACTTGATCATGTGTTTCTCTTTTATTATGTACAGGATCTGGCCGGAAGATAGGTTTCGTATGTTCATACGGAATGTCCACAGAAGGGTGGTAACATACCATAATCCTGCCATTAGATATCAAAGCAAGCTCTATAGCCATGACTAAAATCTGTTTCTAGGCTCACGGATCTTCATCCCATGAGCCCGCCATCTTGCCTCCTTTTTTTGTATGATTATAGAGAAATGGCTTTTGATCTTTGTTGACAAGATGGAGAGTTTACCTAATGCTCAAGGTAACATTTCCTTCCAGATCCAAGGCTAGGTAGATTTACTTATTCACTGTTATTGAAGGTTCATGAGCTCAAAGTTCCTCTCCTATAGTACAAGAAGCATCATCTTTGTGTACCAATGTATGAATAAAGAATTGAGGAACTGAAATAACTCATGGTACTCTATTACTACTGGCATACAAAAGTCCTCTAAATGACTCAGGATACCCATGTGTTTTGCTAACGTTCATCAAACTGTTACAAGCTAACTTACTTATTTAGAAGTAGGGTAACACTTGTAGCTACTGCATAGATCTGAGAGGCCATTATTCATTTTAGTCTTTGAAAACTACATACTATCTTCCTTGGGTTTTCAATTCGTATGTGTATATATGAGAGACATCTGTGTACTCAGTTGCAGACAGCAGTCTGAAAAAGAAAGGTCAGTGGTTGGGTTGTAATCTCATAGCAGCTTTATTTCCTGATAGGGTGCTATTTTTCAGTATTAGCCAAGGTCAGGAAGATGTGTTCCAGTGCTATCTGTTTGACAGAATAGTCTTCTAAATTAAACAGCTCTTTAGCTTTCTCTAAAATATTAAACACCTTTAATAGAAAAGAAAACAGGGTAGAGTTATCATTGTATTATCTCCAGATAAACTTTTCTCTCACATTATTTTCCCCAACAGATTTCCCAGCCTCAGCCAGATTTATGCTTTAGGTTAAAAAGACGCAGGAGGGAGTTTCTATGAAGAAGGGAAAGATCCCTGGAAAACAGAGAAGAGGAAGTTTTCTACCATAGCTCTAGAACTGTTTTTAGACAGATCTCTCTATGTAGCCCAAGTTGGCCTCAAAGTGGAGATACTCCTGCTTCAGCCTCCTCAATGCTGCCCCTCCATGTTCACCTGACCACCCCTATTCTATTGCTGGATATGGAATGACAATACAATTTGGGGGCCATAAGTTTCACTCAATTAAACTCTGATGACCTTGGAAAAGTTTCTAATTCTTAGCTAACATTAGGCTCCATTCCATGGGCTTAAGTCCTAATGATTTTTATTTGCCCGAATGATTTCTATTTTTGCATCTGTGCTCTCTCCCTTCTTCCCTGTCTGATGAGAAAATATAGGAAAACATCATAGAAACAGAAATCACAATAAAAAACTAAATAGAAGTTCATGAACTATAATTATGTCTGAGGGATTTGGAAGATTGTAAGACACTTGTTGTACAAACATGAGAATCTGAGTTTAGATTCCCAAGACCCACATAAAATGTTGGGCAGCATGCTTGCAATTGAAGCACTGAGGAGATAATGATAGGAGAATCCCTGGGGCTTGGTGGCCAGCCAGCCTTGTTAACTGATGAGCTCCATGCTCACTGAGAGACCCTGTCTGAAAAATAAGGCAGAGAAGTGATTGAGAAAGACACTGGTAATGACCTTTGTCCTCCCCACACATGCATGTACATGCACGCCCACACATATATGCACATTCAAACACACACACACATGCATATAAAAATATGTGTGAAATATTACAGCCATTTGATCTTTGACAAAGGGGCCCAAAAGTTCAACGGAAAAAGAACAGCATCTTCAACAAATGGTGCTGGCAAAACTGGATGTCCACATGCAGAAGATTAAAACTGGACCCATACTTGTCACCATGCACAAAAATTAATTCCAAATGGATCAAGGACCTCAATATAAGGCCAGATACTATAAAAACCCTAGTTGAAAGAGTAGAGAACTCTCTCAAGCTGATTGAACTATGCCAACAGCTCCTAAACAGAAATCCAATAGCACAGTCACTAGAACCAACAGTCAACAAATGGAAACTTATGAAATCAAAGAGCTTCTGTTCAGATAAAGATATTGTAAACCGAGGAAAAAGGCATCCCACAGAATTGGAAAAACTCTTCACCAACCACATATCTGATAGAGCTCTATTATCCAGAGTGCACAAAGAACTTAAAAAACTAAACACCAAGGAGATAAATGGCCCAATTAAAAAAATGGGCCTTGGAACTCAAAAGAAACTTTTCCTGGGACAAAATTGAAATGTTGAACAATATCTTAAAAAATGCTCCACATCCTTAGCCAAAATGCAAATCAAAACTTCCCTAAGATATCATCTCACTCCGGATAGGATGGCAAAAATCCACAATACAAACAACAGCAAATGCTGGAGAGGATGGGGAGAGAACTCTCCTACACTGCTGGTAGGAATGCAGTCTTATACAACTGCTCTGGTGATTAGTTTGGCAATTTTTAAAAAAGTTAGAGATTGAAATGCCATATGACCCTGCTATTCCACTTCTGGGAATAATGCCTCATAAAGCAAAAATTCACTACAATGACACAAGCACAACCATGTTCATAGTAGCACTGTTTACAATAGCAAAGTCATGCAATCAACCCAAATGCCCAACAGTTGACGAGTGGATAAAGAAAATGTAGTACATTTTTACAATGGAATACTACTCAGCCATCCAATAAGACGAATTAATGAAATTTGCCACGAAATTGATGGAATTAGAAAAAATTGTATTGAGTGAAGTATCCCAGACACAGAAGATTAAATGCCATATGCACTTCCTTTTTTTTCTTTTTATTTTTCATATGCACTTCCTAATAGGTGGATCATAGTACCAAACCCACTTAGTGACATATTCAAAGATACATCTCTGTAATACCTACAGTAATAAAGATAATACCCCCAGAAATAAGGAAAAGGGGAGATCATGCTTCAGTAGATAAAATAGGTCACCATCAAGTACTGCAAGTAAATAGTGAGACATCTGGTTAAACTCTCACTTTCCTTCCTGGTCACTTGGGACTTGAGGGGGTTTGATCTCACCAATCTGGGAGGGTATAGTGACTGGCGGATAGATGGTAACCATCTTGCAAATGGGAGACTGACCTCCCCTCACTGCGGTCTCCTACTCTTATTCCATCTACTTTTGAATCTCCTCTTGTAGTAAGATCTTAATTTAAACAGGCTTTTATCTTTGGTTAGGAGGTGACCTCCAATGCCAATCAGGATGGAGCCAAGGGCAGTGCAGGAACAGCAAAACTGAAAACAACAACAAACCATAATTCAGAACACCAGAGACCCTACATTAATTACCTGGAACCAGACCAGCCAAATCTCTCCCCATTCTAGAGCACAGGGAAACTTGCAGAAGAGAGGGTGGCAAGATTGTAAGAGCCTAAATATGCAAGATACTCCACACAAGTTAGGGCCGCAGTAGCCATAACTGGACTTTGCATGACCTGAGCAATGACTGACATGTCAACGATATCTCAAAGTCTAGCATGGATCACAGGCAATAGGGTACTTAGAGGCAAGGGATTAACAGTGATAATAATGTTCCCATAGTAAAGGAGAGCCCAAGAAAGGGCTCTGGGCAATTCCACTGAATCCTCACATCTCACTAGAGTGGAGGACTCAGAGGAAGTTTGTCATTAACACAAAGTATGCTCCAGGGAATGGGAGGGGGGGAAAGAGGAGTCATTGGGAAAGGGGGAAGGAAGGGGATGAAGGGAAGGAGAAAAGGGGAGGAGGGTGTAAGGGGGACTGAAGAGGGTAGGAGGGAGGGGACCGGGGTACCTATTAAGCTTGTATGATTCGGGAAAAATAAATAAATATAATAAAAATGTGTGAAATGAAAATATTATTGAGTAAAATGAACTGCATTCAGACCAAAGGTAACTTGAAGATGGGACAATTTAAACTAACTATGTGTTTATGTACACACACACACACACACACACACACACACACACACACACACAGAGTGAGAGAAAGAGAGTAGAGCAAATATGTAAGAAAGTGAAATGGAGAGAGAGAGCAAGCAAATAGGAAAGTGAACTCTCAAAAAGGGAGCAAAGCAAAACTTCAAGAATGTAAACACGATCTTTCTAGACCCGGTGGCGAGGAGCACGCGTGGGCAGAGGGGCGCCTGCTGCAGTCCACACCTCGGGGACAGTGTTGCGCGTGGACCCGCTGCTCTAGGGCGACTGTTGGCCAGAAGAGAAGATGTTTGGTTTTCACAAGCCAAAGATGTATCGGAGCATAGAGGGCTGCTGCATCTGCAGAGCCAAGTCCTCCAGCTCTCGCTTCACAGACAGTAAACGTTATGAAAAGGACTTCCAGAGCTGTTTTGGGTTACATGAAACCCGCGCAGGAGACATCTGCAATGCTTGTGTGCTGCTAGTGAAAAGATGGAAGAAGTTGCCTGCGGGATCGAAAAGAACTGGAATTATGTGGTAGATGCAAGGGCAGGACCCAGTCTAAAGACGACATTGAAACCAAAGAAAGTGAAAACTCTTTCTGGAAACAGAATGAAAAGCAACCAGATCAGTAAACTGCAGAAGGAATTTAAACGCCACAATTCTGATGCTCACAGCACCACCTCAAGTGCCTCTCCAGCCCAGTGCCCGTGTTATAGCAAACGGTCAGATGATGGCTCGGACATAGAGATGGTTTCTGGCTCCAACAGAACTCCAGTTTTTTCCTTTTTAGATCTTACATACTGGAAAAGACAGAAAATATGCTATGGAATCATCTATAAGGGCCGCTTCGGGGAGGTCCTCATCGATACCCACCTGTTCAAGCCCTGCTGCAGTAGGAACGCAGCTGCGAAGCCCGAGGAGCAGGACCCGTCTGAGCTCAGGGCCGAGGCGCCCCTCTCCACTCAGGAGTGGTGGCTCAGTCCATGTGGAAGGGAGCAGAACAGCGATTGACATTATGCAGAGACCACAAAGCAACAAGCTCACCCTCCTATTTTTGACTCGGATACTTGCTATTCTGCCAAAAGACATTTTCTAGAATAGTTTTGAATGGGTTGTTTCCTCAGTTCCACAGACTGAAGCCAGTGTCTAGCTTACTGCAAGAAAAGGAGAAGTGAACATAATATTTAAGATGCTGAGAATCTCATGGGAAGCTGAATGCTGCTGTAAAGTGCTCTTTACATCTTCTTTTCAATCCCCTTCTAATGAATGACATTAGGGGAATCAGGGGACAGAGATGGGATTTGTTGTATGATAAACCATATGTAGTTTTAGTCCTTCTGTGTGGAGAGGCAGTGGTTGAGGGTTTAGGATGGCTGGCTACACTTGTTTCCTCATGATGATAATTTGTCATAACTTAGTTGACACATGCTGCGGTCTTGCCGTGGCTCTGATGGTTCAGACTTTTACCAGGACAGACTGTTTGCAGGACAGACCCGACTTCCTGGTGCAAGTAGTTTGAAGGAGGAAAAAGTTTCTGAGCACAGGTGGTCCCTGTGCACAATGCAACAGTACAGCCTGTGTCTCCTCCCTTTGCCTGACATGTGATGAAAGATGTGAATCTTGTCCAGCTGAACCAGAGCTCCTGGGGAGAGGCCTGTAGGATCCCGTGTGGACAGAACCAAAGCATCACATGCGGTTAGAAACGGTAAGCTAGAAGTAGGGAGCGCAAGTCCTGGAAGCTTGGAGCCAGGTGGACCCTCACATAATTTCTAAAGGGTTTGCGGTGTGTAAATAGCTTGTGTTTGTGTTACACCACTGTCTGGAGGCTTCACTGGAATCCACACAATTCAGTTTTAGCTCTGGATTACCTCAGTTGACCTTTGTGGAGGTTTTATTTGTAGAGTAGCTATTTGACATGTTAGAACCTATTAGGGTTTGGGCTTTAAATTTTTTTTTTTTACTATTTAAAGTTGACACATTGGGGCTGGAGAGGTGGCTCAGGAATTAAGCCTCTGCCTTGCAGGCAGAAGGTCCTGAGTTCAGATCCTAGACCCCACGTATAGACACCGGGCAGAGGCGGGGGCAACCTGGGGATGGCCTGTGTTTCTGGTCCTGGTAGGGCGGAGCCTGTGAATCCCGGGGCAGAGTAAACAGGAGGACGGGGAGGTGGTCCATGGTGGTTTCCGAATTCGCCCGTGGTTCTACACACACACACACACACACACACACACACACACACACACACACACATGCACGCACGCACAATTGAATAAAAAATAAAGTTGACACATTGACAAGAAGTATGCGATAAGCTAAATCTATTGGTTCGGGTTTGACTTCTTTGGGTTGGGTTTCTGAGCGTGGAGATTGGCCAAGTCCTCACTACACCCTTCCCGAGTTGAACCCAGACCAAAGTTCCTTGGTCACCTCCTCTTTAAAGTTCAGGAAAAATAGAAGTGCCACTTGTACTTCTGATCAAGGGATAGCATGAGCTGTCTTAGGATGCTAGGACCTGTGCTTCTTTAAAAACTGGATTTTTAATTTGCATAGTATATCACAATAAGGAGTGAGCCACTTTTTATGGCACCCTATAGTTTTATATTCTTAGTCTATAAACATTTTGTATCTCTTCCTTTTGGAGAAAAAAATCTACCTAGTACAAATCACCACCTGCACGGACTAACCAGTAGCCGGCTAGCTCACCACAGCCCTTGAGGTCAGTACAAGAGTCCAGCCGGCATCCCAAGTTGTTTAACATGGGATTTTTCTGTGGGATTTGGCTGCAGTAGGTGGTAGCATAGATGGATCATCTCTACTTCTGTATTTATGTATTTATTACTAGACCTCAACCAGGCTTCTTCCCCTTCCACTCTCTGCCTGTAGGAAGTACTGTATGTAGTCATGCACTTTGTATTAATATATTAGAAATCTACAGATCTGTTTTATTCTTTTTATACTGTTGGATACTTATAATCAAAACTTTTACTAGGCTATTGAATAAATTTAGTCTTACTAGAAAAAAAAGAATGTAAACACCTTTTTCTGATTATGCTCATACCAAACAATTGTGAATATGACCAATAACTAAGAAATATGTAAAAGGTATAAATAGACTGTTGGAAAAGAAATAACCTCTAGACATTTCTTGAAATGTAACTTTAAAGAAGAGAGAAAAAATTATACTCAATTGCCATTTTAAATGGATCACAGGGAAGAAGGCATCAGGCAGTAGAATCCTTAGCTGCAAGGGGTTAAACAGAGTTCCCATATTAGCAGGCAGCCCAAGAAAGGGCGCCAAGTTATGCCACTGAGTCCTGGAACCCTCACTAGGGTAGATGATTCAGAGGGAAATTCAGTGCCTACATAACTTGATGCTCTAAGAGATGGGAGGGAGGGAGGGTGTGAAAGGGAAGGGGGAAGGGAAGGAGTGCAATGGGGGAAGACGGGAGGAGAGGAGAGAGAGGAGGAAGATATCTACTGAGCTTGTAGGATTAGCCAAAAATAAAATGTGTAATAAAAAAATCTAAAAAAAAATCCCAGCACAGTAAAAAACATTCAAAAGACTGTTCAAATAACCTACTGTGCAAATTCATAAAGTTACACATAGGAAGCAACTTAGCACTGTTGAAAACACTAATATACAATTTTATATGTGGAAGTGGAAAATAGTCCTTTGAAGATGATCTGAAATGTAGATGAGAAAGGGATTATCTCTTTAGGGGAGGGACTAAGGTCTTGTCTGGGCTTCAATGATAAAAATCACATGCAGCTTTCTCTCCTAACTTATCAATTCTTTACAGTTTCTTAAATTCTGACAAGTCTAAAAATAAGGATGATTTTTTATCACATCATCATACACATTCCTGGTAGATTAACTCGCCTACTTCCACAGTTTAAATTCCATTAGTGTTCTTTGATGAAACCTATACACACATAACTTTACTACCACAGGTTCACACTGTCCACTATATATTCCCATTCATAAGTGTCATAGATATCTTAAGATCAACATATCCTCCTATAAGCACATCTATCCCCTGGATTTACTACATAGGTGAATGGAACTTTCATTTAAAAGTTCAACTTAGAAACCTGGACATCTTTTGATTCTTTCCACCTATAATTTACAAATGAAGCCTGATACTGTAATTCCCCTTTCTTACTACTTTCACTTCAACTAATAATTATGTCAGAACAGGCTAAATGCAATTACTATTCTTCCTGACTGCAGTTGGACCTATTTGAAACTACTTATAATTTTGCTTCAGTCAGAAAGAATACTTGCCTACCCTCATTATGCCTATCTCTGTCCATGGAGTCTGTAACTTCTGAGAAAGGAAAATTTATGTATGGGTGCCTTCGAGCTCCTTGTTGTGTCCCCCTGTGACTTGCTGGTCTAGTTCCTCAAGCAGGAACTAAGTCAGTGGCTAGAATAAGAAATACCTTTCTTATATTTTTAGTGATATTGTTGCCATTAATCAACACAGCTCCAGAGGTGATGGTCTCGTCTCCAGTTAGCATCTTGAACGTAGTGGCCTTTCCAGCTCCACTTAATCCAAGCAAACCAAAACACTCTGATCTTTTGATTACAAGAGAGAGATATTTCTCATAGCCTTTGTACCTGGACACTTAAAATAAATCTGAGAAAGTGGAAAAAAAAACACACAAGGTACTGAGACATTGATGATCGGCGATCACAACTACCTCAGACTTCTACAACTTACAACCTGTTGTGCTTTCATAAGAACTCCTCTTCCAGTCCTTTATTTTACCAAAATATGCACAAATTTTACAGAATTGTGACTCGTTAGTAGCACCACTTTGTAAATTTCTGGCAGAGAAAATGAATAAACCTCAGGGTAATGCCATCAAGGAACTTTACCTTTGTAACTTCTTTAAGAAGCACTGGGTTAGTCTGTAGGTTTTGAAACAGTGTCAGGGCATTCTTGGTTTCTCTTTTTACATCCTCACAGATTCCTTGATGTCTACAGCCTATATTCAAGACAAGGGTTACACATGTGGCTGCACCATAGATAACTGGCTGAAAATGAACAGTATTTTTTAAGGGACAGTTTTAAGAAAAGTAACTGGTAAGTATATTTAAAAGTAGTAATCTCCAAGAGCCGTTCTACTGGTTTCCATAAGTGCAGATAGAGCTTTGGCTTTCTTTGATTTAAAAGAGCATGTCAGATGAAGGCAGCTCAAAGATGGTACTCCATGAAACTATTGTAAGAAGTTGTAGATAAGAGCAAGCAGTGTGCTCTAACTAGCATAAACTAGTGATTTATATAATGTTTAATCCATTCCAAATGACTTATGTTTTTAGAAGACAGAAAATTCAGAAGTGTAATACCTAAACTTGAAATAAGCAGCTAAGAATTCAAATGAGTCCTAGATCTATTTTAGTGTAACCTTTAATAAGTAATGGAGCTAAGAAAATGTAAATTTGTAGTTTCTGCCCTAATGCTTTAAATCATGCATAAACCCCATGTCAATTACTTACCACCTTGTATTTTGGGAGTTTATTGTAGAAATAGAAAATAATGTCATGAAAGATAAAGCTTTTCATTTTCCAGGATATAGTCTCCAGAGAGAAAACCAAGAGGAGAAAAATTAAACCCATGGCAGCCAGTGTAACAAAAAACCTTCCAATACCATGTTCTTCAAAACTGTGATATTGTTCTCAGTAACTGAGGATGAAAGAGAGAGAACCTCACTTTAGAAACCAATACAGCCACTAAGATGATGCTATGTAGTAAGTCACAGTATGTCAGAAGGATTTTTCGTTTTTGAGATAATGTCTCATGTAACCCAGGCTAACCTTGAACTTGCTATGTTGCTGAGAATGACCTTGAATTCCTGATCTGTCTCCAGCTTCCAAATATGAGGTCACAGGTGGAGATTACCATATCCAATTCTAAAATGAGTACTAAGTTATATTTAGAGAAGTGTAGAATATAGAAAATGATTGTCTTGATATCTTATTTCGTCTTCCATGACAAGTAATGTTTATAATTTCTCTGAAAGTTCTGCCATTTCTTTTCCTTCTAGCTTTTATTTTTGGTACTAAGAATTAAACTTAAGGCCTCATATACTCTAAACAAGTGTACCATTAAGCTACATGTCAGCTCATTTTTTTAAACCTTTTTTTCATATGGGACAATGTTGTCACACATTCAATGAATATCTTCTCCCCTTCTCCAAGTTGTTCTCATACTTTTTGGAAAGAGCTCTTTGAAGCCTTAAGTTTTTAATTCTGACGTAGTGTACTCATCTATTTTTTTCTTTTGTGTGCTTCTGGTGTCATATGGGAATCTTCGCATGTTTGCTTTTTTAAGCAAGCAATTGAGCAAGCCAGAGATTGACTATTATCACTTCAATATATTTGTTACTTATAGTTCTGTTTAATATTTTTACATATCTTCTTGGTTCAATTTTCTAGCGCTTACTTTTATCTATACTTTTATCCTTTTTTCTCAGACATTCCAATTTATTGGAACATGTGTTTCTAAAGTGTATTCTTATGATCATTTGGCTCTCAGTGTATTTCTTTTGTAATTTCTCTCCTTTTACCTTTTAATTTTACCTTTTAATTTCTAAGTTTGGGCCCTGTAAACAAACACACACACAAACAAGTTTAAATGTTCTGTTTTAATTTGAATGAGTACTTGTCAGTCTTGTTTGTATTTCCAAAAACCCCCTCCTTTTTAAATTGTTTATTGTATTGTTTTGATTTCCATTAATTCCATCTCTGATTTTATTTACATCTTCACTTCTGCTAATTTTTGCTAGTTTGCTTTTGACTTTCCAAGACCTTGTAATATCATTGGGTTATTTCCCTGCATTTTCCTGATTTTCTTTTTAATGTAGGCACCCATACCTATAAATTTCTCACTTGGAAAGGATTTTGATGTATCTCAATGGATCTGCTAAATTGTGCCTACATGTTTATTGTTTCCAGGAATTTAAAAAATTCTCCATTATTTCCTCAATGATTCATTGAAGTCATTTATGCTTTTGACTCATTTAAGCTTATATAATTTAAAAATGTATTGTCAAAGTCCCTATACAGCATACTTTTTATATTGTTGATTTATAATTTTATTCTATTATGGTCTGATAAAATTCTAGAAAACTTTCTTATATTTTAATTTTTTAAAAAAATCTTTCTTTGGACTGGAGAGATGGCTCAGGGATTAGGACTGTATCAAAAACAGAAGGTCCTGGGTTTGGATCCCAGATACCACATAAAAAATCCTAAGCAAATTTAAATTTCAGACTGTATTTCTTTTTCCTTTTTTTTTTTTTTTTTTTTTACACTGCAGTTCTTTGATTTATTTTTTCCCAGTGGTCATTTATCCATTACATAATGTCAAGACTGGTTTCAGCCATTGTGGATGGACTGGGTTGGGTACTGCACTGAGGAGCCCTCTGCAGTGCTCTATCTGTACGGGCACCTCCCTTCCGGCTGCTCCGAGGCTCCTGAACACCACCATTGAGACACTTAGAGGAATCTTGCAAACATTCTCTGCCTGTTCAAACAACACTCTATACAGAACAATTGCAGTTTTTTTTTTTTAAATCTGTAGTAAAAGAACTTTAGCAGGACAAAGCAAGTTTTCAGAGTGGAAATTCATTAATATAGGGAGTATTTTATAGAAAAGTTATTTTAATATAATGGATACAAACATTACCTGCTTTCTGTAAGAAGTATTAAAGATATCTCATGAATTTGTCAAACTTGTGAGGTCTGCTTTTGTTTTTTACTGTATATAAAACGCCCATAAGCTTAAGTGTAATTGTTTTTTTTTTTTTTTTTACAACTGACATTTTTTTTTCTTCTACTCATACAAAGTTGATAAGTACTCCATTCCCCTCCTTCCCTCCACCTCTCCCTGGACCTTCTTCCTCCCTCCCCCCTTTTCCCCTCCTTTCCCTACACACTTCAGTGCTTGGATCTCCAACGCAATGATGACAAGGCCAACACAGAAGGCTTTGCCTTGGAAAATATGATCCTGAAGTGGAAAGCCTTAAGTTGAGCTTCTAGTCCTTCCAATTAATTTCCTTTCAGATGGCAGGTGCTCTTGAATGAGTGAGCAATACAGTTGTAGAAATTGAAAGGCAGTAGTAGCTTTGACCTTCCAGCACACCTCTAACACAATCTTCTCCATTCTCATCAATTCTGAAATGGTGAACCTGTACTGACTTACTCGGATCAAGTCAGTTCCTTTCCTCTTCTATGGATTTCAAGGCCAAGTGAAAGCAGCTGAGCCCAACACATCCCAGATGTTTCTGTTGTACCTTCGTCTTAGAAATCTGTCCAGTAAATTCACAGCTATAGAAAATGTCTCTGCATCGAAACCGAAGAACTCAGTGAGATCAAGATCTTTCATTGCAAAGTCCCTGGGTCTGGCAGTCATTCTGAGACCATTATCATGTGCAGATCAAGGAGTTTCAAGCCGCAGACCTCAGGCTGACATCTTGACTCCTGCCAGCAGGACATGCAGCTGGTGCAGCGCTTTCTGATAGTTGTCAGTACGTCAATCATCTTGCCAGCGGCTGCCCCTCTCCGGTGGCCCCTCCCCGGGCCTTCTCACACATTGCCCCATGATACCGGATCTGAGCGGCCTATGGAGTCAGCGTGCTGGTGGGCAGCATGGACAGGCCGGGGAGGGCGAGCGGTCCTGAGCCCAGGGCACCGCAGCGCCACCGGAGTCACGGTGTCCTCTGGGTCTGCTGGGAGCCCCAGACTGTATTTGTCAGTGAGGTGTGTTTCTTACTGACAACAAATATCCGAAAATATATTTTTAATACAATTAGCTGTTCTGCGGCTACTTAGAAAATGAAGACCATGAACATTTAGGGCTATTAGTGAGTTATTTACTGACATCTGTAACTCTGTGGCCATTTTCTGATTGGCTTGAGTACTGTTTGTCCTTTTCGTTCTTTCTTATCCAAGGAGTTTGGTGGATTATGGAACTTAAAATACTTGTATCCTTCCCATTTCAGGCTGCTAGGGAGGAGAGCCAGTGACATTCTTACACAGCTATGAACTCTGTGAACTAACTACAACAACTACCCTGGCCAGAAGTTCCTATTGGGGCAATATGACACTGAGTGTTATGGGGACAACAAATTGCTTACAGATTAGGTTCCAGTTTTTAGTAAGTAACATACATCAGGAACCTATAGATTGGTAACCCATAGTCTCAAGACAAGAATAGGTGGGAGAATAAAATAACATTGTCAAACTATAACTGTATGATATCATATTGCTGTCTAAGTACCTATACCTACAGTTAGAATAACTCTCACTCCAAAACTGTTAGCTTTCTCTAACAATGCATAACAGGCCAAAACACAGAGCATAAGTGACAGTGGATGACACAGAATATCTAACATTCTTCCCCCAACGCCACTTGAGGTTCAGGGAATCTGAAGATGGAGTAGTGTGAAAGAGCCAGAGACTGGGAAGGAATGTGATCACGTAGTATCCTCCAGACATGACAGAGCTATTGCATCTATGAACTCACTGCAGCTATGCTTGCTTCCACAAAACCTGATTTGAACCATCAACAGCTCACCATGCAATAGGGAAGACTTCATGTGATACCACACCTGAGAGACTAATGGGTATATATATTGGAAAGAGGAAAAGAACTACTTTCCCAAATGAAATACCAACCTATGATATATACACATTGACATCATCCATACTCCGGACAGTGTTCAAGCACAGGTCAGCACAAATGACCCAGAGGCAAATCAGTGTGTCATGCATTAAAAAAGACTTGAAAGCAGAGGGAGGCTAACTAGTGAACAAGAAGGTTTTCAGTGAGAGGAGGAGGGGAAATGGGAATGGAAATAGAAAGTGAAAATGACTTATTGTGCTCATGTATGAAATTATAACAATTTAAAAATTGTGTGTGTGTGTGTGTGTGTGTGTGTGTGTGTGTGTGTGTGTGTACTCTAGCACTTCTTGCCTTATTTGAGACAGGATCTCTCACTGAACTTACAGCTAGTCTGTTAGAAAGCAAGTCCAGTGATCATCTGTCTCTACCTCCAACAATGCTGGGACTATAGACACACATAGCCATACATGGGTTTTACTTGAGTTCTGGCAGTTCTAACTCTAGTGTTCCTGCTTGTGAAATAAGAATTCTTACCCATGGAGCCATGTATTACACACCAGTTTATAATATTCTTTATTTTGTAGCCTTAACAGTTCAACTATTATGTGGTATGGAGAGATTATGTCCTGATTATCCTTATTTGGAGTTTTAAATGCTTTCTGTACTTAGACGCCTATACATACATGTAGGCATTTTCTGCCATTGTTTTGAATAGGTTTTTTGTGTTTCTACTGTGCATTTCAACTCATTGTACCCACTACAGGAAGCACAGGCTTTAATTTCCACAATGTTATCAAAAGTGTGGAAAGTAGAAAGTGATATGATGCTTTTAGAAAGCTGAGGAGCTTCAGAACTTACATGTTTTGCTGCAATCCAGGTAGATGCTCCTGAATTCTTTGGCACACATTTTTTCACTTCATAGTCATCAAAATACTTGTTGATACTCATTGCAAAGTTGTAAGTAGGAGGAATTGTAACAGTGTAATAGTGTAATGGGGGCCCACAGAGACCCTTGGGTGTGGGAATAAGCTGGTGTGGAGTCAACAGCACAGACTCCGGGAGTCAGGTGAGTGGCAAAGCAGGCTCTCAGGCTCGTAACTCTCAGGCTTGCAGGATCGTATATTATAAGTATCAGGCTGCTTGTATACCCCACCCAACATCCTGTAAGTCCCAGCATGAGCCTTTGCTATGCAGATTGGTCGTCTTAGCCAGGGGTTTAACAGCACCAATTGTCTTTGCTCTGGAGAAGGCATAGTCTCCTGAGATTTGTAGTCTTGCGAGATTTATATGCTTAGCGGGAGGGAGGAGTCCAAAGAGCCCCTCTGTATGGGGGATGGAAGCCTCTGGTGCAATCATTATCCATTCCTCCTACATATCTGTCCTTTTTATTTATTCTTGACAGCCAGCAGGAGCCAGAGTTCTTTGCTCTGACCTTGTTGACCCCGCCTCAGAGGGCATCCAGCATTAAGGACCGTGCCTGTTTTAGGTCATCCTGTCTCACAGGATCTTATCCGTCATTGGCTATCGGCTTTCGAAGGTCCTCACCTCTGGAAGGCATGTCAGGATATGTGGATAGTAGACTAGACCAAGGCTTCACAAATCTCTGCAATCCAAGCTCGAGGCATGTCCCTAGGGGCACTATGGCTCGGATATTCAAGGGCCATAAATACCTGTAGCCTGGTCTTATTGATGGAGCGCTGCTGAGAGATGTGCTGAAGGAAATACTTAAGCAATATAATTGATAAAAGAACAGTTCCTTCTATGATAATGTAAAAATTAAAATCAAGTGGAGAAAACAATGAAAGAAAACTTACAAACTAATAGAAAAACAATTGTGATCAATATAGAACATAAGTAGCTAAGACCTTAGATGTTACCAAAAATTATTTACATGTATTTAAAAATGGTATGCCAGCCCCTTCCCCTCCACTCTGCCACCCAGGACGCACGTGCGTGCGGTCCAGCTGGGCCTCACTGCACCGCGAACCAGGTAAGCTCGGTCCCCGCCCGCCCCCAGAGCCCCAGGCCACCCAAGTGGACCCAGCTCCTCCCACCATCCAGCCTGAGCCCCGCGCAGGGCCTGGGAGGAGGAGAGGGCACCCCCTCTGCGCCCGGCACCGCTCTCGGGTGGCCCGGGTTTAAATAACGCCCCACCGACGCCCCATCCCCCCCTTCCCCTCCACTCTGCTGCCCGGGGAGCGCGCGCGCGGTCCAGCCGGGCCTCACCATGCCATGACCCAGGTAAGCTCAGTCCCCGCCCACCCCCAGAGCCCCAGGCCAAATAATTCAGTTTAGTGAAAAACACACAGAAATTAAAAGAAGATCTTAAGAGTTAAAATGACAATGCCAAAGTCTAAGTGCAAATCCATGAGGAACAACACTCAAGTAAACAAATCTCCCACTGAAGGAATTAATCCCATAATGTTAGACTCCAACCAGAACAAGCCCATGGAAAATGGCCAAGAAAGCCTGATCCAGGATAACTGACCTTCAAAATATAATCATTACCATGTTCAATACTATGAAAGAGGAAATCAGGGAGGAGTTAAATAATCGAATCAATCGCATTGAGGAGGAACACAACAGACACATGGAAGAGTTGAGAAAAACAGTGCAAGAATCAAAAACTGGCATAGAGCAGTTAAAGCAGACTCAAGCAGAGTTTAAAACTGAGCTTAAAGACAAGTTATCTCCAACCCAGAACTCCACAGAGAGTCTTATCAGCAGAACTAACGAAGCAGAAAACAGAATTTCAGATCTTGAAGATAAAGTGAGAGTATTAACCAGCTCAATTGAAGAGATTGTTAAAGCCAAAAAGATGCTTGAGAGAAATATCCAGGAGATATGGGACACCCTGAAGAAGCCCAACATGCGTATTCATGGAATACCAGAGCAAGAATCTCAAAATACCACCCCTGAGGAAATTTTTCAAACGATCATCAAGGAAAACTTTCCTCATGTAAAAAAAGACAGGCCCATCCATATACAAGAGGCATTCTGCACCCCAAACAGATATGACCAAAACAGAAGCTTGCCACGGCAAATAATAGTCAAAACACTCCACATTCAAGATGAAGAACTGGTGCTGAGAGCTTCAAGGGAGAAAAAACAAGTCACTTTTAAAGGTAAACCTATTAAAATAACAAATGACTTCTCAATGGAAACACTAAAAGCAAGAAGAGCCTAGAGAAACATACTTCAAGTATTGAATGAGCAAAAATGTCAACCTAGGCTGATTTACCCTGCAAAACTATCAGTCATGATTGAGGGAGAAAAAAAAATCTTCCAGCACAAAGACAACTTGAAGAGATACATGTCCACTAAACCAGGCCTTCAAAAAACGCTAGAAATGATACTCAAGCGTGAAGAAAAAAACAGGCATATCCAGGAGAGCAGAAGGCCAAGTATAACACCATTAAAAGTGAAGCAATATACTTATAAAAACTACTAAACATAATAAATGTCTGGAATCAAAAATAGTTTCACCATTATAACACTAAATGTTAATGGAATTAACTCACCGATCAAGAGACACAGATTACAAACTTGGATTAAAAATCACAATCCATCAATCTGCTGCCTGCAGGAAACCTATCTCACCACAAAAGATAGGCACGCTCTAAAAATAAAAGGCTGGTCAACAATTCTACAAGCTAATGGAAGCAGAAAACAGGCAGGGATAGCCATTATGATATCAGACAAAGTGGACTTCAAACCAAAGAAAATTATAAGAGACACGGATGTATACTACATTTTAGTCACAGGTACAATTCACCAGGAAGACTTCACAATACTGAACATATATGCACCCAATACGGGCCCCTCCACATTCATTAAGAAAACCCTACAGCATCTAAAGCAAGAAATTAACCCCCAAACGATAATTCTTGGGGACTTCAACACCGCCCTCTTAACATGGGATAGATCAACAGGTCAAAAACTTAATAGAGACACTTTGGACCTTAATCAAACCCTTAAAGAAATGGACCTTACAGATCTATATCGAACTTTTCACCCACATACCAAGAATACACATTTTTCTCAGCAGCACACGGAACTTTCTCCAAAATAGATCACATATTGGGCCACAAAACGAATCTACACATGTACAAAAAAGTTGAAATTCTAACCTGTGCCCTGTCAGACCTACCATGGCCTAAAGCTGGATATCCACAACACAACAAACAAGAGAAAATACACTAACTCCTGGAAACTTAACAATATGATGCTGAATGAGAACTGGATTCAGGAAGAAATTAAACAGGAAATTCAAGATTTCCTGAAAGTGAACGAAAATGAAAATACAACTTACCAAAATCTCTGGGACACAATGAAAGCTGTTCTAAGAGGTAAGTTCATAACTCTTAATGCCTACATCAAAAAAATGGAAACATCAGAAATAAACAACTTAACAATGCAGCTTAAAGCTTTAGAGAAACTAGAGCAATCTGATCCCAAAAGTAGTAGAAGAGAGGAGATTAGCAAACTAAGGGGAGAAATATCTGAAATCGAGATTAAGAAAACGATAGAAAAAATCAACCAGTCAAAAAGCTGGTTCTTTGAAAAAAATCAATAAGATTGATACACCCCTAGCTAAATTAACCAAAAGCAAGGGAGAGAAAACCCACATTAACAAAATCAGAAATGAACATGGAGTTATCACTACTGATACCCAAGAAATCCAGAGAATTATAACATCATATTTCAAAAACTTATACTCTGTGAAGTTTGACAACACAAAAGAGATGGATGAATTTCTAAGTAAACACAACTTACCTAAATTGAATCAGGAAGTTGTGAATTATTCAAATAGTCCTATAACATATAAGAAATTTTAAAAAAATTTTTTTTATTTATTCAATTGTGCGTGTGTGCGTATGTATGTGTGTGCGCGTGTGTGTGTCTGTGTGTGTAGAACCACGGACGAATTCGCAAAACACCATGGACACCTCCCACTTCCTCCGCCCCGGGATTCACAGGCTCCGCCCTACCAGGACCGGAAGGCTGCCCCTGCTTCCGCCCGGCGTCTATACGTGGGATCTGGGATCCGAACTCAGGACCTTCCGCCTGCAAGGCAGAGGCTTCACCCCTGAGCCACCTCTCCAGCCCAACATATAAGGAAATTGAGGAAGTAATCTTGAATCTTCCCACCAAAAAATGTCCTGGACCAGATGGATTCAGCACAGAGTTCTACCAGACATTTAAGGACTTAATAACATCAATACTCCTTAAACTGTTCCACCAAATAGCAAAGGAAGGAACACTACCAATTCCTTCTATGAAGCTAATATTGTTTTAATTCCCAAACCTAATAAAGATTCACTTAAAAAAGAAAACTATAGGCCGATCTCTCTGATGAACACAGACGCAAAGATTCTCAACAAAGTTTTAGCAAATCGGATTCAAAAACATATTAAAAAGATTATTCACGGGGACCAAGTAGGCTTCATCCCCAGGACACAAGGTTGGTTCAACATACGCAAATCAATAAATGTAATTCATCATGTAAACCAGTCCAAAGTTCAAGACCACGTGATACTCTCAATAAATGCAGAAAAAGCTTTTGACAAGATCCAACAGCCTTTTATGATCAAAACGCTAGAGACAGTAGGAATGGAAGGAACCTTTATCAATATAATAAAAGCTGTATACAACAAGCCCACAGCAAGGATTATGCTCAATGGGGAACAATTGGAAGCATTCCTACTTCGATCAGGTACTAGACAAGGCTGTCCACTCTCACCACTTCTATTCAATATTGTACTTGAAGACTTGGCTGAAGCCATAAGACAAGAAAGGGACATAAGAGGGATTCAAATCGGCAAGGAAGAAGTCAAGCTATCCCTATTTGCAGATGACATGATCTTATACGTGAGTGATCCCAAAAACTCCACCAGGAAGCTCCTGGAACTAATTGAGAAGTTCAGCAGGGTGGCAGGATACAAAATAAATGTGCAAAAATCAGAGGCCTTCCTATATGCCCAGAATGAAAGAAGTGAAAAAGCCTTGAGAGAAACAATCCCATTTACTATAGCCCCTAAAAAAATGAAATACCTTGGTATAAACCTAATCAAGGAGGTAAAAGACCTTTACAACGAAAACTTTAAAACCCTAAAGAAAGAAATAGCAGAAGACACCAGCAGGTGGAAAGACCTCCCATGTTCTTGGATTGGCAGAATCAACATCGTAAAAATGACCATCCTACCAAAGGCAATATACAGATTCAATGCTATACCAATCAAAATCCCAAAGCAATTCTTCAAAGAAGTTGACCAAACAATCTCAAAGTTCATATGGAGGCATAAAAGACCCAGGATAGCAAAGACAACCCTGAGTAACAAAAACACTGCTGGAGGTATTACCATACCAAACCTAAGTCTATACTACAAATCCATAGTTATAAAGACAGCCTGGTACTGGCTCCAAGATAGACACACAGATCAATGGATAAGGATTGAAGACCCAGATATAAGCCCACAATATTACAGTCATTTGGTCTTTGACAAAGGGGCCCAAAAAATCCAATGGAAAAAGAACTGCATCTTCAACAAATGGTGCTGGCAAAACTAGATCTCTACATGCAGAAGATTAAAGCTGGACCCGTACTTGTCACCATGTACAAGACTTAATTCCAAATGGATCAAGGACCTTGATTTAAGGCCAGAGACTATAAAAACCATAGTTAAAGGATAGGGAACGCCCTCGAGCTGATTGGGCTAGGCCAACATTTCCTAAACAGACATCCAATGGCACAGTCACTGCTACCAACTCTCAACAGTTGGGATCTTGTGAAATTAAAGAGCTTCTGTTCAGATAAAGAGATTGTAACATGAGCTCAAAGGCAACCCACAGAATGGGAGAAAATCTTCACTAACCACACATCTGATAGAACTCTGCTGTCCAGAGTGCACAAAGAACTTAGAAAACTAAACACCAAGGAAACCAATGGCCCAATTAAAAAATGGGCCCTGGAACTTAAAAGAAACTTTAGTAGGGATGAAATTAAAATGTCTAACAAATACCTTAAAAATGCTCCACTTCCTTAGCCATCAGGGAAATGCAAATCAAAACTTCCCTGAGATATCATCTCACCCCAGTCAGGATGGCCAAAATCTACAATATAAACAACAACAAATGCTAGAGAGGATGTGGAGAGAGGGGAACTCTCCTACATTGCTGGTGGGAATGCAGGCTCATACAGCCACTCTGGCGAGCCGTCTGGAGATTCGTAAAGAAATTGAAGATTGAAATGCCATATGACCCTGCTATTCCACTTTTGGGAATAACCCCCCATACAGCAGAGGTTCACCTCGATAGCACAAGCACGATCATGTTCATAGCAGCACTGTTTACAATAGCAAAGTCATGGAATCAGCCCAAATGTCCAACATTTGACGAGTGGATAAGGAAAAGTGGTACATCTATACAATGGAGTACTAATCAGCCATCAAAAATGATGAATTACTGGAATTTGCCGGGAAATGGATGTCATTATAAACAATTATATTAAGTGAAGTATCCCAGACTCAGAAAATTAAGTGCCGTATGTACTCCCTAATAGGTGGCTCCTAGTACCAAACCCATCCAGCCCACCTAGAGACAGTAATTGCAAGGATTATGAACAGGAAGGATGGGGTAGGAGGGCCACACCAGAAAC
This sequence comes from Typhlomys cinereus, assembly GCA_023101885.1. NCBI lineage: Eukaryota > Metazoa > Chordata > Mammalia > Rodentia > Platacanthomyidae > Typhlomys > Typhlomys cinereus. The sequence goes on along the minus strand of JALPQD010000244.1, from coordinate 675,103 downwards.
AAAGAGAGAAGGGACCATGTTACAGCAGGGAAAATAGGCCTCCATCAAGGACTCAAATAAGTAACGAGACATCTGATTAAGTTCACAGAGTTTTGTTCTTGATCATTTACTACTTAGGGGGTGTGATCTCACCAGAAGAGAAGGGCATATAGTCTGGCAGATAAAAAGTAACCGTTGTGCAAATTGGTGATAGACCCCTCCCTCACTGTTGTTTCCCACTTTTATTACATCTACCTTTGAATGTGCTTTTATCACAAGACTCTAGTTTAACAGCTTTTTGTCTCTGGCCAGGGGGTAACATACAATGCCCACCAGGATGGAGTGAAGGGCATTGCAGGAGCAGCAAAACTGCAAAAGAAAATCAACAAATCACTATCCAGAACTTCACAGACTCTATATCAACCACCTAGAACTAGGCCAGCTTAATCTCTCCCCATCCTGAAGCTCAGGGAAATTTGCGGAAGAGGGGGCGTTAAGAGTGTAAGAGCAAAAGGATGGGAGGAGCAATGATAAGTAAGATACTCCATACAAGTTAGGGCTGAAGCAATCATAATTGGACTTTACATGCCCTGCGCATTGTCCAACACACTATTGACCTCACAAAGTCTAGCATCTGCTAAAGACACCAAGATCTTTGGAGGCAAGGGATTGACAGCCACAGCAGTGTTCCTATACCTAAGGGGAACACAGGAAAGTGTTCAGGGAAAGGCCACTGGGTCCTTGTACGTCATCGGAGAGGAGGGCCCAGAGGAAAATCAGGCATGCACAAGAAAGGACTCTCTGGGAATTGGGGCAGGAGGCACTGGGGGATGGGAATGGAGGGTGGTGGGAAGGAGGAGCAGGGGGTACGGGGGGAGGAGGAGGGAGGGAGGGAACTGGTGTACGTATTAAGTTTGTATGAGCTGAAATAATAATAAAAATGTATTAATAAAAAAAACTAAAAATAAAAATGGTATGCCAAAAAAAATCAACGTGGAACAGAAATAAAAAAAAATATTGAAGTAGCCACAGATTTACTCATTTTATGAATCTGCTTCCTGGGAAGGCTTCACAATCTCTGTTGCCGGTCTTACATCTTGAGCTGGCACCCATATTGGTGAAGTGTAACCCTGAGAAAAGATACAAGCATATCCTCGACCCCGGGTTAATAAGGGAGCAGATCCCTGCCATAGCAGCGTGACGGGGTACCCCCATCGGACAAGAGGCAGGGGAGTCTGTTGGATCTTTCCACAATGGCTTGTCCTTGTAGGTTATAGGGAATGCCAAAGGTGTGATTAATTTTCCATGAGGCTATAAAGGAGCCAAATTGTTGGGAAGCATATGCAGTTCCATTGTCAGTCTTTAGCGTCCAAGGTATACCCATAACCAACATGGCAGATTTTAGGGCTTTAATAGCATGGGCTGCCTTTTCTCCTGTAAGGGATATTGCATACACAAAAGAGGAACAAGTGTCCACTATGACATGAATGTATTTTAGGTTCCCAAAAGGGAAGTGGTGGGTAACATCCATTTGCCGATTGCATTAGGCAAGAGACCTCTAGGATTTACCCCTCCCTTATTGAGAGGGCCAAGTGGAGCCAAGGGGGCACAGGTCGCACGGGATCTGACTGAATGTTTACATTGTGACATTTTAAGCTCTGGAATAAGCTTGTGTAAGCTCCAAGGGGTAAGATGAAATTGTTGCTAGAGCTTCTTGAACAAGCTAGGGCATTGCTCTAAGTCCACAGTCATAATCATAATATCTGTTAAATCGTTTCCCTTAGCCAGGATTCTGGGAAGTTTTGTGTGTGACCTTATATGAGAAATATACCAAGGGTGATCCCTGTGTTCTAAAACATCCTGGAGCAACTGCATGGTGACATGTAAGGGGCTCATGCAGTCCTTGAGCAAAGGAAATGAAAAGGTCCAGACAACTTGTACTGGGTACTGACTCTCAGAAAAAATATTAACAGATTCTAGTTGGCATTCAGTAAAAATCTTTAAGAGCCCCAAGCGTTCACCCAGCTGCACTGAGCCAGGGTTGGGGAGGACATAAGTAATGTCTTTTTTTCCCTGGGTGTTGAATTAGGATTCCATCTGCGGGTTTTTTTTATTTATTTTATTTATTTTTTAACAACAGAGACAAGACTAAAGAGGGAACAGACGAGACAAGGAACATATAGTGGGGAACTTCCATGGTTTCTAGGCCACGTCTGTATGCCCACACGGTGTCTCCAGAGGAGGAGGGTTGATCGGAAGACCACTTCTGGGTTCTGTCTCTTGGAGGGGGGGTCAACCCTTATGTGGAGATACTATGTACCTCCCTATTGGTGGACAGACAAAACAGAGAAAGGGAAAGGGACTTTCATGTTCACCTCTCGGGAAGGTAAAAACACAAAGGAGCCAGCTCAATTAACTACTGCCGAAAGGGGCACAGTACTCCATACTGGTGCCACGAGGAGGAAAGGGCCGCTATGGAAGCCCCAGAGCCTCTCTGTATGTGGAACCTCTGTGGCGCAATCATTGTCTGTTCCTCCTACAAAGAATCATTAAAATTTTATTAATGTTTTTGATGAAGTGAGAAAGTTCATTCTCTGTAATTAAAAAGATGATATCTCTGATTAGAAGCAAGTAGTGAACATTATCACGAAAACAAACTTTCCCAGATGACAAAGTCATTCTTAGTATTATCAAATCGGATGATCTTTTTAAATTTAAATTTTTAAAATTAATTGTGTATTTGTGTGTGTGTGTGTAAGGACACTATATGTCCCTGTAGAGGACCAAAGGTGACTTCAGAAATCATCCTGAACTGCTTCTACTTCCTTTTTGTTTCAGTCTGTTTTTTCCTAGGCTCTGCTCACCAGGACCAGAAATACAGATTCTGCTTTTTCCATCTGGTGTTTTTATGTGAGACCTGGGATCTGAACTCAGGATCTTCTGCATGCGAGGCAGAGTCTTACCCCTGAGCCATCTCTCCAGCCCCAGCAGGTGATTTTTGAGAAAGCATGATATAGTTATTCAATTTTCCTCCTTGTCCAATTGATTCCACCTGATATAATTGTAGAATTATTTATAGAATTCAAGAGCACACTCTAGTAATGGTGATTCCCTCGGATCTTATTTCCTCAGTCTTTATACATTGGCCTATTATTTCCCCTTCTCTCTTTTTCTTTTATCCCTGTTCATTTCCTCCTCAACCTCTAATTTCTTAGCCACTCAATAATTTTTTTTTTACTTTGAAAAAGCTTGTTTTCAGATTACTGGAAATTAAGTGATTAAATGGAGTGATTAAATAGAAATTATGTGTTTTCTTTCTCACATCTTTCTATCCCCATTTATTTAGTGTATTTCCTGGAAAAGAAGAAAATCGTGTGAAGTTCTTACCATAAAACTGCATCATAGTGTAAATGATGATACTGAAAATAATTGAAAAGTAGTTAAAGAGAATCAGTTTGATATAGGCAGAAGTACTAGTATAAAACAGGGAGCTTCCAAGATAAATGAAAGGCACAACACACCAGCCATACAGCATAAAGATCAGCATGGTGTCCAGGAAATTGTAATCCTCTACCAATGCATTCACGTTGCAGAATTTGAAAATTCCCTGGGTCACAGAGTGCAAAGGTAAAAGCAAGAGGAAGATATTGTGTGATATATTAACACTGAATGCTTAGAAGACTTTTTAAAATTAAACTATACAGTTCTTAGTATATTTTAAACCAGTTTTAAGACTTAGATTACAAATTTAAATAAACTACTCCCTCAATATGAATATGTGTCCCTTTTCTGTTTCTATTTTTCTCTTTGGGACAGTTTCTCCCTTGCTTTCCCACACAACCAAAGTCAAAATAATTGTTTATAGTAAGGCAAATTGAATACTCCTTAAAAATACTGACATAGGATGCAATATAATTTTAGGAATATTTTCACAGTGGCTGCTGCATTCCCCCTTAGATTGCCTTCTGGTGTCTCTGAGCTTCTATCCATCTCACAATACATGAATCTACTTCTTCAATTACTGTTTATTACACTTCAGAAGCAGAGTAAGGAGCACAAAAACTTAGAGCAAACTGTATTTGGAGTAAGAAATTATTAGTTATTGAAGACATTTCCAGAAGTCTTCATATGTGTTGGTTATTACAATTTCTCTGAAAATAGTAAGGTTGTAACTTTTGAACAACAACATCAGTATCTAACAAAATCACCAGTTAGTGGAAAGAAAGACTAAACTAAAAATTGCCCATTATGATCCTGTGTGGTTTTTGGAAATAACTTTTTTTTTAAATTTTTTTATTATTATTTATTCAACTGTGCGCGTGCGTGTGTGTGTATGTGTGTGTGTGTGTGTGTGTGGTGTGTCTGTGTGTGTGTAGAACCACGGACGAATTCGTGAACCACCATGGACGCCTCCACCTCCTTCTGCCCCGGGATTCACAGGCTCCGCCCTACCAGGACCAGAAGCGCAGGCTGCCCCCGCTTCCGCCTGGCATCTATACGTGGGATCTGGGATCTGAACTCAGGACCTTCCGCCTCCAAGACGGAGGCTTAACCCCTGAGCCACCTCTCCAGCCCTGGAGATAACTTTTTTTTAAAAAAATTATTTATTTATTTCCGCTCATACAAACTTAATAGGTACACCGGACCCCTCCTTCCCTCTACCCCTCCCTTTTCTATTTTCTCCATCGTGTGTGGGTGTGTTGTCTGTGTGTGTCTATGTGTATTAGAGGATACTATATGTGCCAGTGACAGTCCAAGGGTGATGTTAGGAATCATTCTGGATTGCTCTACCTCCCTTTTCCTTTGCTCTGAAGTTTCCTAGATTCTGACTTCCGAAGTTGGAAGTGCAGGCTGCTGCCACTTCCACCCAACATTTTTACATGGGCTCTGGGATCCAAGCTCAGGTTCTTGTGTGTGTGTGTGTGTGTGTGTGTGTGTGTGTGTGTGTGTGTGTGTGTAAGAGGGCGCTGTATGTGCGTGTGGAGGCTGAAGGGTGACTTCAGAAAGCACCCTGGCTTGCTTGCTTCTACTTCATTTTTGCTTTGCTCTGGGATTTCCCAGGCTCAGGTAGAGGCTTAACCACTGAGCCATTTCTTCAGCCTCTATCTTCTCCAAATTTGGAGAACTTCTCATAAATGATTATGACAGGTTTGGGTACATATATTGGAGTTCATAGAGAGTAAATTTCCTATATTCACCAACAAATCTTCAGAATATAATAGTCATAATTTTTTGGTCTTGTGAGAGCTGAATAAAAGGAAGTCTCTATCAAGAACTTTCAAAAAGAGATTCTAAGAAACAAAGTAGAGAGCCCATTTTCCCTGCAATAGGAAACTGATGATATAATATAGAACTGTAGCCCATTTTTGACTGGTTGAACGCTAAGCATCTTTTAGTTTAGTTTAAACAATGTATGCTTACCCCGGTGTTAAATTTGACAGTGTTGATTTCTTTCAGATTGGTAAAGCTTGATCTTTCATAATATCTGGGCATACGCAGATTCTGCTGCGTATAAGAGAAGTGTTGTTGCACTTGTCTTATCTTTATATTCTTCATGTGATGGACCTTCAGATCCTGAACACTGCTTTGGGAAGCTGCCAGCCTATTGACCCTGCACACACACACATACATGCACACAAAAAGTACAAAGGAGTTACTTTTAATTAAAGCCTCTATCTGTTTTTCTTCAAGATTACTATGAAGGTATCTAAACCTTTCTTAACACACCAATCAAAAAGGACTCCTGCCAGTAAAAGGTAAAGTTATCTTTTCTAATAACACAACATGTGGACAACGATGATAATATACCATGCATTTCATTCACCTGAATTTACTCAGCTTAATCAAATAGGATCTTTCATTGCTGGGATTTAACGTAGTCTTCATTTGATAAAATAATGAGGACAATTGGGAAGTAGGATTACTTTTAAAGGAGAGATCCTTATATTTTTCACTATAACTTATATCTGAAGCCAGATCTTTGGGATATGGATACTTGAGAAGACTGCATAGACATATGCAAGTAGTTATAATCTAAGGAAGGAAGCGGCATGTAGAATCATACAAGGAAAAAAAACATTACAATGTATTGAGAAGCAGCAAAATGTAATCACACCAATAGAAGTGGTAAAACACTTAGTATGAAAATATTATTTTAAAATGAGGGCTCTTTTGTAAATCACAAAATTAGCATTATCTTTTCCTGCTAGTATTTTTGCAGAATACAACATGGATAAGTTCTGATGTTTATAAGTAATAAGTAGATCAATGACTTATTATGTACCATTTAAAATGATGTTTGATATGGAAAGGACTGAGAATTAACTATGCTTTAAAATATCTTTCTCTTTATCATCTTTCATATTTTATTTAACCCCTCCCTATATTTTATTCATTGTCAATAAATTAAAAAACATAGTATTTAGGAAATAGGAAGTTTTCTGGCCGCCAATATTTTATAAGCCTGAAAAAGAAGCCAAATGATTTTGAAAAATGTTGACTCATTACTAGTGACATAAAAGTGAGAAAAGGACACAGATGTAAAAATACACAATAAAATACTTGCAAACCGAATTTAAAAACACATCAAAAAGATCATCCACCATGATAGATTCCAACAAGAATAACTTCATGGATATTAGCCAAGAAAATAATAATCAAGACAATGAAACAAAAGTGCTGGCATTAACATTATTAAAGAATTTTACTTCCTGTGCCGCCTTTGTCCATGCCGCCATCCCCAGGTGAGTGAGTCAGTCCACCCAGCCCCCCAGTCACCCAGGTGGCCCCGTGTCCCTGCGGCATGCCCCGGGCTGCCTCGGGCCTTGGCCTGGGCGGCACCCGGGCCCCAGCCCCTTTCTTCCTCCCGCCCGCCTGTCTGATCAACTGGACAGGACTTGCTTACATTCCTCGTCCCTGGAGCTTGGGAGGGCCACTAAGCCAAGTCCCAGGCCCCAGGTGAAGAATTCTGCCAACAACATCAGCCCCTCTGGCCCACCAGGGACCCACACAAGTGGTCTACAGAAGACACACTGCTACTCAGAATTCAATAGAGTCCAAAGAAAATTCAAGCAAAGTTCTAAGGGTCAAAGGCCATACATCTGAAAACCTCTACAATCATCCTATCACATGGGAGAGATTCTTCACATCCAGCCCAAAGATAAGTAAACCTCCCTTTTTTTTTCACTTTACTGTTCCTTTCTCATATTAATCACTGTAGATTAACCTTTCCATACAGCCACCCCAAAAACATATACAACTCCAGGGAATATACCACTCACTCTCACATATCACCAAAATACTACATTGTAAAAGTGCACAACCATACTAATGTTCACCCCCTGTCTACTTAACCTGATTTAACTGATGTACTAACAGCCTAATAGCCTCAACTAGGAAATAACAATAACAAAAGACAAACATACCAACCCCAAGGCAAGCACTAGTAACAACTGCCCAAGTGTAGTAATACCAACTAAATCAGTTCAGTCAAAAACACACAGAAACTGAAAAGCCCTAGAAGACATAACAACAATGCCCAAGTCAAAGTGCAGATACATGAGAAACAAAACCCAAGAAGACCAATCTCCCACTAAAAGAATCAACCCCTTAAGGATGGATTCCAACCATAACAAATTCACAGAAAATAGCCAAGAAAGCCAGACCCAAGACAACAACTTTCAAAGTATGATCATTACCATGATTAATACTATGAAACAGGAAATCCAAGAGGAATTAAACAACTGCATCAACCACATTGAACAGGAACACAACAGGCACTTGGAGGAGTTCAGAAAAACAGTTCAAAAAACAAAAATAGGCATAGAGCAGTTAAAACAGTCTCAGGCAAAGATTAAAATCGAACTAAAAGACAAACTATCTTCAATCCAAAACTCAACAGAGAGCCTTATCAGCAGAACTAAGGAAGCACAAAACAGGATTTCAGATCTTGAAGACAAAGTGGGAGAATTAACCAGCTCAATGGAAGAGGTAGTTAAAGCCAAAAAAGTACTTGAGAGGAACATTCAAGAGATATGGGACACCCTGAAGAAGCCTAACATGTGCATTCATGGAATACCAGAATAAGAATCTCAAAATACCACACCTGAGGAAATTTTTCAAATTATCATAAATGAAACTTCCCTCAACTGAAGAATGAGAGGCCCATCCAAATACAGGAGGCATTTTGCACTCCAAACAGATATGACCAAAATAGAAAATCGCCATGGCTAATAATAGTCAAAACACTCCACATTCAAGACAAAGAAAAGGTGCTGAGAGCTTCAAGAGAAAAAAAGCAAGTCACTTTTAAAGACAAACCTATTAAAATAACAAATGATATCTCAATGGAAACAGTAAAAGCAAGAAGAGCTTGGAGAGACGTACTTCATGTATTAAATGCGCAAAAATGCCAACCCAGACTGATATACCCGGCAAAACTATCTGTCATGATCGAGGGACAGAGAAAAATTTTCCAGCACAAAGACAACTTGAAGGGATACATGTCTACCAAACCAGGCCTTCAAAAAATGCTAGAAACGATATGCAAACTTGAAGAAAAAAACCACCATATCCAGGAAGACAGAAGAGTAGTATAATACCACAAAAACATAAATGTAAAATAATAAGCTTACAAAATTCACTAAACATAAAAAATGTCCAGAATAAAAAATAATTTCTCCATTATAACATTAAATGTCAATGGATTTAACTCACCTGATTAAGAGACACAGATTACAAACTTGGATTAAAAATCACAACCCATCAATCTGTTGCCTTCAGGAAACTCATCTCACCACAAAAGATAGGCACATCCTAAAAATAAAAGGCTGGCCCAAAATACTGCAAGTTAATGGAACCAGGAAACAGGCAGGGGTAGCCATTATGCTGTCGGACAAAGTGGACTTCAAACCAAAAAAAAAAATCATAAGAGACACGGATACTACATTTTAGTCACAGGTACAATTCACCAGGAAGACTTCACAATACTGAACATTTATGTACCCAATACGGGCCCCTCCACATTCATTAAGAAAATCCTACAGCGTCTAAAGCAAGAAATCAACCCCCAAATGGTAATTCTTGGGGATTTGAACACTGCTCTCTCAACATGGGATAGATCAACAGGTCAAAAGCTTAACAGAGACACTTTGGAACTTAATCAAACCCTTAAAGAAATGGACCTTACAGATCTCTATCGAACTTTTCATCCACGCACCAAACAATACACATTTTTCTCAGCAGCACACAAACGTTCTCCAAAATAGATCACATATTGGGCCACAAAACTAATCTCCACATATACAGGAAAGTTGAAATTCTAGCCTGTGCCCTATCAGACCACCACGGCCTAAAGCTTGATATCTACAACACAACAAATGACAGAAAATACACTAACTCCTGAAAACTTAACACTATGATGCTGAATGAGAACTGGATTCAGGAAGAAATTAAACAGGAAATTCAAGATTTCCTGAAAGTGAATGATAATGAAAATACAACTTACCAAAATCTCTGGGACACAATGAAAGCTGTCCTAAGAGGTAAGTTCATAGCTTTTAATGCCTACATCAGAAAAATGGAAAGCATCAGAAATAAATATTTTAACAATGCACTTAAAAGCTTTAGAGATACCAGAGCAATCTGATCCCAAAAGCAGTAGAAGGGAGGAGATTAGCAAAATAAGGGGAGAAATATCTGAAATTGAGATGAGGAAAATGATACAGAAAATTAACCGGTCAAAAAGCTTGTTTTTTGAAAAAATCAGTAAGATTGATACACCCCTAGCTAAATTAACCAAAAGCAAGAGAGAGAAAACCCAAATTAACAAAATTAGAAATGAAAATGGAGATATCACTACTGATACCCAAGAAATCCAGAGAATTATAACATCATATTTCAAAAACTTATACTCTGTGAAATTTGACAACACAAAAGAGATGGATGAATTTCTAAGTAAACACAACTTACCTAAATTGAATCAGGCAGTTGTGAATTATTAAATAGTCCTATAACATATGAGGAAATCGATGAAGTAATCTCGAAACTTCCTACCAAAAAATGTCCTGGACCAGATGGATTCAGCACAGAGTTCTACCAGACATTTAAGGAGTTAATAACACCAATACTCCTTAAACTGTTCCACCAAATAGCAAAGGAAGGAACACTACCAAATCCTTCTATGAAGCTAATATCGTTTTAATCCCCAAACCTAATAAAGATTCACTTAAAAAAGAAAACTATAGGTTGATCTCTCTGATGAACACAGATGCAAAGATTCTCAAAAAAGTTTTAGCAAATAGGATTCAAAAACATCTCAAAATGATCATTCAGGGGGACCAAGTAGGCTTTATCCCTGGCACACAAGGTTGGTTCAACATATGCAAATCAATAAATGTAATTCATTATATAAACCAGTCCAAAGTCCAAGACCACATGACACTCTCGATAGATGCAGAAAAAGCTTTTGACAAGATCCAACAGCCTTTTATGATCAAAATGCTAGAGACAGTAGGAATGGAAGGAACCTTTATCAATATAATAAAAGCTATATACAACAAGCCCACAGCAAGGATTATGCTCAATGGGGAACAATTGGAAGCATTCCCACTTCGATCAGGAACTAGACAAGGCTGTCCACTCTCACCACTTCTATTCAATATTGTACTTGAAGTCTTAGCTGAAGCCATAAGACAAGAAAGGGGCATAAGAGGGATTCAAATCGGCAAGGAAGAAGTCAAGCTATCCCTATTTGCAGATGATATGATCTTATACGTGAGTGATCCCAAAAACTCCACCAGGAAGCTCCTGGAACTAATTGAGAAGTACAGCAGGGTAGCAGGATACAAAATAAACGTACAAAAATCAGTGGCTTTCCTATATTGCCAGAATGAAAGAAGTGAAAAAGCCTTGAGAGAAACAATCCCATTTACTATAGCCCCTAAAAAAATGAAATACCTTGGTATAAACCTAACCAAGGAGGTAAAAGACCTTTACAATGAAAACTTTAAAACCCTCAAGAAAGAAATTGCAGAAGACACCAGAAGGTGGAAAGACTTCCCGTGTTCCTGGATTGGCAGAATCAACATCGTAAAAATGACCATCCTACCAAAGGCAATATACAGATTCAGTGCTATACCAATTAAAATCCCAAAGCAATTCTTCGAAGAAGTTGACCAAACAATCTCAAAGTTCATATGGAGGCACAAAAGACCCAGGATAGCAAAGACAATCCTGAGTAACAAAAACACTGCTGGAGGTATCACCATACCAAACCTTAGTCTATGCTACAAATCCATTGTTGTAAAAACAGCCTGGTACTGGCTCCAAAATAGACACACAGATCAATGGATAAGGATTGAAGACCCAGATATAACCCCACAAAATTACAGCATTTGGTCTTTGACAAAGGGGCCCAAAAAATCCAATGGAAAAAGAACAGTATCTTCAACAAATGGTGCTGGCAAAACTGGATCTCCACATGTAGAAGATTAAAACTGGTCTGGTACTTGTCACCTTGTACAAGACTTAATTCCAAATGGATGAAGGACCTTGATTTAAGGCCAGAGACTATAAAAACCATAGGTGAAAGGGTAGGGAACTCCCTGGAGCTGATTGGCTAGGCCAAAAGTTCCTAAACAGACATCCAATAGCCCGGTCACTGCTACCAACTCTCAACAGTTGGGATCTTGTGAAATTAAAGAGCTTCTGTTCAGATAAAGAGATTGTAACACGAGCTCAAAGGCAACCCACAGAATGGGAGAAAATCTTCACTAACCACATATCTTATAGAGCTCTATTATCCAGAGTGCACAAAGAACTTAGAAAACTAAACACCAAGGAAACTAATGGCCAATTAAAAAATGGGCCCTGGAACTTAAAAGAAATTTTACCAGGGATGAAATTAAAATGTCTAACAAATATCTTAAAAAATGCTCTACTTCTTTAGCCATCAGGGAAATGGAAATCAAAACTTCCCTGAGATATTATCTCACCCCAGGTCAGGATGGCAAAAATCCACAATACAAACAACACCGAATGCTGGAGAGGATGTGGAGAGAGGGGAACTCTCCTACATTGCTGGTGGGAGTGCAGGTTCATACAGCCACTCTGGCGAGCCGTCTGGAGATTCTTAAAGAAATTAAAGATTGAAATGCCGTATGACCTTGCTTTTCCACTTTTGGGAATAACCCCCCATACAGCAGAGTTTCACCTCGATAGCACAAGCACGACCATGTTCATAGCAGCACTGTTTACAATAGCAAAGTCATGGAATCAGCCCAAATGTCCAACATTTGACGAGTGGATAAGGAAAAGTGGTACATCTATACAATGGAGTACTACTCAGCCATGAAAAATGATGAATTACTGGAATTTGCCGGGAAATGGATGTCATTAGAAACAATTATATTGAGTAAATTATCCCAGACCCAGAAAATTAAGCGCCGTATGTACTCCCTAATAGGTGGCTCCTAGTACCAAACCCACCCAGCCCACCTAGAGACACTCGACGATAAATCTCTGTAATACAGTAATTGCAAGGAGTATGAACAGGAGGGATGGGGTAGGAGGGCCACACCAGAAACAAAGAGAGAGGGGACCATGTTATACCAGAGAAAGTAGGCCTCCATCAAGGACTGCAAGTAAGCAATGAGACATCTGGTTAAGTTCACAGACTTTTCGTTCCTGATCATTTACAACTGAGGGGGTGTGATCTCACCAGAAGGGGAGGGCATATAGTCTGGCAGATAATAAGTAACCATTTTGCAAATGGGTGATTGACCCCTCCCTCACTGTGGTTTCCTACTTTTATTACATCTATCTTTGAATATACTCTTATAACAAGACTCTACTTTAACAGCTTTTTATCTCTGGCCAGGGGGTGACATCCAATACCCATCAAGATGGAGTGAAGGGCATTGCAAGAGCAGCAAAACTGCAAAAGAAAATCAACAAACCATAATCCAGAACTTCAGAGACTCTATATCAACCACCTAGAACTAGGCCTGCCTAATCTCTCCCCACCCTGAAGCTCAGGAAAATTTGCGGAAGAGGGGCCGTAAGAGTGTAAGAACACAAGGATGGGAGGAGCAATGATATTAAGATACTCCACACAAGTTAGGACCGAAGCAATCATAAGTGGACTTTGCATGCCCTGCACAATGTCCAACACACTATTGATCCCACAAAGTCTAGCATTTGCTAAAAGCACCAAGATCCTTGGAGGCAAGGCATTGACAGCCACAGTAGTGTTCCTATGCTTAAAGGGAACAAAGGAAAGGGTTCAGGGAAATGCCGCTGGGTCCTTGTACGTCATCGGAGAGGAGGACCCAGAGGAGAGTTTGGCATGCACATTAAAGGATTCTCGGGGGATTGGGGGAAGGGAGGCACTGAGGGGTGGGGAGAGAGGGGTGAGGGGAGGGTGAGCAGAGGGGTCGGGAGGAGGAGGAGGGAGGGAGGGAACCGGTGTACCTATTAAGTTTGTATGAGCGGAGATAATAAAAAATTAAAAAAAAAAGAATTTTAGAGGAACTACGAAAGGGAAGAGAAGAATTCTAAGAGAAGATAAATAAACACGCTAATGTATATGAATAGGGAAAATAGTAAGCAGCTAAATGAGATGAGAAAGCCAACTGAGGAAACATAAATAAGCATAAGAAGTTCAGAAAATCCTAAATAAAACTGAAATAAAGCAAGCTAACTGCAATGAAAAATTCAACAGGACGCCTCCCCAACAGAGCTGATCAAAGAGAAGAGAGAACATAGAGATGGACATGGAGCTATCACAACCAATACCAAGGAAACTCAAAGAATCATAAGGTTGTACTTCAAAAAATTTATTCTGCACCAAATATAACAATCATAAAGAAACAGACAAATTTATAAGTACATACAACATACCGAAGTTGAATCAGGATAAACTGAATTAAACAGGTCTATATCAAGTAATGAAATTAAAGCAGTAATTGCAAATCTCTCAACCAAAAAAGAAAAAAAAGACCAGAACCAGATAGATTCAATGCAAAATTCTTCCAGAACCTTAAATAACAACAAATATCACTACTTCTTAAATTATTCTAGACAATAAAAAAGGAAGGTATACTCTAAACTTATTCTAAGAAGCTAATATTACATTGATCTCAAAATCAAACAAAGACACAACAAAAAAGAAAACTATAGGCCAATCTCTTTGTGAAACCCAGATGCAAAAATCCTCAACAAAATACTAGCAAATTGAATTCAAAGTCATATCAAAAAGATCATTCACTGTGATCAGGTTAGGTTCATTACAGAAGCATGAAGTTGGTACAGTATATATCAGTAAATGTAATTCCTCATATTAACAAATGCAAAGACAAAATTACTAACATATCAACAAAAAAGGCAAAAATGATCTAAATAGATGTAAGAAAAGCTTTCAACAAAATTCAACACCCTTCTATGATAAAAGCCTTGGAGACAACAGGGAGGTCACATACACAAGCCTACAGCAAAAATCATTCTAAATGGAGAAAAACTAGAAGTATTCCTAACTTAGATCAGGAATAAGATAAGGCTGTCTATTCTTACAACTTCTGTTAATATTGTACTTGAAGTCTTAGCTAAAGGTCCAAGACAAGACAGGGAGATAAAAAGAATACAAAGAGGAAAGGAAGAAGTCATGGTATTCCTATTTGCAGATGACATGATTATATACCTGACATACTTCAAAGGATCCAGTAGGAAATTACTGGAACTAATAAGTAATTTTTGGTAGCGTAGCAGGCTAAAAATTCAATGTCCAAAAATCAGTAGCTTTTCTATACACCATAATGAACAAAGCAAGAAAGATCTGAGAGAAAAGAATTTCATTTATCATAACTCCAAAAAAAAAAAAAAAAACAAACAAACCTTGGAATAAAACTTGAGAGACTATAGAATATACAAGAAGGAGGAAAGACCTCCCATATTCCTGGATTGGTAGAATTAACATTGCAAAAATGACCATATTACCAAAGGCGGTATGCACATACAATATAATACCAAACAAAATTCCAACACAATTCTTCATGGAAACTGGTAAAACAATATCAAAATTCATATGTAAGCACAAAAGGCCCAGGATAACAAAAATAATCCCGAGTAATTAAAAACACTGTTGGAGGCATTACCATACCAGACCTCAAACTATACTATGAAGCCATAGTAATAAAAAGAATAGCTCCAAAACAGAAATACAGATCAATGTATTAGAATGGAAGAATCAGTTATAAGCTCATATGTCTACAATTGACAGATATTTGACACAGGTGCTAAAAAACCAGAAAAAAGATAGCAACTTCAGCAAATGGTGCTGGGAAAATAGGACATCTACATGCAGAAGAATGAAACTGGACCCTTATCTGTCATCCTACATGAAAAGTTAACTCTAAATACATCAAAGCCTTTGATGTTAGATTGAATATTATAAAACTCCTAGAAAAATGAATAGGGAGTAAAATTGAACTGATTGGCCTAGCCCAGCATTTCCCAAATAGTACTCCCAATGTACAGGAAGTAAGACTAATACTCCACAAGTAAGATTTCCTAAGATTAAAAAGCTTCTGTACAACAAAAGATAGTTTATTGAGCAAAAAGGCAGCCCACAGAATGGGAGAAAGTCTTCACTAACCACATTATCTGATAGAATACTAATATCCAGAGCACATAAAGAACTAAAAATTTAAATATCAAGGAAATAGACAACCAAATTTAAAAAAACCATTGGAAAAAGAATAGCATCTTCAATAAATGGTGCTGACAAAATTCGGTATGTACATGCAGAAGAATGAAACTGGATCCTTATCTGTCTCCCTGCACAAAAATCAAGTCCAAATGGATCAAAGACCTGAATGTTAGACCAGACTATAAAACTCCTAAAATAGGGAAATATTCTCAAAATGATTGTCCGTGGCCAACATTTCTTCAACTGGACTCCGAAGGCACTGTGAATAAGTTCAATACCAAACAAGTGGGACTATATATGAAATTAAGAAGTTTTTGGTCAGCAAAAGAAACTGTTAAGCAAAAAGGCAAACAACAGAATGGGAGAGCATCTTCACTAACCACACTTTTGATAAAACAGTAAA
The DNA here is from genome assembly GCA_023101885.1 of Typhlomys cinereus. Lineage (NCBI taxonomy): Eukaryota > Metazoa > Chordata > Mammalia > Rodentia > Platacanthomyidae > Typhlomys > Typhlomys cinereus. The sequence continues at coordinate 659,018 of JALPQD010000244.1, read as the reverse complement.
AAACCATATAAAAATGGGCTATAGAACTGAAAAGAGGAGCTGGAGAGATGGCTCAGGGGTTAAGCCTCTGCCTTGCAGGCGGAAGGTCCTGAGTTCGGATCCCAGATCCCACGTATAGACGCCAGGCGGAAGCGGGGGCGGCCTGCGTTTCTGGTCCTGGTAGGGCGGAGCCTGTGAATCCCGGGGCAGAAGGAGGTGGAGGCGTCCATGGTGGTTCGCAAATTCATCCGTGGTTCTTCACATACACAGACACACACGCACACACACACACACACACACACACACACACACACACACAAACACACGCGCGCACACATACATACGCATATGCACACAGTTGAATAATAATAATAAAAAAATTAAAAAAATAAAAAAAGAACTGAAAAGAAAATTCTCACAAGATGAAATTCATATGTCTCACAAACATCTTAAAAATGTTCTATATCTCTAGTCATTAGGGAACAGCAACTGAAAACCACCCTGAGATATCATTTCACTCCAGTCAAAATGGCTAAGATCCAAAACATGAACAACAAATGCTGTCGATGTGGGGAGAAGGGGACCCTCATACATTGCGGGTGAGATTGTAAACTCATACAACCCCTTTGGAGATTAATTTGGAGGTTCCTAAAAAGGTTAAAATTTGAAAATCCAAGCACTTGGGGCAAAGGCGTCTGGTTGTATGTAGACTTCTGGCTGAAGTGTGATCACATTCCTCCTGTATTGCCTCAAGTGTTTATACACTTGACCCTATTGGACCCTATGGCACAGCAGACTTCCTGCACAGTTCTTCCCAGAAAACAAATATTCGAGACACTGAATCACCAACAAGAAACACTTCAAGGTACTCATGATCCAGCAGTTGTGCCCTGTCTTCTGAGGGTCCCTTGATGTTTCTTCTGCATTCTGTCCCTTGGTCAGAGACGCAGTAACCAAACAGGTCAGTCTGTGACAAGCCGTGAAGCCATGCTATCTGGAATCCAGCCTCATCTCCTTTATTGTGGTTGTTTGAGTCAGTCGTGATGGGCACGGCACCCAAAGGAAACAAGCTTGACACTTTTTTTCCTCCCTTCTTCATATTTTGAATTACTGTCCAGTTATTACAGATACAATGATTTGAAAAAAATTTGAAATTCTATAGGACCCAACTCCTGGGGATATTCCCAAAGAACACTGCATCTCGCAACAGAGTCACATGCTCACACTTCTTTTTACAATAGCAAAGAAATGGGACAGATGTCCAACAGCTGATGAATGGTTAATGAAAATATTGCACAGGTACTTGCACAAGTACCCTGAGGGAACCTGGTGGTCCCTACATTAGAGGGACATGAGGGTGAAAGGCAATGGGGAAGGGAAAGGAGGGTAAAAGACAAGGGGGAAGCGATATGGACATAATGAAGTAAACCATTTTCTCTAAATGAAAAAAACATGGATGCTTACTTCAAAATCTCATCATGTTATACCCAAAGGGAAAACCGTATAACAACCCCAAACTACAAAAGAAAGTAAGTCAGAGTGCAAAGGAAAATAAACAAACAAGCAAACGAACAGGAAAGTAGATTAATAAGGAAATTATCAAAGGGAAGTTCTACTTATTTATTTATTTATTTTTATGGTTCTCACTCTTTTTTTTCTTTTTACTAAAGGGTTTTTCTTTTTTCTTTCCACTCATACAAACTTAACAGGTACACTGGTCCCCTCCCACCCCCCTATGCCCTCCTCCCCTCCCCCCTCCCCATCCCCCAGTGCCTCCTCCTCCCATCCCCAGAGCATCCTTTAAAGTGCATGCCAAACTCTCCTCTGGGTCCTCCTCTCCGATGAAGTGCAAAGACCCAGTGGCATTTCCCAGAACCCTTTCCTGTGTTCCCCTTAAGCATAGGAACACTACTGTGGCTGTCAATCCCTTGCCTCCAAGGATCTCAGTGTCTTTTGTCCATGCTAGACTTTGTGGGGTCAATAGTGTGTTGGACATAGCGCAGGTCATGCAAAGTCCAATTATGATTGCTTCGGCCTTAACTTGTGTGTAGTATCTTGCATATCATTGCTCTTCCCATCCTTTTGCTCTTACAATCTTACTGCCCCCTCTTCCGCAAATTTCCCTGAACTTCTGGATGGGGAGAGATTAGGCTGGCCTAGTTCCAGGTGGTTGATATAGAGTCTCTGAAGTTTTGGATTATGGTTTGTTGATTTTTTTTTCAAAGGGAAGTTTTAAAAGGGAGGGAAGAATACAATAAATGTACACTCCACCAGATCTCCAGAGTGCATGATATCTCAACACCCCCCATGGGTCAGTTAGTACCTAAGGAGAAACAGCTTAATCAGAAATAATCTCTGGGGCAGATTCTGGACAAAAGAAGGGGAGGTTCCCTACCTGGGGGATATAACCAACAAAGAAACAAAAAAGGGGGATGTGTTATACTAAGTGGTTGGAGGGACGAGCTGCTCCAGGTGAAGGGAGCAATCAGTGACCCCACCAGGCTATGAATGGTGCAAGCCACAAAACTGACAAGATGATCCCAGTGGAGCAATGGAGATATGTAATGCCCCTGTGTAGTCATTTCCTCTCAACAGGGTCTATGCTTCCCTTACTGTCAAGGAACACATGCCTGGAAATGGAAATTTGTCCAAATAATAGTGGAAGAGAAGAAAACAGACCCCAGACAGGAACAGAAGTCTTAGTATTAACTATAAATTCTCGATTGTAAATTACCATCTTAACACTTTCTATTTTACCTCTAAATAAGAAAAGCTCTCAGTATTCAACTAAATTGCATCCTGTTGCCATGGAAGATTAGAGATGTAGAGAAGCACAACTGGCCAGAGTACAGTATATTGGCAACCCTGAATTGCTCAGCCCTAATCAAGGCATTAAAATTGCTCTCCATCCAAAGCTCAGGGAACCTAGCAGAAGAAGGGCTGGTAAGATTGTAAAAGCCTAAATGTGGGGCGCAGTAGTGTCTGTCATGGCATTCCAGTTATGACAGAGCTGCTGTATCCAGAAGCTCACTGCAATGGGATATACATCTCTCCCAGATCCTCACAAAGATTGACAAATCAACATTCCTCCAGGGACAAGTGAAGACCTCAGAAGAAGCAACTATATCAAGAGAATCACTGAGGCAAATGCCAGACAAGAGAAGGGGAGCACCCCCACCCACAGGTCTGTCCATTGGAGGGTCACTTGCAAAGGAACATAAGAGTGGAAGGGATATGGCTGGATTGGTGAATGGAAGAGAACACGAGGGTGGGGGAAATGTGAGGGAGTGGAAACAAGGGCATACACACACTTTATTTACATATGAAAACTTTGAAAAATAAAAAAAGATATTATAAAAAGTGAACAAGGAATTTGGGGAATTATTTCCAAATGGATGACTTTTTTAAAGGGACTATTACAGGTGTGTGTGTGTTCACACTTGTGTTGACAATTTGTAAATGAAAAACTGGATTTTGATCAAGACTGCTGCTGACAGATTAGTTTCCTTGGTAACTCTAAATTCTATGGTTTTATAGTCTTAATTCACATATTGTAAAAATGCATTGCTCTCAAATTTGATACCCTAATAGTACTTTGTAAATATTAAGTACTCGATTTAACTAAACTGTTAGAAATTTTATGCATCAATCTTGTTATTCTAACAATACCTGCTAAAGCATGTAAAAAAGATTTCTGTTGTATTCAATGTCTTTCAGATACATGATGATATATCTTTATACTATCTCTTCAGAGAGAGATTAATTTGAATCCCAGAGAAGTTAATCCCAGGCTAAACAGCTAAAATGTCAAGTCTTAGGCTATGATCTTAGTTCTCTTTAATGTTTTTGTTGTTTTGACTGACCAGCAAACGGAGTTGCCTTAAAAAAGTCATTTTTTACTACAATTTGGTAAATTCTTCAAAATGAATGAAAAGCAAAGTTTAATCATCAAGGACATGGTCTGAATGGAAATGTTGGGAGCAACATTCCCCATATCCCCTAGTGGATAAGGTTTTAACTTGTGAATTTCCAATGGAAGTTAGAGCTTCTGTTGGTGAAGTAATGCCTTTAAATAATATTCACTCAACCATTTACTCATCTGAGAAATAGTTTAGAGTTTTCAATATGCCGCAGGTATTGTGTGCAGTCCCAAGAATAATCGTTGGAAAAAACACTTAATTCCCTGACTTGCTGGAGCTTTCCCTGTATTCACAAGGCAACCTTCTTATTTTAATCTAGCAACCTATGTAGCTTGCCTGGAGAGGAGAGGAGAGAACATTAATTGAATGACTGAGAAGCCATTTTGTATCCTAAATTGTCGCTGATAATTTTGTGCTACTAGGACACCGTATGTGAAGCTGGCTAATTTGTTATAAAGAGAAATTGACTTCTCACGTTCTGGAGGCTGGTAAGCCCAATATTAACAGTTGTCATCTGGTGAGAATCTTTTTAAATGTGTCATCGCAAAGAAGGAAGTAGGAGAGAGCACATGAAAGGAGCCTGAATTAGTTTTCATAACAAGTCCAGTCTTGCAATAAGGAATCCACTCCACACAACTGCATGATGATAGGAACCCATCCTTGACAGCAAAGCTTTCGTGATCCTAGTCTTTGTTGGAACCCAGACTCTTCAAGTAGGATCTGTCTCCTTTCATAGCTGCTACAAAGAACTGACAAAAACACCAACTTTAGCCTTTCTCTTCTCACAGTTTTCACTAAAAGCCTCACTCTCTTTCCTTGGGAATGGGTATTTCTAGATAGCCTCAAAGGGAGAAGAGCTACTGCAGGGAAAAGTAGAGACTGTTGTATCTCAGGTACATTGTTCTTCCAGACAATTCTGATCCAGAAATGCTCTTTGAACTCAAACAGAACTCAGCCAGAATTATAAGAGCACGTAAGTGCGTCTTGGTTCACTTTGGTGAAGTCTGCTGATCGTGCGTCCATGTTCTCACACAGCGCCTCCCTATGACCCTAATCCTTCAAGAAGAACAGAATTTGCTCTGCTTTTGGGAGCTGAAACTTTTGTTTCAGATCTCACAGCTCTTTCTGCCTCTCTCACAAACACTCCACCTGAAGGACATTGAATTTTATGATTATTTTGAACACAGTTCCTCTTTAAAAATCTAACATTCTTAGAGCTGCCCATCTCTCAACTTTGTTACAGGGATTAAGTTTCCAATACATAAACTATGGGAATATTCAAGCCATAGCATGCCATAATATGTCTTTATCAACCTTTTAATTTATATAAAATAGTCCTTTGTCACCTTGAATTGTAGGAATAAGCTATTCCAAGTCTGCTTTGATCCACCAGCTGGTGCTTTGCTTAGTGATAGCCTAAACCCCAAGGACATTATGATTATGAACTATGAGGCAGTATAAAAGACAGAACATACACAAATTGAAGACATTTTAGTCATTCATAACAGGGAAACCAAGCTAGAATTGTAAATTATCTTTTTTTCATGTACTAACATTAAACCCTTTACCACAGAAGGACACAGGCAACAAGGCCCAAATTACAACTCAGTACATGCTTTGTAGTTGAATATACAGAAATAAGAAATGCATTAACACAAAATAACATATTTCAAAACTTAGTAAGCATGTGATTATTTCAAGTGAAAATATAGTGGGGTTTGTTCTTAAGTTGACGTGGGCTTTTAGGGGCAACTCTGTTTTTAAAAAATTTTTTCTCCCACGTTTTACTTTTTTCCTAATCATATTAGTTCAATATGTACCCCCTTTTTTCCTTCCCCCTCCCCTCCCCAGTTGTCCCCCATTTACTCTCCCCCCTTCCCGCTTCCTTTCACCCCCTCCTTCTCCTGCCCCCTCCCCCCTTCCTCCCTCTCATCCCCTGGAGCATCCGTTAATGTGGGCACCAAACCTCCCTCTGAGTCCTCCACTCTAGTGAGGGTTCAGGACTCAGTGGCATAGCCCGAAACCCCTTCTTGGGCTCCCCATTAGTATGGGAACTCTATTATGACTGTTTAATCCCTTGTCAAAAAGGATCCCACTGCCTGGAGTTTTCTCCCCTGTGATCCATGCTAGACTTTGGGGGGGGGGATCATTGACATTTCAGCCATTGTGCAGGTCAGGCAAAGTCCAATTCTGGCAGCTGCAGCCCTAACTTGTGTGGAGTATCTTGCATATCATTGGTCCTCCCCATCTTTAGGCTTTTACAATCTTTCCACCCCATCTTCCACAAGGTTTCCTTACTATTACCCACTTAAGGAAGACTTCCTCCAGGGTAGAGATGGAAGCTCCAAAGTTGGCAATTCCCAGCTCTTTCTGTTGTAATTCCATCTCCATAAACAAAGCTTCAAACCTGGAAGAAAAGGAGGATGATGAGGAAAAAAAGTTAGTACTAGTCTAGTGTAATTTCATATTCTTTGTTCTTTTCCAGTAAATGTAATAAAAATTTTATATGCATGTGGAATAGGAAAGCTCATATGCCAGAAGAGATGAAGTTATGGCAGATGGAAAAATGAGAAGCTAAGCCTTAGTGAGTATAATGTTTCACTTTGGAATAGTAAGATTACTAGAGGTTATTGTGCAAAATTATTATTATAACATTTTTGTCTGATTTCGTCTATCACGGTAATGGCTTTATAAAGTCAGTTGAATTTTCTACATTTTTTCCAAGCCAAAAATGTATATTAACTGGTTACCAGTTTTCATTCTTTAAATATCTGGTATAATTAATTATTGAAGCCCCGCCCCCCACCCCGGAGCCGCAGGGCCAGCAGCACCCGTGCGCGGCCACCCGCTTTGCCTCCGGCACCCCGCCCCCCTCCGCGCTGAACCCCAACATCCTCCCAGGTGAGTGAGCGAGCGAGAGAGCCCCGCCCCGCCCCGGCCCGGCCCGCCCCGGCCCGGCCCCCCACCCCGGAGCCGCCCAGCCCAGCCCAGCCCCCCACCCCGGAGCAGCCTGGCCAGCAGCACCGCGGGGCCACCGGCTTTGCCCTCGGGGCCCCGCCCCGGACCCCAGCCCCTAGCGCCCTTCCGCCCCAGCGTGCCTCCACCCCCCCCCCCAGGTCGCAGGTGAAGAATTCTGATATCAACATCAGACCCTCTGCCTCTCTGGCCCACCGGGGACCTACGCACGTGGTCCACGGAAGACACACTGCTACTCAGAATTCGATAGAGTCCAAAGGAAACTCAAGCAAAACTCTAAGGAACAAAGGGAACACAGGCCATACATCTGGACTCCACTACAATCAATATATCACATGGGCGAGATTCTTCACATCCAGCCCAAAGATAAGTAAACTTCCTTTTTTTTTTTTTTCTTTTCACCTTACTGATCCTTTCTAGTATCACTGCTGTAGATCAACTTCCTCATACAGCCACCCCAAAAACATACAACTCCAGGGAGTACACCACTCACTCTCACATTTCACCAAGACACTAAATCGTAAAAGTGTAATTAATTATTGAAGTCATTTGAATCTGGAGTTTTCTTTGTAGAAAATCTTAACTTTTTTGGAGATGGTTTCTTACTATGTTGTCTAGACTTGCCTCAAACTCCAGGGCTCATGTAGTCTTCCTTCCATAGCATGAGGCTATTGGCACAGGCTACTGCAATTAACTTGGGGGAAGATTTAAATTTTAATTTAATAAAGGAATTTATTGTGGGAAATGGGATAGAATCTAGAGCCTCGAGCATAATACACCTGTACTCCATCCACTGAGCTAAATCACCAAACTAACCTTCCTTCCTTCCTTCCTTCCTTCCTTCCTTCCTTCCTTCCTTCCTTCCTTCCTTCCTTCCTTCCTTCCTTCCTTCCTTCCTTCCTTCCTTTCTTCCTTCCTTTCCTTCCTTTCCTTTCTTCCTCCCCTCTTCTTCCCTTCTTCCCTTTTTCCCCCCTCTCCCCTTCCCTTCCCTCCCCTTCCTTCTCCTCTCCCCTCCTCCCACCCTCTCCTTCCCCCCTGCTTCCCCCCTCCTTCCTCCCTCTCTCCCTTCCTTCCTTTTCTTCTTTGTCTTAAGACAAGATCTTGTGGATTTGAATTCACTTTGTAGTTCAAACAAATTTTGAACTTGTAAAGTTCCTGTCTTAGGATCTTGAATAGCCAGGTTTACATGACTATATATATGATTAGGCCCAGATTTGTTTTTAAATTTATACATAATAATGACACATATTTATAGGGTTCTGGCAATTTCACTAATTTAATTTCTTTGATCAAAGAACTTTTCAAGATAAGTATCTCTTGTTGAGTTAGCTTTGGTAATTTGGGTCTTTCAAAGTTCTCTCTCTCTCTCTCTCTTTTGTTTCAAGGTTTTATACATGCTTAATAACTGCTGAACATTGCCAGCGGTCCTTTAAAGATATATTATTTTAATTTCTCTGATGTAGTCAAGCTTACTGGCACGAAGTATATAGTATTCTCATATTATATTTTCACATATCACCTGCAGTCTATGCAGTGATATCACCTCCCTCATTCTAAATCTAGGCGATTTGCTTTGTTTCCCTTTCATCATCAGAGTGACTAAAGTTTTATTGGATGTATCACTCTTCTTGAAGAACCAGGTTAAAACCCTGTTAAAACATCTCAGGTTTACTTCAATTAATAACATTATATGAGGGAGAAAATAGGTGCATAAGGTTTCAATCGCTTTTTATAGGTTTCTTTTTTATTATTATTTATTCAATTGTGCTTGCATGCGTGTGTGTGTGTGTGTGTGTGTGTGTGTGTGTGTGTGTGTGTGTGTAGAACCACGGGTGAACTTGGGAACCACCATGGACTGCCTCTATCTCCTCCTTGTTTACTCTGCCCGGGGATTCACAGGCTCTGCCCTACCAGGACCAGAAATGCAGGCCGCCCCACTTCTGCCCAGCGTCTATACATGGGGTTCAGGATCCAAACTCAGGACCTTCCGTCTGCAAGGCAGAGGCTTAACTCCTGGGCCACCTCTCCAGCCCCACTTTTTATAGGTTTCTTCTTCATTATTTTATCACATACAGTACCGAGAACTGTGTCAGGCATAAAGTAGATAGATGATTAATCTGAACTAGTAAGGTCTTGGTAATAATCAAGGAATTTTACATTGTATCTTTTCCTACAATAGAAAGCTATGCTAGGACATGAGTAGCTGATGGCCATCTTAATCTGATTGCTTTCTGTTGTCCAATGGTTAGCACAGAACTATTCTTGTGTATGGAAGCCAACTTACATCTATAAGGTAGATGCATAGGTGATAACTTTTGAAAAGAACAAAAGGAAAAAGGTACACTCTCTGAAGGTCAGTGATGAATATTCTTAGTTTCCATTTTTTTTAGATGGGATGATAATTTCAACAGAAGAGACATGTGTCTCCTATGAGAATTAATTTGGCTAACAGCTGAGGTCAAACTCCCTGTTTTTTTTGTGTGTCACATTTGCTCCAAGAGTGATTATTCATATTATTTTTCATATTACGCATCTTACTATTTTTTTGGATCTACTGCTACATAGCAGATCTGCATACTGGAAAGATCTTCCTTACTTTATCCTCATTAACAGCAGGAAACTATGGTCACTAGACTGCAAAACTTAAGCAGAAAGAAATTATCAAATAAGCCTAGTATGAATCCCTAATTTAAGTCTTTAAAATTATGAAACAATCCTGTTTAGTGACAGAATATTTATCTTTGAGCTTCCCAACTCTACAAGTGGAAGCTATAAACAACTTAGTTTGTTACAAACATGTTACCTACTAAGGATGCTAAACCTGGAAAATGAAACAATGATTTTTAGTTACTTCCAAAATTCCATCTAAAACTGTCTATAGCCATACCTTGATGCATACTCTTTGGGTAGAATAAATGATATTTCATGTCCAACATCATTTTCCAATGTAGCATTTGGAACATGATACTGAATCATTCTAAAGATGTTTTCAGTATTGCATTGAGGTTCTTTCTCCATGACTATGCGATAGCCAGCTCCTGAAATAAGCCATTTTAAACAGTCAAATGATGAAGTTTTTAGCTTTTTAAGACTCAAGTACTACAAGGAAGAAGACACGATAATGCTTGAAAACATTTGGTAATGACTATATGGAAGCTCCTACAAAAGCGTCCTATCTGAAGCTATTTCAAATGCTGCTCTAAGAACCAAGACACTGAATAAATAACTTCTGCTATAATTTCAATAATTTTCTTAGTGAACCATAATGATTTTGTGTATACAGTCAAACATAGGAGCTCTCCACTATTAATTTTTGAAAATGAAATCCTATATATTTTTACTTATGTGATCATAAACATTAAAAAATGGACACCTCAACTGCCATTAAAATATTTTTTAATCTATCTGGTCAAATTTTGCATTCTTTTAAAAAGTGAAGTTACTGCAGTGAATCTGATATGCAAAATAAAAAGGAGATAACTGCAAGTTGAATGAATTCAAGTCTTGAATTTATGATTGAAATAATTAGCCCTTAACTATCTCCATCTACATTTATCCTTTAATTTTAGAATCCTACTATAATTTTAATACTTAATAATTTACTGTTTAAAATATTTTATTTTCTATTAGAGATGAATAATTACGTTTGTATGAGCAGAAAAATAAAAAAATTACAGGGAAAAATAATTGATGTATATGTGAGAAAAAATTTAATTTTCTATTAGAGATGAATAATTATCAAAGAATTGCTTTATTACATCCATATGACTCTCTCACTCTACTATATTCTTGCTAATTATCATATTTCAGAGTTATAGCATATGGTGGAGATTTGACACTGGTTTGTTGATAAACTAGGATGAGAGATGGCTGGTTCTTATCTCATTTCATCAATCAACCAATATGGAATCACAACCACATTACTGAGATGAAGAAAATTGTCAATCTGTACCAATTTAAGATTGAAAAGAACTTTTCAAAATCAATCACATTTAGTTAAGTTCAAAATGGCGAAACAGAGAGAGTTCACTGAAGTTTAGATGTGTGGACAAAAAATGTAATAAGAATATGTTAGAAAACTATTATTAAGGTGCTGATATAAGAATGATCAATGGAGAGAGACCATATATTTGTTTCAGGAAAACTGAAGAGCCGCAGCACTACAGGGTCCCCTTGACCATGATGGCAATTCGGTCACCCAGGATGTCCGCTTCATCCATGTAGTTGGTTGTCAGGAAGACAGTCCGATTGTGCTTATAATACTGAAGGAGATGCCAGGTGGCCCTCCTCGATACTGGATCCATGCCAGCTGACGGTTCATCAAGTATCACTACCTAAAAGCCAGAAGAATTATTCCAGGGTCACTGAAAATTAATGATTTTATGCTATTTGTGACACAATTTGCTATTTGAAGGGAACATACTTAAACTAAGTTACAAAGTCAGAACTAAAATAGAGTTGACCCCTTAGGGAAATAATCCCTTTTGACCACCATTGACTAATTTCTTGTAGGTTTGTATAAGTTCTCAGGTTTTAATTATCCAAAGGGGGCTGACAGAAAGTCAAATCAAGTCCCCTTTTCGTCTCCCACTAAATATATTCATAATCCAACCTTTCCTTTGTGTTTTCTTCTTCAATACCTTGGAGTCCCCTATAAGTGCTATAATGATGATGGAGAGTTTGCGCCTCACTCCTCCACTCGCAGAGCGTGATAATACATGGAGATTTTCCTTCAGGTCCAAAACAGACAGCATACAGTCAATTTCTGTGTTATGTACTTTTTGAGGTATTCCTTTTATCTAGAAAGGGGAGCCAGAATTCACACAATTACATCCAATATTATTTTCACAAAGATGTTACGTAGATATGAGCGTTTATTGAATATGTATCTCTGGAAACATTTTTTTTTTACCAGTTACATATTACACCAACTTAAAAAAGTGTCTTCTTTTGTCTTTTATATTTTTAAAAAAAGAGTGCCTAAAGCAAAAACTTTCAGGTACTGGGGGAGCAACTCAGTGACAGTGCATGTATTTAGCATGCACAAGCCCTGAATTTAATTTGTTTTCCTTTTTTAAAATTGTTTAGAATTTGTGAGGACATCTTCTGATCATAGAGGGAGGAAAGAAAACACATCCTTGGCTTCTAGATGTTATGGAGATATACACATCTCTTTATACCCACTGAACTTATGAAACATTATATATATCTGTATATTGAATTATCAGAGCGCAATATGTGCATTATGTTCCTTTCAACCATTAGAATTTTCAAAGTTTTAAAATTTAGTAAATCTGTACATCAAAAAAAGTATATTTAGCAAGTGATTTTCCAAGACCTATTTTGGACTCACCATACGGTAGGAAAAAAGATGTTCTGAGAGTGTCAAGTCATGAAATAGCAGGTCATGCTGTGGACAGAAGCCCACATTCTGCCGAACGTCAAATATGTTATCTGAAATATCATGCCCACTAATTTGGGCCTCTTCTCTGGTAGCAGGAAAGCGACCTAGAATTATGTGGAAGATACGGAATAAGTAACTTGATATGATGGGTTTAACGCATTGCAAATGTATATTAATACATAAACTCACAGTCAATTGCAGGTTATTAAAAAGACTTAGTACCATCACCTGCAGAGACACATCAGAAGTCATTTCAGAGTGACAGTATGAGGTATTGCTTTGAAGGCAGTGATAGAGTCTTTCGGCAGCCACAGTTCAGACAACCCATTCTTGTGCAGACCCAGGGTGGGCTTCTGAAGCCGCTCTGTGCTCCTGATTGTAAGTGTACAGATGTCTGGAACTTTTCCATCTTGCAAAATTAATACTTTACACCAAATAAACAATAAATTCTCATTTCCAGCTTCAGTTAGCCTCTTGTCACAATGAGACTACTTTAGATACCTCTTATAAAGTAGAATCGGGCTATATTTGTCTTTCCATAGCTGGTTTACTTACTGTGACATAAAATTTAAATCCATGGTATAGCATGAGATAGGGTTGCCCTCTGTTTAAGCCAGAACAATCCATTGTATGAATATGAATATCATATATTTTGCTTACCAGTCAGCTGTTGAAATAAATCTGGATTGCTTCCATCCCTGTGATTAATGCTACTAGAAATATCTTGTCTCTCAAAATGCTGGTATCCATATTTTCAGACTTGTATATAGAAACAGGATTGCTGGATTATAGGTAATTTTATTTTTACATTTGTTGATGTATAAATTACACACATTTAGATGCAAATGAAAAATTACGCATTTAACGTATCCAAGTTGATGAGTTGGGACAAATACATATACTTATATTCACTATAACAGCTATAGCAAATATACATATGCCTCTAATAAGTGCTTTATTTTGGCAACAGCACCTAGAATGATAACACATGTGCACTCTGCACCTATCATAGTGCAAAGTGCACACCATGTAGTACTGTTAACTCTAGGTACTTTATTGTACAGGAGACTTCAAGGACTCTTCCAGAATGGCTCTTTGAGGTCTTCTGGAAGACTTTGGGAATAAGGCTCACTATACTCTCTGATTCCCCTGAAAGAACTGTTGGTTCTGGCAAAGCAGTGTCAACTGTAGGAGATGTCTGCCCATTTCTCTTATTTTTAAAATTTTTTTTATTATTATTTATTCAAATGTGCATGTATGCGTGTGTGGGCACGTGTGTTTGTTTGTGTCTGTAGAACCACAGACGAACTCGGAACCACTAGGATGCCTCCACCTCCTCCTTGTTTACTCTGCCTGAGGATTCACAGGCTCTGCCCTACCAGGACCAGAAATACAGGCCGCCCCTGCTTCCGCCTGGCGTCTATACATGGGGTCCAGGATCCGAACTCAGGACCTTCCGCCTGCAAGGCAGAGGCTTAACCCCTGAGCCACCTCTCCATCTCCCCCTTTCTCTTATTCTTGATTGTCCTGGGTTTCTGGGCATCACTTGCCTTCTGTACCAAGTAGGAGGCGAATTGGGATCATGAATAGCTTGGAACAAGACTTCATTTGCTTTGCATCCTCTTTTCTAGAGATGAACCCTGGCTTGAGCTTTCTCATTCCTGCAGAATTCTCAAATGTAGAGGAGGACACACATCCTAGTACTGTATCCTTCATCCTGATGTCCCAGACACTCCATTCTCTCACTCTTTCAGATCTAGTACAAGCAGAAACAGAAACCTGGACTTGTGTAGTATACTCAAAGTCTAGGAGACTGCATGGCAGGTGTACTTCCTATTCTTTTTCTCTTCTCCCACAAGGGAGAAAATTTCTTGCCAAGGTCATCTTCTAGACTGTGAGCAAACTGATTTGGGGTGAAGGACTTAACCCAGCAAAGTAAAATTGCATTTTTAAACTTGCGTGTGTACAATTTCTCTCATCCTTTGTTTGTTTATGATACCATTTTTAACTGAATTTTGGATTTTTTATAAGAGTACTTTGATCCAAAAAACATGGCTATTTTTATGTTTCTGGAGAGAGTAATAGTAGGGATGCAAGAGCAAAACTCACTGTTTAGATAGAAGGCTCAGTAAATGAAGGTCTTGCTGCACAAGCAAGAGGACCTGAATCCAGATCTCTTGTACCTACGTAACAAGTCAGGCATGGCAGAGGCCTGAACTCCCACTAGAGCAGACAATCCAGAGGAACCCTGGGACCCATAGAAGCAAACAGGCAGGAGGGAGAGAGGGAGTGGGTTGGATTGATGAAGAGAGGAGCAGGAAGGAGGGAAGAGGGTAAGGAAAAAAATTATTTTTTAAAAAAAGCCAGGCGTGGTGTTATATGTTTGTAACCCTAGTGATGGGAAGGTTAGAGATGGATTCCAAGGACTCACTGGCCAAGTGTAAATAGTAAACTCCAGGTTCAACAAGAAATTTTATCTCATAAAACAGAGAAATGATCGAAGAAGACATCCTGAAGTCAATCTCTGGCTTTTACATGTGTCTGCATGGGCAAGTACACTCACATACATGCATATGTCACACACAGAAAGAAAGAAGTAAAGAAGGAAAGGAAGAAAGGAAGGAAGGAAGGAAAGAAGGAAAGGAAGGAAGGAAGGAAAGAAGGAAGGAAGGAAGGAAAAAGAAAAGAAGGAAGGAAGGACAGAAGGAAAGAAGGAAGGAAGGAAAGAAGGAAGGAAGGAAAGAGGGAAGGAAGGAAGGGACGAAGGAAGAAGGATGGAAGGAAGGAAGGAAGGAAGGAAGGAAAAGGAAAGAAGGAAGGAAGGAAGGAGGAAGGAGGAAGGAAGGAAGGAGGAAGGAGGAAGGAAGGAAGGAAGGAAGGAGGAAGGAAGGAAGGAAGGAAGGAAGGAAACCCTCGGTTTGTCACTTGAGGAGGGGACTACTCTACTCTGAATGGAGATGAATTCAAACCTGTAAGAACAGACAAGGTTGTGGTCTTCCCTGCACCATTATGTCCCAGAAGAACAGTGATTTGTCCTTCATATACATTCAAAGAGAAGTTGTTTACTGCTGATTTGTTTCTGAATTCCTGTGGGATGAAAGAAAAATAATTTGTTATCACTTAAAAAAAAAAAAACCACTAACATGCTCTGTGATTGGCCTTAGTTGTCAACCTGACACAGGAGCCTCTGAGTGTACCTGTGAGGGATTTGTGTGTGTGTGCATGCACGTGCATGTGTGTAAGAGTGCATTCGAGTGTGTGTGCCTGTGGAGGCCCAAGGGTGACACTGGGGATTATCTGGGATTATTTTTTTTATCTTGGGTTTCCCATACTCTGTCTACCAAGGGCAAATTTTAGGACATGCTCATTGCTGTCAGGTTATCTTTATGTGGGATCTGGAGATTTGAATTCAGGTCCTTTGGCTTGTGAGGCAAAGGCTTTAGCCACTAAGCCATCTCCCCACCCCTTTTGAGGGATTCTTTAGATTAATGTTATTCTCTAGGCATGCCTGTGGGTGACAAGGAAAGACCCACCTTGAAAGTGGGCAGTGCCATTCTCTGGGCCTGGGACCTGACTCTAAAAAGAGAACGCAAGCCAAGCACATCCATTCAAGCACTGTCACCTCTGGCTGTGGACACAATATGATTCAACACTAACTGCCTCATGTTTCTGCTGGTTTGACCCACCTACTCTGAAAGACGTGAATCACCTGCTAAAACAAACCCATTCTGCCTTAAGTCGCTTGTTTTCAGAGTAGTTTTTATTCAGAGAAATAGTAAGATAAACTGAGGGACTCTCTATTTTTTTTTGAATAAAGCAATTATATCATCAAACCTCTGTTGCCAATAAAAAGTGATATTGTGAACTAGAATTACCTTCCTTTAATACTGGCATAAGGAATGGCTTTTTTTAATACGACCTTGATAACACAAGCTAAAAAGCGAAAGTAGAGACATGAGAGTGCATAAGATTATAAATCTTCACAGCAGGGAGACCACAAAATGAAAAGTCAGACTATGGAACTGGAAAAAATATTGCAAACTCCTTCTGACAAAAGGTCAATTCCAATACATGTAAAGAAATCATAAACACGACTGGAAAAAAAATCCCAAGTAATTTAATATCACATGGGCAGAGGGTGTTTGGAATCGACATTTCTCCAAAGACGGCTGTCAGGCCTGTGAGAAGACACTCAGCATTCTATTTGCCAGGATGTCAAGGCTATAAGGAAACATCTCCTTGTACCTAAGAGGATGTCTGGTATCAGAAAGTAGCGGAAGACAGCAAATCCTGGAAAAGTCGTGGAGCGCCGGTGTCCTTTGTACTGTGGTGCTGATGGGGATGTGCAGCCATCACAGACGGCAGTTTGCAGGTTCCTCTAAAAACTAAACCTGGGGCTGGGAAAATGCCTTGGTGTTGGCTTGAGCTCTCCTGTCAAGCTGGACTGAGAACTGTAACCAGATAATCATAAGAGATAATAAACCCCTTGTTCCCTTCAGCCCTTCAATGGTCACTTATCAGCAACCATGCAGGCGAACTGCAATAGTGTACAAGGCTGTGGCACAAGAAATACTCAGGCATTGGGTACATTATTCTAAAGGGACTTGCTTTGATCATGATAAATCTCCTTCCATGCTACGAACCCTGCTCTGGGCAAGTCTGTCTTCAAGGCTCCGGATCTAAAAGTACAATTTCACTTTGTGATAGAAAGGAGATGCCTCAGGAGTCTTTACCATATCAAGGCTCTGTTCGTAGGTGTGAAGTCTCTCAGGTGTTCTACAGACTGAGGGCACTGTTCAACATCTGCAGGTTTGGTTGTAGATGATGCATGCCAGGTCAGGTAAGCTACAAAGAACCAAGGGAGGGAGGTGGGGGAGCTGCTCTGGGGACACATGCTGCTGCCTTTCCCCCTGTTATTATTAACTAGCACTGAGGGCTCTGCTCAAGGCAAACAGTAGGATAGAAAAAATGGGGAGCTCCATGCCTGGCTTGATGGAATCACGTTTATTTACACACACATGCACACACGCATGCACACACAACCCCTGAGGAGATATTGAATTCTAACAGTGTTATCAAAAAAACTAGAGGTTGGAGTCTTCATGTAGCATTAGCAATAGTGAACAGTAAAGGGCCAGCAAACAAGAAAATTAACAAACCTAGGGAAAGTAAAAGTCAAAACTGTCCTTTTAGGCTCACATACACCCTTAGAGTCTAGAAGTTAGCTTTACATAATCAAGAGTCAGCAAAATTTGGTGTATGTGTGTGTGTGTAATAATCCAAACCAAAGATATATATTCATCCTTTCCCTACCTTAAATTATATAAAAGTAGTCCTTATACAAAATTAGAAGTGGCTAACATCAATCTCTCTCTCTCTCTCTCTCTCTCTCTCTCTCTCTCTCTCTCTCTCTCTCTCTCTCTCTCTTTCATGCTGCTGTCCTTTTCTTTCTGGAGCAGAATTCCACAATATTAATAAAAGTTTGCATAGGGATGTTCATCTGGACTCTTATTCATCCAAATCAAAAGATAGAAAACTCTTACTGTTTACTACACAATGAACAACTTTGCCCTTTGACACACCAAAGAAGTCAAATTTAAAGTATGAGAGCTGGGGAGATGGCTCAGTGGTTTAAAGCATTTGCCTCACAAGCAAAAGAACCCAGATCCCCAGATACCACATAAAAATGCTGGGTGGGATGGCAGGGCCTTGAAATTTTGGCCCTGGAAGGCAGAGCACTGGAAACCGCCGAGCAAAGTAATAAGAGTAATAAGGTAGAAGAGCAATCCAGGATGATTCCAAATATCCCCCTTGGACCTCCACAGGCACGCACATTAAGGACCCTCTGTACACTCTACACACACACATGTACACACAGACACACACATAGACACAAAAATAAATTAAAATTAAAAGAAAGTTTGCATATTCTTGGTGCTATTAGGCAAAGGCTCTCTGGTGGACTTGTTCACTGTAATCTCTATCAGGCTTGTACAACCATAGCCAAGCCAATCAACTTGGGGCCAAACCACAGATCTGGCTTTTGAGTCTGGCTTAAAAAATTAAAAGACAGAATAGGAATATCAAAAACACCAACATATTTCAATGGATATATAATATAGTAAATTCTAGTAATAATACAGTTAGAGAAAGTGAAAATGTAGTGTTTTATATATGGTTAAAGTTAACTTGTTTTCAACTTAAAACAGACTACATAAAATTGCTAAAATCAAGAACACAAACAGCAACCCTTGCTGGTGAGAATGTGGGGAAAGGGGAATCTTTTTTTAAAAAATTTTTAATTATTTATTCAATTGTGTGTGCATGCGTGCGTGTGTGCGTGCGTGCGCGTGTGTGTGTGTGTGTGTAGAACCACAGGTGAATTCGGGAACCCCCATGGACGGCCTCCACCTCCTCATTTACTCTGCCTCGGGATTCACAGGCTCCGCCCTACCAGGACCAGAAGCGCAGGCCGTCCCCACTTCCGCCCGGCGTCTATATGTGGGGTCTAGGATCCAAACTCAGGTCCTTCTGCCTGCAAGACAGAGGCTGAGCCATCTGTCCAGCCCCTGAAGAGGAATCTTATTCACTGATGGTGGAGCATAAACTAATGTGAACACTTTAGAAATTAGTGTGGAGGTTACTTAAAAAGAGAGATGGCTCAGGGCTTAAGCCTCTGCCTCACAAGCAGAAAGTCCTGAGTTCGGATCCTGAATCCCATGTAAAAATACCTGGTGGAAATGGCAGTGGCCTGTACTTCCGGTTCTGGATGGCAGAACCTGGGAAACTCCAGAGTAAAGCAAAGAGGAGGTAGAAGCAATCCAGTGAGATTCCCGAAGTCATCCTTGGTCCTCCACAGTCATACGCAGTGCCTTCTGATACACATCTACCCCCTCCCCCCACTAAATGAATAAAGTAAAAAAAAAAAAAAAGCTGAAAATAGGACTGCTATATGATGCAGCTAAACCACTCCCAAAGGACTCTGTATCTTACTACAGAGTTACTTGCATATTCACGTTCACTGCAGCCTTATTCACAATATCAAGGAAGGAGAACCAGACTAGACGTCTATCAACTGCTAAAGGGATAATGAAAATGTGAAACATATTCACAATGGAATATTATTCGCTATTAAGAATGAAAGTATGACATTGAAAGCAAATGCATGGAACTGTTCTTCAGGGAAGAAGCTGGGAAGTCCAAAGAAGCTCTAAGACATTCCTGTTTATTCTTCAGAGTTTCAAAAAGTTCTAACGAAGCCCATTCTGAGCAGTCACTATGTCTCTATGTGGTCTATGTACAGCCTTGGGACACAAGCAAGGACTCCACCAAGTCCTACTAGAAACGCCTTGCCCACCATAAGGGTCTTGCCCACAAACAGCTCCCGGCATTGGTGAGTGCCTCGTTCTTGTCTCGTGAGGCATAATGCAATGCTCAGGTCTACTGGAGCCTATTCACAGCCCCCAGACACAGATGGATGCCCCACTCCCAATGCTGAGCATGCCAGAGTTAACCTATGCCCACTTGACTTACGGAAAGTAATGCGTGTTTGACACCTACAAACACACCTACCAAACCTAGAGCTGATAGTGAATCTGCTTCACTTAAGAGAATTGAACGCAAGCTGGCAGAGAAATCCAACCAACTATCACAGCTTAAGCTGTGAAGACAAGTTAAGCACTGCTAAATGCTGATTACTTCTGAAGAATCAACTCAAAGGCTATACCTCTGTGTCTACCTGGAGTCAAAAGAAATACCCTACTCAGCTGATATCTGGGAGCACATCAGGAAAAGTCTTTTATTGTGAAAACCTCTGTCTAAAATTTATGGAATCTGTGTATCTGACAGATGCACAGTATCACAGGGACAAAGAAAAAAATGTGATTGTAAGTGGGGCTGTATGTGTGGTCAACAGATCCACTTTATTAGGTTTGCAGTTTTTCATATAAGATGTGACAATACAAAAACAACATGAATCTTTTAAAACAGGATGCACAAAACTAAAAAAGGGCAGAGAAAAAGGCACATTTGTATGAGAAACCAAAATACATCATCGTATATCCTACAATAGCTGATGAGAAAAAAAATGTACCAAATTTAAAAGTTGTTGAAAGAGGACCAAGGAGGTGACTCAATTTGTAAAGATGATTGTCACTCCAAGCCTGACTACCTGAGTTCCACCCTTGGAACTCATATGGTGGAGAGAACTGACCCCTGTAAGTTGTCCTCTGACCTCCACAAATGCCAAAGCACTGTACTTTACCACCCTCCCCCACATGCGTGCGTGTGTGCGCGTGTACACACACACACAATAAAGCAATGTATATATATAAAACACTTTAAAAACTATTTAAAGGTAATTCCAGCTGTTCAGTATGATGCAGGGCTCTGGGAACTCTAAAATATATAAGGGAATTAAAACTTAGCATGCGCTTTGGGAGAAATAGTTTTTATATACCCAAATCAAAAATACACATAAAATAAACATTGCGTGCCCACAGATGGCTAATTTTTTTCTGGCTTCTTGGTTTAAAACTGTGCGGGGCAACCCCTTTGCTAAAAAGTGCAAAATGAAGAGGAAACCAATAATCTTCGTTTCTCTACTAAAACTTTTCCCATGGCTGCTATTTTTTTTTTTTTCGAAATGATCATTACATTTCTTAAAGTAGAGAGACTTTGGAGTCTGTGAGGTCCTACTTATCTCCCTCCTAACACACTTTTTTTTTTCTTGATGGCTGGTGGGCTGGTCAATGCCCAGCACTTCTCTGGTTCACCTGCTTTGAGCCTCGGGCAACGTCGGCTGCTCTGTCCACAGGCAATGGCAGGGGCGGCGGCCTTCGCTTGTCCGGCTTTTGCTCCCTAAGCTATGGCCCGGACCCCGAGAGTAACTCAAATCGTCTACGGCTTCAGCTTTGACGATCTGAGGTCCCTGTGAGATCCACCTCGGGCCCAGCAACCGCCACCGTCCCGCCCCTCGAGCGCGCGTGCCGCTTCCCCCAGACGCCGGGCCAACTGCCAGGCCAACTGCTCCGCGGCACCTTGTGAGCGCGGCTGAGACTGACAGGAAGTGCGTCACGCTAGGGGCGGGGCTAGCAGGGCTGAAGGCCTTGCTGGGCACGAGGACCTGCCATTCTCTTGCGGCCCTCTTGATCACGTGGTCATGTCTTCATTTCTATATCTGACTTGAGCCGTTTAGCTCTTTCCCTGCGCTTTTCTCAGACTAGATAGACGCCTGCCCATAATTTCAAATACTAACGTTTTGGGTGCCGTTGCTTTTTCACTATTTACTTCTTTTGCTGGAATTTCTTCTGCTTTCTCTTTGTTTTGTGGCATAAAATTTGATAATTCCAGATATTTATTCATTTAAGACTGTACATTTTCTCCAAATTCTGATTTTTTTTTGAGAGAGAGAAGGGTATGTTGTGATTTTATTTCATTTTGTACTTTCTCTTCTAATCTTTGACTTGTTCATGAAGAATGTGTTTAATTTACAAATATGTATGAATGTCCCAGAATTCCATAGAACTGATTTTTAATTTTATTAAATACTTTGAGTACATAAGACACTGTGTAATATTTCAGCATTTTAAAATTTATTAAGTTTATTTTATGGCCCAAATTTTGTTGAATATTAGGGAATGCTTCATGGTACTTGAGAAGGTGTATATTCTACCTTTGTTAGCATATTCTTCATCTGTGAGTTTCAATGGGATCGCTGTGATGTTCATATCTCCTGCTACCTTATGATTTTGCCTGGTCATTTTATCTTTTATTGAAAATGGGTATTTTAAAGATGACAGCTATTATTGTAGAACTCCTTTTTCCTCTTCATTCAGTTCTTCCAGTGTTTATTTCATATGTTTTATGACTGAGATGTTTTGCCTATAACTATAATATATATATTTATAGCATATGCACAAATAGAAATGCCTTTTCTATTGATATATAATGTCCTTTTTCAAACTTGACACTTTTTTACTTAAATTTTTTTTGTTTTTGTTTACAGTTTGTGTACAATTCAATTTTTTAACATGTTTGTTTCTTTAGATCTAAAGTATAGACCTTGTAGATAATACAAAGACATGTGTTTTTATCTTTCAAATTACTGTATTTGAAAGGTTAAATAATTTACATTAAAATAATTTAAGATAATATGAGATCTTATGCAATCTGTTGTTTGTTTTCTTTGTGTTTTGGTCCCTCATTACTGTGTTTTCCTTTTTCCTTTGTGGTGATTCATTTTAGTATTCTCATTTCAGTTCATGAATATTCAATAAAATTTTTCTTTGTGAGTTTATGAGTTATGGGAGTACACAAACTATCTTAAAGTGATAGTAGACAATTTTAACAGATACTTATATAATGATGATTAATTTTTCTTTTTTTTTGTTCAAGACCCTGTTTGTGATAGTTTTTGAAGCTGTTGGATTTTAGAAATGAACATGCTGTTCTGGGAGCAAAGGAAGAAGACATTCGAAGGACAGAGGAGTTTCCAATTTACGAAACACAGCAGTCAGCTGACAAAGAGGAGTCGGGTTCCCTGAAGCATGTGATTGAGACTGGAGAAATCTGACAAACAGAACATGCATTTCCAGTAATTACTTTAATGATGTCCCCCCTTCCCCATTAAATCAGTGGCCTGGGTCTTGAGGTAGTGACTCTTAACAGATTGATTCTGTATTGGAGGAGATATTTGATTTTCTCAGCCACTAGTAGGAGAGGGCATACTATTTATATCCATTCATTTTAAATGGAGTTACAATAATTTAAGTGCATTTTGTTTTTAAATTCTATAGAAAGAGATATGGAGTTTCAGAGCCAATAAAATGCTGGATTTTAAACTTGTGTATTGCCGCTACTGGAGTTCTTTATATTTTCACAATGCTTCAAGTTACTTTCCAGTGTTAAGAATTAGTGTCCATTTTTGTATTTCTTGTACAATGCATCAAGTAGAATGAATTCTTTCATTTCATTAATCTGAAAACATCTCAATTTCTTCTTCACTTTTGAAGGACAGTTTTCTTCTAAGTCTTGGCAGACTGAAGATTGACTCAGAGGTGAGGTCTCCTTTACTACTTAGATCTGTCCTTAAGAACCATCCCAAAGTAAAAACAAGTTCCCAATGCTTTTCTGAATATGCATCTTGGCTTTACCTGACCTTTGAGATTTCCCTAAATACACAGCTGCTTTTGAATGCTATGTTTTCTACAAAGTCTCATTTAAGCTTCTTGTCTGATCTATAAAATTAAGACTGTTAAACCTATTTTAATTTATTGGAATAATGGGTTTCATAATTCATTTCCAAATGAATTTAGCAATGAAGAAATTAGAAATAAAATACAGAAGCAGAATCAGATGCCTCATATTCCTTACAAAAGATTTCACCTTCCTAGGAAAGAATCAGAATAAATCTTTTGCTTCATTCTGTCTATACTTCATTTTATATTCATTCATTTTTGAATGTGAGGCAAGAACAGAAAGGAAAGCCTACTATTTTAAAGAAACTTTTTCTTTTGGTTTATGTACTTCAAATTTTCCTGGTAATTTTTTTACTTAAAGTATAAGACCATAATTTGAATTTTGGAGATAGTAGTGTCGAACACTGATACTGACTTAAATTAAACATATTAAGGAATAATTTGGTATGTGTGTCTATGTGTGCATGTATACACATATATCTGTTTATGTATATATTGTGCTTACATTAAACATGATTTGTTTCAGGACTATGCTTCTCTTAATTTCCTTGCTCTTTGAACTATTGCTTCTGATAGCAACATATTTCTCTTGATGGTTCTGTTCAATTATTCATAATATTCAGGAATAGGTTTTCACTTGATAATTTCTGCCTTTTTATATTTCTGTGGAAGAAAATATATTTTAGATTTGTACTTGTTTAAAACTAAGGGTATTTAGCCTAATATGCAATAAAGGGGACAAATTTTCTCCTCGGAGGAAATCTTTATTGTGCAGATATATTTACATGAAGTTATACAAACATGGAAAGGTCCCTATGTGTATCTGGGTGGAATCACCAGTTGAAATCAAATCTTAATGCAGCTCTGTTTCCTACTGGTCAGCTGTGATATTTGGGTTAGTGAAGGTCAGGAAGACTTGTTCCAGGGTGATCTGATTGATGGAGTAGTCTTCTTTTTTTTTTTTTTTTTAACATTTTTTATTATCTCCGCTCATAGAAACTTAATAGGTACACCGGTTCCTTCCTTCCCTCCTTCTCCCCCCGACCCCTCTGCTCACCCTCCGCTCACCCCTCTCTCCCCACCCCTCTGCTCACCCTCCCCTCCCCCAATCCCCGGAGAATCCTTTAATGTGCATGCCAAACTCTCCTCTAGGTCCTCCTCTCCGATGACGTACAAGGATCCAGCGGAATTTACCTGAACACTTTCCTTCGTTCCCCTTAAGCATAGGAACACTACTGTGGCTGTCAATCCCTTGCCTCCAAGGATCTTGGTGCCTTTAGCAAATGCTAGACTTTGTGGGGTCAATAGTGTGTTGGACATTGTGAAGGGCACATTGCTCCTCTCATCCTTGTGCTCTTATACTCTT
Organism: Typhlomys cinereus; assembly: GCA_023101885.1. Taxonomy (NCBI): domain Eukaryota; kingdom Metazoa; phylum Chordata; class Mammalia; order Rodentia; family Platacanthomyidae; genus Typhlomys; species Typhlomys cinereus. The sequence continues at coordinate 634,175 of JALPQD010000244.1, read as the reverse complement.
ACCGCCCCCTCTTCTGCAAATTTCCCTGAGCTTCAGGATGGGGAGAGATTAGTCTGGCCTAGTTCTAGGTGATTGATATAGAGTCTCTGAAGTTCTGGATTATGGTTTGTTGATTTTCTTTTGCGGTTTTGCTGCTCCTGCAATGCCCTTCACTCCATCCTGATGGGTATTGGATGTCACCCCCTGGCCAGAGATAAAAAGCTGTTAAACTAGAGTCTTGTTATAAGAGTATATTCAAAGGTAGATGTAATAAAAGTAGGAAACCACAGTGAGGGAAAGGTCAATAACCCATTTGCAAAATGGTTACTTATTATCTGCCAGACTATATGCCCTCCCCTTCTGGTGAGATCACACCCCCTCAGTTGTAAATGATCGGGAATGAAAAGTCTGTGAACTTAACCAGATGTCTCATTGCTTACTTGCAGTCCTTGATGGAGGCCTATTTTCTCTGCTGTAACATGGTCCCCCTCTCCTTGTTTCTGGTGTGGCCCTCCTACCCCATCCCTCCTGTTCATACTACTTGCAATTACTGTATTACAGAGATTTATCGTCGAGTGTCTCTAGGTGGGCTGGGTGGGTTTGGTACTAGGAACCACCTATTAGGGAGTACATACAGCGCTTAATTTTTTGGGTCTGGGATACTTCACTCAATATAATTGTTTCTAATGACATCCATTTCCCGGCAAATTCCAGTAATTCATCATTTTTGATGGCTGAGTAGTACTCCATTGTATAGATGTACCACAGTTTCCTTATCCACTCGTCAACTGTTGGACATTTGGGTTGATTCCATGACTTTGCTATTGTAAACAGTGCTGCTATGAACATGGTCGTGCTTGTGCTATCGAGGTGAACCTCTGCTGCATGGGGGGTTATTCCCAAAAGTGGGATAGCTGGATCATATGGCATTTCAATCTTTAATTTCTTTAAGAATCGATGGAGTAGTCTTCTAAACTGAATTTTTCCTTAGCTGTATCCAAAATACCAAACACCTTCGAGAACAACAAAAAAATCTAGTTGCCATTATAGTCTTCCTCCAGCCACCAACTCAGATAAGCTTCTTCTTACCTTCCCTAACACCTGTCAAAGTTACTAAAGTTGGAGGACAGAAGGTCCCAAAGGAGAAGACGAGAAAGCAGGCAACACAGGTAACAGGCAGTTGTGGACCGGAGAGGACGCAGTTATCTGTTCTCAGTTTAGGGCATTAAGGGATTAACAGTCACAATAGTGTTCCTATACTAAAGGGGAACACAAAAAAGAGCTCTAGGCAATGCTACTGAGCCTTACATCTCATCAGAGAGGAGGACCCAGAGGGAAGTTTGACAGACACACGTTGCTCCAGGAACGGGGGGGGGGGGAGGCACTGGGAGAAGGGGAGGGAAGGGGGAAAAGAAGGGGAAAGGGGGGCAGGGAGTGGGGGCATCCAGGGAGGGGAGGAGGGAGGAAGAGGAATGGGCTACTTATCAACTTTGTATGAGTGGAAAAAATAAAAACAAAATAAAATAAAAAATAAAAAAATGAAAAGTTGTGTATGTTGTTTAATTCTAACCTTTTTGGCATTAGTATAACTGTATAGTTTCCCCCAAGTATCTGTTTAGTTGCTGAGTATGTTACTATATTGTATATGTCACCTTGTTGCACAGTGTAAGTTCACATTGACTCCTCCTAACCATAACTTTGTATCTGTCAGTTCTGGATTTAACTTTTTTTCATTTCCCAAGGTTCTATTTGTAAAGTTTCCAACTCTACTGATGTTGAGTGTTCTACTATTTGATCATATTTGTGTTCATGTTTTTAATAACATACATTCTGTTCTGAAAATCTCCAAATTTGAAATATGTTCAGCTTTGCTTTTGATATTACAGCATATTCTCTTTGTATTAAGTTATGCTGTGGGAACAGGAATCCGGGAAAATTGTATATGTTTTGCCATCACACAGCCAACACTTCAGTTTCATCTTTGAAATATCAATTCAGATTTCTAGATCACATAGTTACGACAATTTTAGAATATAAATGTGTATGAGTACTGACATGTTACAAATTCTTTTTTTATTAATACATTTTTTATTATTATTCAGCTCATACAAACTTAATAGGTACACCAGATCCCTCCCTCCCTCCTCCTCCCCCCGTACCCCCTGCTCCTCCTCCCATCCCACTCCCTTCCCATCCCCCAGTGCCTCCCGCCCCAATTCCCAGAGAGTCCTTTCTTGTGCATGCCTGATTTTCCTCTGGGCCCTCCTCTCCGATGACATACAAGGACCCAGTGGCCTTTCCCTGAACCCTTTCCCGTGTTCCCCTTATGTACAGGAACACTGCTGTGGCTGCCAATCCTTTGCCTCCAAGGATCTTGATGCCTTTAGCAGATGCTAGACTTTGTGAGGTCAATAGTGTGTTGGACAATGCGCAGGGCATGTACAGTCCAATTATGATTGCTTCAGCCCTAACTTGTATGGAGTATCTTACATATCATTGCTCCTCCCATCCTTTTGCTCTTACACTCTTACCGCCCCCTCTTCCGCAAATTTCCCTGAGCTTCAGGATGGGGAGAGATTAGTCTGGCCTAGTTCTAGGTGGTTGATATAGAGTCTCTGAAGTTCTGGATTGTGGTTTGTTGGTTTTCTTTTGCAGTTTTGCTGCTCCTGCAATGCCCTTCACTCCATCCTGGTGGGCATTGTATGTTACCCCCTGGCCAGAGACAAAAAGCTGTTAAATTAGAGTCTTGTGATAAAAGCACATTCAAAGGTAGATGTAATAAAAGTGGGAAACAACAGTGAGGGAGGGGTCTATCACCAATTTGCACAATGGTTACTTTTTATCTGCCAGACTATATGCCCTCCTCTTCTGGTGAGATCATACCCCCTCAGTAGTAAATGATCAGGAACAAAAGTCTGTGAACTTAATCATATGTCTCATTACTTATTTGAGTCCTTGATGGAGGCCTATTTTCTCTGCTGTAACATGGTCCCTTCTCTCCTTGTTTCTGGTGTGGCCCTCCCACCCCATCCCTCCTGTTCATAATCCTTGCAATTACTGTCTCTAGGTGGGCTGGGTGGGTTTGGTACTAGGAGCCACCTATTAGGGAGTACATACGGCACTTAATTTTCTAGGTCTGGGATACTTCACTCAATATGATTGTTTCTAATGACATCCATTTCCCGGCAAATTCCAGTAATTCATCATTTTTGATGGCTGAGTAGTACTCCATTGTATAGATGTACCACAGTTTCCTTATCCACTCGTCAACTGTTGGACATTTGGGTTGATTCCATGACTTTGCTATTGTAAACAGTGCTGCTATGAACATGGTCGTGCTTGTGCTATCGAGGTGAACCTCTGCTGTATGGGGGGTTATTCCCAAAAGTGGAATAGCAGGGTCATATGGCATTTCAATCTTCAATTTCTTTAAGAATCTCCAGACGGCTCGCCAGAGTGGCTGTATGAGCCTGCATTCCCACCAGCAATGTAGCAGAGTTCCCCTCTCTCCACATCCTCTCCAGCATTTGTTGTTGTTTGTATTGTGGATTTTTGCCATCCTGACTGGGGTGAGATGATATCTCAGGGAAGTTTTGATTTGTATTTCCCTGATGGCTAAGGAAGTGGAGCATTTTTTTAAGATATTTGTTAGACATTTTAATTTCATCCCTGGTAAAGTTTCTTTTATGTTCCAGGGCCCATTTTTTAATTGGGCCATTGGTTTCTTTGGTGTTTAGTTTTCTAAGTTCTTTGTGCACTCTGGACAGCAGAGTCTGTCAGATGTGTGGTTAGTGAAGATTTTCTCCCATTCTGTGGGTTGCCTTTGAGCTCGTGTTACAATCTCTTTATCTGAACAGAAGCACTTTAATTTCACAAGATCCCAACTGTTGAGAGTTGGTAGCAGTGACTGTGCCATTGGATGTCTGTTTAGGAAATGTTGGCCTAGTCCAATCAGCTCGAGGGAGGTCCCTATCCTTTCAACTATGGTTTTTATAGTCTCTGGCCTTATATCAAGGTCCTTGATCCATTTGGAATTAAGTCTTGTACATGGTGACAAGTATGGGTCCAGCTTTAATCTTCTGCATGTGGAGATCCAGTTTTGCCTGGACCATTTGTTGAAGATGCTGTTCTTTTTCCATTGGATTCTTTGGGCCCCTTTGTCAAAGACCATATGGCTGTAATTTTGTGGGCTTATATCTGGGTCTTCAATCCTTATCCATTGATCTGTGTGTCTATTTTGGAGCCAGTAAGTACCAGGCCGTTTTTATAACTATGGATTTGTAGTATAGACTTAGGTTTGGTATGGTGATACCTCCAGCAGTGTTTTTGTTACTCAGGATTGTTTTTGCTCTCCTGGGTCTTTTGTGCCTCCATATGAACTTTGAGATTGCTTGGTCAACTTCTTTGAAGAATTGCTTTGGGATTTTGATTGGTATAGCATTGAATCTGTATATTGCCTTTGGTAGGATGGTCATTTTTACGATGTTGATTCTGCCAATCCAGTAACAAGGGAGGTCTTTCCACCTTCTGGTGTCTTCTGCAATTTCTTTCTTTAGGGTTTTAAAGTTTTCGTTGTAAAGGTCTTTTACCTCATTGGTTAGGTTTATACCAAGGTATTTCATTTTTTTAGGGGCTATAGTAAATGGGATTGTTTCTCTCAAGGCTTTTTCACTTCTTTCATTTTGGGCATATAGGAAGGCCTCTGATTTTTGCACATTTATTTTGTATCCTGCCACCCTGCTGAACTTCTCAATTAGTTCCAGGAGCTTCCTGGTGGAGTTTTTGGGATCACTCACGTATAAGATCATGTCATCTGCAAATAGGGATAGCTTGACTTCTTCCTTGCTGATTTGAATCCCTCTTATGTCCCTTTCTTGTCTTATGGCTTCAGCTAAGACTTCAAGTACAATATTGAATAGAAGTGGTGAGAGTGGACAGCCTTGTCTAGTTCCTGATCGAAGTGGGAATGCTTCCAATTGTTCCCCATTGAGCATAATCCTTGCTGTGGGCTTGTTGTATACAGCTTTTATTATATTGATAAAGGTTCCTTCCATTCCTACTGTCTCCAGTATTTTGATCATAAAAGGCTGTTGGATCTTGTCAAAAGCTTTTTCTGCATCTATCGAGAGTATCATGTGGTCTTGGACTTTGGACTGGTTTACATGATGAATTACCTTTGTTGATTTGCGTATGTTGAACCAACCTTGTGTGCCGGGGATGAAGCCTACTTAGTCCCCATGAATGATCTTTTTAATATGTTTTTGAATCTGATTTGCTAAGACTTTGTTGAGAATCTTTGCGTCTGTGTTCATCAGAGAGATCGGCCCATAGTTTTCTTTTTTAAGTGAATCTTTATTAGGTTTTGGGATTAAAACGATATTAGCTTCATAGAAGGAATTTGGTAGTGTTCCTTCCTTTGCTATTTGATGGAACAGTTTAAGGAGTATTGGTGTTATTAACTCCTTAAATGTCTGGTAGAACTCTGTGCTGAATCCATCTGGTCCAGGACATTTTTTGGTGGGAAGATTTGACATTACTTCTTCAATTTCCTTGTATGTTATAGGACTATTTAAGTAATTCACAACTTCCTGAGTCAATTGAGGTAAGTTGTGTTTACTTCGGAATTCATCCATCTCTTTTGTGTTGTCAAACTTCACAGAGTATAAGTTTTTGAAATATGATGTTATAATTCTCTGGATTTCTTGGGTATCAGTAGTGATAACTCCATGTTCATTTCTGATTTTGTGAATTTGGGTTTTCTCTCTCCTGGTTTTGGTTAATTTAGCTAGGGGTATATTAATCTTATTGATTTTTTCAAAGAAACAGCTTTTGGACTGGTTGATTTTTTCTATCGTTTTCTTAATCTCGATTTCAGATATTTCTCCCCTTATTTTGCTAATCTCCTCTCTTCAACTAGTTTTGGGATCAGATTGCTCTAGTTTCTCTAAAGCTTTAAGCTGCATTGTTAAGTTGTTTATTTCTGATGTTTCCATTTTTTTGATGTAGGCATTAAGAGCTATGAACTTACCTTTTAGAACAGCTTTCATTGTGTCCCAGAGATCTTGGTAAGTTGTATTTTCATTATCATTCACTTTCAGGAAATCTTGAATTTCCTTTTTAATTTCTTCCTGAATCCAGTTCTCATTCAGCATCATATTGTTAAGTTTCCAGAAGTTAATGTATTTTCTCTTGTTTGTTGTGTTGTGGATGTCCAGCTTTAGGCCATGGTGGTCTGACAGGGCACAGGCTAGAATTTCAACTTTTTTGTACATGTGTAGATTTATTTTGTGGCCCAGTATGTGATCTATTTTGGAGAAAGTTCTGTGTGCTGCTGAGAAAAATGTGTATTCTTTGGTATTTGGGTGAAAAGTTCGATAGAGATCTGTAAGGTCCATTTCTTTCAGGGTTTGATTAAGGTCCAAAGTGTCTCTATTAAGCTTTTGACCTGTTGATCTATCCCATGTTGAGAGGGCGGTGTTGAAGTCCCCAAGAATTATCGTTTGGGGATTGATTTCTTGCTTTAGACACTGGAGGGTTTTCTTAATGAATGTGGAGGGGCCCGTATTGGGTGCATATATGTTCAGTATTGTGAAGTCTTCCTGGTGAATTGTACCTGTGACTAAAATGAAGTATCCATCCATGTCTCTTATAATTGTCTTTGGTTTGAAGTCCACTTTGTCTGATATCATCATGGCTACCCCTGCCTGTTTTCTGCTTCCATTAGCTTGTAGAATTGTTGACCAGCCTTTTATTTTTAGAGCGTGCCTGTCTTTTGTGGTGAGATGGGTTTCCTGCAGGCAGCAGATTGATGGATTTGATTTTTAATCCAAGTTTGTAATCTGTGTCTCTTGATCGGTGAGTTAATTCCATTAACATTTAGTGTTATAATGGTGAAACTATTTTTGATTCCAGACATTTATTATGTTTAGTAGTTTTTATAAGTATATTGCTTTGCTTTTAATGGTGTTATACTTGCCTTCTGCTCTCCTGGATATGCCTGTTTTTTTCTTCACGCTTGAGTATCATTTCTAGCATTTTTTGAAGGCCTGGTTTGGTGGACATGTATCCTTTCAAGTTGTCTTTGTGCTGGAAGATTTTGTTTCTCCCTCGATCATGACTGATAGTTTTGCAGGGTAAATCAGCCTGGGTTGATATTTTTGCTCATTCAGTACTTGAAGTATGTCTCTCCAAGCTCTTCTTGCTTTTAGTGTTTCTATTGAGAAGTCATTTGTTATTTTAATAGGTTTACCTTTAAAAGTGACTTGTTTTTTCTCCCTTGAAGCTCTCAGCACCAGTTCTTCATCTTGAATGTGGAGTGTTTTGACTATTATTTGCCGTGGCGAGCTTCTGTTTTGGTCGTATCTGTTTGGGGTGCGGAATGCCTCTTGTATATGGATGGGCCTGTCTTTTTTTAGATGAGGAAAGTTTTCCTTGATGATCGTTTGAAAAATTTCCTCAGGGGTGGTATTTTGAGATTCTTGCTCTGGTATTCCATGAATACGCATGTTGGGCTTCTTCAGGGTGTCCCATATCTCCTGGATATTTCTCTCAAGCATCTTTTTGGCTTTAACAATCTCTTCCATTGAGCTGGTTAATACTCCCACTTTATCTTCAAGATCTGAAATTCTGTTTTCTGCTTCATTAGTTCTGCTGATAAGACTCTCTGTGGAGTTCTGGGTTGAAGATAACTTGTCTTGTAGCTCAGTTTTAAACTCTGCTTGAGTCTGCTTTAACTGCTCTATGCCAGTTTTTGATTCTTGCACTGTTTTTCTCAACTCCTCCATGTGTCTGTTGTGTTCCTCCTCAAAGCGATTGATTCGATTATTTAATTCCTCCCGGATTTCCTCTTTCATAGTATTGAACATGGTAATGATCATATTTTGAAGGTCGTTATCCTGGGTCAGGCTCTCTTGGCCATTTTCCATGGGTTTGTTCTGGTTGGAGTCTAACATTATGGGATTAATTCCTTCAGTGGGAGATTTGTTTACTTGAGTGTTGTTTCTCATGGATTTGCACTTAGAGTTTGGCATTGTCGTTTTAACTCTTAAGATCTTTTAATTTCTGTGCGTTTTCACTAAACTGAATTATTTGGCCTGGGGCTCTAGGGGTGGGCGGGGACCGAGCTTACCTGGGTCTTGGTGTGGTGAGGGCTGGCTGGACTGCGCGCGGGTCCAGGGCCGGGGAGTGGAGGGGAAGGGGGGATGGGGCGTTGGCGGGGCTCTATTTAAACCCGGGCCACCGGAGGGCAGGGCTGGGCGCAGAGGGGGTGCCCTCTCCTCCTCCCAGGCCCTGCGCGCGCGGCTCTGGCTGGATGGTGGGAGGAGCTGGGTCCACTTGGGCGGCCTGGGGCTCTGGGTCTCGCGCGGTGAGGTCTGTCTGGACCGCGGGCGCGTGGGTCCTGGGCGGCGGAGTGGAGGGGAAGGGCTGTTACAAATTCTTAAAGGAAATTCTTATTCCTATATCTAAAACAGATTCTGTAAGTCTGGAGCTGTAGAAAGTGGGGACAGAGAAGAGACTTCATGCCTGGGAACCTGCTGTTCAGGTTCAGCTCCCTCATCACAGCAAGAGGTTTCTAGATGGAGCACAATGGCCTAAGTAATCAAAAAAAGATTAGCAAACTACAGCAAAAATTATATACAAAATCTTATCATTTAATTGTCCATTAACATCCATAGCTGTCAGTCCTCTGCTCCTTTTTTTCTGTTCTCACTTTCATGTGTATGCGGTATATATGTGTTTCTGTGTGCATGTGAGAACTTAAGCATGTTGTGCACATGAATTTAGAGGACTGAAATTGCTAAAAGGGCTAGCCTGGCTAGCCAGTTTGCTCCAGGGATTCCTAGTCTCTGCCTTCTGAGGATGGATTTCAGGCAGATCACCACATCCAGCTAGCATTTTACCTGGTATCTGGGGGTCTGAACTTCAGTCCTTTTGCTTGCTCAGCAAGTGCTTTAACTGTTGATCCATCTTCTCAGCCCAACCACCACATCTTTATTGGCTGCCATCTCTGGGGAAAAGGAAATTTTGTGAAGTCCTGACACTGTCATCTAATGGGACGCCTATCAAAATACTGAAAATGCTGGTGACATAGTTGAACAGGATAAGTTTGATGTAAGCAGAAGTGCTTTTCGAAAACAGGAAGCTCATCATGTACGTGAGGGGAATGGCAGACCAGCCGTACAGGGTAAGGACCAGCACGGTTTCCACAACGTGGTAACTCATATCATAAATACCAACTTCACAGTATTTGAACGCAACCTGGAGCAGGGAAACAGGCAAGATGAAGTTCAAGTACAAAAATAAAACAAGCCACATTCACAGGAGAAAACACCAAGCCCTGCATTTGATGCAAGAGCGCTCCGTAATTAAGTCAGTCTCTTTGAAATAAAGAAAACCCATAACCCGTAACCATAACTTTGTGCTACTTTTGTCTTTTATTTACCAGATGCTGCTGCAGTCAGCTGAATGAGAACCATGCATTCCTCTTGTTATTTTGTTTTCTCCCTAGGGTAGTTTTTTCTAAAATTCATACACAAACTTAGCAGGCTTTATCTCACTGGTGATAACTCAGCTTTACCAGAACATAGATTATTTCTCTAAAGATTTTCCTCTGATTTCATAATTTACCTATTATCTATAGCCACTGCTTTTAAGTTAAATTGAGTTTTCTGTCTTTCATCTACCTCTCATACCTTTTCCTGGACCACATTCTTAATGATTCTGAATTCATATTGAAAGTCAGACAAGGAAGTACAAATTCAATGGGGCCAAAATTATGATATATGGAGGAGATGGAAGCAACCATTAAAGAAAATGCATTTTTTCTTGCTCATTAGCTGGAAATTACAGTTTCTTCATAAATCTTAGGGTTGTCTCTTTGGGCCATTATATAATTTGGTAACTGCAAAATTAAGAAATAAGCAGTAAGATTAAGCTAATCATTATATAACTGATGAGGTATATTTTGGGTGGTGGTACAAAGTTCAACAGAGATGATCTGTATGTCAGAGTTGAATTCAATACTTACAGTTATGATATTCTTGCTTCTGACTATAAGTGCTAAAAGTCTAATCTGGATAAAGAAAATAAGATTATGAACTTAATTCTTATATCAAAACAATCTATTCAGTGTCACAAATCATAATCTCTTTCAAAGCAAAACTGATTTAGTTGAATAAACAATTACAAACAAAAGAGCATGCATTGTGAATATACAGATTTTATATATAACAATAAATGGAAGTAAAATAATCATTTTTGTATACATGTAAATTTACATCTTTTGAGGAACTCTAAACTCTTGTTCATAGCAGTAGTTTTTTTGGATTTCCACCAATAGTTTTGAAGGTTTAAACTTTTTCCAAACCTTGGCAAAGCAAGGTTTTGTTTGGGCAATAGCCATTTTATGAGTCATAAGACTGTATTTCATAACTTTGATTTGCATTTTCCTTAAGAGTAATAACATTTGGCATGCTTTAATATATGTATTGACTTTCTGTATTTTTTCAGGGAAATTTGCAATTAATTTGTTAACTGTTTTCTGGATCATTCATGAATTCATATTTCACTAGGAATCAAGGAGGTGTGAATCATATATATTCTATTATTGGTTCTAATTCCTCTGATATAAATTACATGGACATATATTTTGGGTGATTAAGAACAATATCCATTGCACACTAAAGAATGCTCCAGAAATGGGGGGGAGGGGGCACTGGGAGAAGGGAAGGAAGGGGGAAAGGGAAGGGGCAAGATGGGGAGGGAGTAAAGGGATTCAGGGAGGGGTGGAGGCGAATGGGGTACCTATCAACTTTATATGCGTGGAAGAAATAAAAAAAATAAAAAGAACAATGTCCTTAAAATGATGGTAACAACATTACAGAGAGAATATTCTGAAAGCTGAAAAAGAAAAAAAAAAGTCACATTTAAAGGCAACCTGTTAGAATAACAGCCAAGTTTTCAATAGAAACAGTGAAAGCCAGAACTTGGAAAGGTACTCTTCATGTCATGAAAGATCACAAATGCCAACCCAGGCTGCTACACCCAGCTAAACTATCAGTCACTTTTGAAGGTGAAAGAAAAATGTTCCATGACAAAAATAAACTGAAGTCCTTCTTGTCTTTCAAATCGGGCCTGAATACTAGGCCCGAAAAAATTCTCAAGACAGATGAAACTGATCAGTGCACTCAAAAGGATAAAATGGAAAAATAAGCCAGATACACTATCAGACAGAGAACTGCCAACACCAAAGCCAATAAACTAACTAACTAAATAAATAAATAAAGGAATCTGCAAAAACTTTTCAATTGTAACCTTAAACATCAATGGCATCAATTCCCCAATCAAGAGACACAGGCTAACAAGATGGATTAAAAGATACAATCAAACTGTTGCCTCAAGGAAAGAAACCTCACTTTAAAAGATAGGCACTATCTCAGTACTAAAGATACTTCAAGCAAATGCAACCAGGAAACAAGCAGGAGAAGCCATCCTAAAATCAGACAAAAATGATCTCAAACCAAATTAAATGACATATATACTTCCTAATAGGTGGATCCTAATACTAAACTCACTTAGTGACATATTCAAAGATAAATCTCTGTAATACCTACAATAATCACAAATATTATAAACAGGAAGAAAGGAGAAGGAGCCCCCCCCCCCAGAAATAGGAGAGAGGAGATCATGCTTCAGTAGAGAAAATAGGTCACCATCAAATATTGCAAATAAGTAGCAAGACACATCTGGTTAAACTCACTCTCACTTTCCTTCTTGGTCACTTGTGACTGAGGAAGTTTGATCTCACCAATCAGGGAGGGTATAGTGACTGGCAGATAGATGGTAACCACTCTGCAAATGGGACACTGACTCCCCTTTCACTGCAGTCTTCTACTCCTATTCCATCTACCTTTGAATCTCCTCTTATAATAAGATTCATTTAAACCACCTTTTTATCTTTGGTTAGGAGGTGACCTCCTATACCAGTCAGGATGGAGCCAAGGGTGGTACAGGTACAGCAAAACTGAAAACTACAACAAACCATAATTCAGAACACCGGAGACCCTACATTAATCACCTGCAACCAGACCAGCCAAATCTCTCCCCATCCTAGAGCTCAGTGAAACTTTCAGAAGAGGGGGGTAGCAAGATTGAAAGAGCCTAAAGATGGGGAGGATCAAGGATATACAAGATGCTCCACACAAGTTAAGGCTGCAGTAGCCATAATCAGACTTTGCATGACCTGCACAATGACTGACATGGCAACGAGCCCCCAAAGTCTAGCATGGACTAGGCACTAGGATCCTTAGAGGCTAGGAATTAACAGTCATAATAGTGTTCCCATACTAAAGGGGAACACAAGAAAGGGCTCTGGGCAATGCCACTGAGTCCTTACATCTCATTAGAGTGGAGGACTCAGAGGGAAGTTTGGTATTCACACAAAAGGATGCTCCAGGGAATGGGAAGGTGGGGAGGGAAAGGCACTGGGAGAAGGGGAGAGAGGGGGGTGAAAGAGAGGGGAAAAGGTGGGCAGGGTGCAAAGAGGACTGGGGAGGGGTGGAGTGAGGGAGGGGACTGGAGTACTTATTAAGCTTATATGACTGGGGAAAAATAAATAAATATAATTAAAAAATGATCTCAAACCAAAGCAAATCATAAGAGACATAGAATCCATACTTGTCAAAGGAACAATACATCAAGATAAATTCACAAATTAATACATATACACTCCGAACACAGGCTCACCCACCTTTGTTAAACTAACATTAGAACATGTAAAACAACAAATCAACACAAACATGAAAATAGTAGGGGATTTCAATATCCCACTCTCACTGATAGAAAAATCAGTAGGCTAAAAACTGAACAGAGACACACTGGAACTAAACCAAACCATAAAAGAAATAGATCTGACAGATATCTACTGGATATCTAACACCAGGAACATACATTGTTTTCAGCAGCCCATGGAAATTTCTCCAAAACAGACCACATACTAGGCCACAAAGCAAGTCTCCACAAATACAAGAAAATCGAAATAACCTCCTGTACTCTATCTGACTATCAGGGAATAAAGATTGACACCCATAGGAAGGCAAACAATAGAAAGTACACAAATTCATGGCCACTGAACGTCATGCTACTAAATGAGAAAGGGGTCTAGACAGAAGTAAAAATGGAAATTCAAGAATTCCTAAAACTCGGTAATAATGAGAACACATCATATCCAAACCTTTGGAATATGAGGAAGGCAGTCCTAAGAGAAAAATTCATAACACTCAACACCTACATCAAAAAATGGAACCATCACAAGTAAATAACCTAACAATGCAGCTTAAAGCTTTAGAAAAACAGCAAAAACCCCAACAGAAGCAATATACAGTGCAGAGATTAATAGGATCAGAGGAGAAAGAACTGAAATTGAGACAAAGAAAACAATACAAAAAATCAAACAAAGAGCTGGTTCTTTGAAAAACTTAACAAGATTAATAAATCTATGCCTCACAAATTAATAAGATTAGAGATAAAACAGAATTATTACAACAGATGCCATGAAAATTCAGGAATGAATAAGATCATACTTCAAAAATTTATATTCTGTGAAATTCAATAATCACAAAGAAATGGATGAATTTCTAAGCATATACAACACACCAAAGTCAAACCATGATGAATTGAATTATCTAAGCAGTCTTATAACAAAGGATGGAGTTGAAGCAGTAATTATGAATCCCTCTACCCAAAATAGCTGGGATCAGATGATTCAGTGCAGAATTTGACCAGAAATTTAAAGAACTATTAGTACCAATACTTCTTCAATTATTCCACAAAATAGAAAATGAAGGAACGCTTCCAACTTTTTTCTACAAAGCCAACATTATACAAATCCCCAAACCAAATAAAGACAGAACAAAAAGAGAATACTATAGGCCAATCTCATTGATGAACACAGATGCAAAGATCTTCAACAAAATTCTAGCAAACTGGCTTCAAAAACATCAAAAAGATCATCTATTATGAATGGATTTGGTTTATTCCAGGAACAAGGTTGGTTCAACATATACAAATCTATAAATATAATTCACCATATAAACAAATGCAAAAACAAAAATCATATGATTTTCTTAATTGAAAAAGCCTTTAACAAAATCCACCCTTTTATGATAAAGACTCTGGAGAAAATAGGGATAAAGGAACACTTATCAACATAATATAAAACAACAAGCCTATAGCAAAAATCATCCTAAATGGTAAAAACTTGAAGCATCCCGTTCGGATAAGGAACTAAACAAGCCTGTCCACTCTCACCATTTCTATTCAACACTGTACTTGAAGTCTTAGCTAGAGCCGTAAGTCAAGAGAGGAAAGTAAAAGGGATACAACTTGGAAAAGAAGAAATCAATTTATCCCTATTTGCCTATGACATAATTCTATACCTCAAAGACCCCAAAAATTCTGCCATAAAGCTCCTGGAACTAATGAATAAGTTCAGTAGAGTGGCAAGATACAAAATTAATATAAAAAAATCAGTGGCTTTCCTGTATACCAAAGCAAGAAAGATCTGAGAGAAGCAAAACCATTTACTATAGCTTCTAAAAAAAAAATTAGATATCTTAGAATAAACCTAACCAAAGATGTGAAAGATCCACATGATGAAAACTTTAAAACCCTAAAAAAAGAGATTATAGAAGACACCAGAAGATGGAAAGACCTCCAATGTTCCTGGATTGTCAGAATTAACATTGTGAAAATAACCACTCTATCAGAAGAAATATACAGGTTGAATGCAATACCAAACAAAATTTCAACCCAATTATTAATTTAAAAAATAAATAAAATATCTCAACACTCAAACAAGACACAGCCTATTGCCATACAAGACCAGTGAAATAGAAATAACTACCAACCACAGTGCAGAACATCAGCGAACCTAAGTTGTTCAACCTTAATCAGGCCAACTAAACCCCCTTCCATCCTAAGACTCAGGGAATTTTGTAGAAGAGGAGGGAGAAAAATTATAAGAGCCTGAAAGTGAGGAAGTTCACTGCAAGCCAAGTCACACCAATCATGACAGGGCTGCTACATCCAGATCTCACTGCAATGAGAACTACCTGCACCAGACCTGCACAACGGCTGACATAACATTTCCCCATGGACCAGCGAGGAACTCAGGAGTGATAACTACACACAGTGAGAACCTTAAGGACAAGAGCTGTACAAGTGAAAGGGAGTGTCCCAATATGTAGCCTACCCAAGGTCGGACCACAGAGGCCTGAGACCCTACTAGAGCAGATGACCCAAAGGCTACCTGACAGTCCATACCAGCAGACAGGCATGAGCGTGGGAGGCAGAGAGATGGAATGGTGACAGGAGGAGGAAGAATAACAACTCACTATGTTTGTATAAAAGGAAAAGTCTTAATTAAAAAAAAGAACAATGCCTTTCACTGGGCATCCTAGTGTGTAATGTGCGCTTCTGCACTGTCAGTTTCTTGAACGTCAGGACTGGAAAATTAGTGAGAAATCATAACTTTAAAACAGTGGTTTCCCACACAGCTCTTTTCTTTATTGTTTACTGAATTCTAATTGGAGGACAAGGAGGACAGAGTTAGGTTTTAACAAAGATACAATACAAATTCCAGAGCGTGACTGGATGATAGCAGGTATTTGATAAGAGATTTGAAACAGTAATGGAGACTTAAAACGAGGCAGGTGGCAGTAATAAAAGTAGAACGGTGCAGAATAAAAGTGAGCAAACTGGAGTGTGTGAAATATTATAGACAAGAGGCTTTCACATTGAACAGTTTTGGTACTCAGCAAAGATCAGTTAGAAAAATTAATGGGGAATTAATTCATGAGATACCTTTGTGCTATGGCAAAGAAAAACTATTTTCTTCCTATAAAGGACATTGGAGTTATTTTCTTCTAAAGACTCCTATGAGAATTTTGGCTTATTAATTCACTCATTCTTTTTTTTTTTTTTTTGAGGCAAGTTCTTATGTAGTCAAGGCTGCCACAAGCTTGTGGCGTAGCAGCAGCTGACTTTGAACTGATCTTCCTGCCTCCACCTTCCATGTGCTGAGACTGCGTACTTGCACCACCATGCCCAGCTCTGCACTGCATTTCATGAGCACACATGGCTTACTGGAGGACCTAGATTTATGAAACCATTATAATAGATACCCCTAAAGAGACATTGCAAAGTGCTCACCAAGAGTAAGCAGCAGGATGGGATGAAGACGGTAAAATCACACACAAGAGCAGAAAGCCAAGACACAAGAACAGAAACCCCACTCAGCAACTGCATGTGTTTTGTCTTAGTGGTTCTTTCAGTCACTGTTAGCAGACAAAAGCCACTGACCAGAAGGGCCATGCCCAGCTGAATTTTTAAGGCTACTATCTTTCCATCTATAGGCCTGTGGGAAGAATAAAAAGAAGATAAATAACAGAATAAAAAATGCAAATTTCTGTCAATAATTACTATTGTCACGTACATATAATCAGATAGGTTGGACAGGGAATGTGTTTACAGCATAAAAGTCAATTCTAATGAAAGGAGCAACATAGCCCATACTTTCTTTAGCCCCAGGGCTTGGCTGAGGTTTATTGGAGACTGTCAAGGAAGCATTAGAACCAAGAAGTGACATGAAAAGAATGTTGTCTAAAACTGCCATGGACAGAGGTGGTGAGTGGTGTGCTTCGTTGTTGAACATAACGGTAAGGATTGTTGTATTTGGCATCACCTCAATGGAAAGTGCAATGATACATGAATAAGTACATTCTTCACTTTTCATCAAGTAAGTCTGTAGGTCACCTAGGATCAGGGCACAATATTGGTTATGTATCCATGTTCAGATCACCTACAATTGTTTAAGCCATCAAAGAACAAGCAATTTTATTCCTCACCTCTTTAAATTTTCTTGTGGTAATTATTTAAGAGTTTTCCTATTATCCCAATGACTTTATTTCATCATTAAACTCCAGACTCTCTTGCTTCATAGCCTATAACCAACTAAGATGCCACTGAGAAAATACAGGCAATTTGGCACAGATTCATTCCATTTACTTATCTGTGAGATTTGCAAGAACTCCAATCTTTCATTATCTTACAGTTCATGAAACCATCCTCTGAAAGACCAGAAATGCGAAATAAAAAAGATTTTTAAAAATCACGTTTTGAGGGCTTCAGAAAATGACTCAGGGGTTAACACTGTCTTGCAAAAAAAAGGTCTTAGCCCACAAAAATACAGCCATTTGGTCTTTGACAAAGGGGCCCAAAAAATCCAATGGAAAAAGAACAGCATCTTCAACAAATGGTGCTGGCAAAACTGGATCTCCACATGCAGAAGATTAAAGCTGGACCCATACTTGTCACCATGTACAAGACTTAATTCCAAATGGATCAAGGACCTTGATATAAGGCCAGTGACTTTAAAAACCATAGTTGAAAGGATAGGGAACTCCCTCGAGCTGATTGGGCTAGGCCAACACTTCCTAAACAGACATCCAATGGCACAGTCACTGCTACCAACTCTCAACAGTTGGGATCTTGTGAAATTAAAGTGCTTCTGTTCAGATAAAGAGATTGTAACACGAGCTCAAAGGCAACCCACAGAATGGGAGAAAATCTTCACTAACCACATATCTGACAGAGCTCTACTGTCCAGAGTGCATAAAGAACTTAGAAAACTAAATTCCAAGGAAAACACTGGCCCAATTAAAAAATGGGCCCTGGAACTTCAAAGAAACTTTACCAGGGATGAAATTAAAATGTCTAACAAATATCTGAAAAAATGCTCCACTTCTTTAGCCATCAGGGAAATGCAAATCAAAACTTCCCTGAGATATCATCTCACCCCGGTCAGGATGGCAAAAATCCACAATACAAACAACGACAAATGCTGGAGAGGATGTGGAGAGAGGGGAACTCTCCTACATTGTTGGTGGGAATGCAGGCTCATACAGCCACTCTGGCGAGCCGTCTGGAGATTCTTAAAGAAATTAAAGATTGAAATGCCATATGACCCTGCTATCCCACTTTTGGGAATAACCCCCCATGCAGCAGAGGTTCGCCTCGATAGCACAAGCTCGACCATGTTCATAGCAGCACTGTTTACAATAGCAAAGTCATGGAATCAACCTAAATGTCCAACAGTTGACGAGTGGATAAGGAAACTGTGGTACATCTATACAATGGAGTACTACTCAGCCATCAAAAATGATGAATTACTGGAATTTGCTGGGAAATGGATGTCATTAGAAAGAATTATATTAAGTGAAGTATCCCAAACCCAGAAAATTAAGCGCCGTATGTACTCCTTAATAGGTGGCTCCTAGTACCAAACTCACCCAGCCCACATTGAGACACTTAAAAGTAAACCTATGTAACACAGTAATTGCAAGGATTATGAACAAGAGAGACGGGGTAGGAGGGCCAAACCAGAAACAAGGAGAGAGGGGACCATGTTACAGCAGAGAAAATAGGCCTCCATCAAGGTCTGCAAGTAAGTAATGAGAAACCTGGTTAAGTTCACAGACGTTCTTTCCTGATTTCACCAGAAGGGGGGGGCATATAGTCTAGCAGATAAAAAGTAATCATTTTGCAAATGGGTGATGGACCCCTCCCTCACTGAGGTTTCCTACTCTTATTACATCTACCCTTAAATGTGCTATTATAACAAGACTCCAGTTTAACAGCTTTTGTCTCTGGCCAGCGGGTGACATACAGTGCCCAGCAGAATGGAGTGAAGGGCATTGCAGGAGCAGCAAAACTGCAAAAGAAAATCGACAAACCACAATTCAGAACTTCAGAGACTCTATATCAATCACATAGAACTAGGCCAGCCTGATCTCTCCCCATCCTGGAGCTCAGGGACATTTGTGGAAGAGGGGGCGGTAAGATTGTAAGAGCAAAAGGATGGGAGGAGCAACGATTTGCAAGATTCTCAACAATAGTTGGGGCCAAGGCAATCATAATGGGACTTTGCATGCCCTGCGAAATGTCCAATGCACTGTTGCCCTCATAAAGTCTAGCATCTGTTAAGGGCACCGAGAAACCTGGAGGCAAGGGATTGACAGCCATAGTAGTGATCCTGTGCTTAAGGGGAACAAGAGAAAGGGCTTATGGAAATGCCACTGGGTCCTTTTATGTCATCGGAGAGGAGGACCCAGTGGAGAGTTAGGCGTACACAATAAAGGACTCTCTGGGAATCGGGGGGAGGCACTGGGGGATGGGGAGGGAGAGGAGGGGGCTCGGGGGGAGGAGGGGGGAGGGAGGGAACTGGTAAAAAAATTTTTAAATGTATAATTAAATTTTTAATAAAAAAATTATGAAAGCACTAAAAAAAAAAAAAAAAGGTCTTGAGTTCAGATCCCAGGTCCCACTTAAAAAACATCAGGCAGGAATAGCTACAGCCTGCACTTCTGGCCCTAGTGGGTGGAGCCTGGGAAATCCAAGAGCAAAGCAAGGAGAAGGTAGAAGCAATCCAAGATGATTCCTGAAGTCACTCTTGGTCCTCCACAGGGCTACTCTCTCTCTCTCTCTCTCTCTCTCTCTCTCTCTCTCTCTCACTCACTCACACACACATATTAAATAAATAAAATATTTTTTAAAAAGACAAAAGAAAATAAAATCACCTTTTAAGCATGTTCCAGATCTAGGATATTAACTAATTCTTTGGGGGGAGTGTGTGCAAAACATTGGGAAGGATGGAAATATACTGTAATAAATCCCACATTCTGTACCCCTTTTCTCTTTGACAACTTAGATTCATAAGTAACAGTGGGGAAGAGAAAGACAAATTCTTATTCAAATGTCATCTGACCTCAAACTCATTTCAACCCATGAGTGGACTTAGGTCTCCCCTTATCTTACTGTCTGCAAGAAATTAAACCAAGCTACCTATGGAGAACATTACCCCACCTAGATTCTTTGCAACTTTTATTTTTGATACATGGCATTAAATTTAAATTGTCAAATAAGAAGCAGCATGGACAGAAAGTAGACGCAATGCAACAAATCTGCTGAGCTTGATATTGAGATATAGAATTTACCAGAGAATGAAAGTACATAGAAGTATTGAATATTTTGATGTGGCCATTGAAAATACTATTAATGTAATGAAAAAGTAGATATTTAACTTATAGCGATTGAACACACATGAAGAAGTTAGATCAAGGAAATGGAAGGCAAGTGGTTAGCAAATCCTAATTATAATAAAGAGCAACTAAAATTATTCTACACACATATGGTAGTTGATTTCCTGTTACTTTGACAAAGTTATAGGATGTGCACACACTGAATGTGTCTGTGAAGGTACTTCCAGAAGAGATGGATGCATACAGCAATAGACCCAATATAGAAGATCTGTAGCCTGTACAAATGTGCATGGGCCATGCAATCAGTACTGTAGGTCTGTAGAGAACACAAGGGTGAAGGAAGAGTGAATCTTCTTCTTGGGTGGGTCCATCCACGTTTCTCTTGTCTCAGTCATCAGTCCTCTGGGTCTAGACTCTGAGATGTACACCATTTGGACTCTCTTCACCTAGGTCCTCAAACCCACACTGAATTATTTGCTTTCCTTTGTATTCAGCCTGTTGTGGCATATTGAGAGACTTCTCAGCCTCCATAATGATATGCACCAACTTCCTGAGTAGGTCTTCTCCCGACCCTCCTCTATTTTTGCCTTTTCCCTCCCTTCTCCTTCAAAGAACTCAATCAAACATTTAAAGAGTTGTAAGCACTAAACATGTGCAAATATGCTCTAGAAGAGGAAACAGCTCCCAATCCACTTTAAGCTAGTACCAAATAGCAGATCATACAAAGACAGTGTGACAAAAATAATCTGTAGGTCAACATCTTTTTGTAAATATAGACAGAAAACTTCTTTTAACAGAAGTTAAGCAAATAGTACTCGGTAATATATAAAAGATTATTTGCCCTGACAACTGGAGCCTCTTTCAGGAATATATGACTCATCAATGATTGAAAATAAATGCTGTCCATAATACTGATAGACTGGCAAAAATTACAGTCATGTGGGCTGGGAAGATGGCTCAGAGGTTAAAGCCTTTGCAAGCCTGAGTTTGGATCCCCAGAACCCAAGTAAAGATGCCACATGGAAATGGCAGTGGCCTGCATTTTGGGCCCTGGAAAGCGAAGCCTGGAAAACCCCAGTGCAAAACAATAAGGAGGGAGAGAAATCCTGGGTAATTCCCATTATAACCCTTGAGCCTCTATAGGCACACACACTCAAGTGTTTTCTTGTATGCATACACCAAAACAATTTATACCAACACATACATCTATGCAGAAAGACTTTTGGGTAAACAAACATTTACGTATAACTAAAAGTATGGAAAAAGTAGGAATAAAGTACAGCTTTCTCAACTTCATGGATATTTAATAGAGAAAGGAACTTTCTCCCTAGGATTAAGGTTTAGAATGTTGCTTTCCATAACTGATTCAACAAGTGATAGAGATTCTACCTAGTGCAATAGAACATGAATGTAAAGTAAAAGGCATGTGCACTATAAAGACAGAAATAAAACTGCTCTTGTTAGCAGATGACATGATTATACATATGGAAAATCCTTAACGATCAAAATTTCTACAGCTAATAAGTGAGTTCCTCGAAGTGACATTATACAAGATAAACACAGTAGAATGGAATTGGTAATTGTTACAATGATCATCATCAACTTGCACATTAATATGTAGTAATGATTTTAATGAAATTATATGTAATATGCTACAGTAAGTCTGTAGAGACCAAATTTTGAAATATAGCAGCATTTATATTCATTCAAAAATAAATTTTTAGGTATAAATTGTTTCTATCTGCAATATTAGGGAGGAAATCCAGTATCTTGCACATGCTAGGGAAACATCCTACCACCGACAACACCCCTACTTTTTCCATGAAATTTGGATGAAACACTAATAAAATAAATCAAGGAAGGCTTAAATAAATTCCAAGATTCTTTTGTGAGTATAAACAAATTTATACGAAAATGTACATGGAACATCAAAGAAATTAAAATATAACCATCTTGAAAAAAAGAATAAAGTGGAAGGAGTTAGCCTACCAACTTTAAGGTATGAATTGGTAAAGAAATGCATGGATTAACTGAGTATAATTCAGAATACAGAAGTAAACACTCACATAATCAACTCATTTTTGAAAAAGGCACAAAAATCATAAAATAGACATCATTATTCAATAAAAAGCAGCAGACACAATATGTATGCACAGCCAAAGGCACAAAAGTTAAGTACTTCATGGTTACCTGTTCTCTGTGCTTTGCCCAGTTCTGTTTCAATTATCAACCATTGTAAAGGAAAGAGACAGATGAATTTCTGAATGCATATGACCGACCAAAGTTGAACCAAGATGAAATAAGTGATACAAACAGATTTATAATAAGCAATGAGATTGAGGTAGTCATCAAAAATCTCCCAACTAAAAATAAACCTAGGATCAGATAGACATAGTGCAGAATTCTACCAGACCTTCAAAAAAGAAGAAAAAGGAATTCTCGTATCATTTCATAAGAAAAAGAAAGAGCGAAGAGGTGAAGATCTCCCAAGCACAAGGTTCTGAGTTCAGATCAGGTCCCATGCAAATGGCAGTGACCTATATTTCCAGCTCTAGTGGGGATTTAGAGTCTGAAAAATCTCAGAGTGAAGCAAGAAGGAGGTAGAAGCAATCCACGATGATTCATGAAGTCACTGTTGGTAACTATACACACACACACACACATACACACACACGCGCACACACACACACGCACACAGAAAATATTAAAAAAATACTGAAGCCAGTATTACCCTGATAAAAAACCAAATATAAATATATGCACAACATAAAAAGAGAATTGTAGGCCATTCTTCCACATGAGCATAGATGAAAAAAATCCTTAATAAAATACTTGCAACCTGAATCCAAGAATACAACAAAAAGATTTTTCACTGCAAACTAGTTAAAGTCACTCCAGAGATGCAGGTATAGTTCAACCTAAATAAATCAATAAATGTAATTAATCACATAATGGAGACTAAATGACAGAAATTACACAATAATCTCAATAGATACAGAAAAGACTTTTGTCAAAATCCAAGAGCCAAACCATAAAGATTCCCGGGTTTTTGTTTTAGATCTGATCAATTTAGAAGACAGAAGAATTGCTTTCAGGGCTGGGGCAGGGTAGCGAGGGGTACCATTTCATGTTGGATTCATGTGATAGATACATTGCTGATAAAATTTTTAAAAATACATAATTTCTTAGTTGCATGCACTTTGATACTTTTTTAAATGCAAAATGACAACAAATTTCTTGAAACAGTTGAGAGCCAAAGTGCAGTCACCCACAATTAACTTTTTTGAGACCAGTAGTAGCCTGAACTAGTGTGCTTCTAGAGTTTGTCTCTAAAATATTAATAAATATAAAGAAAAATGGAGCAAGTAGACAAATACAGATCAGATCCTTCTTTGGAAGTGACTATTTGGTAAGTCTTATCTTGCACTTCTTTAAGTTTGTGGTTTTCAAGTTTTAGCATATTCTCAAGATGTGTTAAGAGACTTCTTGTTAAATTAGAACTCTCAGAAATAGAAAATGGCACAATGGTGTGACCATAGTTGCCCAAATTCATCTGCCTGGTTTTCTCTTCTTTATTTGTAAAATAGCTATACTTGAAGAGAAAGAGAGTGGAAAATACAAGTCCCAGTATCTGTGCCAAAAGCAGCTTCCAATTGCACCAACTGTACATCAACCTCTTCATGAACAAAATGTACTTCTTGCATCCCATCCAAATACTCCCCGGGCATGTTAGCAGAGATTCTTACTCCAGTAGTAAACAAAATAATAGGGTTTCCATTCTGGGCAGAATAATGTTTTGTTACATTACTTGACATATTCCTGTTCTTGGGGGTGGCTATACTTCCTATGGCAGGAGATCCTGTAGCATGGCTGTCTGGTTTCAAATCTTCCATGTGACTGACCCTGTAATGAAGAGCAAACGAGACAGATTTTCATTTTGACTTCATCCCAATGTGGCTTCATGGAGAGAGAGGGTGAACTGCAGCCCTTAATCTCAGAAGTCCCCTTGGATTACTCATTGCCCAGATGCTTGGAGGCAATGTGTTAATTAAGAGTATTTGCTCTGAGTTGGGGAGCTGGCTCTGGGGCTAAGCCTCTGCCTCACAAGCAGAAGGTATTGAGGAATCTCAGATCCCAAGTAAAAGCATCAGGTGGAAATGGCCATAGTTTGTACTTCTGGTCCTGGAAAGCAGAGCCTGGGGAACAGTGGAGCAAAGCAAATATGAGGTAGATACAATCCAGGGTGATCCCTCAAGTCGCTTTTAGCTTTCACAGGCACACAAAGGCATACACACACAGAGGCACACACACACACACACACACACACACACACACACACACACACAAAATAAGTAAAATAAAATGAAAAGAGCATTCACTCTCAAGCACCAGCCTCACCCTTAGTTTTTGCCACTTTTACATTGCTAATTGGTGAAATCTCAGTGAAGTCTCCTCCCCTCCTAAGATGTCCTTTTTCGTATACATTCTTTCTCACCTAAGGAAGACTTCTTCCATGGTGGTGTTATAGACACCGAAGCTAGAAATGCCAAGATTTTCTTTCTTCTCTTCCAGAACAGTAAACAGAGCCTCAAATCTAGGAGAAGAGAAAAGACTGGGACCAAACTAGGTGATTTTCACACTTAGTGTCTTTATTCTGCACAGTTCTTTCCTCCTGAGCACTTCAGTGCTTATCATCTTTTTTTTTATATAATACATTTTTTATTATTATTTCAGCTCATACAAACTTTAATAGATACACCAGTTCCCTCCCTCCCTCCTCCCCCTCCCCTCACCCCTCCCACCCCATCCCCCCGTGCCTCCCGCCCCAATTTCCAGAGTCCTTTCTCGTGCATGCCTGACTCTCCTCTGGGCTCTCCTCTCCGATGACGTACAAGGACCCAGTGGCATTTCCCTGAACCCCCTCCTGTGTTCCCCTTAAGCATAGGAACACTACTGTGGCTGTCAATCCCTTGCCTCCAAGGATCTTGGTGCCTTTAGCAGATGCTAGACTTTGTGAGGTCAATAGTGTGTTGGACATTGCGCCGGGCATGCAATGTCCAATTATGATTGCTTCGGCCCTAATTTGTGTGGAGTATCTTGCAAATCATTGCTCCTCCCATCCTTTTGCTCTTACACTCTTACCGCCCCCTCTTCCGCAAATGTCCCTGAGCTTCAGGATGGGGAGAGATTAGTCTGGCCTAGTTCTAGGTGGTTGATATAGAGTCTCTGAAGTTCTGGATAGTGGTTCATTGATTTTCTTTTGCAGTTTTGTTGCTCCTGCAATGCCCTTCACTCCATCGTGATGGGCACTGTATGTCACCCCCTGGCCAGAGACAGAAAGCTGTTAAACTGGAGTCTTATTATAAGAGCACATTCAAGGGTAGATGTAATACTTATACCCAAAAGTGGAATTGCAGGGTCATATGGCGTTAGGCAATGGGAGGGGTCAATCACCCATTTGCAAAGTGATTACTTTTTAATCTGCCGGACTATATGCCCTCCCCTTCTGGTGAGTTCATACCCCCTTAGTTGTAAATGATCAGGAACGAATTGTGAACTTAACTAGGTGTCACATTACTTTCCTGCAGTCCTTGATGGAGGCCTATTTTATCTACTGTAACAAGGTCACTTCTTGTTTCTGGTGTGGCCTTCCAACCCCATCCCTCCTGTTCATAATCCTTGCAATTACTGTAGGTAATACATAGATTTACCTATGAGTGTCTCAGGATGGGCTGGGTGGGTTTGGTATTAGGAGCCACCTATTAGGGAGCTTAATTTTCTGGGTCTGGGATACTTCACTTAATATAATTGTTTCTAATGACGTCCATTTCCCGGCAAATTCCAGTAATTCATCATTTTTGATGGCTGAGTAGTACTCCATTGTATAGATGTACCACAGTTTCCTTATCCACTCGTCGTCAACTGTTGGACATTTGGGTTGATTCCATGTCTTTGTTATTGTAAACAGTGCTGATATGAACATGGTTGTGCTTGTGCTATCGATGTGAACCTCTGCTATATGGGGGGTTATACCCAAAAGTGGAATCGCAGGGTCATATGGCATTTCAATCTTTAATTTCTTTAAGAATCTCCAGACGGCTCGCCAGAGTGGCTGTATGAGCCTGAACTCCCACCAGCAATGTAGGAGAGTTCCCCTCTCTCCACATCCTCTCCAGCATTTGTCGTTGTTTGTATTGTGGATTTTTTGCCATCCTGACCGGGGTGAGATGATATCTCAGGGAAGTTTTGATTTGCATTTTCCTGATGGCTAAGGAAGTGGAGCATTTTTTAAGATATTTGTTAGACATTTTAATTTCATCCCTGGTAAAGTTTCTTTTAAGTTCCAGGGCCCATTTTTTAATTGGGCCATTGGTTTCCTTGATGTTTAGTTTTCCAAGTTCTTTGTGCACTCTGGACAGTGCACAGATATATGGTTCGTGAAGATTTTCTCCCATTCTGTGGGTTGCCTTTGAGCTGGTGTGACAATCTCTTTATCTGAACAGAAGCTCTTTAATTTCACAAGATCCCAACTGTTGAGAGTTGGTAGCAGTGACTGTGCCACTGGATGTCTGTTTAGGAACTTTTGGCCTAGCCCAATCAGCTCAAGGGAGTTCCCTATCCTTTCAACTATGGTTTTTTATAGTCTCTGGCCTTATATCAAGGTCTTTGATCCATTTGGAATTAAGTCTTGTACATGGTGACAAGTATGTGTCCAGCTTTAATCTTCTGCATGTGGAGATCCAGTTTTGCCAGCACCATTTGTTGAAGATGCAGTTCTTTTTCCATTGGATTCTTTGGGCCCCTTTGTCAAAGACCAAATGGCTGTAATTTTGTGGGCTTATATCTGGGTCTTCAATCCTTATCCATTGATCTGTGTGTCTATTTTGGAGCCAGTACCAGGCTGTTTTTATAACTATGGATTTGTAATATAGACTAAGGTTCGGTATGGTAATACCTCAAGCAGTGTTTTTGTTACTCAGGATTGTCTTTGCTATCCTGGGTCTTTTGTGCCTCCATATGAATTTTGAGATTGTTTGGTCAACTTCTTTAAAGAATTGCTTTGGGATTTTAATTGGTATAGCATTGAATTTGTATATTGCCTTTGGTAGGATGGTCATTTTTACGATGTTGATTCTGCCAATCCAGGAACACGGGAGGTCTTTCCACCTTCTGGTGTCTTCTGCAATTTCTTTAGGGTTTTAAAGTTTTCATTGTAAAGGTCTTTTATCTCCTTGGTTAGGTTTATACCAAGGTATTTCATTTTTTAGGGGCTGTAGTGAATGGGATGGTTTCTCTCAAGGCTTTTTCACTTCTTTCATTCTGGGCATATAGGAAGGCCTCTGATTTTTGCACATTTATTTTGTATCCTGCCACCCTGCTGAACTTCTCAATTAGTTCCAGGAGCTTCCTGGTGGAGTTTTTGGGATCACTCACGTATAAGATCATGTCATCTGCAAATAGGGATAGCTTGACTTCTTCCTTGCTGATTTGAATCCCTCTTATGTCCCTTTCTTGTCTTATGGCTACAGCTAAGACTTCAAGTACAATATTGAATAGAAGTGGTGAGAGTGGACAGCCTTGTCTAGTTCCTGATCGAAGTGGGAATGCTTCCAATTGTTCCCCATTGACCATAATCCTTGCTGTGGCTTGTTGTATACAGCTTTTATTATATTGATAAAGGTTCCTTCCATTCCTACTGTCTCTAGCGTTTTGATCATAAAAGGCTGTTGGGTCTTGTCAAAAGCTTTTTCTGCATCTATCGAGAGTATCATGTGGTCTTGGACTTTGGACTGGTATACATGATGAATTACATTTATTGATTTGTGTATGTTGAACCAACCTTGTGTGCCAGGGATGAAGACTACTTGGTCCCCGTGAATAATCTTTTTAATATGCTTTTGAATCCAATTTGCTAAAACTTTGTTGAGAATCTTTGCGTCTGTGTTCATCAGAGAGATTGGCCTATAGTTTTCTTTTTTAAGTGAGTCTTTATTAGGTTTTGGGATTAAAACGATATTAGCTTCATAGAAGGAATTTGGTAATGTTCCTTCTTTTGCTATTTGATGGAACAGTTTAAGGAGTATTGGTATTATTAACTCCTTAAATGTCTGGTAGAACTCTGTGCTGAATCCGTCTGGTCCAGGACATTTTTTGGTGGGAAGATTCAAGATTACTTCCTCAATTTCCTTATATGTTATAGGACTATTTAAATAATTCACAACTTCCTGATTCAATTTAGGTAAGTTGTGTTTACTTAGAAATTCATCCATCTCTTTTGTGTTGTCAAACTTCACAGAGTATAAGTTTTTGAAATATGATGTTATAATTCTCTGGATTTCTTGGGTATCAGTAGTGATAACTCCATGTTCATTTCTGATTTTGTGAATTTGGGTTTTCTCTCTCTTGCTTTTGGTTAATTTAGCTAGGGGTGTATCAATCTTACTGATTTTTTCAAAGAACCAGCTTTTCGACTGGTTGATTTTTTTCTATCGTTTTCTTAATCTCGATTTCAGATATTTCTCCCCTTAGTTTGCTAATCTCCTCTCTTCTACTACTTTTGGGAACAGATTGTTCTAGTGTCTGTAAAGCTTTAAGCTGCATTGTTAAGTTGTTTATTTCTGATGTTTCCATTTTTTTGACGTAGGCATTAAGAGCTATGAACTTACCTCTTAGAACAGTTTTCATTGTGTCCCAGAGATTTTGGTAAGTTGTATTTTCGTTATCATTCACTTTCAGGAAATCTTGAATTTCCTTTTTAATTTCTTCCTGAATCCAGTTCTCATTCAGCATCATAGTGTTAAGTTTCCAGGAGTTAGTGTATTTTCTCTTGTTTGATGTGTTGTGGATGTCCAGCTTTAGGCCGTGGTGGTCTGATAGGGCACAGGTTAGAATTTCAACTTTTTTGTATATGTGTAGATTCGTTTTGTGGCCCAATATGTGATCTATTTTGGAGAAAGTGCCATGTGCTGCTGAGAAAAATGTGTATTCTTTGGTACGTGGGTGAAAAGTTCGATAGAGATCTGTAAAGTCCATTTCTTTAAGGGTTTGATTAAGTTCCAAAGTGTCTCTGTTAAGCTTTTGACCTGTTGATCTATCCCATGTTGAGAGTGCGGTGTTGAAGTCCCCAAGAATTATCGTTTGGGGGTTGATTTCTTGCTTTAGACGCTGTAGGGTTTTCTTAATGAATGTGGAGGGGCCCGTATTGGGTGCATATATGTTCAGTATTGTGAAGTCTTCCTGGTGAATTGTACCTGTGACTAAAATGTAGTATCCATCCATGTCTCTTATAATTGTCTTTGGTTTGAAGTCCACTTTGTCTGATAGCATAATGGCTACCCCTGCCTGTTTTCTGCTTCCATTTGCTTGTAGAATTGTTGACTAGCCTTTTATTTTTAGAGCGTGCCTATCTTTTGTGGTGAGATGGGTTTCCTGCAGGCAGTAGATTGATGGATTGTGATTTTTAATCCAAGTTTGTAATCTGTGTCTCTTGATCGGTGAGTTAATTCCATTAACATTTAGTGTTACAATGGAGAAACTATTTTTGATTCCAGACATTTATTATGTTTAGTAGTTTTTATAAGTATATTGCTTCGCTTTTAATGGTGTTATACTTGCCTTCTGCTCTCCTGGATATGCCTGTTTTTTTCTTCACGCTTGAGTATCATTTCTAGCATTTTTTGAAGGCCTGTTTTGGTGGACATGTATCCCTTCAAGTTGTCTTTGTGCTGGAAGATTTTTCTTTCTCCCTCGATCATGACTGATAGTTTTGCAGGGTAAATCAGCCTGGGTTGACATTTTTGCTCATTCAATACTTGAAGTATGTCTCTCCAAGCTCTTCTTGCTTTTACTGTTTCGACTGAGAAGTCATTTGTTATTTTAATAGGTTTACCTTTAAAAGTGACTTGTTTTTTCTCCCTTGAAGCTCTCAGCAGCAGTTCTTTATCTTGAATGTGGAGTGTTTTAACCATTATTTGCCGTGGCGTGCTTCTATTTTGGTCGTATCTGTTTGGGGTGTGGAATACCTCTTGTATATGGATGGGCCTGTCTTTTTTTAAATGAGGAAAGTTTTCCTTGATGATCGTTTGGAAAATTTTCTCAGGGGTGGTATTTTGAGATTCTTGCTCTGGTACTCCATGAATACGCATGTTAGGCTTCTTCAGGGTGTCCCATATCTCTTGGATATTTCTCTCAAGTATCTTTTTGGCTTTAACAACCTCTTCCATTGAGCTGGTTAGTACTCCCACTTTATCTTCAAGGTCTGAAATTCTGTTTTCTGCCTCTTTAGTTCTGTTGATAAGACTCTCTGTAGAGTTCTGGGTTGAAGATTACTTGTCTTGTAGCTCAGTTTTAAACTCTGCTTGAGGCTGTTTTAACTGCTCTATGCCAGTTTTTGTTTCTTGCACTGTTTTTCTCAACTCCTCCAAATGTGTGTTGTGTTCCTCTTCAAAGCGATTGATTCGATTATGTAATTCCTCCCAGATTTCCTCTTTCATAGTATTGAACGTGGTAAAGTCGTTATCCTGGGTCAGGCTTTCTTGGCCTTTTTCTGCAGGTTTGTTCTTGTTGGAGTCTAACATTATGGGATTAATTCCTTCAGTGGGAAATTTGTTTCCTTGAGTGTTGCTTCTCATGGATTTGCACTTTGACTTTGGCATTGTCGTTTTAACTCTTAAGATCTTTCAATTTCACTAAACTGAATTATTTGGCCTGGGGTCCTGGGGATGGGCAGGGACAGAGCTTACCTAGGTCGCGGGTGAGGCCGGCTGGACCGCGCAGGCGCGCGTCCTGACCAGCAGAGCCGGGTGGGGATTGGGAGGATGGGGGCGTCGGCGGGAAGCTATTTAACCCAAGGGGAGCTGGGGCGGGGCCGGGCACAGGGGGAGGTCCCGACCGGCGGAGCGGGGTGGGGTAAAGGGCCCTTATCATCTTTTGAGGCCTCTGTTAAACCAGAAAGGCAGGGCAAGTGGGAAGATGAACGAGCAAACTGTTACAGCAAACTATTTCCCACGGGTCTTCGTTCTTAGATGCATATAATTGTGATATTCACCTATCAAGAGAACTATGTGCTAAGAGCATTAGCTAGTTGACATGAGTCAGTTTTTCATACACATAAAGTCTGTCATTCCTTTTATTTAGTTGATAAAAAGGAAGGAAGAAAGTCATACTCTATGGAAACAGGCATTCAGAAACAGGAAATGTTTCTGAAAAACTTAAAAGATGGAGGCATCCATTAAATATCTAGGAAAAGCTGTGAAAGTTAACCTGATCACACAACATTGGGCCAGATACAAAGCAAAGAAGTCAAGGCTGTAAACAACAGTTTTCTTGTCTGCAAAGATCTTGTAGTACACTTCATTTAAAAGGTTGTATTTTCCAGAAACCTCCAGGACCCCAGATCATCTGTATCACATTATCAGCTGGGGAACTGAGCCTATCTCTGAATACTCTCCAATTGGGTGAACTCAGAATTTTGTCTTCTGAAAAATGCATGTCATTTTCTTCATATTCAAGCTTAAATTTTGTCTAAGTTCTAAGTTATTTTGGACCGAAGAAATCTACCTCCAGAATAGCCTTTGATGCTTAAAGTCTATTTCTTTCTATGCTTCTTCATTCTCAATGCATGGCTTTTTAACCAACAGGATAAAAAAAAATCCTCAGTCTCAAAAAAAAATCCCTCTTTCTCTATATTCTTGCCAGCTTTTAAATTTTCAAGATTATTTTCCTTTTTAGAGGCAATCGAATAATTAAATTACAGATATATGTGATTAAAATTAACTTATTCTCTACCCTATTATTTAGGCAAACAAGTGATAAAACAATGTCTGACAGAAAGTATGTGCTCAAGTACTGTTAAGAATCAACATTTCAGTTGGACTAGAAATCATGTTATTTTCACATTATACTCTAAATTGACTGTATTCACAGGCTTTTCTGTTTCTTGAAATTGTGCTTCTTCTCGTCTCTTAGTTTAAAACTCTTCCAGGAAAAAGTCATTGGAGCAAATATAGTCTCCTCTAAGTTGACTGTTTTCTGTCTGCGCTTTCCATTATATATCTGAGTTTATGAACCAGAAACCTACAACGAGTTGTTCACCGTGTAGAGCTTCTTCCTGTTTCTTTCCATCAAGCCCAAATGATTGCTCAGAAAGTATGATATAACACCACTGCCTTCAAGACCCTCCACTTCCAGTTTTAGATGTCATCTTTACAAGGTGCTTCTGAGGACAGCAATTATATCCTTATGACTCAGGACAGGAAGCTGTGGGATAGCATTAGCAAATGTTTTATCTATGGATCTTCTTGGGCAGATTTTAAGTGGAAGGTGGATCATAACTACCATGCCCAGTTAAGGAAGTGATGAAACTTTGGCTCCCATCTTTGATGAATACTTTAGCTACCATGAATGGCCATGGACTCATACCTAGAACTCATTTCAAGAATTCCATTATGTTTTATTCTTTCACTCAAGCTTACGACTAGGGTTTGTTCTACTTCATTCCTGACCACACTGCCTGTGCAGTCCTCTCAAGAACTTTTTCATGAAAGTCCTATGATGCCCTTCTTTTTTGCCTCCTTTACAATACATTCTCCTCTATCCTGGAAGAGGAGAAATCAAAGTCTTTCGTATTCTTATGGCTATTAGTGCCTGTTTGAAATCTGGGGAACACCAGAACATATATTCACCTGACTCCAGCAGGAAAACTATTAGTCCTAAAAAGTCTCAGATGAGGCTCATTTTTTGGATGGTTATCTCACATAGGGTTATAATTTTTTTAAATGTTTTTTATTATTTATTCAATTGTGTGTGTATGTGTGTGTGCGTGTGTGTGTGCGTGTGTGTGAGTGTGTGTGTAGAACCACGGACGAATTCGGGAACCACCATGGACACCTCCACCTCCTCCTTGTTTACTCTGCCCCGGGATTCACAGGCTCCGCTCTACCAGGACCAGAAATGCAGGCCGCCCCGCTTCCGCTGGTGTCTATACGTGGGGTCTAGGATCCAAACTCAGGACCTTCCGCCTGCAAGGCAGAGGCTTAACCCCTGAGCCACCTCTCCAGCCCCTGGGTTATCATTTTTTGTTTTTCTCTTTGATGAATAACTATTGGAATATTTCAGATACATAGTCCTGGTAGATTTTTGTCATTGTGACTCCAAGAATCATTATTTAAGCTATCCTAGCTTTTAAAAATTGTCTTATTTATTTGTTTATTTTTTGAGACACGATCTCACTATGTAGTTCAGAATGACTTCACACCTCAGGTCCTTGTGTCTTTTGTTTCTTTCTGAGATTATAGGCATGTGTCACCCTGGCTGACTTTTAAGTGGTGTGTGTGTGTGTGTGTGTGTGTGTGTGTGTGTGTGTGTGTGTATGTGTGTGTGTTGTATTGTATTGTGATTTAACCCATAGCCTTGAGCATGCTACACAAGCACTCTACTACTGAGCTACACTCTCACAGCTTCACATTACTTCAATCTTTTTCCTTCATTCTAGCCACTAGAAAAAAATGTTTAATCTAAGAACAAATGCCATCCATTACCACCAATCAGCACCAGGAAACTATAGACATATAGCTGATATCTCTCTTCTGTTCAAATAATAGCTCTGAAAGGAGATTTGTTTCCTTAAATACTATATTCGAAACCAGAAGGAACCAGAAAAAAAAAACCAACAATAAAACCAATCATTTAACATTCTCTATATCCATACCTGTGAGCATATTCTTTGGGTAGAATAAATAGCTCAATTCCAACATTAATTTCCAAAATGGCTGTTGCTGCATAATAATGAACCAATTTTGAGATCTCGTTATCATTACACTGAGATTCTTTTACCATGACTATGTGTTATCCAACACGTGAAAAAATTCATTTAGAGAAAAAAAAAAAGAATAGTTTTGTACTTCACATATTCTTCTAAGACCACATCTGATTTCACAGGGTTTGGGTAAGTCAGGAGAATACAGCATAAGTCATTTGACAACTTTAAGAAACCTAGTATAATATAATAATTAGCAATATAATTATGATTTAATCACTTTTGTAGGAACTGATTATGACCAATAGAGTAGAGGCAGGCTGAAAAGCCTGAATGTTCTTCTACCTGACATTTCTATTGATTCTGAAATATGGAAGATTAATATTTGTTGGGTGCATGTTTACTGAATATTGAAGTCCTTGTCAGAATTATAGGAAAGAACAAAAAATTATACATTAAGAAAATGCATAATGAATGCAAAGAAACAGAGGTCAAGAAAAGATATAAAGGACTTGAAGACACTTAGCTAGATCTAACAGATATAGAGAACACTAAACCACACATCAGAATGCATTATTGTTCTGAACATAACACATTCTCTAGGATAGAATATGGGTAATGCTGAAAATCAAGCCTCAGTAGATTTTAAAAGCTAGACAAAGTATCTTCTCAGGCTTCAATAGGATGAAGTTATGTAAACCAATAACAGAAAGAAAGCTGGAAAGATTAAAATTAGTAGATATTAAATATACACTTAATTAGCATGTTAAAAGAGATGATAAGAGAAATTGTAAATATGCATCTTTTATAATCTACCTATTTATTTATCATCTACCAATCTACCATCAATCATCTGCCATCTATAACTTGTGTCTATCTATCATCTGCATCATTTTATTCAAAGTAAAATCTCAGAAGATATCAAATTTAATTAGAAGCCACATAGGACAAGTAAATATCAACACTGTCTAATATAATAAAGATAACAAACCTAACGGTGGGAAATAACTATTATGTTAATTTTGATGGAAATTGCATCATTTCAGATGTTAGTTTACTTAACAGAGCTGAAGGAACCCTGAAGTTTTGAGTGTATATACAAAAAAAATTAGAATTTTAAGACACTATTATTAAGGCATCCACATTCTGAGAATGATCAGAGAGAGACCATATTGTCATTTCAAGAAGACTGAAGAGCCACAGCACCACAGGGACCCCTGGGCCATGATGGCGATGGGGTCGCCCAGCATGTCAGCTTTGTCCATGTGGTGGGTGGTCAGCAGGATGGTACAATATTCTTTATAGCATTGAAGGATATTCCAGGTGGCCCTCCTCAAAGCTGGGTCCATGCCTGATGTTGGCTCATCAAGTACGACCACCTGAAAGACCAGAAGAGCATGCACAAGATCATAGACAGAGACTGTCCATGCCTGATGTTGGCTCATCAAGTACGACCACCTGAAAGACCAGAAGAGCACGCACAAGATCATAGACAGAGACTGTCAGCATCATTGCCGTCGTGGGACTTGCTTTTGTCTTGTTTTCTAAGCTGCCTCTCCAACTAAGTGAAGACAACAAATTTAGACAAAACTATACGAGGAATGCTGGACTAATTCTATGCTTCTGGACACTTATTTGGTAGTACTGGGGATTGAACCTAGGGCTCAACACATGGTAGGTAAGCATCCTACCACTGTAGCAGTTTGCTTGCACGTTGCTGATAAATTCTTCACCAAACAGTGTAAAGGGGAACAAGGGACTTTATTCCAGTTTACGACTGCTCTGTTATATTTCTTAGTCCAGCCTGGCAGAAGAGCTCATACTGACACCAGAAGCCGAGGGAACTGGCCACATCACATCCACAGGACTATCGAGAGGGGCAAACCTCACTGTCTATCCAAGTATACTGAGGAAGCCAACTCTTTCTCAATCAATTCCCTCCCATTTTATTCACCTGCCCAGGGGATAATCTCAACTCGCCATGAGCTGGGTCTTTCCCATCAATTAGACAATCTCCTGCAGTATTGCTCAGGGCTTACCTCCATTACTAATTCTTTACACAAATGTGCCCGGAGCTGAGCCTTCAATGTCTGTTGACATCTGTAGTTAACAATCACCACTGAGCAATAGACCCAGCCAAATCTGTGGATATTTTATTTTATTTTTTTAACATTTTTATTATTATTTCTCCTCATACAAACTTATAGGTACACCAGTTCCCTCCCTCCCTCCTCCTCCCCCAACCCCCCTGCTCCCCCTCCCTTCACCCCTGCCTTCTCATCTCCCAGTGCCCCCCCCCCCGTTCCCCGGAGAATCCTTTATTGTGCATGCCAGGCTCTCCTCTGGGCCCTCCTCTCTGATGACGTACAAGGACCCAGTGGCATTTCCCTGAACCCTTTCCTTTGTTCCCCTTAAGCATAGGAACACTACTGTGGCTGTCAATCCCTTGCCTCCAAGGATCTTGGTGCCTTTAGCTGATGCTAGACTTTGTGGGGTCAATAGTGTGTTGGATATTGCGCAGGGCATGCAAAGTCCAATTATGATTGCTTCGGCCCTAACTTGTGTGGAGTATCTTGCATATCATTGCTCCTCCCATCCTTGTGGTCTTACAATCTTACCGCCCCCTCTTCCACAAATTTCCCTGAGCTTCAGGATGGGAGAGATTAGGCTGGCCTAGTTCTAGGTGGTTGACATAGAGTCTCTGAAGTTCTGGATTATGGTTTGTTGATTTTCAAATGAAGTCTTTGTTAAGTACAACAGTACAGACTTAGACCCTGTAACTGTTTGGTGAGACATTGTAAAATAGATAAATTTAGAGAGACTGAAGAGCTGGGAAAAACCTGTTGAGGGGCTGGGAAAAACCTGTTGTAGGGCTGGGAAAAAAAACCTGTTAAGATGTGATAAGGATTTGTTTGTGTCTCACTCTTAAACAATGGGTTAAATTCTTAAAGAATGTTCTTATAATAAGAATGTTCTTATTATTTATTCAATTGTGCACGTGTGTGTGTGTGTGTGTGTGTGTGTGTGTGTGTGTGTGTGTAGAACCATGGACGAATTCAGGAACCACTATGGACACCTCCACCTCCTCCTGTTTACTCTACCCTGGGATTCACAGGCTTCACCCTACCAGGACCGGAAATGCAGGCCGCCCCCGCTTCCGCTGGCGTCTATACGTGGGGTCTAGGATCCGAACTCAGGACCTTCTGCCTGCAAGGCAGAGGCTTAACCCCTGAGCCACCTCTCCAGCCCCTTAAAGAATGTTCTTAAAGGTGATTCCTACTGATTAGAAGGATAGATGTCTGTCTACAGGTACAACATTCCCTACCCAAAAAATTTTCTAGTATAAAAAGTCACAAAATTCCAATAAATCGGATTCAGATTCATCCAGCCCAGGGTTGTATGTGTCTATCTCTCATTTCCTGAATCTTTGCCACACTTTGGCATTCTGGACTGCAAGGCTGCTGCATGGACTGTGGCAGGTCTCAGCGCAGTGAGAGAGTGAGACCCCAAGGCAGGAGGATTTAGGGATTTTATAGGGCTATTTACAAGCAGGGACTGGGGAATCTGCATGTAGCCTCCTTCAACTCAACGAGTTATGATGACTGATAGCACTCTGCTCTCCCTGGCACATGCTTGGGGAGCTGGGCTTGGGGGGGCTGGGCTGAGGGGTCTGTGGCTTCTCTCTAGCATTCACATCTGTTTCCCCAGATGAAGCTGCTGCACTTGTATTCAACACCCACGGTTGTAGTCTAGTGGATTTCTCTCAGTTCCTAGTCTTTCAGTTGGTACTTGGATGGGAGAAGGACATTAATGATTTGAAACACAAAGCCTATGGAGTTCCTCTTCTGGTTGAACACCGAGTGCAAGACCTCCTGGCTCTTCTTGTAGGGGGAAAGATCCTTCCAGGAACATTAAACATGAGAGAAGCCACTGGGCTCAAGGGTCCCTTCAAGACCTCCTGGCTCTTCTTGTAGGGGAAAGATCCTTCCAGGAACATTCTACATGAGAGAAGCCACTGGGCTCAAGGGTCCCTTCAAGACCTCCTGGCTCTTCTTGTAGGGGAAAGATCCTTCCAGGAACATTCTACATGAGAGAAGCCACTGGGCTCTAAGGTCCCTTTGCTCCCAGTCAACTTTCCCCGTGCCCCATGCCTCAAAGTGCTTCTAGATAACGAGCAGTTACAGTAGAACCACCTAGAAGCTCTGTGGGTCTTGATCAGTTAGCTTCTGGTGGTTGCCTGGCAACTGTAACCATCCACCCCTAGAACCCCTTCATGTGCTCAACAGCCAATGGCGTGCAGTGCTCATGTACAGAGCAGGATCCGTCAAAGACCTACCTTCCCTTCGAATATTTGATAGTGCAACATAAATGAACATATGATAGAACTGGGAGTGCAAACAAACTTCTGACAGCCAGTAAGAGTGGTGGTGGGGCCAAGCTGCTCCCTTCCCTCAAACTGTCCTTCAGATACCTTGAGGTGACTCTAGCCCTCTGTAACTGACAGCTGGGACATACTGTCATTAGCTGGGGGATGTGACCCACCAGGAGCACACGAGCAAATCCTAAGCAACTGTGAGCCTCATCATGCCCTGGACCTGCGTCTCCTCTTCCTGTCATCTAAGTGGTGGTTTTCAGGGGCGCCTGGGCCACAGCAGCACCACGGACAAGGGCACCATCTCTGCCCTGGTCATGATAGGCTCAGATAGGAAGCCACAACTTGGGTTACCCCTCCATCCCGCCAGTTGCACCTCATCCCAGCTCTTCCTCCACACGGGGTCCCAAACCCCGTCCCTGCCCCCAGGATCCATTACCTGTCCATGCCATGTCCATGATTTACTTTGCTTTTCTTGGAAAATATCTGCTTCACTTTGCAATCCTCACCAAAGGCAGTGCTTGGATGCGAGGGGTCTGACTACTCTCAAAGGCAAAGGTGAGGCTGTTCCTGGAGCAGGGCATTCAAGACCTCCTGGGTCACCTTGAAAGAGCTTTGCCATAGCAGAGGCTACTTGGGGTCACAGGTCCCTTCCCTTCCAGTTGGCTTTCCCCTTTCTCCATACTCTCAAATGCTATCATTTCTAGACAAGGGCCCAATTTAAGACTTTATTTTATGGTTTATTTGCTATAATAAAAAATTCTAAATTCACAAAGTGTTTAGAATTGTGTCTTTATGTTTCATTCTCTTGTGTATATACATGAAGCAATGCATGTGTGCATGTATACATGTACATGTGTGTATACAAATGAAGACTTAAGTTTCATATTGGGAATCATTGACAGTTCTTCCACCCTATTATTTTGAGATAGAGTCTCTGGATTAAATTCAGAGCTCATCTATTGGGCTAGTCTGTCAGTTAAGCAGCTTGCTCTGGGGATTTGTAATGTCCACCTTCAGAGACTGGAATTACAGATGCGCCACATCCACCTGGCACTTTACATGAGTATGGGGAAATGAACTGTGATCTTCGTGCTTGTCCAGCAAGTGGTTTTACTGCTGAACAATCTCCTCTAAATTTTTATTAGTAGATATTAATCATACAAAATGTTTCATTAATGTATTTAATATACTTTAAAAAACAAAGGATTTTTTCCTGTTTGTTTCTAGACACTGGAGATTTAGGTTCTACATTTCAATTTATCATACATTGTAACAATGAATCTTTCAATTTAGAATAGTTCCAGGTTTATAGAAGAATTGAAAAAAAGGCCCATAGTATTCTCACATACTCCAGACCACTTTCCATCATTTGGTTTGATGTAATTTGTCAGAAGAAATGAACCAATGCTAATGCATTGTTACTGACTCAAGTTCATATTTTGTTCATATTTCCTGTTTAGCTTCAAGTTCCTTTTCTATTTTAAGGTTCCATAAGGACTCTCTACAACCCACAGATCTCCTTAGTGTCTCTTTAATATGGACAGTTTTTCATATCTTTCTTGTTTTTGATGATTTCAATTAGTATGTGTGTGTTCACATGTATGTGTGCACGCAGGTAGACCAGAGGTCAACTTGGGAGGTTGTTCCTCAGGACACACTTTTTTTGAGTCAGAGTCTCATCGGCACTGAGGGACTCACCAGTTCATTAGGGTGGCTCAATAGGAAGCCCCTAAGATCTGCTTCTCTTTCATACTGAGATTAAAAGTGCTTACCATCCTGCCTGGCTTTTTATATGGGGACCAGGGAGTGACCTCTTGCTTGGGCAGTAGCACTTATGGACTAAGCCATCTCCCCTCATGGATTTTGACTATTTTGAGATACATTGATTGGGCACTTTGTAGAATTATATCCAGTGAGTCTTTTCCTCATACCTAAACAGGTTTTAGGAGGAAGAGCACAGAAGCAAAAAAACATTCTCATCACCTAAAGTTTAGATGTCAATGTGCCTTAGCTTTGTTGAAGTTTGCTTTGATTACCAAATGAGACAGGATTTGCCTGGTCTCTGGTGTGAAGCCATTCTTTACTGTACTTTTGGAAGGCTGTTAATGTGACCAAGCTACACTTAAGGGGTGGGGATTTACACTATGATCCATTTTGAGTTAATTTTTACAAGCTGTTACATACATGTTTTTGCACATAAATGTTATACATCATTTGCTGGAAAGAATATCACTTCACATTTGTCAAAAATCAACTGACCATATGTGAGGGTTCACTATCAACTTGACAGAATCTAGAATCATCTGGGAGATGAGCTTTGGGACACACATGTGAAGGATCATGCGTCTTAAAGCTAGTCCCCCAAAATAAATGTGATATCTTAATTAGGCTATTTGACTTTTGACGACCCATCTTGACTATAGGTGGGACCATTCCTGGGGTTCCTGGTCCATATGAAATTGAATGAGTTGAGCATGTACATTCATGATTTGCGTTACCTGATTGTGGAAGCTCAGGAAGTTAGCATTTTTAAGAGGCTCTTCCCCAATTTACATAAGCAGTAAACAATTTCTAGAGATGAAGAAGCTATCTGGTGAAGCTACCTGCAATGTAGGTAGACGCTCCATGGCTATATTTCCTATGAGCCACTATCCTGGTGGGTTGAGCATTTCAATGATACAGCTGCTTTTGAGTCACCCGTGCTTTTGTGGTAACCCCAATAAAATCACTGGTTTGTCGATCTAGACCGGGACAGAATTGTTTCTTTGGTCTGTCATAAGTTACTCACATGGGGTAAATACATATTTGTTCACATCTCCCCAGGTAAAATCCATGTG
Source organism: Typhlomys cinereus (assembly GCA_023101885.1). NCBI lineage: Eukaryota > Metazoa > Chordata > Mammalia > Rodentia > Platacanthomyidae > Typhlomys > Typhlomys cinereus. The sequence continues at coordinate 593,132 of JALPQD010000244.1, read as the reverse complement.
CTGCCTCCTCCTACCTACCTAGACTTCTTCCTCTGGTGCTGATCACTGCTTACTATACACCATGCTATATCTTACTAATACATCCATCTAAGTGGAAAGATTAATACATACACATAAGGATGAGGCTATGTGACTTTCAAGATAGAATCAAAAAGTTTTGTTCATCTACTTGCATGACTGAAACCACATACTGTAGATTAAGAATCATTCTGTTGATTACAATTATCAAAAAGCTCTCATTTCAATCTCAGATTAATTATAGCACTTGAAGGAATGGCAGTATTCATGGGAAAATTTTCCAGAAGGGGATGTGGAATAGCACAAGGGGGATATTGTGGGAAGACAGTTCATTATGGGTCACTTGCACTCTTTCCTGAATTGTTATTTTTATTGCAGACTTCTTTTTATATATTTTTAAATATATAAAACACATTTTATTATTTCACTGTGTAGCATTGCAGTGAATATACCAGGCTGAATTTTCTCAACTTCAATGAGATATCGATATTTTCCTCTGATTCTTCCAAGAATCTCAAGATCAATCATCAGTCTTTAGGAGGATTCTTACGATGTCTGTGAAGCTGTCCGTGAGGACACCAGCAATGCTTGGTAGTGAAGAACATCTTGCTGAGCTGTTCTGTTATGGCTCCTTGTGCAGAGTGTTCACTTTTTCTTCTAATCTGGTTTCCAGCACTTGATCATGTGTTTCTCTTTTATTATGTACAGGATCTGTCCAGAAGATAGGTTTCGTATGTTCATACGGAATGTCCACAGAAGGGTGGTAACGTACCATAATCCTGCCATTAGATATCAAAGCAAGCTCTATAGCCATGACTAAAATCTGTTTCTAGGCTCACGGATCTTCATCCCATGAGCCCGCCATCTTGCCTCCTTTTTTTGTATGATTATAGAGAAATGGCTTTTGATCTTTGTTGACAAGATGGAGAGTTTACCTAATGCTCAAGGTAACATTTCCTTCCAGATCCAAGGCTAGGTAGATTTACTTATTCACTATTATTGAAGGTTCATGAGCTCAAAGTTCCTCTCCTATAGTACAAGAAGCATCATCTTTGTGTACCAATGTATGAATAAAGAATTGAGGAACTGAAATAACTCATGATACTCTATTACTACTGGTATACTAAAGTCCTCTGTTTGACTCAGGATACCCATATGTTTTGCTAACATTCATCGAACTGTCACAAGCTAACTTACTTATTTAGAAGTAGGGTAACACTTGTAGCTACTGCATAGATCTGAA